>OZ012740.1:135407606-136607606 GCA_963859935.3 Lathyrus sativus | reverse complement strand
CGGCGAGGTCAGATCAGATTTGTCCAGCGGCGAGGTTGGATGTTTGTTCGGCGGCGAGGTTGAACGTTTAGATTTGACAGCGAGGTCAGATCATCATTTGTCCAGCGGCGAGGTTGGATGTTTGTTCGGCGGCGAGGTTGAACGTTTGGATTTGACGGCGAGGTTAGATCATCATTTGTCCAGCGGCGAGGTTGGATGTTTGTTCGACGGCGAGGTTGAACGTTTGGATTTGACGGCGAGGTCAGATCATCATTTGTCCAGCGGCGAGGTTGGATGTTTGTTCGACGGCGAGGTTGAACGTTTGGATTTGACGGCGAGGTCAGATCATCATTTGTTCGACGGCGAGGTTGAACGTTTGGATTTGACGGCGAGGTCAGATCATCATTTGTCCGGCGGCGAGGTTGGATGTTTGTTCGACGGCGAGGTTGAACGTTTGGATTCGACGGCGAGGTCAGATCATCATTTGTTCGACGGCGAGGTTGAACGTTTGGATTCGACGGCGGGGTCAAATTATGTTTGTTTGACGGCGAGGTCAGACTCTTTAAATCCCCAGTAGAGATGATGTTTGTGCGACGGCGATGTCGAGTGTCTCTAAGAGGATGTTTGTTTCCGACGGCGATGTTGGGCATGTCAAGGTGATCCAGTCTTCTGACGGCGATGTTAGGTGATGCAGATCCTTCTAGTTTCTCCAGCGGCGATGCGGGGTATTCTGTCAGATGTGTGTCTCCAGCGGCGATGCGGGGTGCTTTGTTCAGAGATGTATTTTCTCCAGCGGCGATGCGGGGTATTTTGTTCATTTTTGTATTTTCTCCAGCGGCGATGTTGGGTATTTTGGCGATTCAGGTTTAGGTCTCCGACGGCGATGTTGGACGCTTGTTTCCCAGAGTTATGGTTGTTCTTGACGGCGATGTCAGATGATTTGGTGTTCCAGCGGAGATGTTGGGCGTTCCTCAGAATCTTGTTTGACGATAATGTCAGGTGATTTAGTCTTCCAACGGCGATGTTGGGTGTTGTGGTTGTCTGAAGGCAGTGTCAGAAGAATTTAACGAGGATAACTGGCGGCGATGTCAGATCAGTATCTCTCCAGCTAGCGGCCGTGCAGCTAGCATTGCAATATTCGAAGATTTGTTCCCCGCAGAGTACCGTGTGCTCGTGCAGTTGGCAAATTTTCGGGTTTACCGGTATTCAAACGTCTCGCACCTTGATTGGTTGAGAGTCGTTCGCTTCTCACCCAGTCAGGTTCAAGCCGTTTGAATAGGGGCAGCAGTTGCACCCCAAAATTTGACCAACAATTATTTATCCATCTAGTGTTTGAAAGTTGATACCTTCATCAGACAGTTCAAGAGATCTTCAGAGGAATTGGTTGGGACCAGGGTTGTGTGCTTCATAGCTTGAGAGTTGTGGGTGCCCCTCAGATGATTCTGAGACTTTGAGAATGAACTTGATGTTTTGAGAAAGCCTATGAGATGTCTTGATAGCCATCATGAAGCCCAGGGAGGTCATTATGCAAGAATTCAGGAGATTCAACCATGAATGGTAGAATTAGGGTTTTGACTGGGTCAACCCTAGGATAACTGAAGATTTGGAGAAGGTTGAGACCTAATCCAAGGGCTATGAGATCATGGAATGATGTATAAAGATGTTATAAAGATGATTCCTAGACCAACTCATCATGATTGAGGAGTTTGAGAAGTTTTGAGTTAGGGTTTCCAAGGATTGTCAGTGAAAAACCCTAATTTGATCCCTATTTTCCAGGCAGTTTTAGCTCTAGATGTGATTGATATCTCATCTTCCCCACAACATGAATGTTGTAGAGCTTGTTCTTAGCTTTAATTTGAGTGGTGGAAGTCCTTGCTAGGAGTTACAGAGCTCAAGTTATGGTTTTGACAAATTACAGGTCAGCAGAGGTGTGTGAATATGGGTCCTTGAAAGTCACCCAACTTGCAGACAACGTTTGCCCTAGTAGGATGATTCCTATGATCTCTTGGTCAACATGAATGTTGGAGGACATCTTCTTAGCTTTAATTTTAGTGGTAGAAGTCCTTGATAGGATTTGTGGAACTCAACTTATGGTTTGAACAAGACAGGGGTATTTTGGTCATTTGTCAATTATAGGTCATTCTTAAGCAAAGGCCATATCTCCTATTTCCAAGCCTCAAATGGAAAAACCCAAAACATGAAAGTTGTTCAAAATGTGATTTTAAGTCTAGAAAGAAGGTCATGAATTGTTGGAAAAGCTCATAGCATGGATTTGCATGATTGGTCAAAAATGAACTAAAAAAGGCTTATAAGTTAAAAAAGTTGAAATTGGATTTTGGTTTGAGAGATCTACAAATCCAAAATGGGGCATATGATAGATGATTTTGATTGGAAACAACATTTTGGAAACAATGGTTTATCCACATTTTTGAGTTTAGGCTTAAAAATTGGACTTCCTTTGTAAATTTGTTTCTTGCACTTTAAGGTACCATGAGAAATTGTTTGCCAAAGCCTTAATTTTGCATAAAATGCCTTGTTCTCACATGTATATCTCATATAAGGGTATTTTGAAGACTTATCATGAGTTTTATGAGATTTACTAAAAATAGTATTTTTGAATTTCTCATTACGTGAGAAGTTCTAGAACTTCCTTGGAAGCTTCTCATATGTTCTAGATCTTTCCTTTCACTTCCATAAATACCCAAGGGTGAGATCATGCCATGGTTGGTGATTCTTTATGCATGCATACTACACTTTGATCCATAAACTCCAAATTTCATTTTCATTTCAATCTTTACCAAAACTCCATTAATAGTGAGATCTTTCATCATCATCATCATCCTCCATCATTGTAGAGAGGAAACCATGCAATATTGAACAGAATTCGTGGCTGGTTTGTGGGATTCACTTCATCACTCCAAGTTGCATAAAGAGTTGGATAGCATAATTCAAGAAGTTTGAGCAAGATTTCTCTCCACCAGAAGCTTCATCAATCATCAAAGAGCAAGTATAGCAGTTGGCAAGGGTTGAAAAGAGAGATAACCATCATCACCATCTTTACTTGGTAGGTATGCATTTTGATTCGAATCACCATAATTATGCATGGTTAGGGTTAGTTGTTGTGATATTCATGATAGAGACCACTTAAGGATCATTTATGGTGAGTTTAAGGTCAATCCATGGAGGTTCAAGATGTTGTGTCAATTCTTGGTTGGTCAAGAAAGCTTTGTTTATGGGGGTTCAATACATGTGTTATAGTTTAGAGGACTCATGGAAGCAAGAGGAACACGTAGGTATCATTTTCTGCAAGGTTTGATAAAGTTGCAGTTCATGTCCTATGATGGTACCCATGCCTTGTTGTTGTCGATTTGAAGGATATAGGAAGATTCAAGATAAACCACGACCATGGTTGTGTGGAGGGTGAGAAGAGGATCACTTTTGGTTTTTATTTCGTGTTGATCCTTGGTGATATGAGAGAGCAATCCGAGCTGGAAGAAGCACGCATGGAAATGGAGTTTCATGAAAGCTAGGGTTTTGGTTGGAGAAGAAACATGATGGCCATTGGATTGGAAGTAAAGCTTTGACTTGACCAAGGATCTAAAGGCCACGGTTGAATCTGCATTTTGGAGGGAAATTGGAGCCAGGGAAAAACGGCGTCGTTTCGTTTAATGAGGGTCCTTGGGCCTTTTGCTTCCCCCCCCCCCCCCCCATTTGGAAGCCCACGCGCGTGATAACTAATCTGATGACTATCTGCACCCCCTCCCTTCATTTCTATTATGTTTCATTTTAATTTTCTTTTTCATTTCATTGATTTTCTAAAATTCATAACTAAATGAAAATTGCATATTTTTAATCCATTCTTTTTTTAACATTTTCATTAAAATGTCTAGAAAATTATAAAATATAAAAATTGCATTTTATATTTTAATTGGTATTTTTCCCATATTTTCCAATTAAATGCACTTTTTTAATCATTCATTTCATGCATGATCTTGTAGATTTTTGTTCTTGCATTTAGGAATAGATTTTTTGCTCATCCTTTTTGGCAATGTTAGATAATATAATGTAGTTTCCCCTGGAATTATTACTAGAATTTTAGAATTAAAATTTTATTAGTTTAGATAATTGAACTTAGGATAGTTTAATTAGGGTTTTTAAGTAGTATACTTGAACTACAACATTTTATTTTTGGGGTTTTTAGGACAAGTTAGCCTATGGGGAATATATGGGACTTAAGGGTAGTTAAATAGGATCCCCTAGAATTTATATTAGGAATTTATATTACTATATGCTATTTTTGGTTGATTTTTGAATGTATGGATAGTATGTGTGTTGCTTGGAGGCATAAGTTGTATTGTTGTGTTTTCTTTCCTTCTCCTTTGAGTGTGTGAGCTTGGAAGATTGAATTGAAGACCTTGTGGATCATCATTGAAGCTTTGAAGACCTTGCAGAGGAGTTTAGCATAGCTTCTGTTGTTTTGTTTATAGGTTTATAGATGCATAGGTAGAGCATTAGATAGAATATTTTGTTCAATAAACAAGGAGTGTCTTGTCCACCTCCTTTCTTCTCTATGACACAGAGTCCCTTAAGGGTATTCACCTCTCTCCTTTGGAGGGATTAGTGACCTTGCCCCATAAGGTAGAACTTTGAGAGAGCCTTTCCTTTGATGTTAAGTCCTCAATGGCATCCTTTGGAAGTCAGTGAGTACTGTAACATCCCCCACTCATCTTGTTGACTGAATCTTGTTTGCTGGAGCATTGGAGCCATTGAAGATAGAAGCTGAGGCCTTGAAGAGGATGATTCCTTGAAGATTATTGAAGTCTGAAGACTCTGTGAAGATCAAATTGATGCCTGAAGATCCCTGAAGATAGTGAAGCCTGAAGGTAGAGCTGATCAAAGGAGCTGAAGCTCAAGGGAGAAGATGAGTTGATACTCATGTTGTAGGGTTGATACCTGGAAAGCAAGTGATCTCTGAAGTCTGAAGACTGGGTTGCTGCTGGAGGAGCTGAGGCTTTCTTCTGTTTTCTTTGATGTATTGTGTGTTTTGTCTGATTTGTCTGTTGCATTAGACTAAGCCCATTTAGAATAAGTTCAGTCTAAGAGCATGAGTGCATCTGATTGTATTGTTATTGCTTGGCTTTGCTTGTGGGTATTCGGTAGAGCCCAGCTCCCTTGCCCATGTGTTTATTTTGCTTGATAGCATTTCATTTCTTTTATCTGTGTGAGTACAATTTACTGTTTTTGCTTGATAGCATGTTGTTTATTTCAGTATGATTACTATTATTTCATGACTGGCTTGAGGTTGAGACGAGCTTGTGGAGGCTGAAGCCCCACACACATTTCCTCCCTCACTTGCATTGCATGCATTTTACTGTTAAAGCTGATGCTTTTGTCTGTTTTGGTGTATCATTGACATGATCCCTTAGGACTCTCATTTCCTCTGATGAGGATTTGATGATAGACTTTTAGGTTGAAACCTATGCATGACAACATCTAGGAGTTCCCTGTTCAAACTTCAACCATAGGATGAATCCATGGCATGATAACAGTAGGACTTGATAGTCCCCCTCCTAGTTGGGCCTGTTCTCTTCTCATCTCAAAGCAGTTTAAGATACAGTAATCATGAATGATTTCTTTCGTACGTTACGAGCCTTAAGCTATCTGAGAAAGGGTTGTGGGAGAGTTTCTTTTCCACAGTCTAGATGTTTAGTATGGTACCCTTTGGGTGACATGCGACGCATTCACTCTCAGGTCATAGTCTCTAGTGCGGTTGAAATCGCAAACACAATAAAAAACACTTCTTTTAGGAGATAACCCGTAGTTTCCCGAACTACATTTGCTCTGATCTTTCATACCAAATGAAAGTACGTAGGCATAGGACGCGATGTCCTAGCGAGCAACCTTCCCTACCTTCACCCGTAGTTAGCCGAACTACGTTGACTCTGACTTCTCGTTCCAGACGGGAATACGTAGGCATAAAGCGCGACGCTTTGCCGAGTCATTTTTCTTTTCTTTTTCAGCCAGCCTTGATAGGTAGATAGATTATAACCAACTCGTCCAAGTAAACAAACAAGCGAGGATCCCGTCGAGTACGACGGACGTGAGGGGTGCTAATACCTTCCCCTTGCGTAACCGACTCCCGAACCCAGATAATGGTTGCGATGACCTTGTCTTACCCTTATTCGTCAGGTTTTTCCGATCGTTTCCTTTCCCGCTCTGAGGGATAAATAACGAAAGGTGGCGACTCTTCTGTCATGCCGGCACCTTATTTTCGCGCAAGCGACAGCTGACGACTCTGCTGGGGACACCAACGGTTCCCTGTGCGAGTCAATCCTATCGTTTGTGTGTTTACTTGTTGGGTTGCGTTTATTTATCGCATTTTTTTTTACTTCTCGCACTTTATTTCCCGCATTTTATGTTCCAGTATAATATGATTATTTGTGCTGTTGTGGGATTGGAGTTCTCATTGAGTGAGAAGCCAGACCCAGGCTTGAGTGCACCATAGACTTAGAGTGGAAATTAGTGGGCGCGTGCTTGCTTTGCAGGCACTAGTGTCTCATGAAATCCACGCTCAGACGAGGTTCATCCGGTTGGCTTCACTTTCAACCCTTTGGGTTGAGACAGTTGCTGGTTTGGTGGATTGTCGACTCTGGGGACCGATCATTTGTGATTCAGCTAAGTGAGGCCTCTTCAGGACTTGATGATGCCACTCCTTCTGGGAATCGTATCATCAGTTTTGAAAGTCTGTGACGCTGATGAACACATAGGATGTCGTACCTTGAGTCAGTCTAGGTCCATACCTGTGAGGGGGACTGGGTTTATTGCAGGAAACTTAGACCTTCAGACTACCTGGTTTTCTTGACAGTGAATCAGTTATGTTGGGTTCTCAGTTGCAGACATGTTCTTGATAGAGCAAGAGGTTTTTTATCGGAGGATCTTGTCGCCGGATGTTTGTCTGTTCTTGATAGAGCAGGTTTTGATCAGTATGTTATCATCAGTGGTTTGTTCTGGATGGAGCAGATTTTGAGTGAGGTCTGAAGACCTCATCGGCAGATGTTATTTGTTCTTGATAGGGCAGATTTTGAGTGAGGTCTGAAGATCTCATCAGCAGCTGTGTGTTTGTTCTTGATAGGGCAGATTTTTGATTTGGGGTCTGAAGACTTCAACAGATGTTCCTTGATCTTGCGCCCGGGGTCCTTATTATCAGGCACTTACTCTTGACAAAGCAGAATTTTGATCTCGATCCTATCAGATGGTTATTTTCAGCAGATCAGATCAGTGGTTTTACACCGGGGTTTCCTTCTCATCAGTGACTGTTGATACCGAACCTCCACAGCAGTCACCTGGATATATTGTTGCATCCCTGCATTTTGCATTAGCTCGCATATTCATGTTTGCATTCCATTAGCATGTGTCTGTGCTACAGGCACGTTTCGTACCCTGAGTCTGGTGCCCCGAGCAATATGAGATATTTTCTTCCATGAATGGATCCAGTCTTATCACTGCATTAACACTATGTTGGCACGTTGACACCAGAATCAGGGGTGATCTCCTGAACGTACAGACACCCATAATTCATCTTGCATGACAGAAGCCGGGGCTTGTCTTCTAACCCTTGTGTTTGCAGGTTTGACTCAGAATCAAGCAGCTCAGATTGATGGAGCAGGTACAAGCTGAACTGGGGAAAATCCAAAGCCAGCTGGGGTAGGTCATGAACGACATACAGGCAGTGCGTCTGGACCAGCAAGTACTCAGAGAGGAGAATCAGCTGCTGCAGAATCAGTTGAGCTTTCTCATGGGAGTGGTGAGAAGTATGCTAAATAAGGAGAGTGGTCAAGCACCCAAGGTGGAGCCCAAAGTGCTTCCTCCGTTACCGTCAGTGCCACCTGTGCTGAAGCCAAGTGGACCTCATAGATCCTCTACACAGCATGAAGCTCGAGACCTGTCTCGTCAGCGGCCGCGCCGGGCATCTCAGAATAACCCAGAAGGTCATAATCAAAGGAAGAAGCTACTTGATAGAGCTGTGGACCCACTACCTATGAGTTATGCCCAACTGTTGCCACTGTTGGTTCAGAACCGTGTTCTCAAGCTTCGGACCTCGGATCCACCAGATGACGTGTCACCAGACGTTGATCTCAACATACATTGTGATTTCCACTCAGGAGCACCGGGGCACCATGTTGAAACATGTAAGGCTCTCAAGAATAAGATTCAAGACCTTATTGACTCGAGGACAATTAGGCTTGTGTCGGGCGGCATAAGAGCATCGGGAAAGTTCATCCCTTACCCTGCAGAAGAGGTGGATGATTCCACTCCTTTGCCTGAAGCTGAGAAAGATCTCGAATACGTCCCACGACCTTTGGTGACTGCATCGCCTCGCTCGCAGTTCCTACCTGGATCAAGTTCAAGGACGCAAGCGTCTAAACAAGAGATCGTTGCCACTCAGAAACGACGACCTCCTGCTCCTGGGCGGAAAGAATACCAGCACCAGGATCACAAGAGACCTCGCAACCACTTAGAAAAAAGGAATGCTTCTTTCCATTCAGTGCCTGTGCCGTATAGCCAGATTCTTCCACTGTTGATTCAGAACTCCTTGGTGGAACCGAAAGCTCTCAAGCCCGTGCCAGAGCCTTACCCTCCAGGGTACAATCCTCATGTTCAGTGCGGTTACCATGGTGGATCTCCGAGGCATTCAACTGAAGATTGCAAGGCTTTCCAGGCGAAAGTGCAGCAATTGATCGACCAAGGGTGTATTTCCTTTCCAGGTGGAGTTTTGGTTGTACGTGACAACTTCTCAGCTGTCTGAGCTCGCAGATTCAGAGGGTTATTTCCAGAAGCCGGTGGTCCAGACAGGCAGACGTCCTCAGCATTGGCAGTCCTCGGACTTTTTACCATTTGCATTTGTAGTTTCTTTTCTTTTAGTTACTACTTGCTGTTAAACATTGTATGTTTCGAATGGTAATGTTAATAAAGTGACTATGCATTTTTCTGAATTAGTTATGTCGTTGTCACTCATTTACTGCATTGCACTGACACTTGCATTTCATTCACTCCACTTTATCACTATGATTAGCAATGAGCGGGGGGAGGATGATGAAACTGAATACTCGTAACCAATGATCGTATTGCGTTCAGATAAAACTTTGCCGATGACGTACAAGGCATTGTTTCAAATCCCCTAAACACCGGAGAGATAAGGAAGAGAATTCCTTGTTAACCACTTCGAGCCGAGAAGTAGGAGTTTCTTTCGGACTTTCTAACCCTCACATCTTAACCCGGGGCAGGGTAGTTGTCAGTTAGCTTGATCGAGCGTTCAAGTCTTATGGAGGAGTGTTGTCCTTCGAGGACCAATCACATCATATTCCTCTCCAGAGGTCGTACCTCATCAACCACAATGGTTAAACCTCACCAATCAGGAGTGAGACAGTTATAATCCTTTCGGAGCAATCAAGACAGCTAGTGTCACACGACTCGTTCCAAAAGAAAAAAGAATAAGAAAGCCCGCTAAGTAAAAAAGAAAAGTTAGAAAGCAAATACTTAGGCAAAAATCAGGGCATCCCGCTGGACTTCAAAAGAAAAATCGGAAAGAACTCAAAAGGAGTCAGTCCAGGCAAAAATTAGGGAATCAAAAGAACGAAAAAGAAAGGAGTATAAAAGAGAAAAATCATCAAACAAGGACGAAGTCGTGTAGATACAGACACCGAAAACGAAAAAGGAGTAACTGTCACTCCGAAACCCTTGTGAATTCTTTAACCAGTTGTTCCCAATGTTCAACATACCTCTCGAAGAGGAGAGCGCTCGAGCTAAGTTAACTAGACTTTAGGATCGGAGGTCATCACGTAGAAGAGGTGGGTACAAATCATAATTTGAGCCAAATATCCTTTGTTTCACGAACCGTGAACCCGACCACGATACAACCCTTAAAAGACCTAATTGAGGCAGGGTTTATTCTGAGAGCGCATTACGATAAGGTTGAGTAACCTGACTCCTTCATAATTTGCTAATCATATCCTTATTGCATTTTTCACTGATCGCATCAGCACTACGTTTGAACTCTTTGGTTCATTCGTCACTCACTAGCATGACACATAAATGAGTGACAGTACAACATTTTTTCGAAATTTGCATGAACACTGCATTAGAATTACCATTCGTGAATAAACAATTTTGATTGCAGGTTGGTAGCTGATACGAAGGAACTTAAACAGGGAATAGTCAATCAGGACTGAATCGTCAGAGGTCTGGATCAGAATGGTATGCTGTGGAACCCTGTGAATCTGGGGCAATGACTTCCTATGAGTTTGGAATCGGTTTGTCTGAGGACAAGTCCCGGAGCATCAGTTGATTATGGGGCGGGTTATGCAAGAAGTGGTTGATCGGAAGTGAATCTCCTCGAGACCCAATCAGGGGCAGTTATCCAGAATTCTTGCGATTTAAGGGCAGATCCCTCCAGTGTTCGATCAGAGCATGTTGAGTCGCTCAACGCTCGTTCAGGGGCAAACTACTTCAGAGATATTGAAGCAGACCATGCTGAGAGTTGATTAGTTGAGGATGAATCCTCCCGTTGTGCAGATGCTGGGGCAAGCCCTCTGAAGATTGTTTTGTTGCCAGCTGTTTTCGGCTCAGAATGAATTATTCCCAAAGGTCGGATTGGGGCAAGTTGAATTGCGCTGGGGCAAGTTGTTCAAATGAGTTTGTTCACCCTAGCAAGAATTGAGTATCGGGGAATCGTGTCATTACCCTGCCAAAGCCAGAGTCTTCTGAAGAAGCCTTGCGGTCATTGGGTCGTTATCCTACAGCCTAACCTGTTACTTGACTCCATGATTGGTAGCCTGTATTCCCTGTGTTGACGTTGTTGAATCAGGATTGTTTTCTCAGCAGAGATGTACAGTTTGAGATTGTTTCCCCTGTGCAGTTTGAGACGACAACAAATTGAGAGGGCGTTTATCAGATTGGGGTCAAGATTACCCTCCGCAGACCAGAATTGATATCCCCGAAGCAGGGCGAGCCCTCCTTCTCCAGCAGAGTTCAGTAGTCCCTCCTCCGCAGAATTTGAATGCAAATAGTGGGCATTGAGATGCCTCCCCATGCAGAGATGATTCTCTTCCCCAAGCAGACGCTCTTTCCCCAGCACCGGGTCACAAGTGCAGATTTCATAGAAGTGTTCGGGTACCGAGGCTCGTGTTTTCCCAGTAAAGTCGCCGAAGCAGGTGTCTCCCTAGCACAGGGTCACAAGTGCGGGTTTCGCAGGAGGCTGTTCGTATGCCGAAGGACGCAGTAACTGATGGTGCCAGACTGAAGTCTCCAGCGGAATTGAGATTCCCCACCAGGAGCCGTACTCTCTCCTGAAGTTGGATGATTCCCTCTTCCCCAGTAGAGTGTTGGAACGACTGATGTTGTATTCCCCTGCAGAGTTGTACTCTCCCCCGAAGTCCGATGATCCTTTCTTCCCCGGCGAAGTTGAAATTCCGCACCAGAGTCGTACTCTCCAGTGAAGTAGAATGACTTCTCTCCCCGACTGAGTCCGCAAACCTCCAGGAAAGCAGAATCCTTGGAAGCAGTTGAGACCGTGAGCGGTTTTCCTAGCAGATGTTGAACAGCTGATGCTGCATCTCCCCAGAGTCGCACTCTCTCCAGCGAAGCAGAATGATTTCTCCTTCCTCAGCCGAGTTTGCAGATGTCCAAGAGAGCCAGGTCCTTGGAAGTTGATCAGATCATGATTGATTTTCCCCAGTGGAGTGTGGAGCAGCTGAAGTTGTTTCCCCACAGAGTGGTTATCCCCAGAAGAGTAGCCGAGACGGCCGCGCAGTTCATTCTCGCGATGGATATCAGCAGGTCTAAGTTCTCGTAGAGCTTTGTCCCCCCGCAGCAGATCAACTGAAGTTGTTTTCCCTGCCGCAGTCGACGGAAGATCAATTCCCCAGACGGAGGCCGATTGATATTGGCGTGTCCACGTTATCCTCAGCAGGATGATTCCTCTACCTGAGTAGTTCTTGTCTCCTTGACAAAAGGGGTTCCTCCCCCAGCATTTAGTTTGCTGACGGGATCGCATCATATTGCATGAGTACATAGCATTGTGCATGATTGCATGACATAGTGCATGACTGCACAGCATTTAGCATAAACGCATAGCATTCCCACCGTGTGGGGCATGGCGCAGAAGCATATGCATCATAAACATGATCTAGGTCATTATCATTCTTGCCTTAAAGGTGTTCCACCAAGAGACCGGTTGCTCAGGATGATTCCTGACATTCTCCCCAGCGAGGTCGCTTTCTTAAGATGATTCTTAAATACCCCGGTGTAATCCCCATAGTCGCTTTGCTCAAGATGATTTTTGAGATCCCCAGCGAAATCTTCAGTTCGAGATGATTCTCGAATCCCTCAGCAGGGCCGTATGCTTAAGATGATTCTTAAGACCTCAGTACAGCTTCCCGAGTTGTTCGCCTAGTATGATTCTTGAGCTCCCCAATAGCGTCACCAGCAAGGTTTGCCCAGGAAGATTCCAGGGATCCCTAGCAGATAAAGCCTCCAGAATGGTTATCAGTTCAAGATGATTCTTGAAGGTGCCCGACGGAATTGTTTGTTCAAGATGATTCTTGAAGTCCTTAGCAGCGTGATATGTTTGCTCCAACAGTGCTGTCTAATCTGGAGATTGACTTCGTAAACGCCTGAGGGCGGCATCAGAAGGTTCCTGTGAGCTCAGATGTCCTTGTTGATGAATCAACGTGTGGCTGAAGACAAGGCTCCAAATTTTGTATTCAAGATGATCCGTGTTGGTTGTCCTGAGGAGATGATTGATTGCGATCAAGTGGATAGTGTTTCTTCTGACTGAAGTCGAAGATGTTTACCCAGCTGAAAGCGGAGTTTTGCCTGAAGGCAAAGTGTTTGAATCCCCGTAGAGTCATGAATGGCTCAGGATACCATTTCTTTGACTGAAGTCACAGATTTCCTAAGCTGAAGCGAAGGTGCCTAAGGGCAAGGTTATCCCCAAGGTCATGAATGACCTAGGATTCATTTTTCGGACTGAAGGCCGAAATATATCCCTGGCTGAAGTCACGGATGCTCTATAGCCGAGGTGGAGTTGCCTGAAGGCAGATCCATGTATCCTTGAAGGCCAAGGACCATTTCTTTAGACTGAAGTCGAAGATACCTCCTGCAGAGTTGCCGACGGGCAAAGTTTACATCCTTGAAGGCCAAGGATGTTTTTCTAGCTGAAGCTGGGATAGCCAGGGGCCAGGGTTTCATCTATCTTCAGAAATACTCGAAGATTTTTTCTAGCTGAAGCTGGAAATGGCCAGGGGCCAGGGTTTCAAATGTCTTTAATGTTGAAGTTCTACGGCGGGCAGTGTGCAGCAGTATTCCGATGTTCGTTATGGTTCTGAGGGTGAACCCCAGGTCAGAGTGTGCTCGGTTAAGTCTCTCATTCCCAGCGGAGTAGTTTCAAATACACAAGTGTACCTTTTGTTCCACTTACCAGGGGTGAACCCCAGGTCAGCGTTGTTCAGGGTTATATTTTGTCCAGCGGCGAGGTTGGATGTTTGTTCGGCGGCGAGGTTGAACGTTTGGATTTGACGGCGAGGTTAGATCATCATTTGTCCGACGGCGAGGTTGGATGTTTGTTCGGCAGCGAGGTTGAACGTTTGGATTTGACGGCGAGGTCAGACCATCATATTTTGTTCGGCGGCGAGGTTGAACGTTTGGATTTGACGGCGAGGTCAGATCATCATTTGTCCAGCGGCGAGGTTGGATGTTTGTTCGGCGGCGAGGTTGAACGTTTGGATTTGACGGCGAGGTCAGATCATCATTTGTCCAGCGGCGAGGTTGGATGTTTGTTCGGCGGCGAGGTTGAACGTTTGGATTTGACGGCGAGGTCAGATCATCATTTGTCCAGCGGCGAGGTTGGATGTTTGTTCGGCGGCGAGGTTGAACGTTTGGATTTGACGGCGAGGTCAGATCAGATTTGTCCAGCGGCGAGGTTGGATGTTTGTTCGGCGGCGAGGTTGAACGTTTGGATTTGACAGCGAGGTCAGATCATCATTTGTCCAGCGGCGAGGTTGGATGTTTGTTCGGCGGCGAGGTTGAACGTTTGGATTTGACGGCGAGGTCAGATCATCATTTGTCCAGCGGCGAGGTTGGATGTTTGTTCGACGGCGAGGTTGAACGTTTGGATTTGACGGCGAGGTCAGATCATCATTTGTCCAGCGGCGAGGTTGGATGTTTGTTCGACGGCGAGGTTGAACGTTTGGATTTGACGGCGAGGTCAGATCATCATTTGTTCGACGGCGAGGTTGAACGTTTGGATTTGACGGCGAGGTCAGATCATCATTTGTCCGGCTGCGAGGTTGGATGTTTGTTCGACGGCGAGGTTGAACATTTGGATTCGACGGCGAGGTCAGATCATCATTTGTTCGACGGCGAGGTTGAACGTTTGGATTCGACGGCGGGGTCAAATTATGTTTGTTTGACGGCGAGGTCAGACTCTTTAAATCCCCAGTAGAGATGATGTTTGTGCGACGGCGATGTCGAGTGTCTCTAAGAGGATGTTTGTTTCCGACGGCGATGTTGGGCATGTCAAGGTGATCCAGTCTTCTGACGGCGATGTTAGGTGATGCAGATCCTTCTAGTTTCTCCAGCGGCGATGCGGGGTATTCTGTCAGATGTGTGTCTCCAGCGGCGATGCGGGGTGCTTTGTTCAGAGATGTATTTTCTCCAGCGGCGATGCGGGGTATTTTGTTCATTTTTGTATTTTCTCCAGCGGCGATGTTGGGTATTTTGGCGATTCAGGTTTAGGTCTCCGACGACGATGTTGGACGCTTGTTTCCCAGAGTTATGGTTGTTCTTGACGGCGATGTCAGATGATTTGGTGTTCCAGCGGCGATGTTGGGCGTTCCTTAGAATCTTGTTTGACGATAATGTCAGGTGATTTAGTCTTCCAACGGCGATGTTGGGTGTTGTGGTTGTCTGAAGGCAGTGTCAGAAGAATTTAACGAGGATAACTAGCGGCGATGTCAGATCAGTATCTCTCCAGCTAGCGGCCGTGCAGCTAGCATTGCAATATTCGAAGATTTGTTCCCCGCAGAGTACCGTGTGCTCGTGCAGTTGGCAAATTTTCGGGTTTACCGGTATTCAAACGTCTCGCACCTTGATTGGTTGAGAGTCGTTCGCTTCTCACCCAGTCAGGTTCAAGCCGTTTGAATAGGGGCAGCTATTGCACCCCAAAATTTGACCAACAATTATTTATCCATCTAGTGTTTGAAAGTTGATACCTTCATCAGACAGTTCAAGAGATCTTCAGAGGAATTGGTTGGGATAGGGTTGTGTGCTTCATAGCTTGAGAGTTGTGGGTGCCCCTCAGATGATTCTGAGACTTTGAGAATGAACTTGATGTTTTGAGAAAGCCTATGAGATGTCTTGATAGCCATCATGAAGCCCAGGGAGGTCATTATGCAAGAATTCAGGAGATTCAACCATGAATGGTAGAATTAGGGTTTTGACTGGGTCAACCCTAGGATAACTGAAGATTTGGAGAAGGTTGAGACCTAATCCAAGGGCTATGAGATCATGGAATGATGTATAAAGATGTTATAAAGATGATTCCTAGACCAACTCATCATGATTGAGGAGTTTGAGAAGTTTTGAGTTAGGGTTTCCAAGGATTGTCAGTGAAAAACCCTAATTTGATCCCTATTTTCCAGGCAGTTTTAGCTCTAGATGTGAAATATATCTCATCTTCCCCACAACATGAATGTTGTAGAGCTTGTTCTTAGCTTTAATTTGAGTGGTGGAAGTCCTTGCTAGGAGTTACAGAGCTCAAGTTATGGTTTTGACAAATTACAGGTCAGCAGAGGTGTGTGAATATGGGTCCTTGAAAGTCACCCAACTTGCAGACAACGTTTGCCCTAGTAGGATGATTCCTATGATCTCTTGGTCAACATGAATGTTGGAGGACATCTTCTTAGCTTTAATTTTAGTGGTAGAAGTCCTTGATAGGATTTGTGGAACTCAACTTATGGTTTGAACAAGACAGGGGTATTTTGGTCATTTGTCAATTATAGGTCATTCTTAAGCAAAGGCCATATCTCCTATTTCCAAGCCTCAAATGGAAAAACCCAAAACATGAAAGTTGTTCAAAATGTGATTTTAAGTCTAGAAAGAAGGTCATGAATTGTTGGAAAAGCTCATAGCATGGATTTGCATGATTGGTCAAAAATGAACTAAAAAAGGCTTATAAGTTAAAAAAGTTGAAATTGGATTTTGGTTTGAGAGATCTACAAATCCAAAATGGGGCATATGATAGATGATTTTGATTGGAAACAACATTTTGGAAACAATGGTTTATCCACATTTTTGAGTTTAGGCTTAAAAATTGGACTTCCTTTGTAAATTTGTTTCTTGCACTTTAAGGTACCATGAGAAATTGTTTGCCAAAGCCTTAATTTTGCATAAAATGCCTTGTTCTCACATGTATATCTCATATAAGGGTATTTTGAAGACTTATCATGAGTTTTATGAGATTTACTAAAAATAGTATTTTTGAATTTCTCATTACGTGAGAAGTTCTAGAACTTCCTTGGAAGCTTCTCATATGTTCTAGATCTTTCCTTCCACTTCCATAAATACCCAAGGGTGAGATCATGCCATGGTTGGTGATTCTTTATGCATGCATACTACACTTTGATCCATAAACTCCAAATTTCATTTTCATTTCAATCTTTACCAAAACTCCATTAATAGTGAGATCTTTCATCATCATCATCATCCTCCATCATTGTAGAGAGGAAACCATGCAATATTGAACAGAATTCGTGGCTGGTTTGTGGGATTCACTTCATCACTCCAAGTTGCATAAAGAGTTGGATAGCATAATTCAAGAAGTTTGAGCAAGATTTCTCTCCACCAGAAGCTTCATCAATCATCAAAGAGCAAGTATAGCAGTTGGCAAGGGTTGAAAAGAGAGATAACCATCATCACCATCTTTACTTGGTAGGTATGCATTTTGATTCGAATCACCATAATTATGCATGGTTAGGGTTAGTTGTTGTGATATTCATGATAGAGACCACTTAAGGATCATTTATGGTGAGTTTAAGGTCAATCCATGGAGGTTCAAGATGTGGTGTCAATTCTTGGTTGGTCAAGAAAGCATTGTTTATGGGGTTTCAATACATGTGTTATAGTTTAGAGGACTCATGGAAGCAAGAGGAACACGTAGGTATCATTTTCTGCAAGGTTTGATAAAGTTGCAGTTCATGTCCTATGATGGTACCCATGCCTTGTTGTTGTCGATTTGAAGGATATAGGAAGATTCAAGATAAACCACGACCATGGTTGTGTGGAGGGTGAGAAGAGGATCACTTTTGGTTTTTATTTCGTGTTGATCCATGGTGATATGAGAGAGCAATCCGAGCTGGAAGAAGCACGCATGGAAATGGAGTTTCATGAAAGCTAGGGTTTTGGTTGGAGAAGAAACATGATGGCCATTGGATTGGAAGTAAAGCTTTGACTTGACCAAGGATCTAAAGGCCACGGTTGAATCTGCATTTTGGAGGGAAATTGGAGCCAGGGCAAAACGGCGTCGTTTCGTTTAATGAGGGTCCTTGGGCCTTTTGCTTCCCCCCCCCCCCCCCCATTTGGAAGCCCACGCGCGTGATAACTAATCTGATGACTATCTGCACCCCCTCCCTTCATTTCTATTATGTTTCATTTTAATTTTCTTTTTCATTTCATTGATTTTCTAAAATTCATAACTAAATGAAAATTGCATATTTTTAATCCATTCTTTTTTTAACATTTTCATTAAAATGTCTAGAAAATTATAAAATATAAAAATTGCATTTTATATTTTAATTGGTATTTTTCCCATATTTTCCAATTAAATGCACTTTTTTAATCATTCATTTCATGCATGATCTTGTAGATTTTTGTTCTTGCATTTAGGAATAGATTTTTTGCTCATCCTTTTTGGTAATGTTAGATAATATAATGTAGTTTCCCCTGGAATTATTACTAGAATTTTAGAATTAAAATTTTATTAGTTTAGATAATTGAACTTAGGATAGTTTAATTAGGGTTTTTAAGTAGTATACTTGAACTACAACATTTTATTTTTGGGGTTTTTAGGACAAGTTAGCCTATGGGGAATATATGGGACTTAAGGGTAGTTAAATAGGATCCCCTAGAATTTATATTAGGAATTTATATTACTATATGCTATTTTTGGTTGATTTTTGAATGTATGGATAGTATGTGTGTTGCTTGGAGGCATAAGTTGTATTGTTGTGTTTTCTTTCCTTCTCCTTTGAGTGTGTGAGCTTGGAAGATTGAATTGAAGACCTTGTGGATCATCATTGAAGCTTTGAAGACCTTGCAGAGGAGTTTAGCATAGCTTCTGTTGTTTTGTTTATAGGTTTATAGATGCATAGGTAGAGCATTAGATAGAATATTTTGTTCAATAAACAAGGAGTGTCTTGTCCACCTCCTTTCTTCTCTATGACACAGAGTCCCTTAAGGGTATTCACCTCTCTCCTTTGGAGGGATTAGTGACCTTGCCCCATAAGGTAGAACTTTGAGAGAGCCTTTCCTTTGATGTTAAGTCCTCAATGGCATCCTTTGGAAGTCAGTGAGTACTGTAACATCCCCCACTCATCTTGTTGACTGAATCTTGTTTGCTGGAGCATTGGAGCCATTGAAGATAGAAGCTGAGGCCTTGAAGAGGATGATTCCTTGAAGATTATTGAAGTCTGAAGACTCTGTGAAGATCAAATTGATGCCTGAAGATCCCTGAAGATAGTGAAGCCTGAAGGTAGAGCTGATCAAAGGAGCTGAAGCTCAAGGGAGAAGATGAGTTGATACTCATGTTGTAGGGTTGATACCTGGAAAGCAAGTGATCTCTGAAGTCTGAAGACTGGGTTGCTGCTGGAGGAGCTGAGGCTTTCTTCTGTTTTCTTTGATGTATTGTGTGTTTTGTCTGATTTGTCTGTTGCATTAGACTAAGCCCATTTAGAATAAGTTCAGTCTAAGAGCATGAGTGCATCTGATTGTATTGTTATTGCTTGGCTTTGCTTGTGGGTATTCGGTAGAGCCCAGCTCCCTTGCCCATGTGTTTATTTTGCTTGATAGAATTTCATTTCTTTTATCTGTGTGAGTACAATTTACTGTTTTTGCTTGATAGCATGTTGTTTATTTCAGTATGATTACTGTTATTTCATGACTGGCTTGAGGTTGAGACGAGCTTGTGGAGGCTGAAGCCCCACACACATTTCCTCCCTCACTTGCATTGCATGCATTTTACTGTTAAAGCTGATGCTTTTGTCTGTTTTGGTGTATCATTGACATGATCCCTTAGGACTCTCATTTCCTCTGATGAGGATTTGATGATAGACTTTTAGGTTGAAACCTATGCATGACAACATCTAGGAGTTCCCTGTTAAAACTTCAACCATAGGATGAATCCATGGCATGATAACAGTAGGACTTGATAGTCCCCCTCCTAGTTGGGCCTGTTATCTTCTCATCTCAAAGCAGTTTAAGATACAGTAATCATGAATGATTTCTTTCGTACGTTACGAGCCTTAAGCTATCTGAGAAAGGGTTGTGGGAGAGTTTCTTTTCCACAGTCTGGATGTTTAGTATGGTACCCTTTGGGTGACATGCGACGCATTCACTCTCAGGTCATAGTCTCTAGTGCGGTTGAAATCACAAACACAATAAAAAACACTTCTTTTAGGAGATAACCCGTAGTTTCCCGAACTACGTTTGCTCTGATCTTTCATACCAGATGAAAGTACGTAGGCATAGGACACGATGTCCTAGCGAGCAACCTTCCCTACCTTCACCCGTAGTTAGCCGAACTACGTTGACTCTGACTTCTCGTTCCAGACGGGAATACGTAGGCATAAAGCGCGACGCTTTGCCGAGTCATTTTTCTTTTCTTTTTCAGCCAGCCTTGATAGGTAGATAGATTATAACCAACCCGTCCAAGTAAACAAACAAGCGAGGATCCCGTCGAGTACGACGGACGTGAGGGGTGCTAATACCTTCCCCTTGCGTAACCGACTCCCGAACCCAGACAATGGTTGCGATGACCTTGTCTTACCCTTATTCGTCAGGTTTTTCCGATCGTTTCCTTTCCCGCTCTGAGGGATAAATAACGAAAGGTGGCGACTCTTCTGTCATGCCGCCACCTTATTTTCGCGCAAGCGACAAGCACCAACAGCAAAAACCTGACAGCACAAGCTCCTGCTTCCATCAGTCTTCAAGGCAATGAACTTCATCCTCAATCTTCAAAGTTTCTTCAAAGCAAGCTCTCCTAGATGAGTAATAGTTCACAAGATGATTTGGGATGTTAAACAGTCGGTTGACCACCAAAGGTGGCATACAGACTGTTAACAAAATACAGACTGTTTCTCTCAAAAGTTCTATCTCCTAGATACTGTCACTAAGGCTTCCAAAGGAAGGAGGTGAGTATCAAAGAGAGACTTTGAATCATAGAGAAGAATGGAGGCAAAAGAAGCCATCCATATTTGTGAAGAAATTTTCTATTCTAAGGCTCTATCTAGCTCCTATGTCCTAGGGTCTTCAATCCACTCCAAGCAAGCAAACAATCTTCAGCAACCTTTGGTTTTGATCTCCAACTTTGTCTTCAATATGCTCCATCATCATGCTCTTAAAACCAAGCCCTCACCCCAAGCAAATGCCCAAAAAGCCCACACAAACAAAATAAACCCCAAAAGGGCACACCATACAATCAAACAAATTACAAAATATACTAAAAATATTAATATAGTAGGGAAAATTCTAATATTATTTCTAGGGGATCTACTATACCTACCCTTAATACCCTATATTCCGCAAGTCCTAATTCAATCTAAAAACCCAAAAGAAATTGTTTTAATGCACCTAAGTTATGTTTAAACCCTAAAATATTCTATGTTTTTTTATTACACCATATCTATTTCAACATTTTTTGTTACCATTTTTATTCTAAAGTTTTATCACATTATCCTAAGGGAAACCCTAAAGTATATTAATATCTATATTATCAAGATCGAAGATCAAACCCTATATCAATTTCTAAGGGGTCTAAACAATTCCTAACATGCAAGGGGTCAAGGTTAACCATCAATTGGGAAGGTCCTAATCAACAACCCTAAAACAGAACCAAATTACATCTAGAAAATCTACAAAAATTCCTAAGGGAACATGCGAGTGTCGGCTACAATATACCAAAAGATCTAAGCAATAATCATCATCAATTGAGAGAACAAAATTCTACAAAACACCGGTATCAAATATGCAAAGCAAACATCAATTAAATCATGCAAAATACTCATCAGAATGTAAAATGCAAAAGAAATGGGAAAACAATCCACAAAAATCTAAGAGAAATTCTACAATTTCCTGAAGATGTAAGCAACCTATGGTAAAAAAATTAAAACCAAATTCTAAAGTTAAGGTCACTTTCTAAAGGAAAACCTATAAAGTGTCCAGGGAACATTCAGATGGGGATGGCTCTAAAAAGCGGATTCAAAACTAAACTTAGAGTCGTCTAGAAATTCCAATAAAATTTCTGGGGGAACCTACACATATCATCTAAAACATATCCAAAAATCAGCTCAAAATCATGAAGCATCAAAGAGAAAAAAATTAAACAAAACAGATGAACAGTTATGCACACCAATGGATATTAGCACGAAAGAAAAATCATAACTAAATCAAAAAAAATCTAAAAAATGCAAACTCAGCGCCTAAAATTTTTTAAGACAATCAAGATCTGTAGAAATAAATTTCATAATTTATTGAACATTTTTACTATTTTTGACGCAATAAAAGCAAACAGGCCTCAAAACAGAAAAATAAAAAGAAAAAGGGAATGAAGAAAATCTCCAAATTAACAATCCTAAAATCATCCATAGGTGTTCACGATCCTAACCGCATAAGAATTTCTAATTATCTCATCCTAAATCCATGGTAAAGTGAAGGTTTACATACCTTGATCGGAGCTTCGAAACGAAGTATCTTCGGCTCTTTTCGTGCTTCCGAAAGCTTCAAATTCGTTCAACAACATGCGAGGAAAGTGCTACAATCTTTGAATCGAACCGAAATCGCCTTGAATGAAGAATCACCACTTGATTTGCTCTCTTGAAAATTGATATGCTCTCTTCCAATCCAACTCCAATCAATCACCAACCTTGCTTCAAATGAGTTTCTAAACATTTATAGAGATGATTGGAATATTCTAGAAATGAAGCCCAAGCCCAAAATAATAAAATCCATTTCCCTTGGAACTTTCTAGATTATTCATGTATCTTCCCTTGAAAATTTCTAGATTGTTCATGTATCTTTCCTTGGAAATTTCTAGATTGTTCATGTATCTTCCCTTGGAAGTTTCTAACCAAAATAGCCTTCCAAATGCCTTGTTAAGTGGTTTGGATTAGTGACTTACATTTCAAGTAACCACTTTTACAAAGCAAGTCATGAAATTATTGCTCAATTCAAAAATGTGCCAATGCCATTGTCTTTAGAATGCAATTTCTACTCAAAATGAGTATTCACTTGACATGTTTGTGACCTCTAACCCAAAAATTTGATTTTTTTCACCACTTTATTTGACTTATTCCCCTTTTTTAGGCCATTTTAAGTGACTTTTTGAAATAAGCCGATCAATCTACCATGATGACTTATTTGACCTAAAAACATCATTTTAAGCACATTCCGTGCTGAACGCTTTTTCATCTGAAGAGTGGAACATGGAGATTTTGACCTATGCTAAAAAAGGACCTATAATCTCACTTTCCCAAAATACCCCTGGCTTGTACAACTCATAACTTGAGCTCCACAAATCCAAATGAGGACTTCTATAACTTTTTGGAAAGCTAAGAAGATAAGGAACATCTCTCATGTTTGCCAAGATTCCATTTGAAAACTCCTTCTAGCTCAAAAGATGCTTGGAAGTCAAGTGACTTTCACAATTAAATTTCAGATGCCTCTGAGGACCCCTAACTTGTCTGGGCTATAACTTGAGTTCTATAAATCCCCTTGAGGACTTCTAGTACTCAAATTAAAGTTATGAACCTCCTATACAACATTCATGTGGAGATCCAAGTCACTTGAAGCTCACATCGTGACTTAGAAGGCTTGGAAGTTCAGTGGAAAACATGGGATTTTACCCTAGGAACCCTGTCTTGTCACCCTCGATCCTTCTTGATTCTTTTGATTTTCTCTTGGCACAACACCACATATGCTTCAACATATCATATGATGAATCCCGCATCCTTCAAATAGGCCTTGATGCCCCTCAATCAAGCATTAGACCTAGGGTTGACCCAGATGAAACCCTAGTTGACTGTCTTCAACTGTAGCTCTTGCAACCACACCAATAACTTGTATCATCTTCAAAATGACCCTATAGGTCTTCCATGATGTCTCTACACATTCCATGCCTTAGTCCACAACTCACAACCTCTATGATGATCTTCAAATACTCCCCAGACAGGCTATAAATCCACTGCTTGATCTATCAACTTCTCAAAGCTTCACTTTCTTTCTTGGTGACTTGAATAGGCTTGAACTTGAATAAAAACCTTTTGGATATGCTTCTTTGAGATGAAGAATAGCACTTGATCCCTTGTTGGATGGCTTGCCCATGCTATGCTATGCAAATGAATGAAATATGTGCATGGTCTACTATGCAAATGATAAAGCTAAGAAAACACAAATCAGGTAAAATAAGTTGGTCAAATTTTAGGGTGCAACAAAGTCCTCCTAGGGAAACTCCATCTCTCCTTTGGAGGGATGTGTGGTATGCCCATAGTTGAGTAGAACTTTGAGGATACCTTTCCATTTCAATGTTGGTACTTGATGATTTCCTTTGGTTTTCATTTGGTTTTCAATATTGCAACCTTGATCTTACTGATTATTCCTTTGCTTGGAGTGTGCTTGCTAGAGCTTGAAGATGAAGTTTGATGAAGCTTGAAGTTAGAAGATAGCTTGAGGATGAGACTTTTTGCTGTCAACTTTGTTGTCAAGAGGATCTGCTGTTTAGAGTTGTTGTCTGTTGAAGACTGTTGCTGTTGTTTGGGTTTCTTTTCTTGTCTGTTTGCTTGTGTTGTTTACCTCTAGGTTTGAGGTGGAGCTTGTCTCCTCTTGCCTGTTGTTTTCTCCCTTTCCTCTCTTATATTGTTGCATAGCATGCATTTTACTGTTTACTGCTTACTTTCTTTTGTTGTTTCCCCTAGGATCTCTAATTTCCTCTGTGCAAGAGGGAATTATGATAGACATTAGGTTTTGACCCATGCATGATAACTGTAGGTAGATTCCCTTTCAACCATAGTTTTAGGGTTTCTTTCTCTTCTCATCTCAAAATAATGCAAAAAAAAAGTAATAAGGTTAATTGAAGTCGTGCGTTACGAGCCTTAAGTTATCTGGGAAAAGGTTGGTGGAGTCTCTCCAGTAATCTAGATGTTAGTGTGGTACCCTTTGGGTGACATACGAAGCGTTCACTCCTGGGTCATAGTCTCTAGTGCGACTGAGATTGCAAACATCCTAAAAAACAGTTCTTTCGTAAAAAAATTCAAACAAACACTCAAACTCTGTTTTTGTCCTCTTGGACCTTTAATCAGGAAAACCCTTGCTTAAGGAGATAAAAAACTGTCAGGCAAACCTGTGTCTTCCGTAGCCCGAACTATGTTTGCTCTGATCTTTCATGCCGTATGAAAGTACGTAGGCACAAGATGCGATATCTTTGCGAGCAACCTTCCCCCATAACCCGTAGTTAGGCAAACTACGTTGACTCTGATTTCTCGTTCCAGACGGGAATACGTAGGCATAAAGTGCGATACTTTGCCGAGTCATTTTATTTTCTTTTTAGACCAGACCTTTAGAGTAGATAGATAAACACACCCTTAGACAGAAAACAAGCGTGGATCCCGTCGAGTACGACGGACGTGAGGGGTGCTAATACCTTCCCCTTGCGTAACCGACTCCAGAATCCAGGATTTGGTTGCGATGACCATTCCTTTCCCTCTTTGCGTTAGGTTTACTCTGAGCGTTTCGTTTCCCTCTTGTGGAATAAATAACGCACGGTGGCGACTCTTCTGTCATAGTCGGCACCGATTTTCGCAGTAGCGACAGCTGGCGACTCTGCTGGGTACACTTAGTGGTTCCCTATGCGAGTCAATCCTAGCGCTTGTTTTCCCGTCTGGGGTTTTGTACGTATTTATTTTTCTGTCTTTACTTTCAGTACTGTATATTTGTTATTGTGCTGTGGGTAGAGGGTTATTTTGAGAGATAAGCCGGACCTGGGCTTGAGTGCACATAGACTTAGAAGTAGAGAGTAGTGGTTAGCCTGCTTGCTTTGCTCGCACCAGCTAGCTACGAAATTTACACTCAGACGAGATTCTCTTTGATGGCATCTTGCATGGCCCTTTGGGCTCGACAGGTTGTTGGATTTGAGGGTTGTCGACTCTGGGAACCTATCATTTGGGATTCGGCTAAGTGAGGCCTCTTCAAGGGATGATGATGCCACACCTTATGGGTATCGTATCATCGCTCTTGAAAGTCTGTGACGCTGATGACCACATAGGATGCCGTACCTTGTCTGCGAGTTAAGTACATACCTGTGAGAGGGTATGTGGGTCTTTTTGCAGGAAAACTCTGGCCTCAAAACACCTGGTTTGTCTCTATCAGTGAGAATTGGTTATGAGGGTTCTTTTGTCGTTGGTTTGGTTTAAGGAGAAGATCTGATGGTTATCAAGCTGCAGTACAGCACAACACAGTTCTTCATTATTGCACTTGATCCCCTGTTTGCATATGCATCTGCATTTTCATGTCTGCATTTCATTAATGTGTATTTATGTTGCAGGTGTGTTTGTTCCCCTCAGATTCTAGTGTTCTTCTTGCCAGACATGGAGTCCATGAAGAGGACAGTTGCTTACAAGTTGCCGTCTCCAGATATCAGTTCTTTATTGCAGTTGGTTGCTCTAGCAGATCAGAGAGTGAGGGCTAAGTTTAGAGAGTCTTATGGGAAGCTGCTCAGTTTGTTGTGCAGACCTTCTGTGTTTGAGATGACTGGATTGTATACCTTGATGCCGTTTTACGAGCCTCAGTTGAGATGTTTCTTATTCCCTAGTTTTATTCTGACTCCTACTTTGGAGGAGTATTCTGATATGCTGGGAGTTCCTGTGTTAGATCAGATGCCTTTTGTTCATGAGGATACTGAGCCTAAGTTGGCTAAGCTTGCTGAGATTGTCAGTTTAGATGCTTCTGAGTTCCCCGGAGGTTTGGTCAAGCTGAATGAGGTTTATGGTTTTCATCTTTCTTGCTTGGTTGAGAAGGCTGCGCAGTGTGCGAAGGATGGATGTTAGATTGCCTTCAACGATATTCTGGCTGTTTGCATTTATGGGATTGTATTGTTCCCTAAATTGCCTGATTTTATTGACTCGAGGGCTTTCTTTATTCTTGCCTCGAAGAATCTGGTGCCTACTCTCTTGGGTGACGTTTATCATTCTGTTCACTATAAGAATGAGAAGCGTCGGGGAAAGAATGTTTCTTGCTGTGTACCTCTTCTATCCAGGTGGTTTCAGGGACATCTTCCTAAGAAGGGACCTTTTGTTGATACTATTGCTACTTTGGATTGGTTTTCCAGATTGATGGGATTGTGTGCTGAGAACATTGTTTGGTTTGATCGGAACTTGCTCGGAATGGATATTATATATAGTTGTAGTGGCTTTCCGAACGTTCCATTGATTGGACGGAAAGGTTGTATTAACTATAACCCTTCTCTGCTTGTGAGACAGTTTGGCTATGCTTTGAGGAATTCTCCAGTTAAAGACGAGATACAAGAATCTCTATATCTCATGGGTTTATTAGATGGAGATGTTTTGGTCAGATTGAGGCATGCTTGGGGTAATATTCACAGAAAAGGAAAGACATTGCTTGGTAAGAGTGACAGTCGAGCTTATAATCCTTATCGGCTCTGGATCCATGAGAGAGTTAGGACTTCTTTGATGTTGTATCCTGCTGCAGAACCTTTGTATCTTCCGGTGATTGAGGAACCTGCTATAGTAGAGATTGAGAAGTATAATAAGCTGCTGGCTGAAAAGGAAGAGTTGCAAAGAGCGAATGAAGAGTTAGAGAAAGAGATTTTCCAGCTTCGGCATGAGAAGAATGAGGCAACCTTCACTTTGAAGAAGCAGACTGAGATGATTAATAGGTTGGGTTCAGACTTGACTGAAGAGACCAGCAAGAGAGAGAAAGTAGGAGTAGCCCTGAATGGTGTTAGTAGTGTACTTGCTACTAAGGAAGAGCTTCTGAACAAGGCTTATTCTCGACTTTCCAAATGGGAACTTTTGTGGAATACAACGCTTACCAAACGGAAGGAGCGTGAAGATGAATTGAAGCTTCAGATTTCCCAGTTAGAGGAGCAGCTCAGTGCTAAGGATGCGAGGATTGCTGAAGAGGCATCTCTTAGACGTGACGCTGAATCTAGAGTGAGCAGCATGGTCCAAGAAACTAGGGGTGGTGAATTGAAGGTTGGCTCCAAAAGATGCAGGATTGATGAGTGTTTTGGCAGGGGAACTTGTGAAGAGGATGCCAAAAAGCTGAGATCCGCTGTTGAGCGACACGCATGACTGATACAGGAACTAATCTCCAGACTAGGTCATCCGGAGACGTTGAGGATATTGGAAGATGTCAGGGCGCGCCATTTGGTCTGATTTGCCTTTACTATTCTCTTGTTATTTGTACTTGTATTTTGACCATCGCCAGGCTTGTAGGCCGAGGTCTTTTTCAGTTGTATTCAGTTGTATCTTTGTACTCTGCCTCTTGGCATTTGTTTATATATGAGGTTTCTGATTCTGTGCTTATTCACTTGGGACTCCATTGTCGTTATGACTTATTCTCCGGAACTAGAATCAGGCGGGAAATTAACCTGTTGCATATTTACACGTGTGCATTTGCATATTCATATTGCATGGCAGGTACCTCTTTTAAGCTTGAATCTTATCTCCTGCATCTTATAGGTGTTTCAAGATTGACGAACAGGGAATTCACCGGTACGCTACAAGAAGCAACAGTAAGAAGATCATGGATCAAGTACAGTCTGAGATGCAGGAGATCTGGGATTAGTTGGCCCAATTCGTGCAGACTATGGAAGTTGTGGCTAAAGGCCAGGAACATCTTCAAACTCTGGTGCAACCGCTGCTGGCGCGAGCGGCTGGTAATACTGAATACAACTCTGCTAATGTTGAGACTCCTCGCAGGGAAGAAGTGATACCAAATGCTGGTGAGACTGGTATTGGCAACGGCAACAGCAACGCTGGTAACAGAAATGCTGATAATGTTAATGGGAACGTGGAAACCAACAGGAATGTTGGTATCAATACTGGTTTTGGTGATAACTATCAGGGTCTTGGCTTTGGCAATCGGGATGGCAATGATGGTTTCAATAATTAGGGCCTCGGCAATGGAGGATTTGGTGATAACAATCAAGGTTTTCGTAATAATGGCTACGACAATGTTGGGTTTGGCAATGTGAATACCAATGGTGTTGGGATGGGTCCTTTCAATACTGGTTTTGGGACAGTGGCTGCTAATCAAGAGCTTGGCAATCTGAGGTATGATCCCAGGTTCTTCCAAAGTGGTCATGGTCATGGTCGTAATGCTGCCTATGACAGATATGGTAATGAGGGTCCGTACTGGAATATAGATCGTCAAGAAGATGCCTTTTCTGGACAAAGCATGGGTTTTGAGGGTCCCACTGATAGTGATCGGAGGATTAAAATGCTGGAGGAACAGATGAGAGGTATAGCCAATCAAAATTCTATAGGATTGGACATGGCTACCATGGGGCTGGTTCCTGGGCTGAGAGTGCCATTGAAGTTCAAAGCTCCCACTTTCGATAAATATAAAGGGGATACATGCCCACGGGTTCATGTGTGTTCATACTACCGGAGGATGTCGGCTTACTCTGATGATGAGAAGATGCTTATGCATTTTTTTCAAGATAGTTTGTTAGGACCATCGCTGGAATGGTACATGGGACTAGAGCCTGCACAGGTCGGAAGTTGGAAAGAATTGGCTGATGCTTTCATCAAACATTACCAATACAACAGTGACCTTGCACCAAATAGGGTCCAGCTTCAAAGTCTTTCAAAGAAGAATGGGGAAAGTTTCAAGGAGTATGCTCGGCGTTGGCGTGATCTGGCGGCAAGAGTCCACCCCCCTATGGTTGAAAGGGAATTGATTGACATTTTTGTTGGAACATTCTCTGGGATGTATTATGATAAATTGCTCAATTGCTCGATGGGTAGTTTCTCTGACATGATACTCATGGGGGAACGAATTGAAAATGGCATCAAAATTGGTAAGATTCAAGTTGGTGAATCGACCTCAGCTGGAGGTGCGAAAAAGGTCTTTGGTGGTAAAGGGCAAGGAGACGCGAGTGCAGTGTATGGTGGTCGAGGACGAGGTAGAGGTCGGAATCAGTATATTCAACAACAGGTTGCTAGTGTTGTGGAGGCAAATCGCCACACATCACACAAGTCTGCAAGACATTGGTTAATGAAGGTTTCGATGATGACAATATCCCTGGATAAATTGGAAATTATGAACTCCAGATCTACTAAAACAGATGCAACTTATCACTCACCATATCCTTTTATACTTGTCTTAAAACTGCTGTAATGAATATACTATGTGTAGATAAAATGCAATCATGACCAAAGGCATGAAAGACCTTGAACTGATGAATTTTTGCAGGTTTGCAGGGCATGAGTCGACCATAGGGTCGGCGCATGCATCAGAACAATTCTCCACTAGTAAGCGCACAAGGCAATGAGTCGACCATAGGGTCGGCGCATGAAGGAATAACTTTCCAACGGGTCAGTGCGTAAAGGCATGAGTCGACCATAGGGTCGGCGCATAATGGAAATAGGTTTCAACGGGTTAACGCACGGAAAATCTGTTTTTAAATGCTTCCCTCTTATATTTGAAATACTGTTATGTCTAGAATTATGTTGGCACTATATATACTTATTTAACCACTTGTGTCATTTTAACATTTGATATTCTTTTGATTCATGTGTTCAAAAATAAGAAAGAGTGAAATAGGTGTCCAAGATTCATCATCTTCATCTTCAACATCTCACAAAATTTCAGTTACACACAATCATTTTTGAAATGCTTTTGTGAGAGATTCAAGGTGATAAGGTTCGAAGCTTAGATTGGAGAATCAAGTTCGGGTTGAAGCTTGTGACAGGTTCTTTCTTGAATAAAACCGTTGGGGTTTTGCCCTCCAAGATTGGTTTGAATTTTGGGGGTTTTTGGACGAGATTCTTCATCAAGAGTCAACCAAGCGAAGGTGATTGTGAAGAGGTGTTCTTCACAAGTCTAGTAGCAGATTCAGTGATTTTGAAGGGAAGATCTCGGGGTCGATTTGGTGCTGTTGAGATCAGCCGGAGCCGAAGGTTTGAACAACAAAGTGTTATTTAATAATGTGGCTAGAGTTAGAGGTCCATCAACACAAATCGGAGGACTTGATTCATCTTGAATCAAGGGGCAACGAGTGAAGGCAACTTTCAACACATTGAGATTTCTGTTGTATATTTGTTGCTCAATCCTTGTATAAACTGTTACATTGAACAGGTGATATCTATAAAATCTATCTCAATTCTAGTTTTAGAATTGAGGGCAGACGTACCCCAAAGCGAGGACGACGGGGGAACTGCCTCACCAAATACTTGTCTTCTCTATTTTCAGCATTTACGTTATAGCTCAAAATAAGTGATTTTTGTATAAGCTCTATTGTCAAAATTGTGATATCAATTGAGTAGGAGGTTAAAACTCTGTTTTTGACTCCAAAGTACAACAAGACATTGTACTAGGCTGGTTAGAATCACTTACTCAACATAAATATCACTTTGAGTGTTTTTGCACACCAAGTGTTTGACATATTGCTTGAACCAAAATTATCTTACTTGTGTATCTAGTTTTGGTTTGCTCTTTGAATCATTGGAACTAGGAATCCTTACAACTGAAGTAAATAATTGATAAGTGTAATTAGTGTTGTGATTCTATTTTCCAAATTGTCATTAATCCAAAGGCTTACGCATATCCGGTTTTCCAATAACCGTTCGTTTTAGACTATATTTTCCTCGGCCGCTTCCGCACTTAAAACATTTTTCAAACCAATTTTAAATTGGTAGCGCCGACTCAAAGTTTAATTGGGGATCTATTCAACCCCCCCTTCTAGATCCGTGCCATAGTCTACCAAGTGGTATCTAGAGCTCCGGTTATTCGGTGCTTCAAATACAACGTAGATAGAAAATGGCTAACGAACCAAAAGGGGCGTACAAGAGGGCTCCCGTTTTCAACGGTGAAAATTATAGTTATCGGAAAGACTGTATGCGGGTGCATATAAACTTCATAGACAGAAAAATATGGAACGTTATCCTCAATGGTCCAATATAAAAAACTATGACCAATGCGGATAACGTAGTTGTGCCAAAGCCCGAAGCACAATGGACTGATGACGATGAGAAAAAATAAAATTATGATTGGAAAGCTAAAAACATCTTAATCTCCTCATTAGGTGTAGATGAATATTATTGTGTATCCCATTGTCCTACTACTAAGGCCATGTGGGATTCATTACAAATAGCCCATGAGGGGACAAACGATGTTAAGTTGGCTAGAATCAACACATTAACACAAGAGTTTGATCTCTTTTTCATGGAGCAAGGGGAAACCATCGCTGACATGCAAAAGAGATTTACTCATCTCATCAATCGTTTACATTCATTAGGTAGGCCTGTTTCCAATGATATTACTACTAATAAGATCTTAAGATGTCTTAACAGGGAATTACAGCCTAAAGTGACCGCCATCAAAGAAGCACATGATCTTACCTTATTAGACTTGACAACATTGTTTGGCAAACTACAAGAGCATGAACAGGTACTCTTGAGCCTAGACCAACGCGAAAAGATGGAAAAGAAAGACAAAACGAAGGTGAGTGAAAAGAAATCAATAGCTCTCAAGACTTCCTCCTCGAAGTCTCAAGCAAAAGAGCAAAGTGATTATTCCTCAAGCGACAAAGAAGAAGAGGATAAGAGCGAAGATATGGGGTTGTTTGTCAAACGGTATAACCGTTACGTGAGAAACAACGACATCCAACATTCCGAGAAGAACTTGGTAAACTTCCGGAAACAATCGAGGTACTCCAAGGATGATGACTCAAAAGGTAAAAAGACTAGAGGGACGTGCTACAAGTGTGGAAAGCTCGGTCACTACAAACCGGACTGTCCGATGAACAAAAAGGGAAAGGACAAGGAATCATCAAAGTCACACAAGAAATCATCAAATCCTAGGAGAGTGTACATAGCGTGGGAAAGTGACTGCGACTCTTCCTCCTCTGATGAAAGCTCTAGTGATGAAGAAGAGTCCGTGAATCTATGCCTCTCCGCTAATCAGAAAAATAAGAAAAAACAGGTACGTCCATCTAAATATGATAAGTCCTCAAATATGTCGCATTCAGAATTACAAACTGCATTTAATGCCTTACATAATGAAGCAGTTGAAGCCTTCAAGAAACTTGCCTCTAATAAGAAATTTTTAACGTATTTAGAGCACAAAGTTAAAGAGTCCGAAAAGAAATTAGAGGACCTTAAGGCTTCCATTGTGAAAGGCAATGAATCAGATTGTAAGGACAATAGAAATCCTTTCAACTTCGGGTGTGATACTTGTCATATTTGGCAAGGTGAGATTAGAAACCTCAAGGCCAAATTAAACAAGGCACTTGAGCCTAAAGTTACATTTGCTATTGATAAAAAGGATTTTAGAAAAAGTATGATTAACCCATACCAAAAATATGCATATGTAATTAGGGATTAAGCAAGTGAAAGTGACTCCAAAGTCGATTTTGCATGCTTATATTGTTGCAAGAAAGGCCACTCCATTGGTAAATGCCGGTTTAGGAGATTTCTTGTTCCTAAAGGCATCTACCAATGGTTGCCCAAACGCAACCATTTTGTCTCTAACCTATTAGGACCCAATATGCCATTGGGTACCTCCTTGTGCTAATTATGTTTTGATAGGTGAAATGTGTCGAGACCACCGAGAGAAGATGGGTTCTCGACAGTGGGTGCTCAAGACACATGTCTGGAGACATATCCTTATTCATAGACTTTGTGGCTAAGAAGAAAGGGTACGTAACTTATGGTGATAACAACCGCGAAGCAATACTAGGTAAAGGTAGTGTAGGTATTCCCGCCTCTACTATGATTTCCGACGTGTTGCTTGTCGAAAATCTTAAACATAACCTGCTTTGCATTAGCCAATTATGCGACAAAGGATACAATGTATCTTTTTCAAAAGATTGTTGCAAAATTGTGCATGAAAATGATAAGAAGAATATGTTTAATGGTTTTAGAGTAAACAACGTATATATGCTTGACTTAAATGAAGTATCATTAACAAGCGACAAATGCCTCAAAACTATGAGTGAAGACTCATGGCTATGGCATAGGCTTTTAGCGCATGTTAATTTTGACTTACTCAATAAGGTAGTCTCAAAAGACCTAGTCTTAGGACTTCCTAAAATAAAGTTCACCAAGGATCACCTTGTGATGCTTGTCAAAAAGGGAAGCAAACGAGGATCTCATTTAAATCCAAAAAGATAATTTCAACAACGAGACCTCTTGAACTTCTACACATGGACTTGTTTAGGCCATCTAGGATCAAAAGTCTAGGAGGAAACTATTACGGGTTCGTAATAGTGGACGACTTTTCTAGGTTTTGTTGGACCATCTTCTTAGTAAGTAAAAGTGATACATTCGTCGCTTTTGAAAAGTTTGCTAAGCTTTCCCAAAATAAGTTAAATACAAACATAGTGTCAATTAGGAGCGACCATGGAGGTGGGTTTAAAAATTACTTATTTGAAGAATATTGCGGTAACAATGGTATATATCATAAATTCTCCGCTCCACGCACTCCTCAACAAAACGGGGTTGTGGAGCGCAAAAACCGTATTTTAGAAGAATTGGGAAGAACAATGATTAACGAAAGTGGTTTACCTAAATATTTTTGGTCCGACGCCATTAGTACGGCGTGTTATGTTTTGAATAGGGTGCTTATTCGCCCAATTCTAAATAAAACACCGTACGAACTTTTAAAAGGGTGAAAGCCGAATGTTTCTCACTTGCACATGTTTGGATGCAAATGTTTTATATTAAACAATGGAAAGGAAAACTTGGGCAAATTTGATTCCAAAGCCGATGAAGGTATCTTTCTCGGATACTCTCAATCGAGTAAAGCATATAGAATATATAATAAACGATTACTTGCTGTAGAAGAGTCTGTGGATGTTACTTTTGATGAGTCCTACCCGAGAATGTCGGAAAGGATAGTGTTGTTCATGGTGCAGGTACATCCACTGAAGACATACTAAAAAGTGGCAAGACGAGGATTGATCAGCCTGACAAAGCCAAAATTGAGGTGGATAAGGATGCACACCGTGATGTAACAGAGGAAGTTCATCCGCCTTCAAACAATGATCTTCCTCAATAGTGGAAGTCATCTAAAGACCATCCAATTGAAAAAATTCTTGGAGACATCACAAAGGGTGTAACAACTCGATCGAAGCTAAGTAATTTCTGTTATCACTTTGCTTTCGTGTCACAGATGGAACCTAAAAATCCTAAGGAAGCCCTACTCGATGAACATTGGTATTTGTCAATGCAGGAGGAACTGAATCAGTTCACTAGAAATGAGGTTTGGGACCTTGTCCCTCTTCCACAAGGTCATCGAGTAATCGGCATCCGATGGGTGTTTAGAAATAAATTGGATGAGAACGGAGTAATAACTCGCAACAAAGCGCGTTTAGTCACGCAAGGGTATAACCAAGAGGAAGGCATCGACTATGAGGAAACTTATGCGCCGGTTGCCCGACTCGAGGCTATACGCCTTCTACTTGCTTTCGCTTGTGCGAAAGATTTTAAGTTATTTCAAATGGACGTCAAAAGTGCGTTCCTTAACGGGTTCATAAATGAAGAAGTCTATGTTGCTCAACCACCTGGTTTTGAGTCTCATGAGTATCCTGATCATGTCTATAAACTGAAAAGAGCTTTGTACGGTCTCAAACAAGCTCCTAGAGCTTGGTATGAGAGATTAAGCAAATTCTTACTTGATCAAGGCTACTCAAGAGGAAAGGTTGATACTACTCTCTTCATTAAACGTCAAGGAAAACACTTAATTCTTGTACAAATCTATGTTGACGATATCATATTTAGATCCACTAACATGAATCTCGTAAGAGAGTTTGCTAAGCTTATGTAGGGTGAATTCGAGATGAGTATGATGGGTGAACTCACATATTTTCTCGGTTTACAAATCAAGCAACTGAAGGAAGGAACATTCGTGAGCCAAACAAAATATTGTTTGGATCTTCTCAAGAGATTTGACATGGCAAATTCAAAGGCCATAGACACCCCTATGCCAACATGTGCAAATATGAGTAAAGATGAAAGTGGTAAAGATGTTGAGGTAAAAAGGTATAGAGGTATGATTGGCTTGCTTCTCTATCTTACTGCTTCGCGTCCCGACATTATGTTTAGCGTGTGTATGTGCGCCAGATACCAATCATGTCCTAAGGAATCCCACCTAAAAATTTGTCAAACGCATACTTTGATACCTATCTGGTACTCCGAAGTATGGATTGTGGTATTCTAAGGGTAATGATTGTTCATTGGTAGGCTTCTCCGATTCCGATTTTGCCGGTTGCAAATCAGATAGGAAAAGCACCAGTGGTACGTGTCACTTATTTTCAAATTCCTTGGTCAGTTGGCACAACAAGAAACAAGTGTATGTTGCTCTGTCAACCGCCGAAGCGGAATACGTAGTCGCCGGTAGTTGTTGTGCGCAAGTTCTATGGCTTAAACAACAACTATTGGACTTCAATTTGAAGCTAGAACGTGTTCCAATATTTTGTGACAACACCAGTGCTATAAATCTTACCAAAAATCCGGTGTTACATTTGCGTACCAAACACATAGAAATTCAACACCATTTTCTGAGGGACCATGTAGAGAAGGGTGACGTTGTCTTTGAACACGTTGATACTAAAAACCAACTAGCGGACATTTTCACAAAGCCGCTAGCCAATGAGCCCTTCGTTCATATCCGTCGAGAACTTGGTATTCTCGACATTTCTGATCGGGTTTAACAATTACTACGTTCAAAATTAATCTATTTACAACTATGCTTTTGTACCACTAATAATTTTTTTTCTTGAGTTTGTTGCAAGTACAAATCTGTGATTAACAAGAGTGGTCGGTATAGAGGTGATATTGCTCCTTTCTCTATCTTTTTATCTCTCTCTCTCTAAACATCCATGACTTGAAAATAACTATATCATTCGACAATCATGGTACTTATATATGTATATGACTTTTGCTGGCTGATACTATGTGTGTTAAATGCAAATCATATTGTGAAAAGGTGAATAGGCATGATAAATAGGCAAGTGTGGCATTATGCATAATATGAAACTGAAAAATTGGGTTTTTGAAGGTTATGAGTCGACCTAAACAGGACAATGGTCGACGCATGCTGTAAACTTTCAAAATTATCAAAAAATGTACAGTATGCATCGACGCATGCAGGGGATATGGTCGACGGCTCGCGTAAAAACCCAGAATTTTTCTCTTTTGAAAACCGTTCCAAGTTTCCATTCCTCTACATTTAATGTGCAGTCAACTTTTGTTATGATTTGATATGGCATTTGTCTTGTAAATTGCATCTAGACATCTAGTGTATCCTCTTGTCTCCTCCCTCTTCCCAAGAACCCTAAAACCTCACTCTATTAAAGATCTTAGTCTTCATCTTCTCCAAAATTATCCTCAACCACTCTCTTCAAAGTTCATCTCTACAACTTCTCCAAAAATCATCATCAATGGCTTCCTTTCTCCGCAAAAATACAGGTAAGAGATCAAGAGCCTCCTCATCATCTGCTTCAATTCCCGTTACCGCTGTTTCACTAGTTCATCCACCTGCTGTTGAAAACTTCAACAAGAGTCTCAGCAAAAGAGCCATAGCTCCACATCATGCTTTCTACCAGGAAACAGGTGAGCGCTTGCATCTCACCCAAATTCTGTCCCTGCTGGAAGTTCAAGGGTTCTTCAATTTTCTGGAGTGCAATACAAAGTATAGTGAGGATTTGGTCAGGGTGTTCTACACAAATCTGCGGGGTAACTTTCAAGATCAGCATTTCCACACTTCTGTCGGCAATAGACTGGTAAATATAAATTATGAAGTATGGAACAAGTATTTTGATATGATTGTTGATGCTGATGCACCACCTCTTATTGAGGTAACGGACACTCGTACGACGCCAGGGTATGAATTTAAGAGCGCTCTGAATGACATGCTCAAAAGACCCTATCCAGATGCAATTGTCAACAGTGATGCTTTTCCTATAACGGTCACAGCCGGGAAACTCGGTACAGAGGAGCGCATCCTTCAGTGGATCGTCGCTCGCATACTACGACCGAAAAAGGGTGAACTGTCCCGTGTCGAACAAGCTGAGGTACATCTCATCTATATATTGAAACATAAGATCAAAATAAACTGGCCATACTACATGGCTAGCAGGATTTTTGCTCTGAGAGAATCAAGTAGAGGCACTGCTTTAGCCTATGGGTCGTTTATTTCGGAAATTCTTGACGCTGCAAATGTTGTATACCCAACATTTCCTTGTGTCTCAGTCCCCTCTGACAAAGAATTTAGCAGCAAAACCCTTGCAATGATGGGGTATTTTTGGTGTGCTGAACGACGATCATACAGATTTTTCCATCGCGCCAATATTCCTCCGGTGCCTCGTGAGAGCTCCGATGAAAGCTCTGAAGAAGAAAGTGAAGAGCAAGGTGAAGAAGATGATGAAGAAGAAGATACAGCTGCAGAGGTACAAGAACCTATCTGTGAGTCTCAAGACTATCATCAATCTCCAGTTCAAGATACGCCTCCAAATACCGATTGGGTCCAGTACTCAGCTCCATCAGAAGCACAAGAAGGCGATTCTACAAATCAAGGATGGGGTGAATGGCAATATATAGGCTGGACTACCCTGGGTAGATTCTACGACCCATATCACGGCTACCCTCAAGACTATCAACCTTCCCAGCACTCATCACCTCCTCCGCCTTCGGACAACTCTGAAGTCATTAATATGCTGCAGTCCATGCAGTTAGATCAACAAAACTTCATGAGGAGTCAAGACACTCAAATGGAGCAGATTAGAGCTGAGCTTCATACCCAAAATGAAAGGTTTAATTCATTTTCGACTCGGATGGAAGCCCGTATTGAAGCTCTGGTTGAATCGCATGAACAACAAGATTGGGAAATCACCCACTCTCTTAATCACCTCAACATGTCCGTAGAAGCCTTTCTGGACTTCTCGGATCCTTACCACAATCCCGATGCTGCATACCGGGGGAGGGGCCGAGGTCGGGGTCAGGGATATTAGTTTCATAGTTGCATATTTTATAATTGCTTATGTGTTTCGTCTATGTACTTTTCATTTTTCTGTATTTTGTGTGCCTGAATTTTCACCTACTTTACATGTTCTCGTAATTATCTATTAATTTAAGTTACTTTTGTTCATTATCATGCTTATGTGTGAAGTTTGGTAATTAACTATCACCTATTGTATGTTCTCTGTTAATTGATGCGTTCTCCTTCTCTTTTTGATGGTGTCAAAGGGGGAGAAGAACATGTAGCAAGCTAGCAAGCTAGTCAACACCAAAGCCAAGTCAGGATATTAACAACAGTTGATGGTTGTTTGTTCTACAGCCTTATATTACAAAAGAAAGGGGGAGCTTGTGTATACATGTGTGTATACATTGCATATTTGGTGTTTTAGTTGTATACAGGTTGTCATCATCAAAAAGGGGGAGATTGTGGAGGCAAATCGCCACACATCACACAAGTGTGCAAGACATTGGTTAATGTAGGTTTCGATGATGACAAATTCCCTAGATAGATTGGAAATTATGAACTCCAGATCTACTAAAACAGATGCAACGTATCACCCACCATATCCTTTTATACTTGTCTTAAAAATGCTGTAATGAATATACTATGTGTAGATAAAATGCAATCATGACCAAAGGCATGAAAGACCTCGAACTGATGAATTTTTGCAGGTTTGCAGGGCATGAGTCGACCATAGGGTCGGCGCATGCATCAGAACAATTCTCCACTAGTCAGCGCACAAGGCAATGAGTCGACCATAGGGTCGGCGCATGAAGGAATAACTTTCCAACGGGTCAGCGCGTAAAGGCATGAGTCGACCATAGGGTCGGCGCATAATGGAAATAGGTTTCAACGGGTCAGTGCACGCCGACTGTATGGTCGACGCACACTGATGAATTTTCCAGATTTCCAAACAACACAGGCCATGCGTCGACGCACAGACCTGTTGTAGTCGACCGTTCGCGCGAAAAATCTGTTTTTAAATGCTTCCCTCTTATATTTGAAATACTGTTATGTCTAGAATTATGTTGGCACTATATATACTTGTTTAACCACTTGTGTCATTTTAACATTTGATATTCTTTTGATTCATGTGTTCAAAAACAAGAAAGAGTGAAATAGGTGTCCAAGATTCATCATCTTCATCTTCAACATCTCACAACATTTCAATTACACACAATCATTTTTGAAATGCTTTTGTGAGAGATTCAAGGTGATAAGGTTCGAAGCTTAGATTGGAGAATCAAGTTCGGGTTGAAGCTTGTGACAGGTTCTTTCTTGAATAAAACCGTTGGGGTTTTGCCCTCCAATATTGGTTTGAATTTTGGGGGGTTTTTGGACGAGATTCTTCATCAAGAGTCAACCAAGCGAAGGTGATTGTGAAGAGGTGTTCTTCACAAGTCTAGTAGCAAATTCAGTGATTTTGAAGGGAAGATCTCGGGGTCGATTTGGTGCTGTTGAGATCAGCCGGAGCCGAAGGTTTGAACAACAAAGTGTTATTTAATAATGTGGCTAGAGTTGGAGGTCCATCAACACAAATCGGAGGACTTGATTCATCTTGAATCAAGGGGCAAGGAGTGAAGGCAACTTTCAACACATTGAGATTTCTGTTGTATATTTGCTGCTCAATCCTTGTAAAAACTGTTACATTCAACAGGTGATATCTATAAAATCTATCTCAATTCTAGTTTTAGAATTGAGGGCAGACGTACTCCGAAGCGAGGACGACGGGGGAACTGCCTCACCAAATACTTGTCTTCTCTATTTTCAGCATTTACGTTATAGCTCAAAATAAGTGATTTTTGTATAAGCTCTATTTTCAAAATTGTGATATCAATTGAGTAAGAGGTTAAAACTCAATTTTTGACTCCAAAGTACAACAAGACATTGTACTAGGCTAGTTGGAATCACTTACTCAACATAAATATCACTTGGAGTGTTTTTGCACACCAAGTGTTTGACATATTGCTTGAACCAAAATTATCTTACTTGTGTATCTAGTTTTGGTTTGCTCTTTGAATCATTGGAACTAGGAATCCTTACAACTGAAGTAAATAATTGATAAGTGTAATTAGTGTTGTGATTCTATTTTCCAAATTGTCATTAATCCAAAGGCTTACGCATATCCGGTTTTCTAATAACCGTTTGTTTTAGACTATATTTTCCTCGGCCACTTCCGCCCTTAAAATATTTTTCAAACCAATTTTAAATTGGTAACGCCGACTCAAATTTTAATTGGGGATCTATTCAAACCCCCCCTCCCCTTCTAGATCCGTGCCATAAACTAACAAGTGTGACGATTCCTATACCGCAACAACGACAACAACCACAACAGCAGCAGCAACAACAACAAAGGTATAATCCTGCTCAGAGAAGGATCTAGAATGGGAAGCCGAAGAGGGTATTTGATACACCTCCGTCAACGTATGCAGAACTACTTTAGACACTGTTGAGTTTGAATCTGGTTGAGAAGAGAATGTTGGACCCACCCACAGGAGCGCTTCCTTATGGGTATGATACTAGTAAGCAGTATGAATTTCATTCCGGGGCACCCGGACATGATATCGAGAGTTGTCATGCTTTTAAACACAAAGTTCAAGACTTGATTGATATTAAAGTCATTAACTTCAGTAACGATGGTCCCAACATTGTACAGAAACCAATGCCAAATTGTTGCACCCCAAAATTTGACCAACATTTATTTACCCATCAAGTGTTTGAAAGTTGATACCTTCATCAGGAAATTCAAGAGATCCTCATAGAAATTAGTTGAAACCAGAGTTGTGTGCTTCATAGCTTGAGAGTTGTGTGAGCTCCTCAGGTGATTCTGAGACTTTGAGAATGAACTTGAAGCTTTGAGAAAGTTTATGAGATGTCTTGAAAGCCATCATGAAGCCCAGAGAGGTCATTATGCAAGAATTCAGAAGATTCAACCATGAATGGTAGAATTAGGTTTTGACTGGGTCATTCCTATATCAACTGAAGATTTGGGGAAGGTTGAGACCTAATACAAGGGCCATGAGATCATGGAATGATGTATGGAGATGTTATAAAGATGATTCCTAGACCAACTCATCATGATTGAGGAGTTTGAGAAGTTTTAAGCTAGGGTTTCCAAGGATTGTCAGTGAAAAACCCTAATTTGATCCCTATCTTCCAGGCAGTTTTAGCTCAAGATGTGATTGATATCTCATCTTCCCCACAACATGAATGTTGTATAGCTTGTTCTTAGCTTTAATTTGAGTGGTAGAAGTCCTTGATAGGAGTTGCAGAGCTCAAGTTATGGTTTTGACAAATTACAGGTCATCAGAGATATGTGAATCTGGGTCCTTGAAAGTCACCCAACTTGCAGACAACTTTTGCCCTAGTAGTATGATTCCTATGATCTCTTGGTCAACATGAATGTTTAATATAATCTTCTTAGCTTTCTATAGAGTACTATAAGTCCTTGATAGGATTTGTAGAACTCAACTTATGGTTTGAACAAGACAGGGGTATTTTGGTCATTTGGAAGTTATAGGTCATTTTAAGCCAAGGCCATATCTCCTATTTCCAAGCCTCAAATGAAAAAACTCAAAACATCAAAGTTGTTCAAAATGGGATTTTAAGCCTAGAAAAGTGGTCATGAGTTATTGAAAAAGCTTGTAGCAAGGATTTTCATGATTGGGTAAAGATGACCTAAAAATGGCTTATAAGTTAAAAAAGTTGAAATGGAATTTTGGTTGAGGAGATGTGAAAATCCAAAATGGGTCATCCAATATGTCATTTTGACTCCAAACATTATTTTAAAAACAATGGTTCAAGTAGAATTTTGATTTGAGGTCTTAAAATGGATGTTACTTTGTAAAGTTCATTCTTGAATCATAAGGCAATTTGAGAAACATGGCATAAAGCAAAGGCAAGGCTTGTTTTCCACACATTCCTTCTCAATATCTCTTTTAGGGAGATTTTAAAGCAAAATGAAAAGCTTAAGGCATGAGATGAAGGGATATACAATGTATCATTTCATGAGAAATTCCATAACATTCTAGCACTTTCCATGAGTTTCTAGACTCTTCTTTTGATTGTTATAAAAAGAGTGAATCACAATGAGGAAAAGGTTGGTGAAAGTTGCATAATCCATTGGTGAAGAGTGAGAGGAGAAAGAGATATCCAAAGTTTTCTTCAAGTGCAAGTCAAGATCGAATTCATCATTGCAAGTCTCATCCATCTCAATTCTTGCAAACAGAAAGCCATCTACCATTAGAGGAGTGTTTTGCATCCATTACCAGTTCTGAAAACCATCTGTTCATACCTCCACCATTGAAGTTTGACAGGTTGGTGGATTCTCCCATATCTCCTTAATTATGCATGGTTAGGTTAGATCTTTAGTATAGAATGGTTAAGCTAGATCAGAGGACCAATTCCATAGAATTTCAGAGAGTTTCATGAAGATCAATGACAGGTGTTAGGTTCTTTAAGATTCAAGAATAGGTTGTTCATGGAGTTTTAATGGATATGGTATATCATAGTGTGGTTAGGGCAACATGTAGAACACGTCCACGTCGTTAGATTGAAGCTCTATCGTGTTTGATCTCAGAGAATTATGGTGGAACCCTAATGTTCATGCTTTCTGTTAGAGTGATACAAGAGGTTTCAGCAAAAATCATGGGTATCATCGTGTTCATGGTAATCAGTAGCACAATTTTGCTTTTGGAATTTTTGAATTTCATCGAGGAATCAGAGAGAACGAGTGGATTGAATTCATGCATGGAAATGAGAAAAAACTGAAAACCCTAGCTCGATTGGGGACGATGACCCCTAGCCATTGGATTATCCCAATTCGTTTGACTTGATCAGTTCATCCAACGACCATGGTTTGAAATTAAAAACGGAGGGAAGACTTAACACCAAAACGCAACGCTTAACTTAAATGAAGGTTTTGGGCCTCAGCAGAATTTGTGATACTCACACCCCACCCAGGAGCCCAATCCAAAGATGAACTAATATTGGTTGCTATTCGTACCGTTTCTTTTTTCATTTTTCCTTTAATTTTTCTTTTATTTTCTGATGGTAATTGGGCCCAGGCGCGGCATGCTAGGCGCACCCCCCTTCCTGGGCCCATCATGGATATCAACTGGGCGCAGTTACTTTTCTCACCCCCTCCCCTTTATTTCAATTTCTTTTATTTTTTATTTCTTTTAATATTTTAGCATTTTATAAAATCCATATAAAATTCAAAAATGATTATTTTTCACTTCTTGTCTTTTTCACATATTCATAATTCTGTCTAGAAAAATGTAAATAAATAAAATTCCATTTTTATTTTTCTTTTAATATTTTTGGCATATTATTCTTGTAAATAGTCTTTTTAATTGATTTTAGTTAATACTTGATTTTGTATAATTTCTTTTAGGACTTTCCCTTAGGATTTTTGGGCCATTCTTTTTGGCAGAGTTAGATATTGAATCATAGTTCATATAGGATTTAATTCACAATTTGTAGATTAAAATTTGATTAGTTTGTTAAGCATAGACTTAGTGTACTCAAATTAGGGTTTAGGTTGCATAAGTAGATTTGAACAATTTTGTTTTGGGTTTTATATGCCAAATTAGAGTATGGGGAATATATGGGTTAAGGGTAAGTATGTATAGAATCCCCTAGAATTTTCCTAGAATATTATATAGTATGTTAGTATTTTTAATTGATTTTTGAATGTATGGTTAGTATGTGTGTTGCTTAAGGGCATAGTTTATATTGTTTTGCTTTCCTTTCTTCTCCTTTGAGTGTGTGAGCCTTGAAGATTGAGTTGAAGACCTTGTGGATCATCATTGAAGACTTTGAAGACTTTGCAGTGGAGCTTAATTAGCTTTTGTTTGTTCTGTTCATAGGATCATAAGTACATAGGTAGAGCTTTAGATAGAATACTTCCATTCAATAAACAAGGAGTGTCTTGTTCACCTCCTTCCTTCTCTATGACATGAAGTCCCTTAAGGGTATTCACCTCTCTCCTTTGGAGGGATTAGTGACCTTGCCCTATGAGGTAGAACTTTGAGAGAGCCTTTCCCCTTGATGTTAAGTCCTCAATGGCATCCTTTGGAAGTCAGTAAGCACTTTAACATCCTCACCTCATCTTGTGGATTAAATCTTGTTTGCTGGAGCATTTGGGTTGTTGAAGATAGCAATTGAAGATTGGAAAGCCATTGAAGATAGAAGCTGGAGCTTTGAAGAGGATGATTCCTTGGAGATTGTTGAAGTCTGAAGACTCTGTGAAGATCAAATTGATACCTGAATATCCCTGAAGATAGTGAAGCCTGAAGGTGGAGCTGATCAAAGAAGCTGAAGCTTAAGGGAGAAGATGAGTTGATACTCATGTGGTAGGGTTGATACCTGGGAAGCAATGGATGATTAAAGTCTGAAGACTGAGTAGCTGCTGGAGGAGCTGAGGCCTTCCTCTGTTTTCTTTTCTGTATTGTGTGTTTTGCTTGATTTGTCTGTTGCATTAGATTAAGTCCATCTAGAATAAGTTCCTAAGAGCATGATTGCATTAGAGGTTGAGTTGCTCCCTCTGCTTGTATTGTTATTGCGTGGCTTTGCTTGCGGGTATTCGGTGGAGCCCAGCTCCCTTGCCCATGTGTTTATTTTGCTTGATAGCATGTTTTCATTTTGTCTGTATGATTGCAGTTTACTGTTTATTGCTTGATAGCATGTTATTTATTTTTCAGTATGATTACTGTTATTTCATGACTGGCTTGAGGTTGAGATGAGCTTGTGGAGGCTGAAGCCCCACACACATTTCCTCCCTCACTTGCATTGCATGCATTTTACTGTTAAGCTGATGCTTTGTCTGCTTTGGTGTATCATTGACATGATCCCTTAAGACTCTCATTTCCTTTGATAAGGATTTGATGATAGACTTTTAGGTTGAAACCTATGCATGACAACTTCTAGGAGTTCCCTGTTCAAACTTCAACCATAGGATGAATCCATGGCATGATAACAGTAGGACTTGATAGTCTCCCTCCTAGTTGGGCCTGTTCTCTTCTCATCTCGAAACAGTTTAAGATACAGTAATCATGAATGATTTCTTTCGTACGTTACGAGCCTTAAGCTATCCGAGATTGGATGTTTAATATGGTACCCTTTGGGTGACATGCGATGCATTCACTCTCAGGTCATAGTCTCTAGTGCGGTTGAAATTGCAAACACAATAAAAAACACTTCTTTCGTAAAAGACAGGAAATAAACCGTAGTTCCCCGAACTACGTTTGCTCTGATCTTCCATACTGTGTGGAAGTACGTAGGCATAGGATGCGACGTCCTAGCGAGCAACCTTCTACCTTCCCCCATAACCCTTCGTAGGCTGAACTACGTTGACTCTGATTTCTCATTCTCTGATGAGAATACGTAGGCATAAAGTGTGACGCTTTGCCGAGTCATTTTTCTTTTCTTTTTCAGCCAACCTTGATAGGTAGATAGAATAAAACCAACCCGTCCAAGTAAACAAACAAGCGTGGATCCCGTCGAGTACGACGGACGTGAGGGGTGCTAATACCTTCCCCTTGCGTAACCGACTCCCGAACCCAGACAATGGTTGCGATGACCTTGTCTTACCCTTTTTCGTCAGGTTTTTCCAATCGTTTCCTTTCCCGCTCTGAGGGATAAATAACGAAAGGTGGCGACTCTTCTGTCATGCCGGCACCTTATTTTCGCGCAAGCGACAGCTGGCGACTCTGCTGGGGACTCCAACGGTTCTCTGCGAGAGTCAATCCTACCGTTTGTGTGTTTACTTGTTGGGTTGCGTTTATTTATCGCATTCTTTACTTCTCGCCCTTTATTTCCCGCATTTTATTTTCAGTATAATATGATTATTTGTGCTGTCGTGGGATGGGAGTTCTGATGAGTGAGAAGCCAGACCCAGGCTTGAGTGCACCATAGACTTAGAGTGGAAATTAGTGGGCGCGTGCTTGCTTTGCAGGCACTAGTGTCTCATGAAATCCACGCTCAGACGAGGTTCATCCGGTTGGCTTCACTTTCAACCCTTTGGGTTGAGACGGTTGCTGGTTTGGTGGATTGTCGACTCTGGGGACCGATCATTTGTGATTCAGCTAAGTGAGGCCTCTTCAAGACTTGATGATACCACTCCTTCTGGGAATCGTATCGTAAGTTTTGAAAGTCTGTGACGCTGATGAACGCATAGGATGCCGTACCTTGAGTCAGTTTAGGTCCATACCTGTGAGCGGGCTGGGTTTATTGCAGGAAACTTAGACCTTCAGACTACCTGGTTTTCTTGACAGTGAATCAGTTATGTTGGTACCGGGGTTTCTCAGTTGCAGACTCTTCTGTTCTTGACAGAGGAAGTTTTTGATCAGAGGATCTTATCATCGGGTGTTTGTCTATTCTTGATAGAGCAGGTTTTGATCAGAGTATTATCATCAGCGGTTTGTTCTGGATGGAGCAGATTTTGAGTGGGGTCTGAAGATCTCATCAGCAGATGTTATTTGTTCTTGATAGGGCAGATTTTGAGTGGGGTCTGAAGATCTCATCAGCAGCTGTGTGTTTGTTCTTGATAGGGAAGATTTTGATTTGGGGTCTGAAGACTTCATCAGCAGATGTACCTTGATCTTACACCCGGGGTCCTTATTATCAGGCACTTATTCTTGACAGAGCAGAATTTTGATCTTGGTTATTCTCAGCAGATCAGATTAGTGGTCTTACACCGGGGTTTTCTTCTCATCAGTGATTGTTGATACAAAATCTCCACAACATTAGCTATCCGGATATATTATTGCATGCCTGCATTTTGCATTAGTTTGCATGTTCATCTGCATTCCATTAACGTGTGTCTGTGTTGCAGGTACCGTTTCCCCGATCCAGGATTTCTCGCCTCTTACTGTTATTATGGCCTCTCTCAGGAAGACTGTTGCATACAAATTCCCGACGCCTGATGTGTCGAAGTTGACTGGTTTGATAGCTTTGGCGGGTGATTCCGTGAAGGATAGGTTCAGGAAGTCTTATGGCAGGTTGCTCAGTCTGGTCTGCAAACCTTCCACGTCCGAGTTGAATGGGTTACATGCTCTTTTGCAGTTCTATGATCCTCCTCTGAGGTGTTTCACTTTTCAGGACTTCGTTCTCGCGCCGACGCTGGAAGAGTATGCTGATATGCTGGGTGTGCCTATCAAAGGGCAGATGCCTTTTGTCCACATGGATGCTGAGCCTGATCTGGCTGGTTTAGCTTCCTCACTCCATTTGAGCGCCTCTGAGTTAGTAGTGACGAGTTGGAACAAGGTTCCCGGGTTCTCCCTGCAGTTTCTGATAGCTAAGGCTCAGCAGTGTGCTAAGGATAAATGTTGGGACGCATTCAATGCCATCCTTGCTTTATGCATATATGGCATTATCCTGTTCCCCAACATGCCTGATTTCGTGGACTTTGATGCATTCCACATCTTCGCCTCAGGGAATCCAGTCCCTACTCTGATCGGAGACGTCTACCATTCAGTGCATTACAAGAATGAGAACCGGAGAGGGAAGAATGTCTCATGCTGCGTACCGTTGTTGTACAAATGGTTTGATAGTCATTTGCCCAAGAGGGGTTCTTCCGTCTTGTCTGCAGCCACAGCTGAGTGGCCTGAGCGTCTGATGAACTTTTCGGCAAAAGATATTGATTGGTTCGTTGACAGAGACAGGTTAGGCACCGAGGTGATCTTCAGTTGTAGTGGGTTTCCTAATGTACCTCTGATAGGTAGGAAGGGTTGCATCAACTACAATCCGTCACTGCTAGTTCGTCAGTTCGCATATGCTTTGAGGACTCCGCCGAAGGAGGAAGAGGTACAGGAATCTCTGTACCTCACGGGTACTTTAGAGGGGGATTTGTTGTCCAAACTTCAGCGTGCATGGAACAGTATCAGCAAGAGGGGAAAGCCTTTGTTAGGAAAGAGCAACAGTCAAGCCTACCCTCCCTATTCAGCTTGGATCAGAGCCAGAGCCAACGCTATAGGGACGCCATTTCCTCATGTCAGACCAGAGAGTCCTCCACCAGTCGAAGAGCCTACCACTGTGTTCATTCATCAGCACAACCAGGTACTGGCCGAGCGGGATGAATTGAAGCGAGCGAATGCAGAGTTAGAGAAGGAGTTAGCTCAGCTTCGAAGTGAACGGAACGAAGCCGTGCATGCCTTCAAAAAGCAAGCAGAGTCGGTAAACAAACTGGGTGCAGACTTGGCAAAGCAGATTGCTGATCGGGAACGCTTGGGTCAAGACTTCAGGGCTGTTAATGATGTACTAGCTACGAAGAAGCAGCATCTGGAGGAGGCATATCGGAGGATATCTAAGTTCGACCAGCATTGGAAGACCTCCATGGCCACCAGGAAGGAGCGAGAGGACAAGCTGATGCTGCAGATCTCTAAGCTGGAAGCCGAAGTAAAGGACAGTGAGCGGAGGTTTGATGAAGAGACCGCCCGCAGATACGCCGCTGAAGCTCGACTCAACAAAGCCCTTGCTAACCTGAAGGAGCATAAGCTGATGTTTGAGTCTAAGAAGCGGAAACTGGAGGATTGCTTTGGCGAAGGAGCTTGGGAGAGTTCAGTTCAGGGGCTTCAGCATACCATCATGCAGAGGGAACTACTCGTCGAGGGGTTGCTCACTTTGCCAAATCGTCCAGAGACGAAGGAATTATTAGCAGAGTATCGCGCCCGTGGCCGTACTTGACTAGTTGTATTCCTGTTGTTTTGATCTTTGTTGTATGCTGACCATCACCAGACTTGTTGGCTGAGGTCATGCTGTTGATTTGTTTTGTACTCGCTGATATTGTGTACTGCCTTGACAGGCCTTTCCATATATATATGAGATTGATGTTTCCATGATTGGGCTCAGATTTCTTCGTCTTCTTATTATTATCAGCACTGGCACTAAGGCACTAGGATCGAGGGAAAACCTCCAGCGCACACAGACACACGCATACATCTGCATGAAGCATTTTGCATGACATACATTTTGTTGCTTGTCCTAACCTTTAATGTTGATAGGTTTTTCAGGTTCACAGGTTTCGAGCTGCTTTCGATCTCCAGGATTGATCAAAGACTCATTCACCGTTACTCAACTCGAGCTAATCAGACTAGTATTATGGACCAGGTGCAGTCAGATGTTCAAGAGCTCCGTGAACGGATGGATCGTTTTATGGAACTGATGCAGGTGGTCGCTAATGGTCAGGACCAGCTTCGTACTTTGGTTCAACCTCTAATATCCAGGGTTGATAGTAATGGCATACTTCACGGCGGGGCCGTACCTACTCCTCCTCTAGTGGATGCTCCACATAATGTTGTTCCTGTTGCCGGAGGCAACGGCAGTGCTAACGGCAATCTGATGACTAATATCGGACTCAATGCGGCAGGCGTCGGCAATGGTAGTCTGGGAGCCAATGTTAACATAGGGCCGGTCAACGGCAACGCTGGTGTCGGAAATCTGTTGGTGCCTCAACCGTGGCTTGAGGACCATCAGGATGACGTATTTTCTCAGAGAGGTGTAGAAGAAGAGTTGAATGCTGAAGCTCGACTCAGGTTCAAAGCGCTGGAAGATAAGATGAGAGACATTGAAAATCAGAATACATTGGGCGTTGATATGTCCAAGCTCGGGTTAATTGCTGATTTTAAGGTGCCTCATAAGTTCAAGGTGCCTGTCTTTGAGAAGTATAAGGGTACTACTTGCCCCCGTGTTCACCTTCGATCTTATTATAGAAAGATGTCTGCTTATTCTGACGATGAGAAGTTGCTGATGCACTTCTTCCAAGATAGTCTTTCTGGTCCATCACTCGAATGGTATATGGGTTTGGAGCCTGCTACTGTGCGCACCTGGAAAGACCTCGCTGAAGCATTTGTCCTCCACTATCAATACAATAGCGACTTGGCCCCCAACCGAGTTCAGCTTCAGAATCTCTCACAGCGGAACAATGAAAGCTTTAAAGAGTACGCCCAGCGGTGGCGTGAATTGGCTGCTCGGGTTCAACCGCCGATGGTTGAGCGCGAGCTAGTGCAAATGTTCGTGGCTACCCTTCCTGGAATCTACTATGAAAATCTGGTCAGTGGCATGTCTGGGACATTCTCGTCTCTCATCACTATGGGCGAGCATGTCGAGAACGGTATAAAGATTGGAAAAATTCAGGGCGAATCATCCTCAGCTGGAGGAGGCAGTAAGAAACCTTACGCTGGCAAGCGTCGAGAAGAAGATGCCAGTGCTGTCACCAATGCTCGGAGAAAGGGCAAGGGCCCTCAACAGCAGATTGCTAGCATAAATATTCCATCTGCTCCGCCGCAGCAGCAGCAGCAGCAACCGCAACAGCAGAATCAGCAGGGGTATAGGAAATATCAGAATCGGGCTCCTTTAGAAAATCGTCATTTCGAAGCTCCACCTATGTCGTATGCGCAGCTCCTGCAAACTTTGCTTCAGCTCCAACTAGTTCAAAAGAGGACGTTGGCTCCCTTGACAGGGGCACCACCACCGGGGTATGACGCCAGTGCTACTTGTGATTTCCATACTGGGGCACCGGGCCATACGATTGAGAATTGCAAAGCTTTTAAGCACAAAGTACAGGACTTGGTGGACGCCAAGGTTATTAACTTTTCTGATAGTGTGCCCAACGTCACCCAAAACCCTATGCCTCATCATAGGGGAGGCGGAGTGAACGCCGTTATCACTAAGGAGAGTGCAGACTTGTTGACTGATGTCAAAGATTTGAAGACGCCGCTTAGTTTTGTCAAGGCTAAGTTGCTGAAGAAGGGCTTCTTTCCTGGATGCGGAGAGTTATGTATGGCTTGTGCTACACTTCCTGATGGGTGTGAGCAGCTAGTGGAAGGTATCCAAAGTCTGATGTCTGAGGGTATTTTGCAGTTCAGCCGGAGCGTTGAGAGTGCATCAGGGGAAGTCGTGCTGAAGCAGGCAGATGAAGTCTCTACCATTACTATTCCTCGTCAACCTATTACTATTTCTGCGCCCCGACCGCCTACTATCACCATTACCAGGGCCGGGCCAATCCCATTCGAGAGCACTAACACCGTCCCATGGCATTACGGCGCCGAAGTCTATTGCAATGGTCAGAAGTTAGAGCTGGAGCCGTACGGGTCGACTATGCAGAATCTCGCCGGAGTCAGTGGCATTACTCGAAGCGGTAGAGTGTTTGCGCCAACAGAGGTTGCAGCAGAGAAAGTGGTCAGGGCCGATGCTGCTGACAAGGGTAAAGGCAAAGCTGTCGAAGAGGTCCCTTCTGGGGCAGATAAAGATTTGCTAGTTAAAGATGCTGAAGAGTTCATTCGATTAATCAAGAAGAGCGACTACAAGATTGTAGATCATCTTCATCAGACTCCGTCAAAGATCTCTATTCTTAACTTGTTGCTGTGTTCTGAAGCGCACCGCAACGCATTACTGAAGGTATTGAACGCTGCATACGTGCCGCAGGAGATATCAGTAAATCAGCTAGAAGAGGTGGTAGCCCATGTTAATGCTGGTAATGGGCTGGGATTTACAGATTTAGAGCTGACTCCTAAAGGAAGAGATCACAACAGCGCCTTGCACGTCTCGATAGAGTGCAGAGGCACTATCATGTCGCATGTCCTGGTGGATACGGGTTCGTCGCTTAATGTGCTTCCGAAGAAGGCACTAATGAAGTTGGACACTCGTGGATTGCTTTGCACGCCCAGTGATCTGGTGGTGAAAGCCTTTGATGGAACTAAGCGCCACGTGTTCGGAGAGTTGACCCTGCCGATTCAAGTTGGTCCGGAGACGTTCGATACGGTTTTCTATATCATGGATATTATGCCTGCCTACAGTTGCCTCTTAGGTCGGCCATGGATCCATGCTGCTGGTGCCGTGACGTCCATGCTGCATCAAAAGCTCAAATATGCTGTCGGGGGAAGCATAGTAACCGTCTGTGGTGAGGAGGACATTATGGTGAGCCACTTGTCATCCTTTAAATATGTTGAAATGGATGGCGAGATCCATGAAACTCTCTGCCAAGCATTTGAAACCGTCAAGGTGAAAGAGGTAGCTCCTGTCGTCATAGAGAAGCAAGAGATGAATCTCTCCTCGTTTAAAGAAGCTCGTGCTGTTTTCGAAGCCGGTTCCACCCCAGGCTGGGGGCATGTTTTGGAAATACCAATCAAGCAGGATAAGTTTGGATTGGGGTATTCTCCTGAAGCTGAAGCTTCATCTTCTTCTAGCAGTTCGTCTCGTGGGAAAGGGCCGATCCTATTCACCAAGGGCGGAGTGATTTTCGAAAGCATCAACGCAGCGTCTGAGGACAGCGGGGATAGTGATTGTGATCTTGACGCCTGGATTCAACCAAGCAAGCCGGGCGAGCGCCTCAACAATTGGACCATCAAGGAGATTATCCAGCTGACAAGTGAAGAGTAATGATTTGCTTTTTACAATCTTTGTACAACCCTATGTCCTGCCCGGGGCATAGTGGTTTATTGTCAGGGCCTTGTTGGATTATGTACATGCATTTTGTTAATAAATAAAAGGCGTTTTCTTCGTACTCAAATATTGTGTTCTCTGTTATTCCTGTTTTATGTTTATTTCGAAAAACAGTAAAATGGCAACGGGGTTTGTGCTAACCTGCATATTCTTGCTTTAAACTTAACCCTTGTTATTGCAGGATCCACATAACAGACGACATCGACTCTGGACCCTCTACGGCTCACTACGACTTCGATTGCCCGATCTATCAAGCCGAGGATGAGATTGATGAAGACGAAGACCTTCCGGAAGAGTTGGCCCGCTTGTTGAGACAAGAGGAAAAGGTTATTCTGCCTCACGAGGAAGATATTGAGATCGTAAACCTGGGTTCTGAAGAGCTCGTCAGAAATGTCAGAGTAGGGGTTGCGCTGCAGAAGGATGTCAAGCATAGACTGGTCGAGATGCTTCGAGAGTATAGTGACGTCTTTGCTTGGTCATACGAAGATATGCCCGGACTTGACACAGACATCGTGGTTCATCGCTTGCCGTTGCGAGAAGATTGCCCTCCAGTCAAGCAGAAGCTTAGGAGGACAAGACCAGACATGGCTGTAAAAATCAAAGAAGAAGTCCAGAAGCAGTTGGACGCAGGATTTCTAGCCGTTACCACTTACCCTCCGTGGGTCGCCAACATAGTGCCTGTACCGAAGAAGGACGGTAAGGTACGCATGTGCGTCGATTATCGGGATTTGAATAGGGCGAGCCCTAAGGATGATTTCCCGTTGCCTCATATCGATGTGTTGGTCGACAACACAGCCCAGTTTTCCGTGTTTTCGTTCATGGATGGCTTCTCCGGTTACAATCAGATTAAGATGGCACCGGAGGTCATGGAGAAAACGACGTTTATCACCCCCTGGGGAACGTTTTGCTATAAGGTAATGCCCTTCGGTCTGAAGAACGCAGGGGCCACTTACCAGCGGGCAATGGTCACTTTGTTTCATGATATGATTCATCATGAGATCGAGGTCTATGTTGATGACATGATTGCAAAGTCCCAAACGGAGGAAGAGCATCTGGTCAGCTTATTGAAGCTTTTTGAGAGGCTTAGGAAGTTCAGGCTGAGGCTGAATCCTAACAAGTGCACTTTCGGAGTGTGGTCCGGAAAGTTATTGGGGTTTATCGTTAGTGAACGAGGTATTGAGGTTGATCCTGCGAAAATAAATGCTATTCAAGAAATGCCAGCGCCGAAAACAGAAAAAGAAGTTCGTGGTTTCTTGGGCCGAATAAACTACATTGCGAGGTTTATTTCTCAGCTCACGGCCACTTGTGAACCGATGTTCAAGCTTTTAAAGAAAGATCAGGCGATTACTTGTAATGAGGATTTTCAGAAGGCATTCGATAAGATAAAGCAGTATCTTCAAGAACCTCCAATCTTGATACCCCCAGTGGCTGGACGGCCATTAATCATGTACCTGACGGTTCTGGAGAATAGTATGGGGTGTGTTCTCGGTCAGCACGACGAGACGGGCAGAAAAGAGCATGCCATTTATTATTTGAGTAAAAAGTTCACTGAGTGTGAATCTCGATACTCGATGCTGGAGAAGACGTGTTGTGCATTAGCTTGGGCCGCCAAACGTCTACGACAGTATATGCTCAATCACACCACTATGCTAATTTCGAAGATGGATCCGATCAAGTACATCTTCGAGAAGCAGGCTCTTTCGGGCAGGATTGCCAGGTGGCAAATGGTGTTAACGGAATATGATATTCAGTACGTCTCCCAGAAGGCCATTAAGGGAAGCGTATTGTCTGATTACCTTGCCGAACAGCCAATCGAAGACTACCAGCCGATGAAGTTCGAATTCCCTGACGAGGATATTATGTTTCTCAAAGCGAAGGATTGCGATGAGCCATTGCCCGATGAGGGGCCAGACAGGAAGTCTCAGTGGAAGTTGATATTCGATGGAGCGGTTAATTCCTATGGAAGTGGTATCGGGGCTATCATCACGACTCCTCACGGATCCCACATCCCGTTTACTGCGAGACTGACGTTTCCAGTTACCAACAATGAAGCGGAGTATGAAGCATGTATTATGGGTCTAGAAGAGGCAATTGATTTGAGAATCAAGAATCTAGACGTATATGGTGACTCAGCGCTTGTAATCAATCAGATTAAAGGGGAGTGGGAAACTCGTCAAGCGAATTTGGTGCCGTACATGAATTATGCCAGGAGGCTGCTTCCGTTCTTTGATCGAGTGGAACTCCATCATGTACCTAGGGCTGAAAATCAGATGGCTGATGCCTTAGCCATGTTGGCTTCAATGTATAAAGTCAATTTTTGGAATGAGGCTCCAAGAATTGTGCTTTCGCGTCTTGACAGACCGGCATTTGTCTTTGCAATCGAGGATGCCGCCAATGGCAAGCCATGGTTCCACGATATCCAGACCTTCCTTATGACTAAGGAGTATCCGGTGGGTGCGTCAACCCAGGATAAGAAGACTCTGAGGAGGCTATCTGGAAACTTTTATCTCAATCCTGATGGAGTGCTGTATAAGAGAAACCACGATCTCGTGCTACTCAGATGTGTAGATGAGAAAGAGGCAAGTATACTCATGGGAGAAGTCCATGAAGGCACATTTGGTACGCACGCCGGCGGGCATGCCATGACGAGAAAGATCCTGAGAGCAGGGTATTACTGGCTGACTATGGAGTCGGATTGCTTCAGATTCGCGAAGAAATGTCATAAATGCCAGATTTATGCTGATAAAGTTCATGTGCCGTCGTGCCCATTGAATGTCATGTCCTCCCCTTGGCCGTTCTCCATGTGGGGCATCGACATGATAGGCAAGATCGAGCCCACTGCATCCAATGGTCATCGTTTCATTCTGGTAGCTATCGACTACTTCACCAAATGAGTGGAGGCAGCCTCGTACGCTAATGTGACCAAGCAAGTGGTAGCTAAATTCATAAAGAGGGACATCATCTGTCGCTATGGAATTCCCGAGCGGATCATTACTGATAATGGTTCGAATTTGAATAACAAGATGATGAAGGAGCTGTGCCAGAGCTTCACGATTGAACACCACAACTCATCTCCTTACCGGCCGAAGATGAATGGCGCCGTCGAAGCTGCCAACAAGAACATCAAGAAGATTGTTCAGAAGATGGTTGTGACCTACAAAGATTGGCACGAGATGCTGCCGTTTGCCTTGCACGGTTATCGTACGACGGTGCGTACGTCAACTGGGGCAACTCCTTTCTCCTTGGTGTACGGTATGGAAGTCGTCCTACCGTTAGAAGTGGAGATTCCTTCTTTGCGAGTTTTGGTTGATGTGAAACTCGACGAGGCAGAATGGATTACGAATCGTTTGAACCAACTCAGCCTGATGGACGAGAAGAGGTTAGCATCGATTGCATTTGGTCGCTTGTACCAGAGCCGAATGAAGAAAGCTTATGATAACAAGGTGCGTCCTAGAAGCTTTCAGACGGGTGATCTTGTCCTGAAGAAGATTCTTCCGCCACACTCCGATCACCGGGGCAAGTGGACCCCGAATTACGAAGGGTCGTATGTCGTCAGCAAGGTCTTCTCCGGAGGAGCTTTGTTGTTATCCACGATGGATGGTGAAGATTTTGCATCCCCAGTGAACGCGGACGCAGTTAAAAAATACTTTGCTTGAAAGAGACCCGCTGGACAAAAAAGAAAGAGTCCAGGCAAAAAAGGGGCATCCCGGCGAACCAAAAACAGAATAAAAGGTTCGGGCAAAAATTAGGGATATATTGAAAAAATGTACACCCGCGAAGTCGAAAACCTACACTGGGCGGCTTCGGCAAAAAAGGGTATCCCGGTGAACTGAAAACCCGTAAAGGGCGGTTCACACAAAAGTTAGGGATTTGAATAAGCAAATGACTGCGTTCCGCGTGTGGACTTTCATTGTTTAGTGGTTTGGAGTACCTGAGGGCCGTTTATCTGAATCAATCTCTTCCTAAGCAGAAGCGTCGGAGAAGTATCGAAGTCGAGTGGGTCATAGAGGGATCAACTCATGGTGTTCGTCTAAGCCTCGTTGTCGACATTTGTATATGCTGATGTATATTTATGTTTTATTTTTGCGCGGCTTCCTCATTCCAGGAGCTTGCCTCTGTTGTAAAACATTTTTGCCCATTCAGGGGTTCACCATCAATAAAATGCACATTATTCAGCAATCCTGCCTGCCTGTTTAGCTATTATCTGTTTTGTTTGCGAATGAAAACGCCGATGTTTTTGATAAAATGCGCATACATAAACTTACGGGCCCAGGCCCATCGATTGTTGAAACAATTAATTACCTGAATATTGTCACAAGATAATAACCTTGATAGGCCCTTTGAGGAGGGTATCTTGTCTGTTTGTTTGTGTTGTTGCAGGTGTGGCGCCTTTCAGACGATGTGCCGTGCGCATCCCCGAAGCAGGACGAGTCCTCCGTCTCCAGCAGAGTTCAGTAGTCTCTCCACCGCAGAGTCTGAGCGCAAGATAGTGAGCATTGATATGTATCCCCAGGCAGAGATGATTCTCTTCCCCAAGCAGACGCATCCTGAAGGAACGTCATCTTCTCAGTTGAGTCGCGCGCCGAGGCTCGTATGTTCCCCAACACCGGGTCACAAGTGCAGATCTCGTAGAAATGTTCGGGTGCCGAAGCTCGTGTTTCCCCAGTAAGGTCGCCGAAGCAGGCGCCTCCCCAGCGCCGGGTCACAAGTGCAGGATTCGTAGGAAATTATTCATACGCCGAAGAATGCAGTAACTGATGGTGCCAGACTGAAGTCTCCAACGGAATTGAGATTCCCCACCAGAGCCGTATTCTCTCTCGGAGTGGAATGACCTCTTCTTCCCCAGTAGAGTGTTGGAACAGCTGATGTGGTATTCCTCTGCAGAGTTGTATTCTCCCTCGAAGTCAGATGATTCTTTCTTCCCCAGCGGAATTGAAATTCCTCATCAGAGTTATACTCTCCAGTGAAGTAGAATGATTTCTCTCTCCACGGCTGAGTCCGCAAACCCCCAGGAGAGCCGAATCCTTGAAAGCAGTTGGGGCCATGAGTGGATTTTTCCTAGCAAAGCATTGAACAGCTGATGCTGTATTTCCCCAGAGTCGCACTCTCTCCAGCGAAGCAGAATGATTTCTCCTTCCTCAGCCGAGTTTGCAGATGTCCAAGAGAGCCGAGTCCTTGGAAGTTGATCAGATCATGATTGGTTTTTCCCCGGTGGAGCGTGGAGCAGCTGAAGTTGTTTCCCCACAGAGTTGTCATCCCAGAAGAGTAGCCGAGACGGCTGCGCAGTTTACTCTCGGGATTGATATCAGCAGGTCCAGGTTCTTGTATAGCTCCGTTCCCCTGCAGCAGTCAACGGAAGTTGTTTTCCCTGCAGCAATCAACGAAAGATCTTTTCCCCAGACAGAGTCCGATTGATATTGGCATGACCACGTTCTCCTCAGCAGGATGATTCCTCTATCTGAGTAGTTCTTTCTCCTTGACAGGAGAATTCCCCTTCGGCATTTATTTTGCCGACGGGATCGCATCATTGTGCATGATTGCATAGCATTTAGCATAGACGCATAGCATTTCCACCGTGTGGGGCATAGCGCCGAAGCATATGCATCATAAGCATGATCTAGGTTATTATCATTCTTGTCTTACAGGTGTTCCACCAAGAGACCAGTTGCTCAGGACGATTCCTGATACTCTCTCCAACGAGGTCGCTTTCTTAAGATGATTCTTAAAGACCCCGGTGTAATCCCCACAGTCGCTCGCTCAAGATGATTTTTGAGATCCCCAGCGAAGTCTTCAGTTCAAGACGATTCTTGAATTCCTCAGCAGAGCCGTTTGCTTAAGATGATTCTTAAGACCTCAGTGCAGCTTCCCGAGTTGTTTGCTTAGGATGATTCTTGAGCTCCCCAGTAGCGTCCCCAGCAAGAGTTGCCCAGGAAGATTCCAGGGATCCCTAGCAGATAAAGTCTCCAGAAAGGTCAGCAGTTCAGGATGATTCTTGAAGGTGCCCGACGGAGTTGTTTGTTCAAGATGATTCTTGAAGTCCCTAGCAGCGTGATATGTTTGCCCCAACAGCAACGTCTAATCTGAAGATTGACTTCGTAAACGCCTGAAGGCGGTACCAGACAGTTCTTGTGGATTCAGATTTCCGTGTTGATGAATCAACGTGTGTCTGAACACAAAGTTCAAGAGTTTGTAGACGCAGCTTTTGTATTCAAGGTGATCCGTGTTGGCCTGAAGACCAAGTCAGTTATCCTGAGGTGATGATTGATCGCGATCGAATGAATAGTGTTTCTTCTGCCTGAAGTCGAAGATGTTTCTCCAGCTGAAGCGGAGTTTGCCTGAAGGCAAAGTGTCTGAATCCCCGTAGAGTCATGAATGGCTCAGGATACCACTTCTCTGACTGAAGTCATAGATTTCCCAAGCTGAAGCGAAGGTGCCTAAAGGCAAGGTTATCCCCCAAGGTCATGAATGACCTAGGATTCATTTTTTTCGGACTAGAGGCCGAAGTATATCCCTGACTGAAGTCTCAGATACTCTATAGCAGAGGCGGAGTTGCCTGAAGGCAGGTCCATGTATCCTTGAAGGCCAAGGACCATTTCTTTAGACTGAAGTCGAAGATACCTCCTGCAGAGTTGCCATCCTTGAAGGCCAAGGATGCTTATCTTCAGAAATGCGTGAAGATCTTTTCTAGCTGAAGCTGGAAGCGGCCAGGGGCCAGGGTTTCATATGTCTATGATGTTGAAGTTCTACGGTGGGCAGTGTGCAGTAGTATTCGGGTGTTCGTTATGGTTCTGAGGGTGAACCCCAGATCAGAGCGGGCTTGGTTGAGTCTCTCATCTCCATCGGAGTAGTTTCAAATACGCAAGTGTACTTTACCAGGGGTGAACCCCAGGTTAGATTTGTTCAGTGTTGTATTTTCTCCGGCGGCGAGGTTGGATGTTTGGATTTGGCGGCGAGGTCAGAGTATGTTTGGATTTGGAGGCGAGGTCAGATTATGTTTGTTCGACGGCGAGGTTAGATGTTTGTTTGACGGCGAGGTCAGGCTCTTTAAATCCTCAGCAGAGATGATGTTTGAACGACGGCGATGTCGAGTGTCTCTCAGAGTGATGTTTGTTTCCGACGGCGATGTCAGATTCAGTTCTCCAGCGGCGAGGTTGGGTGTCGTGGTTGTCCGAAGGCAATATCAGGAGAAGTTAACGTGGATAACTGACGGCGATGTCAGATCAGTATTTCTCCAGCTAGTTGTTGAGCAGCTAGTATTGCAGTATTCGAAGATTTGTTTCCCGCAGAGTATCATGTGCTCGTGCAGTTGGCAAATTTTCGGGTTTACCGGTATTCAACCATCTCGCACCTTGATTGGCTGAGAGCCGTTCGCTTCTTACTCAGTCAGGTTCAAGCCGTTTGAATAGGGGCAGCTGTTGCACCCCAAAATTTGACCAACATTTATTTACCCATCAAGTGTTTGAAAGTTGATACCTTCATCAGGAAATTCAAGAGATCCTCATAGAAATTAGTTGAAACCAGAGTTGTGTGCTTCATAGCTTGAGAGTTGTGGGAGCTCCTCAGGTGATTCTGAGACTTTGAGAATGAACTTGAAGCTTTGAGAAAGTTTATGAGATGTCTTGAAAGCCATCATGAAGCCCAGAGAGGTCATTATGCAAGAATTCAAAAGATTCAACCATGAATGGTAGAATTAGGTTTTGACTGGGTCATTCCTAGATCAACTGAAGATTTGGGGAAGGTTAAGACCTAATCCAAGGGCCATGAGATCATGGAATGATGTATGGAGATGTTATAAAGATGATTCCTAGACCAACTCATCATGATTGAGGAGTTTGAGAAGTTTTAAGCTAGGGTTTCCAAGGATTGTCAGTGAAAAAACCCTAATTTGATCCCTATCTTCCAGGCAGTTTTAGCTCAAGATGTGATTGATATCTCATCTTCCCCACAACGTGAATGTTGTATAGCTTGTTCTTAGCTTTAATTTGAGTGGTAGAAGTCCTTGATAGGAGTTTCAGAGCTCAAGTTATGGTTTTGACAAATTACAGGTCATCAGAGATGTGTGAATCTGGGTCCTTGAAAGTCACCCAACTTGCAGACAACTTTTGCCCTAGTAGTATGATTCCTATGATCTCTTGGTCAAAATTAATGTTGAAGAGCATATTCTTAGCTTTCTAGAGAGTACTAGAAGTCCTTGATAGGATTTGTAGAACTCAACTTATGGTTTGAACAAGACAGGGGTATTTTGGTCATTTGGAAGTTATAGGTCATTTTAAGCCAAGGCCATATCTCCTATTTCCAAGCCTCAAATGAAAAAACTCAAAACATCAAAGTTGTTCAAAATGGGATTTTAAGCCTATAAAAGTGGTCATGAGTTATTGAAAAATCTTGTAGCAAGGATTTTCATGATTGGGTAAAAATGACCTAAAAATGGCTTATAAGTTAAAAAAGTTGAAATGGAATTTTGGTTTAGGAGATGTGCAAATCCAAAATGGGTCATCCAATATGTCATTTTGACTCCAAACATTATTTTAAAAACAATGGTTCAAGTAGAATTTTGATTTGAGGTCTTAAAATGGATGTTACTTTGTAAAGTTCATTCTTGAATCATAAGGCAATTTGAGAAACTTGGCATAAAGCAAAGGCAAGGCTTGTTTTCCACACATTCCTTCTCAATATCTCTTGTAGGGAGATTTTAAAGCAAAATGACAAGCTTAAGGCATGAGATGAAGGGATATACAATGTATCATTTCATGAGAAATTCCATAACATTCTAGCACTTTCCATGAGTTTCTAGACTCTTCTTTTGATTGTTATAAAAAGAGTGAATCACAATGAGGAAAAGGTTGGTGAAAGTTGCAGAATCCATTGGTGAAAAGTGAGAGGAGAAAGAGATATCCAAAGTTTTCTTCAAGTGCAAGTCAAGATCGAATTCATCATTGCAAGCCTCATCCATCTCAATTCTTGCAAACAGAAAGCCATCTACCATTAGAGGAGTGTTTTGCATCCATTACCAGTTCTGAAAACCATCTGTTCATACCTCCACCATTGAAGTTTGACAGGTTGGTGGATTCTCCCATATCTCCTTAATTATGCATGGTTAGGTTAGATCTTTAGTATAGAATGGTTAAGCTAGATCAGAGGACCAATTCCATAGAATTTCAGAGAGTTTCATGAAGATCAATGACAGGTGTTAGGTTCTTTAAGATTCAAGAATAGGCTGTTCATGGAGTTTTAATGGATATGGTATATCATAGTGTGGTTAGGGCAACATGTAGAACACGTCCACGTCGTTAGATTGAAGCTCTATCGTGTTTGATCTCAGAGAATTATGGTGGAACCCTAATGTTCATGCTTTCTGTTAGAGTGATACAAGAGGTTTCAGCAAAAATCATGGGTATCATCGTGTTCATGGTAATCAGTAGCACAATTTTGCTTTTGGAATTTTTGAATTTCATCGAGGAATCAGAGAGAACGAGTGGATTGAATTCATGCATGGAAATGAGAAAAAACTGAAAACCCTAGCTCGATTGGGGACGATGACCCCTAGCCATTGGATTATCCCAATTCGTTTGACTTGATCAGTTCATCCAACGGCCATGGTTTGAAATTAAAAACGGAGGGAAGACTTAACACCAAAACGCAACGCTTAACTTAAATGAAGGTTTTGGGCCTCAGCAGAATTTGTGATACTCACACCCCACCCAGGAGCCCAATCCAAAGATGAACTAATATTGGTTGCTATTCGTACCGTTTCTTTTTTCATTTTTCCTTTAATTTTTCTTTTATTTTCTGATGGTAATTGGGCCCAGGCGCGCCATGCTAGGCGCACCCCCCTTCCTGGGCCCATCATGGATATCAACTGGGCGCAGTTACTTTTCTCACCCCCTCCCCTTTATTTCAATTTCTTTTATTTTTTATTTCTTTTAATATTTTAGCATTTTATAAAATCCATATAAAATTCAAAAATGATTATTTTTCACTTCTTGTTTTTTTCACATATTCATAATTCTGTCTAGAAAAATGTAAATAAATAAAATTCCATTTTTATTTTTCTTTTAATATTTTTGGCATATTATTCTTGTAAATAGTCTTTTTAATTGATTTTAGTTAATACTTGATTTTGTATAATTTCTTTTAGGACTTTCCCTTAGTATTTTTGGGCCATTCTTTTTGGCATAGTTAGATATTGAATCATAGTTCATATAGGATTTAATTCACAATTTGTAGATTAAAATTTGATTAGTTTGTTAAGCATAGACTTAGTGTACTCAAATTAGGGTTTAGGTTGCATAAGTAGATTTGAACAATTTTGTTTTGGGTTTTATAGGCCAAATTAGAGTATGGGGAATATATGGGTTAAGGGTAAGTATGTATAGAATCCCCTAGAATTTTCCTAGAATATTATATAGTATGTTAGTATTTTTAATTGATTTTTGAATGTATGGTTAGTATGTGTGTTGCTTAAGGGCATAGTTTATATTGTTTTGCTTTCCTTTCTTCTCCTTTGAGTGTGTGAGCCTTGAAGATTGAGTTGAAGACCTTGTGGATCATCATTGAAGACTTTGAAGACTTTGCAGTGGAGCTTAATTAGCTTTTGTTTGTTCTGTTCATAGGATCATAAGTACATAGGTAGAGCTTTAGATAGAATACTTCCATTCAATAAACAAGGAGTGTCTTGTTCACCTCCTTCCTTCTCTATGACATGAAGTCCCTTAAGGGTATTCACCTATCTCCTTTGGAGGGATTAGTGACCTTGCCCTATGAGGTAGAACTTTGAGAGAGCCTTTCCCCTTGATGTTAAGTCCTCAATGGCATCCTTTGGAAGTCAGTAAGCACTTTAACCTCCTCACCTCATCTTGTGGATTAAATCTTGTTTGCTGGAGCATTTGGGTTGTTGAAGATATAAATTGAAGATTGGAAAGCCATTGAAGATAGAAGCTGGAGCTTTGAAGAGGATGATTCCTTGGAGATTGTTGAAGTCTGAAGACTCTGTGAAGATCAAATTGATACCTGAATATTCCTGAAGATAGTGAAGCTTGAAGGTGGAGCTGATCAAAGAAGCTGAAGCTTAAGGGAGAAGATGAGTTGATACTCATGTGGTAGGGTTGATACCTGGGAAGCAATGGATGATTAAAGTCTGAAGACTGAGTAGCTGCTGGAGGAGCTGAGGCCTTCCTTTGTTTTCTTTTCTGTATTGTGTGTTTTGCTTGATTTGTCTGTTGCATTAGATTAAGTCCATCTAGAATAAGTTCCGGCTAAGAGCATGATTGTATTAGAGGTTGAGTTGCTCCCTCTGCTTGTATTGTTATTGCGTGGCTTTGCTTGCGGGTATTCGGTGGAGCCCAGCTCCCTTGCCCATGTGTTTATTTTGCTTGATAGCATGTTTTCATTTTGTCTGTATGATTGCAGTTTACTGTTTATTGCTTGATAGCATGTTGTTTATTTTTCAGTATGATTACTGTTATTTCATGACTGGCTTGAGGTTGAGATGAGCTTGTGGAGGCTGAAGCCCCACACACATTTCCTCCCTCACTTGCATTGCATGCATTTTACTGTTAAGATGATGCTTTGTCTGCTTTGGTGTATCATTGACATGATCCCTTAAGACTCTCATTTCCTTTGATAAGGATTTGATGATAGACTTTTAGGTTGAAACCTATGCATGACAACTTCTAGGAGTTCCCTGTTCAAACTTCAACCATAGGATGAATCTATGGCATGATAACAGTAGGACTTGATAGTCTCCCTCCTAGTTGGGCCTGTTCTCTTCTCATCTCGAAATAGTTTAAGATACAGTAATCATGAATGATTTCTTTCGTACGTTACGAGCCTTAAGCTATCCGAGATTGGATGTTTAATATGGTACCCTTTGGGTGACATGCGATGCATTCACTCTCAGGTCATAGTCTCTAGTACGGTTGAAATTGCAAACACAATAAAAAACACTTCTTTCGTAAAAGACAGGAAATAAACCGTAGTTCCCCGAACTACGTTTGCTCTGATCTTCCATACTGTGTGGAAGTACGTAGGCATAGGATGCGACGTCCTAGCGAGCAACCTTCTACCTTCCCCCATAACCCTTCGTAGGCCGAACTACGTTGACTCTGATTTCTCATTCTCTGATGAGAATACGTAGGCATAAAGTGCGACGCTTTGCCGAGTCATTTTTCTTTTCTTTTTCAGCCAGCCTTGATAGGTAGATAGAATAAAACCAACCCGTCCAAGTAAACAAACAAGCGTGGATCCCGTCGAGTACGACGGACGTGAGGGGTGCTAATACCTTCCCCTTGCGTAACCGATTCCCGAACCCAGACAATGGTTGCGATGACCTTGTCTTACCCTTTTTCGTCAGGTTTTTCCAATCGTTTCCTTTCCCGCTCTGAGGGATAAATAACGAAAGGTGGCGACTCATCTGTCATGCCGGCACCTTATTTTCGCGCAAGCGACACAAATCATGGAGCGAACGCTGTTTTGACAGAGGAGGATTTGGATTTGGTTATGGACGTAAATGACTTGAAGACACCTTTGAGCTATGTTAAAAGCAGATTGTTGAAAGGAGGGGTCTTCCCCGGATGTGATGAGTACTGTTTGGATTGTTGGACCCGACCAGAGGGCTGTATTGATTTGAAGAGAGGTATTCAGGCCATGATTGATGAGGGAACTTTGCAGTTTGACCGCACTGCTGTTGAGAAACCTGATGAGGTAACATGTGAAAAGCAGGGTGAGGTCGCGACAATTACAACTCCACAAAGGACTATTACAATATCAGTGCCTGCCAAGCGGCCAACTATCACGATAACGAAAGCAGGACCCGTTCCTTATGAGAGTACGAAAGCCATTCCGTGGAATTATGGGTTGGAAGCTTTCTGCAACGGGGAAAAGATTAATGTGGATATCCAGCCAGCAGGGGCAGTGGGCAATATTGTCAAAGCGGGAGGTATGACCTGAAGTGGTAGAATCTTCACTTCACCTGAAATCGAGGCTGAGAGGAAAGCTATAGGCAAAGCCAAAATGAATGAAGAAGGACCTTCCCAGTCAAAAGAGAAAGAAACATCAGTCAAGGATGTAGAAGAGTTTATGAGGTTGATTCGCAAAAGTGACTATAAGATTCGACAAAAGAAAGAAAGGACGGTTTGAAAGCTGCTGACAAAGTGCCGACGGCTGATAGAATGTTCATCCCTAAAAATTGTGTTATAGAGGAGTTGGCTAAAACTATGCTCAATGAGGGCAACCTACCTAAGTATTTCTTGGCTGATTCCATTAGCATGACATGTTATGTCTTAAATAGGATACTAATGTGTCTTATTTTAGACAAAACTCCCTATGAACCACTAAAGGGTAAAAAACCATATTTATCGCATCTTCACGTTTTTGGATGCAAATGTTTTGTTTTAAATACTGGAAAGGATAATCTTGTAAAGTTTGATGCAAAATCCGATGAAGGTGTCTTCCTTGGATACTCTCAATCTAGCAAAGCTTATACGAATTATAACAAAAGACTACTTATTGTTAAAGAGTCGGTACACGTCACTTTTGATGAATCTTCTCCGAGAAATCATGGGAAAGGTGTTTATTTTCATGGTGTAAGTGTATCTTCATAAAACATTCTCAAAGAAACTGAAAAAGGAATTGATCTACCTAAAGCGGTAGAGAACGAGAAAGAATAAGATAATGATTAAGAAGAGGAGAATGTTAAAAGTCCAACTCCATTGGTTGATCTTTCTTTTGTTAGAACACAGATTGATGTTTAATATATCTTAATGTTTTGATGATAACATTAATGAAATTTTGTATAGAGAAAATATATACTCTAATTTTGTTCAAGTGTTTTTGTTTCAGCTATCAAAAATTTATATTCCTCTGGAAGCAAAAATTACTCTGAACGTTACATTATGAAAAGCTATGAGCGTAGAAGCGCAGCGCAGCTGCAGGAGACTCTGAAGCAAAGCTATAGAAGACTCTGAAGCGCTAGCTACAGAAGACTCTGAGTGCAGAGTAAAGATTCAGATATTCAGAAGACTCTATGAGATCTGACGCTGCAACCTACAGAGACTCTAATGAATTAAGTCTGCTCTGATAAAGATATTCACGCTAAGCACATTGTTGCAAAACTCTGATAGAGTAACCCTGATCTGAAGAACAAGGAACATCATCAGAGGATCTGATGCAAGACTGTTCCAGAGTTAATTGAAAAAGATGTTGTTCAAATAAATATCCGTTGACATACTCCTTGTACTTATCCAAACGACTCTTTCCTCATTCGTGCATGACACAAGTATTCAGACAACAAGGATTTGTTTGAACATTCCTCTTCTAGGAAAGAAAAGTCAAAGAAGACAGAATGCAATAGTTGCACGCCCTTTAAGAAATAAAAGTGAAGTTCTATTTAAACAAGACTTCTACATTATTTCTAAGTTGACGAATTGACGAATTATTGAACAATCAAAGAACAACATCCAGACATCTTTCAACTTCATACTAAATTTAATTCGTTCTTCATTTGTGTAAAATCACAGTTGTGATATAGCTTTTTAGAAGCAACTCTTAAACACACATTGTATTTTTACTTGTTGTAAAGTTACTTAAGAGACCAAGTGTGGTCAGATTTCTTGAGAAGACTAAGACTGTTTGTCTTAGTGGTTATCACTGTAATCAGTTTGCTTTAGTGGATTAAGTCCTTGTTGAGAAAGGCAAAATCACCTTGGTAGGGTGGGCTGGAGTAGTTAGAGTTCAAACGAACCAGGATAAAATAACTTGTTATTTTCTATCATCTTAAGTTGTTTTTAAAACCCTTATTCAACCCCCCCCCCCTCTAAGTGTTTTTCCTACCTTCAATTGGTATCAGAGCTCCAGCTGAGAAAGATTCAGTTGGGAAAAACTCTTGATTTATTATTCTTGATTTATCATGGCTGAAACTTCTACTTCAAACTACAACAAATATGATGATAAAGATAGAATTAGCACCAAACCTCCCATGTTTGATGGAGAGAAATTTGACTATTAGAAGGATAGAATAGAAAGTTTCTTTCTAGGCTATGATGCTGATTTATGGGATTTGGTCATTGATGGTTACACTCATCCTACTAATGATGAGGACAAAAAGATTGACAGAAAGTCAATGACTGACCAACAGAAGAGAGATTTTAGAAATCATCACAAAGCTAGAACCATTCTGTTAAATGCTATATCTCATACTGAGTATGAGAAAATTACAAATAGAGAAACAACATTTGACATGTTTGAGTCATTAAAGATGACACATGAAGGAAACTCTCAAGTGAAGGAGACAAAGACCTTAGCGCTTATTCGGAAATACGAAGCCTTCAAGATGGAGGAATCTGAATCTGTGGAAGCTATGTTCTCAAGATTTCAGATTCTAACTGCTGGTATGAAGGTTCTGGACAAAGGTTACTCCACTTCTAACCACGTCAAGAAAATAATCATAAGCTTGCCAACAAGGTGGAGACCCATGGTGACAGCGCTGAAGCTTTCAAAGGATCTGAATAAGATCACTCTGGAGGAACTCAGTTCCTTAAGGAGTCATGAGATTGAGCTGGAAGAAGACGAGCCTCAGAAGAAAGGTAAGTCTATTGCGTTAAAATCTAACAAATCTGCTAAAGCTTTTCAGGTGATTGAAGAAAGCTCTAGAGAATCTTCCTCAGATGAAGATGAATTGTCTTTGCTTTCTAGAAGGATAAATCATATCTAGAAGCATAAACAAAAGAAGTTCAGAAAATTCAAGAAACCAGAACAACGTGGCGAATCTTTCTGACACAAGAGATCTGGCAAGAAAGAAGTAGTGTACTATGAGTGCAAGGAGCCAGGCCACTATAAAAATGAATGTCCCAAACTTTAGAAGGACAAACCCAGAAAGAAGTTTGAAAAGAAGAAGAAAGTTCTGATGGCCACGTGGGATGACTCAGATGCTTCTGAATCCTCATCAGAGTCAGAAGACGAATGTTCCAATATGGCACTGATGGCTGATGTGGAGGACCACGAAAAAACATCTGAATCTGGATCAGAATCAGATTCAGAAGAGGTATTTTCTGAACTTACCAGAGCTGAGCTAATTAAGAGCTTATCTGAGATGTGTGAAAACTACAGTAAGATTAAACTCAAATACAAGAAGCTTCTGAAGCATCTTGCATCTGAGACTAATCAGATGGAATCAGAAATTGCTGAGCCAAAAGCAAATAATTTTCAAATAAAAATTGATTTAGAAAATGCTCAACAAAAATCTGATTCAAATACTATGTCTTGCTCTAAAAACATTTTAGAAGAGTATGAGTATAGTTTTCAGAGGTTTCTGTCCAGAGGCCTAGATAGAAGCAAAATGGCTTCTATGATCTATGGCGTTAGCAGGAATAACAGAAAGGGAGTTGGATATGAATCACCCTCTGGGAAGGATTTAAATCCAAAACCTGTTGATAAGATGATCATTAATTATTCTCCTCTGTACACTCATTTTAAATATGGTCACCTGAATGACATAAATCACACACGTACAGATCAAAACACTAAAGCTTTTGCCAAACAAAAATTTCATCAAAACAAAGATGCTTTTAAGGGAAAGAAGTTCAAACAGAACTTCAAACCAACTAACCCCAGAGGACCCAAGAAAATATGGGTACCTAAAGATAAAATAATCTTTGTTGCAGATGTCCTTAGCAGCAAAGTTAAGACACCAGTCATGGTACCTGGACTCTGGCTGCTCACGACATATGACGGGAAGAAGGTCTATGTTCCAAAGCTTGGAACTTAGATCTGGAGGCGACGTTAAGTTTGGAGGGAACCAGAAGGGAAAATTATTGGCTCTGGAACTATTGGTAATGGTAACCTTCCTTCCATCTCTAATGTCTTGCTTGTTGAAGGATTAACACATAATCTATTGTCCATAAGTCAATTAAGTGACAATGGTTATGTGTAATACCCTAATTTTTACCCCTAAGATCCCACATTTCATTTGCATGTCATCCCATAAACAAGATCATACTTTTTGATTCTCTTAGGTCCCTTGTTGTTTCTTACTTGCTTTATGTTTGTTTCTGTTTACTAACATCTAACCAAAATACCAAAAATATTTTTCAATTTGTTTGTTTCTTCTTCTCTGCGTGTTTAGGGTTTTGCAAGGAGATTGATGGCAAAGACATTCATTCAAGTTTAAATCAGATGGACGTTTGACCTCATCTTGGTCAAACTATCAAGAGTTTGCTTCAACTATAAGTTACCCCTGGTGGTAGGATATTTTCTCAGGAAATGAGATTGTTCAAGGTCAAATTGTCTTGTATTGAAATCCAGTGGTTTATCAAGCAGTGTTCTATGAGAAGTTTGGTCCATGACTATTATGATCAAGTTTCATCAGTCCAGAATGTGTTCATCTATGGATTTATTTTCCCAGAGATTAATTCAGATAAATTCAAAGTGATTCAGTTTTAACCGAAGATTCAAAAGATTGTCTGTGCAAGTCAAGTTTGATATTCATCCAAGTGTGCCATTTCCAAGTGAATTTAAAGCATGATTGAAAGATAGTTCCAAGATACGTGGAAGCGCATGACATTTCTCTTGGAGGAAAGAAATCATTTGAGGTTGTCAACAAGGTTGATGTGGTAATATTGCCTACTTTCGGAGTCAACAACTTCTCTCTATGATTATCTCGGTGCAATTTCAATGTGTTATCAATAATTTCATATTGGTGAATACATTAATATCATTTGGTGTTATTCCTTTTTTCGGTTACCTCATTTTCCTTATAAGTGTTGGTTGACTGATGGGAAGTATGGTTCATTTGAAATTAATGAAACAAAGGTTTTTGTTATTGCACATAGGGCGGCTCTTAATCTTGCTTACCGGAATCATTCTAGGGTACCCCAAAAAACCGATTTGCTTGCTTGAGCATGGGTCATTTAGAGTTTGCACGGGATAAGATTCTAATGGGAAGTGAACGCAAATTGGCTAGTCAAGAAAGAATACTGCTTTCCATGAGGGTGGTCATGCCTTAATGGCAATTCATACTGATGGTGCACTTCCTGTTCATAAGGCAACTATTGTTCCTCGTGGGATGACTCTCAACATGGTTTCTCAACTGCCTGACAAGGATGAGACGAGTTACAACCGTAAACAGATGCTTGCCAGCCTTGATGTTTGCATGGGAGGTCGGGTTGCGATAGATGCTGCGATGAAAGCCACTGAAAGAATCGGGGATAGTGGAGACGACTGAATTGGTTAGGGAGGCCTTGCCTCTGTCAATTATTTTTATGATGATATGCCTGATACAATTGAATATTCTGAATCTCAAGAAATACAGCAGCTGGTTTCTGAAAATTTCAAGGCCATAAAGGATTTTAATGATCAGTTTCTTATACGACAAGAACACAATACAGATAGAAGCTCAGCTAAAATGTTCTGGTTTATCATTTCCAAGAAGTAATTGACAAGGCAAAATCATTGAGGATGAATGGGGAAGGACACATGCTAGTGGAGTTCATGTAGGTGGAAGAATTGTCCTTAACTTATGGAGATTGATTCGTGGAGAAGTCAAGCTAAATTTGTATTCAGTTGAAGCTGTTGCTGAAACTGTATTGAGGCGAAAAGTTCCTTCACTCAACCACAATGTGCTGACAAAATGGTTTTCAAGTGGTCCAGGACAAGCAAGATATCAGTGTATCAAATACATTGTGGATAAAGCTAAGCTGAACCTTGAGATATTAAATCAGCTTGATATGGTTAATCGAACATTAGAACTTGCTCGCGTCTTTGGAATAGACTTTTTTTTCTGTTCTTTCTCGAGGCTCCTAATACCGCGTTGAGTCCATGTTTTTGAGGTTGGCCCACACACAAAACTATGTTGCTATCTCGCCTGGAAAACAACAGGTCGCTTCTCAACCTGCCATGGAATGCCTGCCTCTTGTAATGGAACCAGAGTCAGGATTTTATTCAGATCCCGTTGTTGTACTTGACTTCCAATCTTTGTATCCGTCAATGATAATTGCATACAACCTTTGCTTTTGTACATGTCTTGGCAAAGTTGCGGCATCAAAGACTAACACACTTGGGGTAAGTCCATTTTTACAAGAGCAACATGTTCTGCAGGATTTAAAAGATCAAATCTTGCTCACTCCAAATGGTGTTATGTTTGTTCCTTCCAAGGTTCAAAGAGGTATACTTCCCCGTCTATTGGAAGAAATTTTATCAACTAGAATAATGGTAAAACAAGCAATGAAAAAGTTGTCTCCTTCAGAGCAAGTCCTTCAGCGGATATTTAATGCAAGACAACTTGCTTTGAAGCTCATATCAAATGTAACATATGGTTACACAGCTGCTGGATTTACTGGTCGCATGCCTTATGCCGAACTTGCAGACAGTATCGTTCAATGTGGACGCTGTACCTTGGAAAAGGCTATATCATTTGTAAATCTACAAGAAAAGTGGAATGCTAAAGTTATTTATGGAGATACTGATAGTATGTTTGTCCTACTTAAAGGACGCACTGTCAAAGAGGCCTTCCAAATTGGGAGCGAGATTGCTTCTGCTATCACTGCTATGAATCCTAGTCCTGTCACCTTGAAGATGGAGAAAGTTTATCACCGTTGTTTCCTCATTACTAAAAAGCGATATGTTGGCTACAATTATGAAAGCCCTGATCAAACTGAACCAGTTTTTGATGCCAAAGGTATTGAAACAGTACGCAGGGACACATGTGAAGCAGTTGCTAAGATAATGGAGCAATCTTTGAGACTCTTTTTTGAGCACTAGAGTTTATTGGAGGTGAAGACTTATTTGCAACGTCAGTGGAAGAGAATTCTTTCAGGCAGAGTTTCCCTAAAGGATTTTATCTTTGCAAAGGAGGTTCGGTTGGGTACCTACAGCGCAAGGATCTCATCACTTCCTCCTGCTGCAATTGTGGCAACTAAGGCAATGAGGATTGATCGAAGGGCTGAACCACGTTACGCGGAGAGAATACCTTATGTTGTAATCCATGGAGAGCCTGGAGCCTGTCTGGCTGATATGGTTGTGGATCCTTTGGATGTTTTGGCAATTGATTCCCCATTCAGAATAAATGATTTATATTATATTAATAAACAAATAATACCAGCTTTACAGCGATTATTTGGGCTTGTTGGTGCCGACCTGAACCTGTGGTTTGCAGAGATGCCCCGTCCTATAAGAGAAGCTTCTGTAAAGCATGCATTCACTTCAAACATCCAACGAACCAGAATTGATTCTTACTATCTCTTAAAACATTGTGTACTCTGTGGTGAATTGGACCATAGCTCAGACAGGAACAAAAGGCATAATGAATCACCATTTGCAATTGATAAGAAGGAAGCCAACTGTAGGACGGCAGAAAGTGCAGCTGACAACATTCTCATTTCTTAGTCAGTAGGTGGAGGCTTTCGTCCTGGTGATGAAGAAATGTCTCCTGATTCGAATTATGGTGCAAGATCTTCCAGTCATATTAATGATGAACATGCGCAGAATAAGCAACAAAATGCAGTACAAATTACAATGCAGGATTTTGCCACACAGGGACTTGCTTCAAAGATCCTTCCTCCACCTATATCAAGAACCGATTTTGACAATACTTGCTCGAAGATAGTGAGCATTTTACCGAGTCAACAGTTGCATTTGCAGTTATTAGGATCTTGTCTATTTGTCTATCAACCTTGCCATTGGAAATATTGTTCCAGAAGCAGAGCGAAAGTGGCTTGAAATTGAGGTTGAGCCATGAAAGCCAAAGCCAAATCCCAGCCGTGTTATAAAGTCAAGTGAGCCAGCTGCAACAAAGATAAAATAATCCACGTCACGTAATTGAAAATAAGTTGAAGTCAAAAAGAAAAAGTAACACGTCATACAGAAGCTGAAAGAAAAGGAGCAAAACGACGTGAAAAAATGCACATGGGTCACGCACATCGTAGCAACCAAAACACAGTGAAAATACACAAACGACAATCGTTTTTCACTCACTCTCATCTATAAATACCACCCGTATCTCCTTCATTTCTTCAAGCTTGAAAAGCCAGAAAATCTCTGCTGAAAACTCACCAATACTCATCTTCAACCTTCAACCGAACTACTTCCATCAATTCCAAATTCACCATTCTTCATCACTCTTGTTCATATATCTTCCAAAATTCTTCAAAAAAATAAATTACAAACAACAACTCCATCAATTCACAACAGCTCCAAACAATAACAACCACATCTCATAAATCTTTCTGCAATACATTTCAACATCACACAACACTAGTTCAAATTCGGTCGGATTCAAAGAAGAAGAAGAAGAAGAGAGTTTCTGTTTCACCGTTTACCTGAATTTGAAGGTAGATTGAGCTTCACCGTCAGTTTTGATCCGTTACTTTTTGTTGTGTTTCTTTGAACTGTTGGTACTGTTGTGAAGAGCTCTTGATATCGATCTGTCCTGTGTGATTTTCGTATCTCGCCGCTCCAATTTATGAAGAACTCCGATTATCCATGGCTTACAGTTGTCGTGTGTTTTGGAGAAGATGATGAAGTTGTATAACTTCAGATTCATTTTACTTTACTTTTTATTTTTTTTAAACTTTTTTTTAACCAATCTTGGGCCGTGAGGCCTTTTTATTATTATCACCATTTTGTTTTACTTTAAAACCTCCCTTTCTTTCTTTTTTCCAATTTCCTTTTAATATTTTTTCTAACATTTGTTTTTCTTTTGAAATATTTTCTTAAAATAGATTTTGTTTTGGATTTTGAATTTTGATAAGATCTCATCAATATCAATGGACTTTGGGTGTCGATTTTATCCACCAAGAGAGGTGATTGATATTGATGATGGTTTAATGGATTTAAGATTCAAATTGAAATTTCTTTTCATTTTAATTCTCTTTCTTCTTCTTTTTTTTTTATTTTGATCGATGAAATCTATGGATCATAGATTGTTGATTATCAAGGTTATTTAATCTTCATTATTTCAAATCTATGGACGAATAATCATTGAGATAATTCTCCGTACTTTGGAATAGTGATAGATTACCTTTGATTAATTGATGAAAAATCTTGATTATGATGAGATCACTACCTCTTTTCTTTTTGGGTGGCATGTTTTAGGAGAGTGATTTACATATCACTTCTCTAACATGTGTTAACACTAACATTTTATTGACCGGCCTCAGATAGTCGTGGTTTCTACATAAACCCGATTACGATTGCTTAACATAGCGCTAAAGTGTCCCTTAATCGGAAAATGATCATTCGTGGCTCAAACTGATGTTTAAAAGTCCAAGTATGATTAGTTGCTTATCTTAAGTCCAATACCTATGAAAATCATTGTTAGGAGGCTTTGATTCTATCAATCCTCTAATGAGTTTTCATTAACCTTGGTCTAAGTGCAAGAATTAATCATCATTGATCATATGTTCTAACCACTAACCACTAATTCACTAACAGTATCCTTGTTTAATTTTGTTTATATTCTCTTCTTATTCCTTATTTCTTTACTTTTATGTTTCCATATTATCATTTCATATCATATCTTTGTTTATGTTTTATGTCATTTCTCTTTTGTCCACTTGGACCATACCTTGTTCAAAACACTAATAAAGGATAAAAATCTCTAAAAAAACTTGGTGCTATTAACTTTGTGGTTATGATCTTGGACTACTCTTAGACCTTGGACTTCATGGACCTTTGGACTTAGAATTAGTACTCTCATTCCTATGCTTGGAGTACTGTGGATCTTAGCCTTTATTTGGCTCGCTCATTAGCTTATGCTTTAAATCGGATGGAATTCTTTTTGCTTGCTATGGAGTGTGCTACAAGTCAGTTAGATCTTTCTTACCTCTAGCTTTTATTTTGGTTTCTAGGATAGTCACTTCATCTCCTCCCCTTCTTAAATTTTCAAAACTTTCTCCCTCTTTCAAAACCTTCTTGGTTTCAAACTTCAAAATCGTTTTCGCAATAAAGCCTTGACTTTCGTCAAGTGATTTTTTTTTAAAACTTTTGTTCTTCTTAATAAAAGTCAATCAATGTTAGTCATGCTTTGACCAATTTCAAAAGACATAAAAAATACAAAAACTCATCAACTCTTTTTGTGCCTTTATGCACTTTTTCACTTTAAAACTTTTCATAAAGTTTAGACATGATTCATTTCTAAAGTTGAGATGTAATTCTCCTATTCCCCATATTATTAAGACTTTGACATTTTCCACGTTGATGTTGAGTGATAGTCTTGTTGATAATCCAAGCAAATCCTCCATCTTTATGTGACGCAGATGTTGTCTTAATACTCGTGGGTGAATAGTCGCAGTTTTCTCCTTAAAATGACGACTTGTCTTTACATCTAAAATCAATCAAAACCAACAAATTTTTGTCATTTGTACCACGAACTACGGGGTTTTGATCCTATATTGCACTTTGTGGGTACGTAGGCATGAGGCGATAAGTCTCTCCAAACACAAAAATCTAAAAAAATAATTCTCTTCTCATCTCCCCAATCTCTTTTCAAACAAACCATTTTCAAACCAAAAAACGTAAATATTTCAAAAGGGCTCCTATAGAGTACTATAGACGTTTTGGGTGCTAACACATTCCCATTGCGTAACCAACCCCCTTACCCCGATCTTTGTTTCTTGTTCTCATTTTAGAACTCTTTGGTTTTGTTCGCTCTTTTTCCTTTCCTTTATTTGGATAAAATAAAAGTGCGGTGGCGACTCTTGTTTTTTGAGTTAAGTTAATTAATAACTTACGCTCACGATTTTTATCGCTACATTATGATATAATCTTCAATCAAAAATGTTGTAAAGCTGTTAGTCAAAAAGATGGTTCAATCCTCTTTAATGGAAAAAGGAAGAACAACATTTACAAAATTAATCTTTCGGAATTGAAAAATGAAAATGTAAAATTCCTTATGTTTGTTAACGATGAGCAATGGGTCTGTCATAGAAGATTGGGTCATATTTGAAGGTGAGAAAATACTTAGAAGGGGGGATTGAATAAGTATGAAGATAAAAACTTAGAAATAAAAACTCAAGTATTTTTATCCTGGTTCGTTGAACTCAACTACTCCAGTCCACCCTTCCTAGAGTGATTTGCCTTTCTCAATCAAGGACTTAATCCACTATTTAATCAACTAATTACAATAGTAAGCACTAAGAACTACTGATCCTAACTGGATCTTCTTAAGGTTTTCTTACAATCAAATGTAATAAAAAATACAAGTGTTTAAATTGCTTCTAATAAAGCTTTATCACAACAGTGATTTTTCACTTAATATTAAGAACAAAGAAATTAATTCTAGAAAGAATGTGACTAGTATGAGAGCTTTGAATATTGATTTCTTTTCAGGTAAAACGTCAACTGAAGAAGATGGGTGAAGACTTGCTTTTATAGGCAGCTTGATCCAAGAGAACTTCATGTTGAGAAGAGTGTACCAAAAGTTATGAGCCTTTTTGTCTTCACATCAAGTGACCTTTCATAGAAGAAGAAAACAAAGAGAAATCCTTTTTGTCTGTGTTCTTGTGTCTAGCATAAATAGGGAAAGAGTCGTTTGGATTATTCCAACGGAAATAATATTTGAATTCGTCTTCATCAATTTTCAGCAAGAATCATCAGAGTCTAATTTGATCAGAGCCTTCTGATGTTGATCAGAGTTTTGCTGAATCAGAGTCTTTGCAGCAGGTGTGCTTTTAGCGTGTATAAGTTCAGAGCATATTTGAGTCAGATCCTCAGTACTGGCAGCTTTAGTACTTTCAGAATCTTTTGTAGTAACTATGCTTTGAAAACTCTTCATACAAAATTCTTCTTTGGTTCAGATGCTTCTGACTTGCTTCAGATTCTTCTAGAGCTTCTGCTTCATATCCTTCTTGAGCTTCTGCTTCAGATCCTTCTGGAGACTGCGCTTAGGATCTTCTGTTGGCAGCATTCAGAATCTTCTAATGGATGCATCTGGCGCTTCAGAGTCTAGCATATTTCTTATGTTCAGTTCTAATTTACTTATGGAGTGATAATTACTTTGATATCTGCAGCAAACACTCTCAAGCAAATTTTAGAGTATATAATTCTTAATTACAAAATTTCATAATAGTTATCATCAAAACATAGAGATATTATTAAGAACCAATATGTGTCCTAACAATCTCCCCTTTTTTGATGATGACAAAAACAACATAAATTTTGTTTAATTGAAAATAAAATAATTATAACTCCCCCTGAGATGAAGAATCTCCCCCTGAATTAAATACAAATAAGGAATAGAAACTTCCCTTTTTTCTTGAGTATTTTTCAGAGTTAGAGCATTGATTGTTCTTTGTCATTTGAGAGTCAGAGTGTCTTGCATATTTCAGAGTCACAGTCTGATAATTGTCAATTGATCTGAGAGTCTCGGAGTTTCTTTTATAGAATGTACTTATCAAATGTTCTGAAATACTCAGATTTTATGTTAGATAAAATTGATATGTCTGAAGTTTCATTCTGGTGAAGTTTAATTAAACAGTTCAGATCTATATTTTTTCCCTCTTTTTTGTCATAAGCAAAAAGTAATAACGTTGAAAAGACAAATAAAAGGAAACAGTAAATGAGATAGATCATGTGGAGAAAACTTTGAAACATTCATTCATTCAATTCAGAGCAAGAGTGCATACATCAGAAGATATTCAATGTACATATGTAAACATTAGAAGTAAACATCAGAAGAAAAAAAATGAATAAACTAAGAGTGTTTTGACAAAAGCATCTTCAACAGATCCGTGATCTCAGAAGAGGATTGTTCTTGTTTTGACATCCACTTAACCATTGTTTCATTCTTCTGATCTTGTTGAGACATCCACTGAGTCATGTCTTCAGACTTCTTATCTTGTTTAGCCATCCATGACTTGATTTCTGATTGACCAGCTTCCAGAACTACAATCTTATCTTCAAGATATGGATGTTCTTTCTTAATCTTAGATGAAGAAGGTGGAACAGTTTCTGAAGCTTGAATAGAGTCAATTTCCATAGGGGCTTTGGAGCAAGGAGCAGTAGAGCCAGAAGGATGTTCTATCAGAGTCATGGCCAGGGGGTTGTCTTCAGATGTAGATTCAGTCATTTCTTTTGATGATGAAGGAGCATCTGTAAGAAGCAGTGGTCCAGATCTCTTAACAGTCCAGAACAAACTTCTAGCAGCTTCAGCAAATTTGAGCTTCGCATCATCAGAACATACGTTCTTCAGATTTGATGCTACAGTGTTGAATCTGTTTATGAAGCCATTCCAAATGACATCAGATTCCTTTGCATCCATTGTTGCTGAACATTTCGTCTGTACAGAACCTAAATACATCTGTATTTCTTGCAAAAAACATGTAAATAAATGATCAACATTTAGTCTAGGTCTGGGGTGTAACATAGTTTCCAAGGTTATTGGTTTAGGTTGGGGAGTAGGTGGAAATATGGATTTATGAATGGAGATCAGAGGAGGAGGGTAGTAGGGTATGAATGGAATTTCAGAGGATTCGTACGGTTTGGATCCGTTTAAAGCATTCATCAGATTTGGTTTTGCTTTTGTTTGATAGGAAACCACATCAAATGGTTTATCAGAGTAAGGTTTGAAAGCAGATTTTGCAGGTTTATCAGAAATAGCAGGTTTATCAGATGAAACAGGTATATCAGATTTAGCAGATATAGCAGAGTATGGTTTTGGATCTGATGAAGGTACACCTGAAATTGTTTTAATATAAGATTGAAGCACAGATGGTAGAATGATGGTAAGTTTGGGTTTGAGAGGAGTGATGGTTTCAGAAGGTTCAATTCTGGTGTAGAAGTTTTTCAAGGTGAAACCAGAAGGAAGTTTGTTAGAAGTGGATAGTTTGCACGAAGCAGAAGGTACAGTCTCAGATGTTCTTGGCTTGGGTGCAGGGGTAGGATTTGGAATGATAATTTCAGAAGATGGTTTAGGCGTTGGAATGGGATCAGGAATAATAACTTCAGAAGAAACAGGGGGTTCAGGTTGGTTTACTTCAGAATCTCTGTGAGAGGGGGATACCAGAAAATCTGGATGTATATCAGATTCTGAGGAATTGAATGATGAGGTTGGAGTGTAAGAGGTAGATGACACTTCAAAAACAGTTTTGAGAGGTGTAACATTTAGAACCTCTGTCTCAGGGATATTGGTTCCAGATGGGTTGGTTGATTCTGAAGGATTTTCAGAAGGTTTTGATGGGGGTTCAGATGTAGGTGGTTCTGATGTGGGTGGATCAGATGTAACTTTTATTGTTTCAGAGATAACTGGAACAGATGCAATGGGTTCAGATGTGGTTGATGGTGGTTTTTCTGGTTGTGGTTGTTTTTCTTGTTGTTGTGTTTGTGGTTCAGATTGTTTTTCTTGTGGTTGTTGTTGTTGTTCAGATGGTTTTTCTTTGTGTTGTTCAGATGGTTTTTCCGGTTGTTGTTCTGATTGTGGTTTTTGTGGTGCAAATAGTTTTGTTGGTATTTCTGGTTGTGGAGTCTGATTTTTTGGTTTTGTTGTTGTTGGTTTTGGTACAGATGATTTTGTAGTAGAAGATTTTATAGGTGAGATGGAAGCAGGATTAGATGATTTTTGTGGGGATGGAACAAATGTATGAGGTGGAGCAGTAACAAATTGTTTCTGAGTAGAAGGTGGTTTAGGGATAGACTTAAGTGTTGAATCATTTATAGCAGTATTATTTGCAGAAGATACAGAAGATTTGGCACCTTTAATCTTGATACGTTTTGCAGGAACAGAAGGAGTGTCTCCAGATGCTTTCCTCTTGATCATCTTCTGAGGCTTCTCAGAAACCTTGGGCTTCTTCTGAACAGGCGCAGCTTCTGCTTCTGATTGACTTCTTTTTCTTGGAATCTCTTCTCCTACAGCAGGCAATGGTTCCCTCGCTCTCTTCAGAATATCTGCAGGAATGGGCGTTCCATCTGACTTGCAAGCATCAATATAACTCACTATAATTTCTATTGGTTCTTTAGCAAAGAACAGAGGATAGTCATCTACTGGGATTCTCTTCTGACTGAGTTCAGTGATATTCAGCTTCTTGGGTGCTGTTGTGAGTTCTTCTACTATTTTTAGTCTCTGAAGACTCTTTGCATTCAGAGGTTTTCCAAGAATGAATTCAAGTTCATCTGTGACTCCAGCAGCATATAGAGCAGTTACAAGTCCATTTTCTATCAGAAAATCTGAGATTAACCTTCCAAAGGGAATCCATGTTCTGATCTTCTGACCTTTTTCTTTCACAGATTCTCTGGAGGCAGTTATGTGATTCCATAAGTGCATAAACAGAATGTAGGGAAGATCTAGCTTGGTGCTCTGACTTAAGCAGTACGTAAAGTAGAGTTGTTCATTGTTTACATAGTCTGGAAAGTTTGTTGACTTTCTGTGATGAATGCATCCCATGAAAATCTTCCCCCAGATCTTGTAGTCAGGCTTCAGATCTTTGAACTTATTAGAAGCCTGTCCAGCAGTCATCACTTCCTTATATACTTCATCCATATCTACACGCCCAGCTGGCAGATGAGATACTCCATCTGTCTCCTCATATCCAATGAGTTTCCTGATCAGATCTTCTGTGATGATTATCTCTTTACCCAGAATAGAAGATAAAATGAACTTAGGGTATACAACAGCATGGATCCAGAACTCTTTCACCAGAAGGGGGTAGACTGGTCCAAAAAGTCTGTCAAAGTATTTCACCCATCCTTGAGCATCAATTATGGAGCGAAACTCAAACCCATTCTCAGTCGGTGAATCAAATTCCACCATTGATTCACAGAGAACCTCCAGTTTGTCAACAGGTGTTAACAAAGTTCTCTTTGGTGTCGTATATGGAGTCACACCCATGTTTGCAGAAGTAACTGCAGCCATGGTTGATTGAAACTGAGCAGCAGTGGATGAAGAAGTTGCCATTGAAGATGAGTTTGTCAAACGCTTAGGGTTTTTGTGAAGAGAGAAAAGAAGACAGAAATGTATAAATGATTGAGATTTGAAAAGTGTGAATGTGGTGAGAACTGTGATATTTATAGTGAACACTTAGGCATACAAACAGTCAGATAATAGCACGTTCACACATAGCATTTAATGAAAAAGAATAAAAATCATTTCAAGCATTTATTGGTTCTGACAAATTGGGGGAAAAATCAAGATTTTCACTATTCAAACTTCACCTCAAACGTCTCTTCAGTAGTGTACACGCCACCTTTGCAGATTCAGAGTGACACGTGTTTGCTTGCATGTGCTTCTGAATTCTATTGAGAAATGAAACGTTAACCAACGCTCAGATCCTTTGAGTATTGTTAGTTCAGAGTTTCACACAAAAAGTAATTTAAGGAAATGAATAAGTAATAAGAAGAAATACTTCAGAGCATTAAGCATTTTTACATCTGTAAAATTTGCTTCTGACAAATATTATTCTATACAAAAATCCATACCAATATTTTTCAGAATAAATTTGAATCTATCTTCAACAAGGGGTTTTGTGAAAATATCTGCCCATTGATGATCTGTATCAACAAAGGCTAAATTTATAATTCCCTTCTGAACATAGTCTCTGATGAAATGATGCTTAATTTCTATATGTTTTGCCTTAGAGTGTAAAATGGGGTTTTTAGACAAACATATAGCAGAAGTATTATCACAGAATATAGAAATGTTACTTTCAAATATCTGATAGTCTTCTAGCTGACTTTTCATCCAGAGCATCTGCGTGCTACATCCAGCAGCAGCAATATATTCTGCCTCTGTGGTTGATAGTGCAATTGTGGGTTGCTTCTTGTTGTACCAAGAGATTATATTTCTTCCTAGAAATTGACAACTTCCAGAAATAATTTTCCTTTCCACTCTGTCTCCAGCGTAGTCAGCATCACAGAATCCAACTAATTTGAAATCATCAGATTTTCTGTAATACAAACCCACATTAGAAGTACCTTTCAGATGCCTTAGAATCCTCTTGACAGCTGTCAAGTGTGATTATCTAGGATCTGATTGGAATCTAGCACACAAGCATACACTGAACAATATGTCAGGGCTAGAAGCAGTTAAGTAAAGAAGAGATCCTATCATACCTCTGTAGAGTTTCTAATCTACTTTCTTACTTACCTCTTCCTTGCCTAGTGAACTGGTTGGATGCATGGGAGTCTTTGCCAGTTTACTATTAGTCATGTTAAATTTCTTCAGAAGTTCTTTAACATATTTGGTCTGATGTATGTAAGTGCACTCTGGAGTTTGGTTGACTTGAATTCCCAGAAAGAATCTCAGTTCTCCCATCATGCTCATTTCAAATTCTGCCTGCATACATTGAGCAAACTCCTTTCCCAGCATAGTATCGGTAGATCCAAATATGATATCATCCACATATATTTGGAAAATTAGAAGATCTTTCTTAAATGATTTACAAAAGAGTGTTGTGTCCACTTTGCCTCTGATGAAATTTTTCTCCAGAAGAAAATTGCTCAATCTCTCATACCAAGCTCTGGGAGCTTGTTTTAAACCATACAGAGATTTCTTTAATTTGAAAACATGATCTGGAAATTTTTCACTCTCAAAACCAGGAGGCTGGTGGACATACACTTTTTCTTCTATAATACCATTTAGAAAAGCACTTTTAACATCCATCTGATACAGAGTGATGTTATTTTGTGCAGCAAATGAAATAAGAAGGCGTATAGATTCTAACCTTGCCACTGGAGCATAAGTTTCAGTATAATCAATACCTTCTTGTTGACTGTACCCTTGAGCAACAAGCCTTGCCTTATTTCTTTCAACTTCTCCTTTCTCATTTAGCTTATTTCTGAAGACCCATTTAGTTCCAATTATATTGAATCCTTTTGGTCCTTAAACTAAATCCCACACATCATTTCTGGTGAATTGATTTAGCTCTTCTTGCATGTCAATAATCCAATCATTGTCTTTCAGAGCTTCATCTACAGAAGTTGGTTCAATTACTGACACCAGTCCAAATAATGATGCTTCAGATGATCTAAGAAAGGATCTTGTTCTGATAGGGTCATCCTTCTTTCCAATAATGACATTCTCTGGATGAGAAGCTTTGATTCTGGAAGATGATCCTCTAACAATTGATTCTTCAGAAATGTTTAAATTGTTCATCCGAGAAGTTAAAGGAATGGCATCTGGCATTGCTTCTGGTTCCTTCACTTGAGCTTTGTCTGCCTCTGAGCCTTCAAAGTCTGTGAAGACTACTTCTCTATCTGCAGAGCTTTCAGACTGCTTTGGCTTTTTACTGCCAAGCTTATCATCAAATCTAACATGAATAGAATCTTCCACAATCTGTGTCTCAGTGTTGTATACTCTGTAGCCTTTAGAGCGTTCAGAATATCCAAGCATGAAACACTTATGTGCTTTGGAATCAAACTTGTTTAGATTTTCTTTAGTATTTAACATATAGTAAATACATCAAAAAGGATGAAAATATGAAATGCTGGGCTTTCTGTTCTTCCACAGTTCAGATGGAGTCTTCTCCAGAAGAGGTCTTACAGACACTCTGTTCTGAATGTAACAGGCTGTGTTGATTGCTTCTGCCCAAAAGTGTTTTGCCAGATTAGTCTCATTGATCATGATTCTGGCCATTTCTTGCAGAGTTCTATTTTTCCTCTCTACAACCCCATTTTGTTGTGGAGTTCTAGGACAGGAAAAATCATGAGCAATGCCATTTTCATTAAAATATTTTTCAAAATATTTATTTTCAATTTCACCACCATGATCACTTCTGACTTTTATAATTTTGAAATCTTTTTCATTCTGGACTTGTTTACAGAAGTCAAAGAACACAGAATGTGACTCATCCTTGTGTTTTAAGAACTTTACCCATGTCCATCTACTATAGTCATCAACAATGACTAATCCATACTTCTTGCCTCTGATGGATGCAGTTTTCACTGGTCCAAACAGATCAATATGAAGTAATTCTAGAGGTCTGGAAGTAGAAACAACACTTTTTGATTTAAAAGATGATTTTGAAAACTTCCCTTTTTGGCATGCTTCACAAAGAGCATCTGAGGTGAACTTCATATTAGGAAGTCCTTTGACAATATTAAGTTTATTAATCTGAGATATACGTCTCATATTAATATGCCCCAATCTTCTGTGCCAGACCCATTGCTCTTCATTAACAGACAAGAGGCATTTAACATTCTGAACCTTAAGTTCTGAAAGACTTATTTTATAAATGTTGTTTTTCCTCTTTCCACTAAATAGGATAGAGCCATCCTTTTGACTAATAGCTTTACAACATTTTTGATTAAAGGTTATATCATAACCATTGTCACTTAATTGACTTATGGATAATAAGTTATGCTTTAACCCTTCTACAAGTAAAACATTAGTAATAGAGGGAAGTTTACCATTTCCAATGGTGCCAGATCCAATGATCTTGCCCTTCTGATTCCCTCCAAATTTCACATCACCTCTAAATCTAAGCTCCAGACTTTGGAACATAGACCTTTCTCCTGTCATGTGTCGCGAGCATCTAGAGTCCAGGTACCATGATTGGCGTCCTGACCTTGCTGCTAAGAACATCTGCAACAGGAATTATTTTACTTTTAGGTACCCAGATCTTCTTAGGTCCTTTAGGGTTAGTTGTTCTGAAGGTTTGTCTAAACTTCTGTTTTTCAACATAAGGTTTATTCTGACTAGCCTTAGATTTAAACACATGAATATTCTTTTCAGAACGTGTTTATTCAATATCATTTAAGTGACCAAATTTAAAGTGGGAATATAAAGGAGTCTTTTTGATGATAATTTTATCAACAGGTTTTGGATTTAAATCCTTTCCAGAGGAAGATTCATATCCAATTCCTTTTCTGTTATTTCTACTAACTCCATAGATCATAGAAGCCATTTTGCTTTTGTCTATGCTTTTAGCAAGAAACTTCTGAAAGCTATAATCATATTTTTCCAAAATATTTTTGCATTCAGATTCAGTTTCAGAATCAGAGTTTTGTTGAGCTAATTCAGAATCATTTTTCAATTTTAAGTTCTTTTCATTTAGCTCAGCTACTTCTGATTTGAGAATATTATTCTCAGATACAAGATTGCTTTGACGCTTCTTGTATTTGAGCTTAATATTGTTATAGCTCTTCAGAACTTCTGATAACACTTTGATAAGTTCTTCTTTAGTGAGTTTAGCCATTACCTCTTCAGCGTCAGAGTCAGATTCAGATCCTGAAGTTCCTTCCTCCTGATCTTCTATGTCTGCCATCAAAGCTACATTGACACATTCCTCTTCTGACTCAGATTCTGATTCAGATGTATCTGAATCATCCCAGGTGGCCATTAGAACCTTATTCTTCTTATCAGATTTTCTTTAGGCTTGTCTTTCAGCACCTTTGGACATTCATTTTTGTAATGTCCAGGTTCTTTACATTCATAACAGACAACCTCCTTTTTGCCAGATCTTCTGTGTCCAGAAGATTCTTTTCTTTGGTCAGGCTTCCTGAAGTTTCTGAACGTCTTTCCGTTATGCTTCCAGAGTTTTTTTATTCTTCTAGACAGCATGGATAGTTCATCTTCATCTTCAGATGAGGATTCTTCAGAGCTTTCCTCTATTACCTGCAATGCTTTAGTAGATTTATTAGATTTTAAAGCAACAGATTTACCTTTCTTTTGAGGTTCATCTTCCTCAAGTTCAATTTCATGACTTCTTAGTGAACTGATTAGTTCCTCCAAGGAGATCTTGTTCAGATCTTTAGCCATTTTCAACGCAGTCACCATAGGTCTCCATCTGGTAAGTAAGCTTCTGATGATCTTTTTCACATGATCAGTAGTAGAGTATCCTTTATCTAGAACCTTTAGTCCAGCTGTAAGTATTTGAAATCTGGAGAACATAGCTTCAACAGATTCAGTCTTCTATCTTGAAGGCTTCATACTTCTGGATCAGAGCCAGAGCCTTTGTTTCCTTGACTTGAGAGTTTCCCTCATGAGTCATCTTTAAGGACTCAAACATGTCAAATGCAGTTTCTCTATTAGTAATCTTTTCATACTCAGTGTGAGATATTGCATTTAACAATATTGTTATGGCCTTGTGGTGATTTCTAAATTCTTTCTTTTGAGCATCTGTCATAGATTTTCTATCTACATTCTTGCCACTCCCATCAATGGGATGAACATATCCATCTATGACCAAATCCCATAAATCAGCATCATATCCAAGGAAAAAACTTTCAATCTTGTCTTTCCAATAATCAAATTTCTCCCCATCAAACATAGGGGGTTTAGTGCTGATTCTGTCCCTTTCTTCATATTTGTTGTTAACGTTAGACATAGTATTATCAGCCATAGTAACAACCAAATATATATCAAAGTTTTTCTCACTGGATCTTTACTGTCACTGTGAAGTGGTAGCACACAGAGAACCGAAGCTCTGATGCCAACTGAAGGTGAGAAAATACTTAGAAGGGGGGTTGAATAAGTATGAAGATAAAAACTTAGAAATAAAAACTCAAGTATTTTTATCCTGGTTCGTTGAACTCAACTACTCCAGTCCACCCTTCCTAGAGTGATTTGCCTTTCTCAATCAAGGACTTAATCCATTATTTAATCAACTGATTACAATAGTAAGCACTAAGAACAACGGTTCAAAGTCTTCTCAAGAACTACTGATCCTAACTGGATCTTCTTAAGGTTTTCTTACAATCAAATATAATAACAAATACAAGTGTTTAAATTGCTTCTAATAAAGCTTTATCACAACTGTGATTTTTCACTTAATATTAAGAACAAAGAAATTAATTCTATAAAGAATGTGACTAGTATGAGAGCTTTGAATATTGATTTCTTTTCAGGTAAAACGTCAACTGAAGAAGATGGGTGAAGACTTGCTTTTATAGGCAGCTTGATCCAAGAGAACTTCACGTTGAGAAGAGTGTACCAAAAGGTCTAAGCCTTTTTGTCTTCACATCAAGTGACCTTTCCTAGAAGAAGAAAGCACAGAGAAATCCTTTTTGTCTGTGTTCTTGTGTCTAGCATAAATAAGGAAAGAGTCGTTTGGATTATTCCAACGGGCATAATCTTTGAATTCTTCTTCATCAATTTTTCAGCAAGAATCATCAGAGTCTAATTTGATCAGAGCCTTGTGATGTTGATCAGAGTTTTGCTGAATCAGAGTCTTTGCAGCAGGTGTGCTTTTAGCGTGTATAAGTTCAGAGCATATTTGAGTCAGATCCTCAGTACTGGCAGCTTTAGTACTTTCAGAATCTTCTGTAGTAACTATGCTTTGAAAACTCTTCATACAAAATTCTTCTTTGGTTCAGATGCTTCTGACTTGCTTCAAATTCTTCTGGAGCTTCTGCTTCAGATCCTTCTGGAGCTTCTGCTTCAGATCCTTTTGGAGACTACACTTAGGATCTTCTACTGGCAGCATTCAGAATCTTCTAATGGATGCATCTGGCGCTTCAGAGTCTAGCATATTTCTTATGTTCAGTTCTGATTTGCTTCTGGAGTGATAATTACTTTAATATCTACAGCAAACACTCTCAAGCAAATTTTAGAGTATATAATTCTTAATTACAAAATTTCATAATAGTTATCATCAAAACATAGATATATTATTAAGAACCAATCTGTGTTCTAACAATATTGGTATGAGACGTATATCTCAAATTAATAAACTCAATCTGGTCAGAGGACTTCCTAAGTTGAAGTTCAACTCAGATGCTCTGTGTGAAGCATGTCAGAAAGGAAAATTTTCAAAATATTCTTTCAAAGCTAAAAATGTTGTCTCTACCTCTAGACCATTAGAGCTGCTTCATATTGATCTGTTTGGACCAGTGAAAACTGCATCCATCAGAGGCAAGAAGTATGGATTAGTCATAGTTGATGACTACAGAAGATGGACATGGGTAAAATTCCTGGAACACAAGGATGAGTCTCATTATGTATTCTTTGACTTCTGCAAACAAGTCCAAACTGAAAAGAATTTCAATATTATCAAAGTCAGAAGTGATCATGGTGGAGAATTTGAAAATAAACACTATGAAAAATATTTTAAAGAAAATGGTATTGCACATGATTTTTCTTGTCCTAGAACTCCTCAACAGAATGGAGTTGTAGAATGAAAAATAGAACATTGCAAGAAATGGCCAGAACCATGATCAATGAGACTAATATGGCAAAACATTTTTGGGTAGAAGCAATTAATACAGCATGTTATATTCAGAACAGAGTGTCTGTAAGACCTCTTCTGGAGAAGACTCCTTATGAATTGTGGAGGGATAGAAAGCCCAACATTTCTTATTTCCATCATTTTGGATGTGTTTGTTTTATTTTGAATACTAAGGAAAGTCTGAACAAGTTTGACTCTAAAGCACATAAGTGTTTCATGCTTGGATATTCTAAACGCTCTAAAGGCTACAGAGTACACAATACTGAGACACAAATTATGGAGGAATCAATTCATGTTGATTTGATGATAAGCTTGGCAATTAAAAGCTGAAGCAGCTTGAAATTTCTAGAGATAGAGAAGTCCTTCTCACAGATTCTGAAGAATCAGAGGCAGACAAAGCTCAAGCAGAAGCACCAAAAGCTACTTCAGATGACACTCCTTTAGCTGCACAGCTGGACAAGTTAAACATTTCTGAAGAACCCCTTCTGAAAGGATCCTTCAGAATTAAAGGTTCTCACCCAGAGGAGATGATTATTGGAAAGAAGGATGATCCTATCAGAACAAGATCTTTTCTCAGATCATCTGGAACGTCATTGTTTAGTTTTGTGTCAATCATTGAACCTACATTTGTGGATGAAGCTCTGCAAGATAATGATTGGATACTTGCTATGCAAGAGGAGCTAAATCAGTTCACAAGGAATGATGTATGGGATCTGGTTCCAAGACCAAATGGATTTAATATCCCTAGAACGAAATGGGTTTACAGAAACAAGATGAATGAGCAAGGAGAAGTTATCAGAAACAAGGCTAGGCTGGTTGCTCAAGGATATAGTCAGCAAGAAGGTATTAATTACATAGAGACATATGCTCCTGTGGCAAGGTTAGAATCTATACGCTTGCTTATTTCCTTTGCTGCACAGAAGAACATCACTCTTTATCAGATGAATGTTAAAAGTTCTTTCTTAAATGGATTAATAGAAGAGGAAGTTTATGTTCATCAACCTCTTGGTTTTGAAAATGAAAAATTTCCAGAACATGTTTTTAAACTGAAGAAATCACTCTATGGCTTAAAACAAGCTTCCAAAGCTTGGTATGAGAGGCTGAGTAATTTTCTTTTGGAAAATAATTTTATCAGAGGAAAGGTGGATACAACTCTCTTTCATAAATCAATTAAGAAAGACATTTTAATCTGTCAAATTTATATTGATGATATTGTTTTTGGAACAACAAATATTACGCTTGGAAAAGAGTTTGCTCAATCTATGCAGGCAGAATTTGAAATGAGCATGATGGGAGAACTCAGATTCTTTCTGAGAATTCAAGTGAATCAGACTCCAGAAGGCACCTACATACATCAGACAAAGTATGTAAAGGAGCTTCTGAAGAAGTTCAACATGACAAAGAGTAAGCTAGCAAAGACTCCAATGCATCCAACAAGCACTCTAGGTAAAGAAGAGGTAAGTAAAAAGGTAGATCAGAAGCTCTACAGAGGTATGATTGGTTCTCTTCTGTCTTGACTACTTCTAGACCTGATATTCTCTTTAGTGTTTGTTTATGTGCTAGATTCCAATCAGATCCTAGAGAATCTCACTTAATAGCTGTTAAGAGGATTCTGAGGTATCTGAAAGGTACTACTAATGTGGGTTTGTGTTACAGAAGATCTGATGAATACAAATTAGTTGGATTCTGTGATGCTGATTATGCTGGAGACCGAATAGAATGTAAAAGTACTTCTGGAAGCTGTCAGTTTCTGGGAAGTCATATGATCTCATGGTTGAGCAAGAAGTAACCCACAATAGCACTTTCAACAACCGAAGCAGAATATATTGTTGCTGCTGGTTGTAGCACACAGATGCTCTGGATGAAGAGTCAGCTAGAAGATTATCAGATATATGAGAGTAACATTTCTATATTCTGTGATAATAATTCTTCTATTTTCCTATCTAAAAACCCTATTTTACATTCTAAGGCAAAGCATATAGAAATTAAACATCATTTCATCAGAAACTATGTACAGAAGGGAATTATAAGTTTAAATTTTGTTGATACAGACCATCAATGGGCTGATATCTTCACAAAACGCCTTGCTGAAGATAGGTTTAAATATATTTTGAAGAATATTAGTATGGATTTTTGTCCAGAATAAAACTATTATTCAGAAGCAAATTTATTCAGATGATAAATGATTAATGTCTATACTCTGAAATATTTCATCTGATTATTTCTTTTGGTACGTTATTTATTTTGTGAAACTATGAACTAACAAGTCTCAGAAGATCTGAACGTTGATTAACGTTTCTTATTCTAAAGAGATTTAGAGGCACATCAACATCAAACACGTGTCGCATGAAATCTGAAAAGGTGGAGTGTAAACAATGAGACGCCGTTCAAAGGTACTGTTTGAATTACTAATTCCTCGTTTTCCTCCCCACACTTGTCAGAATCATTAAATGCTCTTTATTCATTATTCTTTTTTATGTGATTTAATGTTTTAAATTAATTGTGAATTAAATGTTGAGTGTGAATTTGTGCCCTAATTTTTTCCCCCTTTATATTCCACAACAAAACACATTTCACATTTTTCACTTCTCACAAAAACCATTTATGCATTTCTGCCTTCTACATTGTTTCTTCTATTCCAAACCCAAATCTCAAAGAAGAACTCGTTATCTCTCTAGTTCACAAATGGCTACTTCATCTTCAACCTCTCAACAGTTAGTATCTACAATGGTTGTAGTTTCTTCTTCTAATACGAGTAACGTCACTTACAAAGAACCTGAAAGAACCCTTCTCACTCCTGTTGAAGATTTGGAAGTTCTGTGTGAACTCATGGTTGATTTTGACTGCATTGCAAAGAATGGGTTTGATTTGCGACCAATTGTCTCTGCACAAGGATGGACTAAGTACTTTGATAGACTGTTTGGTCCAGTCTTCCCTCTTTTGGTGAAAGAATTCTGGGTTCATGCAAAGGTATACCCAAAATTCATTATTTTGTCTGTGTTGGGTAAAGAGATAATCATAACTGAAGACTTGATTCGCAAATTAATTGGATATGAAGAAGTAGATGGAGTTCATAATCTCTCTGCTGGACGTGTAGACATGGATGATGTCTACAGAGAATTTTTTACATCTGAGTTGGCCTCAAGCAAAATCAAAGATCTGAAAGCGCACTACAAGTTATGGGCGAAGATCTTTCTGGGATGTATGCACCATAGGAAATCAACCAACTCTCCAGATTACATCAATGCAGAACAACTGTACTTTATGTACTGCTTGGGAAATAACATCAAGGTGGATCTGCCACACTTGTTACTTGCTCATCTGTGCAGCCATGTAAAACTGTCCAGAGAGGAAATCAGAACAAAGCATCAGAAGATCAGAAATTGGATCCTAATGGGCAGATTGATTTCTGATATTCTGATAGAAAATGGTTTAGTTGCACATCTGATAGAGGCAGGTCAGACAGAAGAATTGGTTCCAATTCTGGGAAAGCCTCTGGATGGGAAAAGTCTGCAGAGGATGAGACTTGTAGAGGAACTTCAACCAGAGCCAGTCAAGATGGACTTTGCTGTTGTACACAAAAGAAGAATTCCTGTGGAAGATTTTCCTATGTTCACTGCTGAAGAACCAAAGGAAGTTCTTCTGAACAACATTGTTGCATGCTTGGCAGATGGAACCCCCTTGCCACCAGACTTGCTAAAAAGAGCAAATGAACCTGGACCAGATTTCTTTGAGGAGAACAAGAGAAAGAAGAGAAAGGTCTCAGAGGAAGGATCTACAAGGACTAAGAGGAAATTTTCTGGAGAAGCATCTTCTGTAAAGGTCAAACGCTTAAAGAAGGAAGGTAACCCTTCTACAAATTTATCTCCTATTTTAGAACAAGTAACAAAACCACCAACATCTAGATCTCCTCCTCCCTATGACCCCATACCTACTCCTTCTCCTCCTCACACCTCTGAACCCATTCACTCTAAACCACAAAAATCTCAACCCCTTCCCTCTGAACAACAACCAGAAGAACCACAACAGCCAGAATCATCTGAACACACTACATTTGTACCATCCACACCTTCCTTCAACATCCATCAGCAAACAAACTCTGCCAAAACCCTATCCTCAATTCCACAACCAGATGAACCAAACCCATCTGAACCACAACACTCTAAAACAACACCATCTGGTCCTGAACCAGAGATTCTTAATCTTGAACCTCTCATGACCGTCTTTCCTGTTTCATCTGGATCATGCCATTCATCAGATTCATCTGATTCTTCTGACTCATCTTCAGATGCTACCTCACCCAAACACAACTCCCCAATCCATTCTTCTGATATTCCTGTAACAACCCAACCAGATGTTTCACTCCCCTCTGGACCTAAGGTTGCTACTACCTCATCTTTCCGTATTCCATCTTCACCATATCCTCTTGTCATCATTATTCCTACTTTTTCTATACCTTCAACCTCTGCTACCATTAAAACATCACCTTTAGAAGCATACCTGAAACCCAAACCCAGGCTAGATGTTGGTGCATTATTTTCTGGTTTTGAAAAAGAGATGAATATGTGGTTATCTACTGTTAAGAAGGAGTGCCTCACAAGCATAAATCCTGATGATTCTGAAGCCATCTGGACAAGATTCAAAACAAGATTCAACTCTGTGGCTTCGAACCTTCAAGTTGCTCTGACGATGCGAAGGTGAGATTTGTTGAAGCTGTCAGACTCACTCTTCTAAGTGTTAGCAGAACTCCAACTCTACTTCTGGAAAACACACCTCCAATAGTTGTGTGTTCTTCTTCTGAAGAAGTTGCTACACTTCAGATGATGTGGCACCTCAAACTGAGAAAGTTATCACAGAGGCTTCTACTCCTGAAGACGCTTTTGCATCTGCTCAACCCTCTCCTATGGAAATAGAGAATGAATCTGCAATGGTTGTTGACAATGCATCTGCTTCAGTGACTGTTCCAGACTCTTCTAAGTTGAAGACAAAAGAAGTTGAAGATCTGAAGATTAAGGTTGAAAAGCAAGAAGCTGACAACGCTGAGTTCAAGACATGGATGATAAAACAAGAGAAAACTACAGATGAAATAAAAGACTGGATGGCTAAGCAAGAGGAATCAACATCTGAGATTAATACTTGGATGGCGAAGCAAGAAGAGTCAACTTCTGAGATAACGAATCTTCTGAAGATTTTGGCTTCTCGTTCTTCTTCTTAGTTGTTTTGTTGTTTGTGCAATTATGTGTTAATTGCTTATCTTGTTTCTGTTTTGGATAATTTGTTTTCAATGCATCTGTGAATGTTTTATTTTTTCCCTCTGACTCTATAATATGATTTATTTTTTTTCTCTGTTAGATTTTTATGTCTTAAAGATTTTCTTTTTGATATGACAAAAAGGGGGAGAAAATGGTAATTTTGATAATTCACATAAACATATACTAAAAGGCAAGTCATACATGAGAACTTTTATCTAATCATATTTTCGAGTGTTTCAGAGATAATAATTCTCATATGATAATATTCTAAGAATTACCTGTGAACAAAAATCTGAGAAAGAATGCAAAGCTTGCTCTGACGCTGAAAAGAATACAAGTGTTGAAAGGGAAGTATTTATTGTTTCCAGAAATATTCATTTCAGGGGGAGATTATTATTCTCAAGGGGAATTATATTTCTTGTCTCTGAACAAAATTTCTCATAGTTTTTGTCATCATCAAAAAGGGGGAGATTGTTAGAACACAAATTGGTGTTTAATATATCTCAATATTTTGATGATAACATTAATGAAATTTTGTATAGAGAAAATATATACTCTAATTTTGTTCAAGTGTTTTTGTTTCAGGTATCAAAAATCTATATTCCTCTGGAAGCAAAAATTACTCTGAACGTTACATTATGCTAAGCTCTGAGGGTAGAAGCGCATCTGCAGGAGACTTTGAAGCGCTAGCTACAGAAGACTCTGAGTGCAGAGTAAAGATTCAGATATTTAGAAGACTCTGTGAGATCTAACACTTCAACCTACAGAGGTTCTGATGAATTAAGTCTGCTGTGATAAAGATATTCATGCTAAGCACATTGCTGCAAAACTCTGATAGAGTAACTCTGATCTGAAGAACAAGGAACATTATCAAAGGATCTGATGCAAGACTGTTCCAGAGTTAATTGAAAAAGAAGTTGTTCAAATAAAGATCCGTTGGCATACTCCTTGTCCTTATCCAAACGGATCTTTCCTCATTCGTGCATGACACAAGTATTCAGACAAAAAGGATTTTTCTGAACATTCCTCTTCTGGGAAAGAAAAGTCAAAGAAGACTGAATGCAACAGCTGCACGCCCTTTAAGAAATGAAAGTGAAGTTCTATTTAAACAAGACTTCAACATCATTTCTAAGTTGACGAATTGACGAATTATTGAACAATCAAAGAACAACATCCAAACATCTTTCAACTTCATACTAAATTTAATTCGTTCTTCGTTTGTGTAAAATCACACATGTGATATAGCTTTTTAGAAGCAACTTTTAAACACACATTGTATTTTTACTTGTTGTAAAGCTCCTTAAGAGACCAAGCGTGGTCCGATTTCTTGAGAAGACTAAGACTGTTTGTCTTAGTGGTTATCACTGTAATCAGTTTGATTTAGTGGATTAAGTCCTTGTTGAGAAAGGCAAAATCACCTTGGTAGGGTGGACTGGAGTAGTTTGAGTTCAAACGAACCAGGATAAAATAACTTATTATTTTCTATCATCTTAAGTTGTTTTTAAAACCCTTATTCAACCCCCCCCCCCCTTCTAAGTGTTTTTCCTACCTTCATCTTTGTCTTAGAGAACCTCCAAATATCACCCAATCAACAACATACTTGGAGACATCACAAAAGGCGTGACAATATGCTCCAAGATAAGTAACTTTTGTTATCACTTTGTGTTTGTTTCACAAGTTGAACCTAAAAACACAAAAGATACCTTACTTGGTGAGCATTGGCTTATGGCCTTGAAATATGAATTAAACCAGTTTAAAAGGAATGATGTATGAGACCTTGTCCCTCATCCGCGAGATCATCAATTTATTGGCACTAGATGGATTCTTAGAAATAAACTCGACAAAAACAAAGTGATAACTAGGAACAAAGCCCAGCTAGTGGCTCAAGGTTATAACCAAAAGGAGGGCATTGATTATGAGGAAACTTATGCTCGAATTTCTCGCCTCGAGGCTATTCGCCTTTTACTAGGTTATGCTTGCTCCAAAGATTTCAAGTTATTTCAAATGGACATGAAAAGTGGTTTCCTTAAAGGATATATTAATAAGGAAGTGTATGTTTCATAACCTCCTAGTTTTGAAAATGACGAGTATCCTAATCATGTTTATAAACTAAAACAAGATTTGTATATTCTCAAGCAAGCCCCTAGGGCATGGTATCAGCAATTTAGTAAGTTCTTAATCGATCCAGGAACTCTAAAAGGAAGGTAGATACTATACTTTTCATTAAACGTCAAGGAAATCACACTCTTCTAGTTCAAGTTTATGTTGATGATATCATGTTTGGTTTCACTAACATGTAATTAGTCAAAAGTTTTCTAAGCTAATGCAGGGTAGGTTTGAGATTCATATAATGGGGGAGTTGAACTACTTTCACGGTCGTTAAATCAAGCAACTCAACAAAGGGACGTTTGTGTGTCAAATAAAATATTGCAATGAATTGCTAAAGAAACTTGGTATGGAAGATGCAAAATCAATTGACACTCCAATGCCCATATATGGAAACTTGGAAAAAGATGAAAATATAATTGATTCTCTTCTATATCTTACTACATCTAGGTCGGACATTATGTTTAGCGTGTGTATGTGCGCTCGTTATAAATCGGCTCCTAAGGAATCACATTTAAAATCCATAAAGCATGTCCTGAAATACCATCATGGTATTTATAAGTATGAGCTTTGGTATTCCAAGGGAAGCAGTTGTAATTTGGTTGGTTATACCGATTACGATTTTATTGGTTACAGATCGATTAGGAAAAGTATTAGCGGAACTTGACCCATGTTTTCAAAATCCTTAGCAAGTTGGGATAGAAAGAAACAGGTTTGTGATGCTTTGTTAGTTGCCAAGGTGGAATACGTCACAGTCGATAGTTGTTATGCTCAAATATTGTGGCTCAAACAATAATTACTTGATTTTGACATTAAACTACAATGTATTCCTATTATGTGCAACAACACTAGTGCTACTAATCTAACCAAAAATCTTGTGTTACTCTCTTGCGCTAAACATATTGAGATATTTCACCACTTCCTACGTGACCATGTTGAAAAAGGAGATGTCGTATTCAAGCATGCTGACAGCAAATATCAACCTGCGGATAATTTTACAAAACCTCTTACGACTGAACCGCTTTTAAACATTCGAATGGAATTGGCATACTTGAGATCTGAAATCTTTCTTAAATATGATTTATTGCATGCACTTTATATAATATTACTCTAACTTTCATTGGAAGTTAAATCACATATGAGTGCATCCTTCATTAATTCATAAGCAAGGTAATATTGTTCCATTTTATCTATTTGAAAGTTATCCTTTTACTTTTGCATATTATATATGTTTCAAATGCTTGATATGCTTGATGTATGAAATATGTCATGATTGCTCACTTCCAAAAATATCAAATTGATGTTTTTTAATTTATATGCTTATATTGACTTAATGATATTCTTCTTCCATACTTAAAATATGTTCTTTGTATATAAGCATGTTATCTATTGTTAGCTTTTACAGGATATATGTGAGGTTGTTCTTTATCTATTCCGGCATGAAATATGTTTGAACATGTCATAATGTCAACAAAATTCTTGAAGTGTGTCATGATTATGATAACATTTTTGTTTTTGGTTTGAGTGGTGATAAATCCAAATATCCGCCTTGCTAGGGCACATGTGTGTTCAACACTCGGGAGCACCAAAGGTATATGTCACGTAAACGTTTCTCTTTTGTAGCAACTCAAGAGTTCTTGATTACATTATGTCCTTCATCTTTCATCTTTATTTATTATGTTATTTGGAATGATTTGTGTCAACGATGCTATTGTTGCTTTAAGTGCTTTTATTTATGTTTAGGAATTTTCAATATTTACATCATTCTATGTGAGTGTTGTTTTATTAAAGAAGTTATCTTTGCAAACTCATATGTGTGTTATATTAGTATATGTTTTATGTAAGATACTTCTCATGGATTTCTTTACCTCTTTTTGATGTTGGTAAAAGGGACAAGCATATGCAAGATAAAGTTGGGATGCATACATTCAGGGGCAGTCTTCATGAAGACACGAAACACATCGTCTCAAGTTTTTCCATCATCAAAAAGGGGGAGTATGCGAGTGCAATTTCCCATTATATATAGTTTTGTATGATGTCAAAACTAGGATACTTTAGCATTTATGTATATTAGACAATATTCTCTGAGTCTTAATGTGCATCTTAGCATCAAGAAGCATAAAATTGTTTTAGAAAGTATTTAGAAAAGGTTTCATGCATTAAAAGTGATTTAGAAAAAGTTTTTATATGAAAATAGGTCTAGTTGTCGACACACATGAGTTACAGGTCGACATATGTTGATCATTTTTAAAGATTATAAGCCTTTGTTTGATGTGTCGGCACATAAAGCATTTCAGGTCGAAACATAGTAGAAAAATATTTCCATGTGTCGACACATCTAACTCATTTTTAAAACATATAACCTTTGTTTGTTATGCTAACTACATAGGTCGACACCATGACCTATACAAGTCAATTCATACCTATAAAAGTTGACACATGTATCAAATGTGTCATAACATGACTGTAAAATGCAAGTTTATGCTTAATAAGCTCAATATGAGATATTGAGAGTATTTGTTGTTATCATGCATACTCAGGGATCAAGAAATATAATATTGGACTATACAAGTGCTTTTCAACAAAGTCCTTTTTGCAAATGAGAAATTGTAATTCTAGAAGGGTAGAATTGTAAGTTCAATATGGAAGTTTATTTTACACCTTGGTTGAACATTTTATCATATTAGAGATTTTTTTAGGTTAGAATTTAAATCCATAAAAAGCTTTGATTTGGGGATTGTGTCATCAAACCGTTGTTTAGGTTCGAAAGCTTAACTTGTGATAAAAGCTTTCATAGATTCTTAGTTAGCTCGTGGTAAAGCCAAGGTTAAGTTAAAGCTTGACATGGTATTAAAATATTCGATAAGGTTCGAGATTATCCTGATATTAAAATATCTCAGGTTATTGGTTAGCCTATGGTAAAACCAAGGTTTAAGGTTTTTGAGCTAATCATGTGATAAAAGCTTACAAAGTTTGTTTAGAACCTTGAATACAAACCACTCCAAGATTCTCGTGGAAAGAAGACTTACATATTTAATCTACTATTTGGAAAAAAACTAACCAATTTGATTGGAAGTCAATCTTAAACTTCATTTTTCATTGTATAATGGGGTTCATGAGTATAACCAAGTAAAAGCTCTCAAGTTTATTGAATACTCTCAAGATCAATTATTTGTTTGAGATAACTGTCACACCCTAATTTTTGAACCTATGATCCCACCTCGTTGTGCATCGCCCTGCATAACATTACTAGGTCATACGGTCCTTGTGTGCATCTCTCTTTATCACTAACCAGTTTCTATAGGAACATTGGTTACAAGTAGAAATGGTATCTTGCTCTCTTAGTCAAGTACTCTCGGACATGACCAGTTGATCCTGACTCATAGGGGCCCTAAGGTTCTTACTCGATCTAAGCCTCACTATTAGAACAATTTCTCATTATTAGGTCACCCCGTGATCATGGCTTTAGAGATATCTTGGATGGATTTGCAACCATATCTTACTAAAGTCAAGTTCATTTCTTCATTAATATTATCAAATACGGAAAAGCAAGGGTTTTGTTCGAATAAATAGCAAGGTACAAATCATGGGGGACGTAGTGTCATTATGATTAAGATTCCTTATGGTATCAAAGATCAATTCATGATGTCTCAAGTATGACAGGTTCAACTTAAATAGATCAAGAACTAGGCGTTTAAGTTATGAAGGAAGATTCATGAGGAATTTTAAATGCAAAATGCACCACATCTCATCCGCTTCAAGTTCATGTAAGAATACAAACTATTGGTAATGAGTGCAAGAACATTCAAGTTTTTAAGATCCATGTTTTGAGTTCAAAGTGGATTCCAAAGAAGATAAAATGATACAAAATTTCACTATAAACTCAAGCTTGTAAATTCGAGATTCATGTTCCTCACATAATTTAAAGCTCTAATTCAAGACATCAAGAAGAATCATTTTTTTTAAAAGCATACAAAAATCCAAGAATAAACAGGATTCACAAACAATTCAAAATTTTACAAGTCCAAAAAAAAGGGAAGGTGCAACTTCTAATATATTTGACACTCAACCTTATTAATTCACAAAAAACATCCCAAAATCTCAAGTTACTAATCCTAATGTTAAAGGATAGGCCAAGACCATTTTAAGTAGGGGTGGCAAAATGGATGAATTGGATGGATATGGATTGGATTGTTAATGGATGGATCAAAACAATTCATTAATCCATTAACAATCCACTAAACTCTCTTAATAAAAATCCAATCCAATCCATCCATTAAAAGATAAAATCCATCCAATCCATCCATTAACATATTTCTAATGGATGGATATCCATCCATCCAAAAAATTAATTTAAAAATTCTTAATTATTTTTTAAATTTCATAGAAACATAATTTAAATATTTTGAATTATTTTTTAAATTTCGTAAAAAAACTTAAATTTCACAAAAAAAAGATTAATATTCTTAATTTAATAAGTGACAACATAATATCCAATGGATTTATAAAATGAGATGGATGGATTGAATCCATCCATATGAGTTAGTGGATGGATTGGATCAAATCCATTAAATTATTTTTTGTCTTATGGATGGATTGGATGGATAAATTATTAGATGGATTGGATGAATATTATCTAAATGGATTTCATTGTCACCTCTAATTTTATGCCATCCAATCTAGCATATGTAATGCTACAGTTCTCGGTTTATTTCCACATTGAGGAAAGATGGACAATAACCACATACCACCATACCACCATGAGTACTTCTAATAACCATGATGCCCTTTATCTTGAAACTCAAGAAGTTGTAGGCGATGAAGTCGCGATAATGGACAGCTAATGACGAAGTCCAACCGAAGGACCTAAACCGCTGCAAATACCTCTTCCAAAAGCTGCGGAAAAATAAAGATTATCACTTGTAATAACTTGCAAACCATGTCAAGAAAAAACCAGATCATGGCATAAAAGGGGATAATTAAAGTTGTGAATTCATTACAGCCAAGATAATAGAAGCTCTAATCCACGGCAGCCTCGCTTTGCAAAACGAATGTCAATGAACGCCATAATGGTTCTTTTAACTTGTCCTCATTTTCCTTGTCGACCTTCGATATGCTAAGAAGTGATATTTTCTGCAAGGAAATCACGGCTTCTGTTGTGAAAACCAAGTACCAGCAACTCACTTTTCATCACATAAAAACAGCCCAAAGATAAGGACTTTCTACAGCTCCTGAACATTAAAGCAGAACATTAATTCGTTAACAAGGCCAAATAAAAACATGTTTAAACATGTTGAGGTAAAAAGGGAAAGAATCGGTTTTGTTTTCAGACAATTAACGGGAAATATATTAATCAAAGCAGAAATCAAAGCACGTCTTCCTAAAAACATCATCATACGAGATCAGAGTTTATGATTTAAAGTTAAGAAGCATTCATCGATTTTCAAAACAGTTCATAAACATACTCGCACCAAATTGGAAAGAATTCATAGTGTTGTCGACATAATCAAAACCAAATTCGAATGATTTTCAAAGCAGTGACAAACATAATAAATTGCCAAAGGAATGTCTTTAAACATCATTCAGACATGTTCAAAACATGCTCAGCTTCAATTGGAAATGTATTTATTAGCATATTAACCCTTGGAATTAAATTTTGAGACTATAAATTGGGAACAATCCGATTTTCAAAAGAAAAGGAACCGAAACACACACTGAAAAATTCTATCGTCATTTCACCATAGCGGTATAACTCGTTTCTTTTTCTTGCTTTCTTCAAATTACTAATCACATAGAAGACGGGGAAATGAACATTTGAAGCATACCTGAAAGGCTCCCTTGATTCAACCGTGTCGATTGCCAATGAAACATATCCTCAGCAACAGGACCTGCGCTGCATGAGGTAGGAGGATCCTTCTGCAAATCCTTGAGTTCCTTGAGGATGCGTTTGAATGCCATGCTCAGAACCAAGGATTCAGAAGAAGAATAGAATTTAGGGAGAAGGTCGAACTTGAAAAGGGTTTGATGGAAGAAGAATTGGATTTGGATTTGGAACATGATTTTTGGGTAAAAAATAAAAATGGATTTGTGGTTATCATGGACAAATGAGTTAAATAGTGGATGTTGAATTTGAACTTGAGTGATTCCTTCCAAATAAACCATAATGCACTTTCTACCCTTGTTTGAACCAAATCGTTGAACAAATCAACTTTTATGAAATTTGATGCCATCATGAACTCTGAATAATCCTGAATCAATGCTCCATAAGAAAATGAATCTACATCAACTTGCAGTAACATCAATAAGTAAAACACCTTTATCACAATGAACCCCTCTGATGAAAATAAGTCTTGAGAACCTTATTTTATGAAATGTCCTCAAGCTTAAACATGAATAAGTAACCCTAATTCTCAACAATGAAATCCTGACCCAACGTTTCCGATGATTCCTACGAATGTGGAAAACCTTGGAGCTTGATGAACCTCTTTGAATATGTCAAACACCAATAATAAGAAAATTCTTTGATCCCATGTCTTAGAAGACCATGCAAAGTATTATTATGAACTATGACCTAATGGAGATGCAAATGAACGCGAAGCAAGAGCCAATTAAGGTTAGAAAAAGGTGAGGCAAATTTTGAGGTGCAATAAGCCTCACCGGTGACCTCTGTAAATCTCAATAAAAGTCAAGACCCAAGACCTATTTCTGAAGGAAATTTCATGAGGAAAATGAATCTGACTTCAAAATTTGAAAAAGACTCTTCTAACATGGTCAAATCTCAACACGAAGATTTGACATACAAACTGAAAGTCACTTAAATGGTAGAATCTTCAAAGAGAATTCCAATTCGAAGAGAAAGAAAGTATGAGTTTTTTTGAAGTGGTTTTGATCTTTTCCTCTGCAGAATGACCTACTTTTTCCATTAGGGTTTATGTGTCCTTTATAAATGATGGTTTAGGAAAGTTTTTGAAGGCCCATGATGCTTGTATAGGTTGTTTCAAAAACTTGGCAAAAATTCAAAAGTGAGTGTGCAACGGCTTTTCTCTCCCTTCTCATGCTATTTGGGTATACATTTTGTACCAAGGAGGGTAAGAAAATGAATTATCATGTTTTGGAGGAAAGAACATGGACTTGTGAGATGATTTGGTGATTTTTCACATATGGTGTAAAAGCTTGAAAATGGTTGAAAATATGAAGAAATGTTTGATCATCTTGGATAAGGATATTGTTGTTATGACATGATGATGATATGGTACAAAAGAGAGGTAAAAACAACCAAGGTCATGGTGTTGGAAAGCTTTAAAGGCATAATTTTCATGTTATAGGTAACTTGATTTGAAGCTTTAAAGTTCATGAATTTTGACCTTGAAGTGAATGATCCAAAACTAGGTTATTCAAAAATATCTTGACTAGGAAGGATCATAAATTGAGCTTCATACATGGAAATGATAAGTTCTTGAACATTTTGGAAAGCTTAGATGATGAAGAACAAACTTTATGTTTGAAGAAAGTTGAAGAAAAGCTTGGATCCACATGAAAATTGTCATGGAAGAGGGTGGTCCTTTGATTCCTTTTAAACCTTTTTCCTTGGTAAAACCAAATTGAAAACATCATAACTTGAGGTGTGTAGATACAATGGAGGATTTCTTGTACTCAAAAGAAAACTTGGAGAATAAGGGACAAATCTCATGTTTGATGAAAAATCAGATGGGGCTTGTATCATGATGAAACTTGTCAATAAAGCTAAGTGCTAAAAGAGGGGATTTTGCACTTAAAAAACTCTAAAACCCTAACTTAGCAATATCTTAATCTTTTTTATGATACCTTCTTGATTCTACTTGTTCCGAACACAAGAAATCACTTGAAAACACCTATCATGCCCTTGATTGATCTTGAGATCCAAGATCTTGACCCAATTGAATCACAATTGACTTTTGTGATGGCTTATGATGGCACATAATCCATGTAAGGAACCTTCAAGGTGTGTGTTGAGCTTTAGAATCATGTCTTTCCCTAAAACTAACCACACATTTCCATTTGAACCAAAACGCTAGATAGATATCCATGAGATAGGAGGTGGAGAATCAATGCATGTGTTCTTGATTAAAGTGGTTGGGTGATATGCCTTAATGATGATGGAAACCTTGCTACTTGAGATTGCCACAAAGTTGAGCTTGAGCTCTTGATTGATCTTTGAAAATGAAGCTCTTATTGATTGTTGGATAAGATTCCTTGATTCCCTAACTAAAATCAATGCTAGGTGCAAATGCTAATGTAAATGATAATGATATGGAGGTTAAAGGTTAGGGTGAAAAAAAGGGTGTGACAAATGCCCCTATTTAATCTCATTGGAGTTGAAAGTGAGTATGATAAAGGCCTTATCAGGGTCAAGGTGCAAGGAAATTAAATACAAGAATACCCAAAGTTTTCAGCTAAAAGGGGTGAAATGTATCAAGATGGAATAACAAGATGGCTTTGGAAAAGACATCTGTCAAAAGATAAATGGTGTTTCGTTGAATTGGTTGGTTATGAGGGATATATGATGATATGCTCGAGATGAAATGCAAAAGAACACAAGTGCTTTGCCAGTCCTGAAAGAGGAAGCATCCTTGCAGTTACAGATGATAATTAGGGTTTAAGAGATATTCCTCCTACGAAAATCCAGGAGGACTCAAGTCGTACATAGTGAGACAAAAGGTAGAGAGGACCCAAAAACGAAAGGTTCAGAGAAAAGATTCCTTACGCGAAAGGCGAAAAAGGACTCCAAAACAAAAGGCTTGGAGAAAATATAAGTTTCTTCTGGATAACGCGATCGAATAAATTTCTGTAAAAGCAGAAAAGACTCTTGAACAAAAGGTTAGGAGATATTTCCTCCTATGAAAGGTAGTGAGGACTCCAGAACAAAAGGCTCGAAGGCAACTTCCTTCTACGATAGGTAGACAGAACCCCATAACAAAAGGTTTCTAGAAAACGGTCCTACTATAGCAAGTAAAAGATATTTTGTTGAGGAAGAAACGATTGTGAAAATTTATACAATGAGAAGCACAAGACTCATGAGCAAAGGCTAGGAGAAAACTCCTCCTACAAAAGGTAATGAGGACTCCAGAACAAAAGGTTCAGGGAAACAAATTTCTTCTACAAAAGGTAGAGAAAAACACCAGAACAAAAGGTTTAGGGAAACGAATTTCATCTACAAAAGATAGAGAAAGACACTAGAATAAAAGGTTCGGGGAAACAAATTTCTTCTACAAAAGATAGAGAAAGACACCAGAATAAAAGGTTTGGGGAAACAAATTTCTTCTACAAAAGGTAGAGAAAAGCACCAGAACGAGAGGTTCAAAGGCAAAGGTCTACAAAAGGTAGGATATTTTGTGGGGGAGAAACGTAATACACAAAGACGAACTGCTAAGGATAATGTACAAAAGGCACAACCATGGATGGAAAGGTGCAAAATGCGCCAGCCAAAAGTTTTACAACGTCAGCGTGAACAAAAATTACAAAAGGTAAGTTGAGGGCAAAACCCACCCTTGTATAAGGTATCAAAATATCATTAACCTCACAGGCTCAACAACAGAAATGACATTCTTTGCATAGTGACCATTCAGTTCTTGGTCACATAGGCATCAAGCGTTCGAATTGATCGAAGATATCTAATACACAATTTTCGTCACACGTAAAAGATAGCGAAGACGCTCACAAAAGGAAAGCGAAGGGATTAGATTTCACAGAAAAGGCAGTGAAATACCCTACAAAAGGTAAGGTAACTCCTATTCTAACAGGCGCAGAAAGAGTTACAAAAGTACTCGTCGGTGTTGCACCCCAAAATTTGCTCAACTTTTCTTTACCTAGCTTATGTTTCATTTCATTCACATTAGCATTATCATTTGCATCTCATTGACATGTATGCAGGAGACCAAGAGGTATGATTACCAATCAAGAGCTATACAAGACTTTGAAGCTAGATAAGGAGGGTTATTCAAGTGTTCAAGGGTTGATATCCTTGTCAGAGAAATTAAAAGATCCTCAGAGAGAGTGATTGAAGCCAAGAGGGTGTGTCTCCTAACTTGAGAGTTGTGGGAAGTCATCAGATGATTCTGATGCCATGGAGTTAGACTTGAGGTCTTGAGAGAGCTCATGAGAAGTGTTGAAGATCACTTTGAGGCCTAGACAGGTCATTGTGCAAGAATAAGAAGCCTTAGCCATGATTGGTGCAGCTAGGGTTTGACTGGGTCAATCCTAAGTCAACTGATGATTTGAAGAAGGTTGAGACCTAATTCAAGATCCATGTGATCATGGATTGATACATTGAGATGTTATAAGGATGATTCCAAGGTTAACTCATCATGATTGAAGAGTTTGAGAAGTTTCAAGCTAGGGTTTCTGAGGCTTGACAGTGTAAAATCCCCTAGTTTGACCCCTATCTTCAAGGCAATTTAGCTCAAGATGTGATTGTTATCTCATCTTGCCCCCAACATGAATGTTGTAGAGCATGATCTTAACTTTAATTTGAGTGCTAGAAGTCCTTGATAGGATTTATAGAGCTCAAGTTATGACTTTGACAAGTTACAAGTCATCTGAGGCATGTGAATTTGGAGCTTGAAAGTTACCCAACTTGCATGAAACTTTTGCCCTAGAAGGATGATTCCTATGAACTTTTGTTCAACATGAATGTTGTTCCTTATCCTCTTAGTTTTCTAGAGAGTACTAGAAGTACTTGATAGGATTTGTAGAACTCAAGTTATGGCTTTGACAAGTCAAGGGTTTTTTGGTCATTTGGAGATTACAGGTCATTTCAACCATAAGGCCATAACTCCTATTTGCAAGCTTCAAAGGGGAAAATGTTCAACATCAAACTTGTTCAAAATGATGTTTTAAGGCTAGTCAAGAGGTCATGAGGGGATGGAATTGCTTGTAACTCAAGATTGCAAAATAGACTTAAAAAGGAAGAATTAAAGTTCATTAAAAGGACCAAATTTGGGATTTTTCATTTCAAGGCCAAGATAAGGCATGTAATATGTCATTTTGATCAGAAATGACATTTTAAAGACAATGGCAATGGCACTTTTCTCATTTGAGGTCAAAATCATGGAGTTGATTTTGCTTGCTTAAGACTTAAGTAACATAACCCAAACTATGCATAAGTGCAAGACCAATGCTCCAATCCATCAAAACACTTTCATAATCTCATGTGAGGAGAATTTGGATGAAGGGCATAGTGAATACAAGCTGCTAGCAGAATTGGTATGAAAATGGCATGAGATTGAATTTTCCATGACATGAGATATTGAAATACTCATTGGATTGATCTAGAACTTTCTAGATCATTCATCCATGTCCTATATATGATTATGAATTGGTTTAGAGTGAAGGTTTGTGAGAATTGAGAGAGGAGAGTAAGATTGCACTTTGGAATTCCTTCTTGCAAATCAAAATCTGTTACAAGGTTTGAAGCCATTTCAATCCAAGATATTGGTCCCAATAGCTTGCTCTGAGGTTGGTGATCAATTCCAAGTCAAATTCAAGGCCGAACTGTGGAGGAATCGTGAGTTAGCCATTGGAGTTGGAAGCTTGCAACTCAGAATCGGTTTCAAGAATCCAAGGCGTTTCAACTCTTTTCTTTGCATACAGAAGATTGATTGGAGGCTAGTGAAGGAATCTGCAAGATCTTGAGGGTTGATTTTAGGATTTAACCACTTTGTTCACTCAATTTTACCAGGTATGCAATTCTCCTTCCATGGCTTAATTTAGGTAGAATCAATGGGAATTGTTATGGTAGATGCATGGTAGAATGATGTAGGAAGGTTTCTGGATCATCAATTTGGAGATTAGTGACCAATTAGGGTTGATGCAATTTTCGGTTGAGATCGTGTATTTGCAAACCTTGAACTTTTAGAATGATTTAGTGGCATGAATGAATTCCTGAGGAAATTTGGGACAAGATTCATCAAGGAATCGTGGCCAATGGTGGATTCTAGAGAGAGTTAGGGTTGTGGATGGTTGATCGGAGAAGTCACCGGCGGTGACTCTAGCGCGCAGGTGAAGAGAAACTCAGAAATTCAAAAGGTTGAAGATGATCCCAGAGCCATTGGATTAGGGGAGGACCTTTGACCAGATGAGGATCCAACGGCCACGAGCGATGGAAATTTTGTGAAGGATCTCTGAGTACTTGGAATGCAGCGTTTCATTTAAATTGTTGTTTTGGGCTTAGTCACCAGTTGATACTCACACCCCCCTTATGGCCCAAACACTGAAATGAACTGAATTAATTTGCTACCTGCACCACGCGCCTATTATTTTCTTTGGATTTTCATTTTATTTTTCATTTCATTCATGGTTATTGAATAATTCATAAAAATGGAAAAATGACTCAATTAATTCCATTCTTTTTTCCATTGATTCATGATTGAATCTAGTTTTTTTTAGAGAAAAAATATTAATATTCCATGCATTTTTTGATTTTATGTGCATTTTTGAATTTTAATTGATATTAAAATAATCATGGTTGATGCTTGATCTTATTGAATTTGGTTTGATCATTTGATGATGGTTCTTGCCTTGATTTTTGTGTGTATCTAGCATAGATATGCATGTTCCCCATAGATTTTCTCACCTTTTTGTGATGAATGTAAGTGGTAGTTCTAGGTTGAAACTTTAGGGGCTCCATTTTTAGGGTTTATGGTTGATACCTTATGATTTAAGTTTTATTTCTAGAACTTGGTGGATGATTCAACCTCTGATTTTTGTATGGTAGATTCATGATTGAATTAGGATCCCTTAGGAATTTTTGTAGGAATTTACAATATAGTTTTCTATTTTTGTTTGATTTTAGTTTAGGTGCTAATTTTAGATGATGCTAATGCACTAGTTCAACTAGAATGACTTCTTTAGTTCCCTTAGATTAGGGTTTTGCTTTGCTTGCTCTTGGATGATGTTGAAGGCAAGTTGAGGAGGCAATGGAATTCTTGAGGAAGCTTGGATGTGAAGATCTTCCCTCCTTTTGGTGTAGTGTTGATTAGGTGTTAAGATTAGGGTTTTGTAGGCAGAGCTTCTAGATAGATTACCTTCCTTCATAAACATGGAAGATGTTGATCACTTCCATTCTTCCCTATGATGTAAGGTCCCTTTGTAAAGGCCTCATCCCTCCTTTGGTAGGATGTGTGGCTCTTTACTAGTTGGTAGAACCTTTGAGGGTCCCTTTCTCTTATGATAGGATGCTTAGTGGTGACCTTTGGTCTTCACTCTGCTACCAATCATCCAAACCTTGCTCTTGTTAGATGAATCTTTCTCCCTTGCTAGAGGATGGAGTTCCTTGCTTGAAGAAGGTTGAGTGCTAGAGGATGGAGTTCCTTGCTTGAAGAAGATAGGAGGTTAGGAGTTGATACTTCTTTGTGTTTGAAGACTACCCATAGGAGCTGAAGCCTGTAGGTCAGAAAGAGAAAGTTAATACTTGTAAGGAGGAGGGAGCTGAGGCTTGAAGGTCCAGAAGAACAAGTTGACACTTGTGAAGAAGATCAAATTGAAACTGAGTGAAGAGCTGAGGCTTGAAGAAGAAAAGTTTGAGTTGATACTTATGTTGATACATTGAGAGCCTGAAGGAACAAGTTGATACTTGCTATTGGGATTGAAGCCTGAAGGTGGAGTTTACCAAAGAGCTGAAGCTTGAGGAAGAAGAAAGAATAAGTTGATACTTATGTTGGGTGTCTTAAAAGCTTGGAGAATCAAGTTTATACTTGCTATTGAAGATGATAGCCTGGAAGAGCAGTTGAAGACTGAGGAGCTTTGATGTGGATCTTTTCTTGTCTTTTTGCTTTCTATTCAACTGTATTGATGTGACTTGTTTGATTTGCTTGATGCATTAGAATAAGATCATATCTAGAATGATTTAAACTAGGAGCATGATTGCACTAGAGGTTGAGTTTCTCCCTCTGCTTGTATTGTTACTTTATGGCTTTGCTTGCGGGTATTCGGTAGAGCTCTGCTCCCTTGCCTATGTGGTTTGTGTGTGCTTGATGGCATATTATTGCATTTCTTCTGTATGAATGCAGTTATTGTGTTTGCTTGATAGTATTTTATTTCTCCTTCATGATTGAAGTTATTCATATTTGGCTTGAGGTTGAGATGAGCTTGTGGAGGCTGATGCCCCACATACATTTCCTCCCTCACTTGCATTGCATGCATTTTACAGTCGTTTACTGCTTACTGTTTAAGCTGATACTTTATCTGTTTCTGTTTATCATTGACATGATCCCTTAGGAATCTCACTTCCTTTGATAAGGAAGTGATGATTAGAACTTTAGGTTGAAACCTATGTATGATAACTTCTAGGAGTTCCCTGTTTCAAACTTCCACCATAGGATGAATCCTTGGCATGACAACATTAGGACTTGATAGTCTCCCCTTAGTTGAACCTGTTCGTTCTCTCTTCTCATCTCAAAACAAATTAAAATACAGTAATAAAGGTTAATTGATGTCGTACGTTACGAGCCTTAAGCTATCTGAGTAAGGGTTGTCGGAGAGTTTCTTTTCGACAACTTGGATGTTTAGTATGGTACCCTTTGGGTGACATGCGACACATTCACTCTCAGGTCATATTCTCTAGTGCGATATTGGTTGAAAACATCCATAAAAAACAGTTCTTCCGTAAAAGACAGAAAACAAACTTCAAACCTTTTTGCCCCGTGGGCCCATAATTCAAAGGAAGCTTTTCTGAAGAAAAGAGTGTCGTTAACTCCTAGTTCTACCGCAAACGGTAACGCCTAAGTCTCCAAGGGTCGAGCTGCGTACATCCAACTACTAGAACTGTTTGTTAACCCTACTCGAAAAAATAGATGAATCTAAACCCGTAAGCCGTATTATCCCGAACTACGTAAGCTCTGATCTCTCATATCTGTTGAGAGTACGTAGGCACAATACTGATGTATTGGCGAGCCACCTTCCCCGTAACCCGTAGTTAGGCGAACTACGTTGACTCTGATTTCTCATTCTCTGATGAGAATACGTAGGCATAAAGTGTGACGCTTTGCCGAGTCATTTTCTTTTCTTTTTAAGCCAGCCTTGATACGTAGATAGATAAAACCAACCCGTCCGATAAACACAACAAGCATGGATCCCATCGAGTACGATGGACGTGAGGGGTGCTAATACCTTCCCCTTGTGTAACCGACTCCCGAACCCAGACAATGGTTGCGACGACCTTGTCTTATACCTTTTCGTCAGGTTTTTCCGATCGTTTCCTTTCCCGCTCTGAGGGATAAATAACGAAAGGTGGTGACTCTTCTGTTTTGTCGGCACCTTATTTTCGCGGTAGCGACAGTCGGGAGAGACAATGTCCACAAGAATGCCCTACCCTCTATAGGGACTGGCTAAACAAGCGTGCAAATGATGCAAAAATGTATGCAACATGCTGGGGATATGAGATTTTAGATTGAGGGTTGTGCCAAACGTGGTTCGGCTTGCTAAGGGATATGTAAGGTGAAAGGTACAAGTCAAAGTTGGTTTTACAGGGAGATGCCAGCCGAAACTAGATTTACCACAAAATGTGCCAAATGTGATTGGGCTTTAGATTGGATGGGGAACGATCTCGACTTCCTGACACCATTTCTTCATGATGCAATCAAGTTTTGGAGATGCTAAGACTCCCAATTTGATGTCAGTTTCCTCTGGGCTTGATGATTCTTGTCTCGGCCAAGTCATTCAGTGATTTTGATGGTATTTTTCATGTTGCTTGGGGTCATGGTCACCCTAGAGACACCTTAAGAGGAGAAATAATCCCACACTTTCTTTCCATCACAAAATCATCATGTGCAATACTTATCAGCTATAAAACAAAATTTTCAAACATATGGTAAGAAATAAAAGAGAAAACTTTTTGATGAGAGTAATCTTTATTGATGAAGACCCATAAACAGGCAGATTACAAGAGGATGCGATTCCTAAAACAGGTAATTTCTTTGAAAGAAAATGGATAAAAAATAGCAATGGCGATGTTTAAATCGGTTTCCATCGAGTTTTAATTCTGCTATGACCCATATATCTCTGAAGACCCTTTATGCCTTGCTTTTGAATGCAATGATTGTATTGATCCTTCCCAATTAGAGTTTAATAATCAAGGAGGAAAATTCACATGTTTTTCTCAGAGTGCAGTTTTTTTTCCTTTTGAATCCCTAACTTTTGCCTAGACCGCTCTTCTCGGGTTTTCAGACTACCGGGATACCCCTTTTTGCCTAAGTCACCTTTACGGGTTTTTAACTTAGCGGGTTATTTCTTTTATTTTAGTCCCTAGTTTTTGTCTGGACCTTCTTCTTTTTACATGGTCGACCAGGAGACCCATTTTTTGCGTGAATTTTCTTTTTAGTCCACCAGGTCTACTTTTAGGCATAATGTTTTTAACTGCATTTGAATTTATAGGGATGAAAGATCATCACCGTCCATGGTTGAGAGAATCAAGGCTCCACTAGAGAAAACCTCTTTCACTACATATGGATCCTCATAGTTCGGTGTCCATTTGCCCCTTGGATCGATGTGAATTGGCTGAATTTTCCTCAAGACCAGGTTTCCTGCTTCAATGTGTCGCGGGAGAACTTTCTTGTTGAAGGCTCTCTTCAATCGCTTCTGGTGTAATTGACCATGACAGATGGTTGTCATGCGCTTCTCATCAATGAGATTAATCTGGTTGAGTCTTGCTTGTACCCATTCAGCCTCGTCTAACTTGATGTCTGCTAAAATCCTCAAGGAAAGAATCTCTACTTTAATAGGCAGTACGACTTCTACTCCATACATGAGAGAGAACGGGGTTGCCCTAGTAGAAGTGCGCACTGAAATGCGGTAAGCATGCAAGGCAAATGGCAACATCTCATACTAGTCTTTATATGTTTTCACCATCTTCTGAACAATCTTTTTATGTTTTTATTCACTGCCTCAATAGCTCCGTTCATTTTTAGGCGATATGGCATCGAGTTGTGGTGTTCAATCTTGAAGCTTTCACATAAATCCTTCATCATTTTATTGTAGAGGTTCAAACCATTATCGGTAATGATTTTATTCGGAACTCCATATTGGTAAATAATCTCTTTCTTAATGAAGCGGGCCACCACCTGCTTAGTGACATTGGCGTAGCTTCCACCCATTTGGTGAAATAATCAATTGCCAATAAGATAAAACGATGTCCGTTGGAGGCAGTCGGCTCAATACGTCCGATTACATCTATGCCCCACATGGCGAAAGGCCAAGGTGAAGTCAACACATTCAAAGAAAGTGGTGAAGCATGTATTTTGTCTGCATAGATTTGGCATTTGTGACATGTCTGGACATGACGATAACAATATGTTTCCATGGTCATCCAATAGTATCATGTCCTCAAGATCTTCTTAATTATTGTGTGGCCACTAGCATGTGTCCTAAAAGACCCTTCATGTAGTTCATTTATGATACGTTTTGCTTCGTGTCTATCCATGCATCTAAGCAGAACAGAATCATAATTCCTCTTGTATAGCACATCACCGCTGAGGAAGAACATTGACGAAATCTTCCTAAGATATTTCTTGTCAGTGATGGTGATGCCTTCTGGATATTTTTGTGTTTCTAGACACCGCGTGATATCATAGAATCAAGGATGATCATCCACTTTAAGCTCTTCGGCGTCAGTTGCCAAGAAATAAGCAGGTTCGTCAAGGTACTCTAAAAGAATGGTTGGTGCCTCATTCTTCCACTTGACTTGGAACATGGATGCTAATGTTGCTAGTGTATCTGCCAATTGGTTTTCTGCTCTGGGAATATGGTGAAAAGTGGTCTAATCAAAGTATGGGATCATCTTCAAGACATGATCTCTGTAAGGGATCAGCTTGATATCAAGTGTTTCGTATTCCCCTTTGATTTGGCATATGGCAAGAGCAGAATCTCTATAGACTTCTAAAACCTTGATTCTATTATCAATGGCATCTTTAATTCCAAATATACAGGCTTCATACTCAGCCATGTTATTTGTACATTTGAAGCACAATCTGGCAGTGAATGGTAGATGAAATCCAGTTAGGAAAGTAATGATTGCCCTAATTCCACAGCCCTTAGCATTTGTGGCACCATCGAACATGAGCGCCCATCACGATCCTGGTTTAGGTCCATCGTTTGGGCCAAGCGTTGTATAGTCTCTGGAAAACATGACGTCTTCATCAGGAAAATCGAAGCGCATAGATTGGTAGTCGTCCACAGGTTAGTAGGCAAGATAGTAATATAGAACACTTCCTTTAATGGCCTTCTGTATGGCATACTGGATATCATACTCTGTCAGTACCATCTGCCAACGAGCCACTTGTTCGGTGAGAGCAGGCTTCTCAAATATGTATTTAACGGGATCCATCTTGGAAATCAGCAGAGTTGTATGGGTTAGCATATATTGCCTTAGGCGTTTTGCAGCCCAAGCTAATGCACAACATGTCTTTTCGAGCATTGAATATCTCGTTTCACAGTCGTTGAATTTCTTGCTGAGGTAGTATATTGCATGTTCTTTCCTACTAGTTTCATCATGCTGATCCAATACACATCCCATGGATCCTTCTAACACCGTTAGATACATGATCAGAGGTCGTTCTGGCACTAAAGGCATCAAGATCGGTGGTTCTTGCAGATAGTCTTTTAGTTTCTCAAAAGCTCTCTGAGAATTGTCATTCCACACAACAACTTGATCTTTTCTGAGTAGTTTGAAGATATGTTCGCAAGTGGTTGTCAGATGAGATATGAATCTTGCAATTTTATTCAATCTCCCAAGGAAACCTCGGACTTCATTTTTAGTTTTAGGCGTCGGCATGTTTGGAATAGCTTTAACCTTAGTTGGGTCGACTTCAATCCCCTTTTGGCTTACAATAAAACCTAGCATCTTGCTAGATCTCACACCAAAAGTGCATTTGTTAGGATTTAGTCTCAGTCGGAATTTTCTTAGTCTTGCAAAAAGCTTTTCCAAATGAATGAGGTTTTCTTCCTCAGTCTAGGACTTTGCAGTCATATCGTCTACATAGCTTTCAATCTCTCTACGTATCATGTCATGAAAGAGAGTAACCATAGCTCGTTGATACGTCGCGCCTGCATTCTTTAGTCCGAATGGCATAACTTTGTAGCAGAAAGTTCCCATGGGGTGTTGAAAGTTGTCTTTTTCATATCTTCGAGAACCATTTTGATCTGATTGTAGCCAGAAAACCCATCCATGAATGAAAAGACAGAGAACTGGGTTGTGTTATCCACTAGTATGTCAATTTGCGGCAGAGGAAAATCATCTTTTGGACTTGCTCTATTGAGATCTTTATAGACAATGCACATTCGTACTTTCCCATCCTTCAACACTGGGACAATATTTGCTACCCGTTGTGGGTAATTGGACACTGACAAGAAACCAGCGTCTAGATGCTTTTGGACTTCCTCTTTGATCTTAAAGGACATCTCTGGTTTTTTTCTCCTCAATTTCTGCTTCACCGGTGGGCAATCTTCCTTGAGGAGCAGTTTGTGCACTACAATATCTTCATCTAGGTCGGGCATGTCCTTGTAGGACCAAGTAAACACGTCAACGTACTCTTGCAACAACACGACCAGCTTTGTCTTCACCTCTGCTTCTAAGGTGGCACATATCTTGATCTCTTTGGAGTTATCTTTAGTTCCGATGTTTATGACTTCAATCTCTTCTTGTTACGATTGAATGACCTTCGGCTCTTGTTTCAGCAGTCTAGCTAACTCCTCTGGGAGATCACAATCTTCTGTGCAGCCTTTGTCAGCTTGGTAGAATTGGTTATCTAAGTCATATTGAAGCATAAAAAAATTGTTATCAACAGAAGCAGAGGAAGATTTGCATGATGAATGATTTCATGCGTTTATTTTAATAAAAATGGAAAAGAAAAATGCTAAAAACATTGCCTTTTTTTTATTTTATGTGCAAAAATAAAAATGAAAGAAAGAGAGTGAAATTGAATGCAAAAGTTATTTATTGATGATAAGTTCATGCTTTTAAAGCAAAAGGTCCATACAACATGATCCATATGCCTTGGGCAGAGGTCAACCTCACCAATGACAGTCCGCTTGGCTCCGTCAAAAGCCTTCACAATTGTATGACTAGGTTTCGTCGTAAGCCCTTCAATTGAAAACTTGCATAGGGAGTTTTTAGGTAACACATTCAGCGATGACCCAATATTAGCTAAAACGCGGGAGAAAACAACATAGACACACTCCACGGAGATGTGTAAGGCCTTATTATGATTCTTACCCTCAGGGGGTAGCTCTCCATCATTGAAACTTATGATATGGCCGGAAGCTATGTTTCCCACTACTTCTTCAAATTGCACCACAAATATTTCTTGAGGCACATGAGCGACCTTCAAGAATTTCAATAACGCCTATTGGTGAGCTTTTGAACACATCAGCAATGACAACACGAAGATCTTTAAGGGAGTTTGGTTGAGCTGATCAACCACTTTATAATCGCTTTTCTGTATAATCCTCATAAACTCCTCTGCTTCTTCATTAGAAACAACCTTCTGTTTGGAAGACAGCCCCTAATCAGCGGTAACTTGCTTTCCAACATCTTTGCTAGCAGTACATGGTTGTTAACGGGCGGTGGTGTTGGCATAAAAATTCTACGACTCCTGGTGACGCCACCAGTCCCAACAATGTTTTCTACTGCCTTCTTCTATTCTAGGACATCCCCTTCCCTAACCTTATGTCCATTAAGAAAGACAACTTGGTCGTATATCCAAGGAATAGCTTTTATGCTCTCGTAAGGAAACGGAACAGGATTTGAAATAACAAGTATGTCCATCAAAGGCGGAGACATGGGTATTTCAATCGGATTGTAAGGTAAATCAAGAGGCCTTTTGACTAGAGCATATGGAAACACAAATGATTCATCACATGGGATTTGTAAAGGAACATGAGTCTGACCATACACATTATCCCAGTCTTCTTCATCACAAGGAATTGTCAACGAAGTACAAGCCAGATTATTAGGGAGATCCCATGGTTCATCTTCATCATCGTATGGTATATCTAGTGCATCATCGAGGGTGGCAACTTCTTCTGCTTTTGAGATTTGTTCTACCACGAGCACACCTTGATCAATTAGACCTTGGATACCTTTCTTCAGCTCAATACAGTCTTTAGGATTAATCAAACAAATGTGACAGTCTGCCGGACAATCGGGATACATGCTTTTTAACAAGAGTTTCTCTTTAAAAATGACAAAAGGTGTCTTCATTTTGTCAATGTTTGAAACCAGTTGAATCCCTCTAGAGTCCACAATCATATTTGTGGAGTGATGATGAGAAGGCATGGTATTTTTCTTGATGTTGGGAGTATTTATGGTAAAATTAATTACTTTTGAGTCAATGAGGTCTTGAAAAACATACTTCAGAGTTTTGCGATTTTTGATGTTGTGACCTGGCGCGCCAGAATGGAACTCGCAGCATGCACTGGCATTGTATCCAAGGGGAAGGATAGCTGGAGGGTCCCTCATTTCCCTTAATTACACTAATCCACCTTTCAAAAGGTGTGGAAGTAATCTCACATATGTTGACGGAATTGGGTCAAATCTTTTCTCTGGCCTTCTTAGTCTCTGTTGGCCTTGGTACTGATTCTGACGTGGTTGATATGGTCGTTGTTGTTGAACTTGTTGTTGAGCCACAGGTTGGATAGCAGGGATAGCAAGTGATTATTGAGGAGTAACAACAGCAATGTGGTGGTAACCTTGATGAGCTTTTCCTTTTTCCATAGAAGCGGCACTGACCTCTCCTTCTTTCTTCTTTATGAATCCTTGATACGATTTTTTGGGTCTGCTCGATGATCCACCAGTGTTTTGAATTTTTCCAGCCTTCATCAGGCTCTCCAATCTTTCATTGGCCATAACAAGTTCTGAAAATACTGTAGAAGTGGTAGATGTTAAGCATTCAAGGACCGGACCTTGCAAAGTTCCCTTGAAAATATTAGTTTCTTCCTTTTCAAGCAATGGTGGTTGCACCCTTGCATCTAAACCTTTCCATTTTTACGCAAAGTCTTTGAAGGATTCTTTAGGCTTCTGGGTCAAATTTTGTAGTTGCGTACGATTTGGAGCCATATCAGTATTATATTGATAGTGCTTTACAAAAGTGTCTGCCAACTATTTCCAATTCTTAACGTGAGAGCGTTCAAGTTGCATATACCACTCTAAGGAAGCTTCAGTCAGACTGTCTTTGAAGAAATGGATCAGAAGCTTCTCACCATCTGAGTAAGCAACCATTTTCCTACAATAAGACCTTATGTGGGTCTTAGGACAACTATTACCCTTATACTTCTCAAAAGTTGCGATGGTGAATTTTGAAGGTATTTTGACTTCGGGCACAAGGCAAATCTCAGCAGCGTCCAAACCTAGGACATCAAGTCCTTGCTTTTCTCTAACAGTTTCTTGTAAAGCATTAAACTTCTTCTCCAAGCCAGTATTTTATGGTCCAAAAGCGTCCATAACCAAATCCTCACGGGGACTGTAGAAGTCTTCATGGTCATCGTAATGAACTGGGGGTGGAAGTGTACCGCCAGGAGGATGAACCGCACTACCGGGTGGAGGAACTGCGCTAGCAGGAATGCAGATTGCACCACCTGGGGTTAGAACTGCGCCAACAGGAACCGGGATTGCACCATCTGGGGTTGGAACTGCTCCAGTAGGAATATGAGGGTTATTAACATTTCTTTCTACGACTTGCCTCGTTTCCTCTTGCCCTCTAGCCATATTCTGAATCACCCCCATTAGTTGAGTGATCTGAGTCCTCATGTTCTACATCTCTTCTCTCATGGCAGCTTGATTCTGTTCCAGCTGGTCCATGATTATTTTTCGATTATTTCTTGTGTTATAAGAGTGTCGAGAAGTCAACTTATCCTACTGTAAAAGGACAAATGGTTATGAGGTCGAGTTTTAAGGAATGCAAAATGATGTGTATGTATATGCAATGCTTGGAATGATGCTAAAGAGACTCTCTAGACCTTGTGATTATCATAGGTATTATAGAAATATGAATAAATAGGAGATGCACAAGTTTGAAACTAAAAGCAACTCTTCATTAATTCAAAGGAAGATCAAATACAAATGACTTAACCATTGTTCAATAAGTTGCATACAAGAGTTTTTGAAACAAAATAAAGGACTAATCAATAATTAAAAGGTCTTCTTTCGGAGGCGTTCCTCAAGCTTCTTTGACTCAAACATGAATCTATCAACCATCTGATCGCAGAGTTGAATGAAGTGGTGGACTGAAAGGGGAATATCGTTTCCATCCAAATCTTGAATTGCGCTTTCCAACCTCCATGCGATATCATGAATCATGAGATTGCAATGCTCTACTAGATCATTATACCTAGCACGATAGATGTCTAAAGCTTCCTGATAAAATTTGAGGGATTCCATGTGAGTGTCCAACAATTTGTTGAGTTGAGCCTCTTTCTTGAGCCAATGTGAACTATCCCTCATCAAAGCTTCAAAGCGGTCCTTCCAAAGAGTTGTCGTTCCGTGAGCAGTTTCCAACTCTAAGCACTTATCGTTCCATATATTAGGAGTGACATATGAAACCATCATTGCTTCTTCTTTGAGCTGACACTCGTCTTCAGCTAAAGTCAAGGCACTTCTTAGTTGTTCCTCAAGATCATTAATATCAACTTCGAGTGTTTCCCTACTCCTCTTTTTTTCCAGCAGAAGCTAGTTCATAAAAGTGCCATGCTCAATCACAAGATTCCTTGGCCTCTTTCAAGTGTTGTCGAAGAGTCTTCATTGACGCATCATCCCCTTGAAAACTATTTTGATACATGATCATTAAATTTGTTTCTAACATCAACTTCTTGCTACTTTCGGCTACTTGATCTTGTTCAACTTCCATCTTTTTCTGAATTAACCATTTTCCACACCAGCTTGATGGATTTTAGCTTGGAGATCTTGGTTTTCCTTAGTCAACCTTTCCACTACCAGCTTCAGCTTCTCATATTCTTCCATGGACACCTAAGTGGGAACAGGAGGCTTCACTTGCATGGGAGGTTCTGGAGGAAACGGTAATAACCTTTCTGCCACTCTAGCCAACAACCATCTATTGTATGGATCTTTAGCCACACAGTTTTTCGCTTTCAACTCCTTTCTTCTTTTTGTATGGATCTTGGTCCATGCCTTGGAAATTTTTCTAACAAATCCAGGATCCTCTGCTTTGTTGAGCAAGAAAAAGCTTCGGATCTTTTCTACCTCGGGCGCATCCTCCATAACATAACCCAATTGACGTAGTGCCATGATTGGGCTGTAATTAATACAGCCTGCTCTTCCAATCAGAGGTACATTACAAAATTCCCCACAACTGAAAATAATTTCCACATCATAGTACTCATGGAAATACCAAGCAATCTTGTCTGCTACCAAAGACATGATGCATCTAGACCACTTCAGTTTCTCCATGTTCTCTATAAATGGTCCCTCCTTTTGCAAATTAGAAACATACCATTTGAACAACAGATGAGAACGATATTGAACCATTCCTGTTTTCTTCTCACTCCTACAATAAATGGAGTGGTATGTGTTAACAAGAAGGGTGGGAATATGGTTCTTCTGAATGAAGAGAGTAATAGCAGCATTGTCTATGAAATTGTCTATGTTTGGGAAGAGGACAATCCCATAGATTAATTAAGCGAGAGAGACACCAGCCTTTCCCAATCTTCATTAGTCTTATAATGAGAAACCTTGTCAAGCATAAACTTCAGGGGGAGCCCATGAGTACCTCCTTTGTTGGCCAAACCAGCATCCACCTCTTATTTAGTCATGCGGAGAGAAAGAGCAATAACATGAGATTTTCGTTCTTCCTCCAAACTGGTGTAGATGGGTTGGTCCTTAATCTTGATATTCAGCAGGTGGGAATATTCCTCAAGAGTGGGGGCCAACTGGTAATTCTGGAAGATGAAGCATCTGAGTGGTGCGTCATAGAATTTTGCCATAGCAAACAGAGCCCAAGTATCCACACTAGAATAAAGAAGGTCAAGTAACTTCCCATGTTTTCCTTGAGAGTTGATTTTGATAGCCCGTGGCACGTTAATCAGAAGGTCTTGGATGACTTCCAACTTTGGCTCTCTAAACTTCAAAGAGTTAATGCTTCTCTTCTTTTCATCAGTCATTTTTCAGCAATACCTGAGATAATCACAGTCTCTTAAGTCCCTTGATATGCAAAAATGTTATGCAATGCAATGCTTATGAATGTACATCAGAACAGGTCAGCAAAACATGGATCAAGGTCACAGTATCTGCAGGATAACACAATAAGATATCTCTTTCCTCGGGTAGGCAATCTATTGGTTTACAACAGGGCATCCTAAAGGCTTTAAACAAAGGTCTCATGCACTAACCCTCAAAAGTTTTCCATCATAATAATAATTCGTAAGATGGTAATCCCTTCAAAGGATGAGCACAAAGTTATGTTTTAGTAACCTCTGGAAGAGGGTTCTAAAAGGGTCCTCAGAATCACGGACTCCTAGGTCGGAAATAAAGATGCCATTACGACTACCTGTAAGACATAATCATCCCAAAGGAGCCTCATCTGAGCGGTGGAAGTCAAACCAACTCAACGATTCCTAAGTCTCGCAAATCAGAAAGCAACCACCTCCTAGCTTAGTGTATACTGGAAAAGCTCGGGTAGAAAGCCTTTCTCCTCACAAACCATCCCCAATAAACCCAACTGATAAGAGAAAATAACATAATAAATTAATAAAAGTAAATAAATCACACATACGACAAACAAACTAGATCTGGCTTGCTAGATATCCATAGCAGAGTCGCCAAGTTGTCGCTACTCCAAAAAATGCAACGACGGAGAGGCGAAAAGTAGAAACACAGAAGAGTTGCCATCAAACATTATTTATCCCAAAAGGGGAAGGGGAAACATTGAGAAAACCCCAAGAAGGAAATGGATAAGATGGTCTCGCAACCAAGAGAAAGGGTTCGGAAGCCGATTATGCGAAGGGAAGGTATTAGCACCCCTCACATCCATCGTACTCGATGGGAACCATTTGCTTGTCTTATGTGTGAGGATGTTGGAAAAGGATATTTCTTTCTAAAAGTGTTCTAAAGGAATAGAGAAGGCTATGAAACAAAAATAGAGAGAAAAGGGAAGGTAGAAAGGGGGAGGAGACTCGATAGGACTCTGCGGTCCTATGCCTACGTATTCTTAACGGGTATGAGAAAGTCAGAGTCAACGTAGTTCGAAGGACTATGGGTAAAAAAGAATGAAGTGCACTCTCCAAGGATTGGGGCCCTTGTGCCTACGTATCATTACTTAAAAGATGTAAAGAATCAGAGCGTCCGTAGTTCGGACTACTGTTTGTTGGGAATTTTTATGGATAATGCTAACGTACGCATTCTAGCTGTTAGGTGTATTGCAACTTGCTTGCAGAGTCTTAGGCGTTACCTGTTTGTGATAGAACAGATGTAACATGTCCTTTTTGAAAAGATTAGTTTTTGCCATCAAGGCAAGATGTCACATTTGATTTGTTGACAGTTGGTTTTAAGGGTGAAATAAGTCCTCGGATAGTAACCCCTTGTGGTTAGTACCCAATTCTTTAACTCAAAGATTTATTGTGAAAATGGTGTGGCGAATATAGTCACGTCTTCGTATTGAAAGACGAGTATTGTGACCACACACTATAAAGTGAGTATCCTAATACTCGAGGAGGAAGAAGTCTTCACTCAATCCTCTCTCTTTAGTTCAATACAAAGAAAAACTTATTCTCTTATTAAAGATGTTTTAATTTTGAATGTTAAGTGCTTTATGACAGTGAAACTTAAAGGTAATGTCAAGCACTTGGGATAGGACAAGGCCTTCGCCTAACCACTCCATAACCATCCAATTTTATTAGGAAAAAGAAGTTTGATAATGCACTTGGTACAAAACCAAGGGTTTTTAGACTCAAGGGGACAAAAATAAATGGAGAAAAGTTTTGAAAAGAAAGGGTGATGAATAGATCAAGGTAGGTTGATGGCGATACGCGAAGCAATCGACTTACAAAGGTGAAATCCATACAAGGTTAGTGCGGGGTTAATGGAATAGATAGGAAAAAGAGAAAGAGAATAGAGGGGAAACCCTAAGGTAATCCAATTTAATGGGTTTTAAAAATGACTTGACATTGGATCAAGTCTTATTTGTTCTTTATTTTGGAAATGTGTTCTAACCTAAATTCATTTTACCTTCCTTAACAATCAAGCAAGCACAAAAGCAAAAGGAACTAGATCATTACATTATAATGAGGGAGAAGGATACATAATGCCAACCAAGGGGGAAATGAAATGTGAAGTATGAAGGAGGTATGAGTGAGAATGTATCAAGATGCACTAAAAGAGAAACATCAAAAATAAGATAAAAAGTCGGAAACTACAAGATAAGCAATGAGTAATCACAAGTGCACAAACATTTGAAATATGAAGCAAATGATCAAGACATGTAATATATGATATGAAAAAAATATAGGCAGAAATCACATCAATTCACAACTCAACAAAGATCAAACAAAACAAGACATGAGGATAATCTCCAAGCAATGTACAAACTACAAGTCAAATAATCTCTTAATGAGCAAAGGGTCATGTGAAGTGTGTAAGAGGTAATTTGATCATGAAATGAAGGCACAAATAACTTTACCAACAATTTATACATCTTATATGAAACATATAAAAATAAAAAATATTCAATTAGCACATGTAAAGAAGTATCCAAGCAAGACTAGCTCAAAAGATGGCTAAGTAAAACATTCAAACAATACCAAACTTGTAAAATCAACCAAAAATTGGAAAAAGGTTCAAAGAACATGAAACCAAAGCAAAAAGGACCTCAAGGCAGTATGTTATCATATTCCAAAATACCACAAGCTATGATCAATCTTTACTAGTTAAAATGATCAATAAGCTAGGCCTATGGCTCAAACATGAGGAATCACCAACAACCCTTAAAAAGGCTTCCACCAAAAATAGCAAGACACTCAAATAAAATCCCAAAAAATAAATATAATTTGAAACAAATATTTAAAATACTTGCAAAATATGGAAAGAAGATAACCTAAGGACAATTCTCAAAGTGATTGAAACATGCAAGATATGCATCAAATCGAGAGTGAATCGGGGGTCAAAAAGTGAGAAATGGAAAGTCACCTTAGGTAATGCAAACCAAGCCCCAAACAACATCATATAACCCTCATTCAATGGTCTTAATGTGGCTAAAAAATCAGCCTCAAAAGATGAGCATAAGGCACTCAAATCCTCGACCCTAATAGAAGGGTATCAATGGAAACACTCATCCAAATTAAATCCAAAATAAATAGGAAATAAATAAATTAAAATTGTGAAAATAAACTTAAGACATTAATCGAATAGAATCATATATTTTTGTATTTTAAAAATAAATAGAAGTATTTAAAATAAAATAAAATGAGAGTGTGAAAATAAAAGAAAATTAAAAAGGAAAAAAGTGAAATGGGGTGCATTAGCAATTTTAGACTGAATTGAATACAAGTTAAAATGCAAATAGGCCCAAAACCTGGGGGTGCGAAGAGCAATGTGTGCAAAGCCCATCCAATCAGAAGCAAAAAGATCATCCAGAAATATGAAACGCACTGTTTCATTAAAGGATGTGGCATGCCACATCACTTTTCAACTCATGTGTGGGCAAGGTCAAACGCCAAATCACCCAGACACCTCAGCTAACACCTCAAATGCCGAAGCTAGGGCTCCAGTCCTCTTCCCTAGTGAGCCTCACCGGTGACCTTTGTAGATCTCAATAAAAATCAAAACACAAGACCTATTTCCGAAGGAAATTTCATGAGGAACACGAATCTGACTTCAAAATTTGAAAAAGACTCTTCTAACATGGTGAAATCTCAACATGAAGATTTGACATACAAACTGAAAGTCACTCAAATGGACACCAAACTCATTCAAACATCGCCTACACAAGGTAGGGCTTCAGATGTAACCAATATGAACTTACTTTGATGCCTAAAATGAGAGGTTCAGAATGAGAAATGTTACCTCAACGGAGAAAATCCGTTGGCCCTTCAAACTACCTCTAAGATTCAAAGAGAAACCTCCAATGTACTCCTTGTATCCTAGTGATGAAGAATCAAGCAAGATGGAAGCAGAATCTTCAAAGAAAAGTCCAATTCAAAGAGAGAGAAAGTATGAGTCTTTTTGAAGTGGTTTTGATCTTTTCCTCTACAGAATGACCTCCTTTTCCCATTAGGGTTTATGTGTCCTTTATATATGAGGGTTTAGGAAAGTTTTTGAAGGCCAATGATGCTTGTTTAGGTTGTTTCACAAACATGCCAAAAATCCAAAATTGAGTGTGCACACGGGTTTTCTCTCCCTTCTCATGCTATTTGGGTCTGCATTTTGTACCAAGGAGGGTATGAAAATGAATTACCATGTTTTGGGGGAAATAACATGGACTTGTGAGATGATTTGGTGATTTCCACATATGGTGTAAAAGTTTGAAGCTTTGAAGTTCATGAATTTTGACCTTGAAGTGAATGATCCAAAACAAGGTGTCGCTACTGCGAAAATCAGCGCCGTCTATGACAGAAGAGTCGCCACCATGCGTTATTTATCCCAACGGAGGGAAGGGAAACGCTCGAAGTAAACCTACCGCAAAGACGGGAAAGGAATGGTCATCGCAATCAAATCCTGGATTCGGGAGTCGGTTACGCAAGGGGAAGGTATTAGCACCCCTCACGTCCGCCGTACTCGACGGGATCCACGCTTGTTTTCTAGTACGGATTGTTATTCTATCTACTCTACAGGTCAAGGGTTAAAAGAAAAGAAAATGACTCGGCAAAGTATCGCACTTTATGCCTACGTATTCCCTTCTGAAACGAGAAGTCAGAGTCAACGTAGTTTGCCTACCTACAGGAAAGGAGGGGAAGGTTGCTCGCTAGGATACGGCATCCTATGCCTACGTACTTTCATACAGCATGAAAGATCAGAGCAAACGTAATTCGGGCTACGGAAGACACAAGCTTGTCTGACTGTTTTTTATTACCTTATGAAAGGGTTTTCTTCTGATTAAGAGTCCAAGCGGACAAAAATGACACTCTGATGTTTGTTTTCAGTCTTTTATGCAAGAACTATTTTTTTTAGTTTGTTTGCAATCTCTGACGCACTAGAGACTATGATTTGAGAGTGACTACGTCGTATGTCACCCTAAGGGTAACACACTAAGCAATCAAATTACTGAAGAGTGACCCTCCAGCAACCCTCTCTCAAATAGCTTAAGGCTCGTAGCGTACAACATCGATCATCTTTATTACTGTGTTTTGAATTATTTTGAGATGAGAAAAGAAATTCTAAAAACCTAGGGTTTGAAATGGGAATCAAAACTACCCTATTGTTGTCATGCATGGATTACAACCTAATGTCTGTCATAATTCCCTCCTGCACAGAGGAAATCAGAGATCCTAGGGGATAAACAGAAAAGAAACAGATATATACAGTAAAAAGTAAATATGCATGAGATGCAGCAGTACAAGCGAGGCAAGGGAGTCCCACTCAACCTCGAACCTGGGAAGACAATAGGCAAAGTGAAACAGCTTCACTTCAAACCTAAGGGGCAAGCTGAACAAGCCAACAAACAATACAGAAAAAGAAATAAAACCCATCACCAGCTCTGATAGCAACATCAGCTCCTACAGTAAGCAGTTCAAACAACAACAGCTCTAACAGCTACAGTTGATTAACAGCAAAAAGATTGACAGTAACAACTTCAAGCAAGACCCCCTCTTCACTCTTCAATGATCCCCAAGCTTTAGATAAGCTCCTGTTTCCAAAAATCTCCAAGCTCTGGCAAGCAATGAACCCCAACAAATAGACAACTTCAAACAGAAACAAAACCCTAGCTTCAACAGATAACTCTCTTTGACAGGCACAAGCTTCACCTTCACCAATCTTCAATGAACTTTATCTTCAATAGGTCTCCCTCTTCAATGCAACCACTCCAGAAGAGAATCAACTAATAGATGAAGTTGAGATGTTAAGAGGCTCAGTGACAACCCAGGGAAATCACTAAGATCTTAACATAGCAAGTGAAAGGTATCCTCAAGGTTCTACCCAACCAAAGCATGCTCTACATCCCTCCTAAGGAGAGATGGAACTTCTTTGGGGGACCTTGTGTCATAGGATGGAATAGAGGCACAAGAAGCTCTCTATGTTTGAAAGAAGAAATCAGTCTAATCTAAAGCTCTCCCTATATCTCCTATCTCCTAAGTCTTCAAAAGCAACCTTCAAGGATAAGGATCTTCATGCTCCATGCTCCATATTTTGTCTCCAATCATCTCCAATGTCTTTATGAGCTCCAACAAGCGAAATTCAAACCCCAAGCCCAATTAGAATAGCCCAAACCAAGCAAACAAGCCAAGTGCCCAAGGGGGAAACACACAAACATCATACAAGTTGCAAAAATCAAATAAAATAGTAATACTCATCATAAAATCCTAGATTAATTTCTAAGGGAACCTAACTATATACCCTATACCCCACATAAACCCCAAGGCCTAAATCAAACCCTAAATCTCCAAACTATGCCCCAAACTACACCTAAGTGTTGTAAAACCCTAATCCTAGCACCCTAAAGTTCATTATTCAAAACTAACCTAAATTTCATCATAAAAATATGAGAAAAATCACTAAGGGAGCATGTGTCTCTACTCTAACTAGAACAAAAATAATCACCTTAAAACTCAAAATGAAATGCTCATACAAAAATCAGAAAATAGAAGGTACAAAATAAAAGTGACATAAAAGCAATAAAATGTAAAAATATGCTAAAAAATGAAAAATGCATGAATGGATATTTTTATTGTGTTATTAAATTCTAGAAACCCTAAGGAAAACAGAGAAAAAATTCCCATCAAAAAATGTTTATTTTTCAATTAGTTATGAATTTTTTATTTAACCTAAATGAAATGTGAAAATAAAAGGAAAATAAAAGAAAATGGAAAAGAGGCGTGGCAAATAGCAATGGATCCCAGTTATTAACCAGAGTTGGGCCCAGGAGGGGGTGTTAATAGCCAGCGCGCATTAAGCCCATACCACATGCTAAAACAAATCAGAAAATAAAGGGAAATTGGAAAACTTGTGTGCTGAATAGCAAGCATTTCATGTGTATTCTCCAATGGGCCTGGGAAAGGGTGCGTCAATAGCATGTTATACTTAAGCCCATCCATGAATGTTTAGTAAAACGGTGCGTTTGGGTTACTCTCAGACTCCTTCACAAATTTTCCACGCGTCTTGGCCATTGGATCAGGCTTTGGTCAAAGGTCTCCTAAGATCTAAGGGTCCCTAGGTCGTCTTCCTCATTTTAAACATTGGAGGGAACCATGACCAGACGGTGGCCGAAGGTGGAGCCACCGTCGTCCCCAATCAGCAATTCTCTTAACCCTCACCAAAACCCTAACCTATATACATCATTCAAATAGTTTTTCCACAAGGAACTCAACCATATCCTCCAATCGTGTTGAAACCTTCTCCCTCTCAAAACACGACTGCATGTTCAGAAAATGCTTAACCAAAATATTATCACCAAACTCAAAATTGAATAGACTTGATTCATCACCACTTCACCCTGAGTAAAATCCACTATCTAATTAGGTTTAATCCTCAAGAATCATCAAGATACATCCATGAACAGAAATGGTGCTCAACCTAATTTTGTCTCTAAATCGTGCCAATTTTTACCAGAATCCACCTAGCCATGTGCTGCACCCCAAAATTTGCCCAACATTTCTTTACCTAGCTTGTGTTTCATTTCATGCACATTAACATTATCATTTGCATTTCATTGACATGTATGCAGGAGATCAAGAGGTATGATTACCAATCAAGGGCTACACAAGAGTTTGAAGCTACCTAAGAAGGTTATTCGGGTGTTCAAGGGTTGATATCCTTGTCAGAGAAGTTAAAAGATCCCCAGAGAGAGTGGTTGAAACCAAGAGGGTGTGTCTCCTAACTTGAGAGTTATGGGAAGTCATCAGGTGATTCTGAAGCCATGAGGATGGACTGGAGGTCTTGAGAGAGCTCATTAGAAGTGTTGAAGATCACTTTGAGGCCTAGACAGGTCATTGTGCAAGATTAAGAAGACTCAGCCATGAGTGGTGCAATTAGGGTTTGACTGGGTCAACCCTATGTCAACTGATGATTTGGACAAGGTTGAGACCTAATCCAAGAGCCATGTTATCATGGATTGATGCATTGAGATGTTATAAAGGTGATTAGAAGGTCAACTTATCATGATTGAAGAGTTTGAGAAGTTTCAAGCTAGGGTTCCTAAGGCTTGACAGTGTAAGATCCCCTAGTTTGACCCCTATCTTCAAGGCAGTTTAGCTCAAGATGTGATTGTCATCTCATCTTGCCCCCAACATGAATGTTGTAGAGCATGATCTTAGATTTAATTTGAGTGCTAGAAGTCCTTTATAGGATTTGTAGAACTCAAGTTATGACTTTGACAAGTTACAGGTCATCTGAGGTATGTGAATTTGGGGGCTTGAAAGTTGCCCAACTTGCATGAAACGTTTACCCTAGAAGGATGATTCCTATGAAATTTTGGTCAACATGAATATTGTTCCTTATCCTCTTAGGTTTATATAGAGTACTATAAGTCCTTGATAGGATTTGTAGAACTCAAGTTATGGCTTTGACAAGTCAAGGGCATTTTGGTCATTTGGAGATTATAGGTCATTTCAACCATAAGGCCATAACTCATATTTCCAAGCTTCAAATGAGAAAATGTTCAACATCAAACTTGTTCAAAATGATATTTTAAGGCTATTCAAGAGGTCATGAGATGTTGGAAATGCTTGTAGCTCAAAGTTGCAAAAATGATCTAAAATAAGGGTATAAGTTAAATGAACCAAAGTTGGAAATTGATACTTTTGATCTACACATCCAAACCAAGGCATGTAATAGGTCATTTTGACTCTAAAAAGCATTTTAAGAACATTGGTTTAGCCACATTTTTGAATTGAGGTATAATTTGTGGACTTGCTTTGAAAAGTAGTTACTTACATCTTAAGTAACATTTGCAAAACCAAAATGCAAGGCATAATCAAGGTCCCTTGCAAGCCAAACACTTCCAAAATGTCACTAGGGGAGAAATTGGAAGGGAATGGGATTGATTTCAAGCTGTTAACAGGATTATGCACACCATGGCATATAAGTGAACTTCTCATGTCATAAGAGATTGAATTTCTCCTTAGAAGGATCTAGAGTTTTCTAGATCATCCCTACACACTCTATATATGGAATAGAAGTGGTTCAGATCATTTTTGGTGATGATTGAGAGAGAAAACTGAGCTTGCACCTTGAACTTTCTCATTGCAAAACAAAATCGGTTACAAGGTTAGAGGCCATTTCAGTCCAACAAATTGATCTCAATAGCTTGCTCTGAGGTTGGTGATCAATTCCAGATCAAATTCAAGGCACTGTGGTGGAAGAATCATGAAGTAGCCATTGGAGAGTGAAGCTTGCAACTCAGAATCGGATTTGATAATTCAAGAAGATTCAACTCTTTTCTTTTCATACAGAAGATTGATTGTGATTCAGTGAAGGATTCTGCAAGTTCTTGAAGGCTGATTTGAAGATTCAACCCTTCTGTTTGTTCAAATTCACCAGGTATGCAACCCTTGTGCTATGGCTTGAATTAGGTAGAATTAAGATGGATTGTTATGGTAGATGCATAGTAGTATGGTGTAGGAAGATTTCTGGATCATCAATTTGGAGATTAGTGACCAATTAGGGTTCATGGAATTTTCGGTTGAGATTGTTATTCTTGGATTCTTGAACTGTTAGCATGATTAAATGGCATAGGAAGATTCCTTGTGAAAATTGGAGTGAGTTTCATGTAGAGAACTCTTGGAATGGAGGCCTGTGGAGAGAGTTAGGGTTGGGGACGATGACTGGAGCACCACCGGCGGTGGCAGTGGCTGCGCGCGAGGTTCAGAGATTCAAAAGGTTGAAGATGATCCCAGAGCCCTTGGATCAGGGTAGGACCTTTGACCAGATGAAGATCCAATGGCCACGAATGGATTTCAATTTGTGAAGTGTTCTGAGTGATGAAACGTTGCGTTTCATTTAATTGATGGTTTTGGGCCTAAGTCTCAGATTGATAACCACACCCCCCTGATGGCCCAATCCATGAATTGAATTGATTTTGTTTTCTATTTGCACCGTGCATTTATTATTTTCTTTGGATTTTCATATTATTTTTCATTTTTATGCATGGTTATTGATTAAATCATAAAAAATGGAAAAATAAATCAATTAATCCCATTCTTTTTGCATTGAATTCATGATTGAATCTAGTATTTTTTAGAGAAAAAATATTTTTAATTCATGCATTTTCTGATTTTATGGGAATTTTCACATTTTAATTGATATTAAAATAGTCATGTTTGATGCTTGATTTTGTGGAATTTTGTTGGATCATGTGATGATGATTCTGATCTTGATTTTTTGTGAGTAGTTAGCATAGATATGCATGCTCCCCATAGATTTTTTTCACATTTTTGTGATGAACATAGGTGGTAGTTTAGGTTGAAACCTTTAGAAGCTCCATTTTTAGGGTTTATGGTTGATACCTTTGGATTTAGGACTTAACTTTAGGACTTAATAGATGATTTAGTCCCTGGTTTTTGTATGAGGCATTCTTAATTGAATTAGGATCCCTTAGAAATTTTGGTAGAAATTTATAATATAGTTTACTATTTTTGATTGATTTTAGATTAAGTGCTAGTTTTAGATGATTCTAAGGCACTAACTCAACTAGATTAACTTCTTTAGTTCCCTTAGATTAGGGTTTTGCTTTTCTTGTTCTTGGATGATGTTGAAGGCAAGTTGAAGATGCATTGGATTGCTTGAAGAGGCTTGGATTTGAAGATCTTCCCTTCTTGTGGTGTAGTTTTGATTAGGCTAAGATTAGGGTTTTGTAGGCAGAGCTTCTAGATTGTTCTCCTTCTTCATAAACATGGAATATGTTGATCAATTCCATTCTTCCCTATGATGTAATGTCCCTTGTAAAGGCCTCATCCCTCCTTTGGTAGGATGTGTGGCTCTTTGCAAATTGGTAGAACCTTTGAGGGTCCCTTTCTCTGATGACAGGATGCTTAGTGGTGACCTTTGGTCTTCACTCTACTACCAATCATCTAAACTTTGCTCTTGATAGATGAATCTTTCTCCCTTGTTAGAGGATGGAGTTCCTTGCTTGAAGAAGATTGAAGGATGGAGTTGATACTTCTGTGTGTTTGAAGATTACTCTGAGAAGCTGAAGCTTATAGATGAAGAGGACCAAGTTGATACTGGTGAAGAGGAGAGAGCTGAAGCTTGAAGACCAAGTTGATACTTGTGAAGAAGATCCAATTGAGATTGAGTGAAGAGCTGAGGATTGAGGAATGAAGGATAAGTTGACACTTACATTGATGCATTGAGAGACTGAAGGAGTCAAGTTGATACTTGATATTAGGGTTGAAACCTGAAGGTGGAATTGACTGAAGAGCTGAGGCTTGGAGAAAGAACAAGTGGACACTTATGTTTGATGGGTTGAAACCTTGGAGAAGCAAGTTGATACTTGTCATTGAGGATGATAGTCTTGAAGGGTGGTTGAAGTATGAAGACTGGACTGCTGTCTGAGGAGGGCTTTATTGTGGAAGCTGTTGATCTGTTTTCTTTTCTGTACTGATGTGCCTTGTTTGATTTGCTTGATGCATTAGAATAAGTCCATATCTAGACTGATGTAAGCTAGGAGCATGATTGCACTAGAGGTTGAGTTTCTCCCTCTGCTTGTATTTTTACTGTATGGCTTTGCTTGCGGGTATTCGATAGAGCCCGACTCCCTTGCCTATGTGGTTTATGTTGCTTGATAGCATGTTATTTCTTCTGTATGATTGCAGTTACCTATATTTTGCTTGATTGCATGTTCCTTCTGTATGATCACAGTTATTCATATCTAGCTTGAGGTTGAGATGAGCTTGTGGAGGCTGACACCCCACACACATTTCCTCCCTCACTTGCATTGCATGCATTTTGCAGTTGTTTCCTGTACGGTTTACTGTTTAAGCTGATGCTTTATCTGTTTCTGTTTATCATTAACATGATCCCCTAGGAATCTCACTTCCTTTGATAAGGAAGTGATGATTAGAACTTTAGGTTGAAACCTATGCATGATAACTTCTAGGAGTTCCCTGTTTCAAACTTCAACCATAGGATGAATCCTTGGCATGACAACATTAGGACTTGATAGTCTCCCTTTAGTTGAGCCTGTTATCTTCTCATCTCGAAACAAATTAAAATACAGTAATAAAGGTTAACTGACGTCGTACGTTACGAGCCTTAAGCTATCTGAGAAAGGATTGTTGGAGAGTTTCTTTTCAACAGTCCGGATGTTTAGTATGGCACCCTTTGGGTGACATGCGACACATTCACTCTCAGGTCATAGTCTCTAGTGCGATATTGGTTGCAAACAAACATAAAAAACAGTTCTTCCGTAAAAGACAGAAAACAAACTTCAAACCTTTTTGCCCCGTGGGCCCGTAATTCAAAGGAAGCTTTTCTGAAGAAAAGAGTGTCGTTAACTCCCAGTTCTACCGCAAACAGTAACGCCTGAGTCTCCAAGGGTCGAGCTGCGTACACCGAACTGCTAGAACTGTTTGTTAACCCTACTCGATAAAATAGATGAATCTGAATCCCCGTAATCCGTATTATCCCGAACTACGTAAGCTCTGATCTCTCAAGCCTGTTGAGAGTACGTAAGCACAATACTGATGTATTGGAGAGCCACCTTCCTTGTAACCCGTAGTTAGGCGAACTACGTTGACTCTGATTTCTCATTCTCTGATGAGAATACGTAGGCATAAAGTGCGACGCTTTTCCGAGTCATTTTCTTTTCTTTTCAGACCAGCCTTGATAGGTAGATAGTAAAACCAAGGCATAAGCGTGGATCCCATCGAGTACGATGGACGTGACGGGTGCTAATACCTTCCCCTTACGTAACCGACTCCCGAACCCAGACAACGGTTGCGATGACCTTGTCTTATACCTTTTCGTCAGGTTTTTCCGATCGTTTCCTTTCCCGCTCTGAGGGATAAATAACGAAAGGTGGCGACTCTTCTGTTTTGCCGGCACCTTATTTTCGCGGAAGCGACAGCTGGCGACTCTGCTGGGGACTTGATAGTTTCCTGGGATCCAGCGTCCCATATGCGAGTCAGTTTGGGGATCCAACGTCCCCTGCGAGAGTCAATCTTAGCGCTTGTATGATTACTTGTTGGGTTGTGTTTATTTATCGCACTTTATTTCCCGCATTTTATTTTCAGTATGATATGATTATCTGTGCTGTTATGGGAAGGGCATTCTGATGAGTGAAAAGCCAGACCCAGGCTTGAGTGTACCTAGCATTAGTTGTGGAAATTAGTGGGCGCGTGCTTGCTTGGCAGGCACTAGTGTCTCATGAAATCCACACTCAGACGAGGTTCTCCCGGTTGACTTCTTTTTCAACCCTTTGGGTTGAGGGGGTTGTTGGTTTGGAGGATTGTCGACTCTAGGGACTGATCATTTGGTATTCAGCCGAGTGAGGCCGCTTCATGAGCCGGTGATGCCACACCTTCTAGGTATCGTATCACCCCTCTTGAATGTCTGTGACGCTGATGACCGTATAGGATGCCGAACTTGTGTCAGTATAGGTCTATACCTGTGAGCAGGGTTGGGTTTGTTGCAGGAAACCTTAACCTTCATACTACCTGGTTTTCTTGATAGTAAATCAGTTTTGTTGGTATCAGAGGTTCTCATCATCAGACAGATGATTTTTCTTGACAGAGCAGAGTTATGGTCCAGTATCAGAGGGCCTTATTTTCAGAGATACGTTTGTTCTTGATAGAGCAAAATTGGGGTCCTGTATCAGAGGTCCTTATTATCAGATGTTTGTTCTTGACAGAGCAGAGTTTTGGTCCTGTATCAGAGGTCCTTATTATCATACGTGTGTTTGTTCTTGACAGAGCCGATTTGTGGTCCGATACCAGAGTTTTCTTATCATCAGAGATACGGTTGTTCTTGACAGAGCAGCATTATGGTTTTGTTGATATAGAATTTTCACCTTCATCACTTCAACAGCACAGTCATCTTGATCTCCTGCTGCATGATTGCATTTTACATTGCTTTGCATACCCATTTGCATTTCATTAACGTGTGTCTGTGTTGCAGGTACCGTTTCCCCCGATTCATGATTTCTTGCCTTCTATCGTGTTATTATGGGTTCTCTGAGGAAGACCGTGGCTTACAAGCTCCCCACTCCGGATGTTGTTCAGCTGACTGGTTTGATTGCTTTGGCAGATGATTCTGTGAGAGATGAATTCAGAAAGTCTTACGGTAAACTGCTCAGTTTGGTTCGTAAACCCTCTGTGTTTGAGTTGAATGGGTTGCACGCACTGCTGCAGTTCTATGATCCTCCCTTGAGATGCTTTACTTTCCAGGACTTCGTTCTCGCACCCACGCTAGAGGAGTATGTCGATTTGTTAGGTGTGCCTATCAAGAGTCAGATGCCCTTTGTTCATATGGATGTCGAGCCTAATCTGGATAGTCTAGCTCCGTCACTTCATCTGGATGCCTCCGAGTTGGTATTGTCTAGTTGGAACAAGGTTCCCGGTTTCTCCTTGCAGTTCTTGGTGGGAAAAGCTCAGCAGTGCGCTAAAGACGGATGTTGGACCGTGTTCAATGCCATCCTCGCCCTGTGCATATACGACATCATTCTGTTCCCCAATATGCCTGACTTTGTAGACTTCGACGCATTTCACATCTTTGCATCAGGGAATCCAGTCCCTACCTTGATAGGAGATGTCTACCATTCTGTCCACTACAAAAAAAAAGAATAGAAGGGGCAAGAATGTCTCGTGCTGTGTACCCCTGCTCTACAGATGGCTTGATAGTCATCTACCTAAGAAGGGTCCCTTTGCTTCGTCTGCAGCCACAACTGAGTGGTCTGAGCGGTTGATAAGTCTATCAGCGGAGGATATTTCCTGGTTTGATAGAGATAGGTTGGGTACCGAGATCATCTTCAGCTGCAGTGGGTTTCCGAATGTGCCTTTGATAGGCAGGAAGGGCTGTATAAACTATAATCCATCTCTGCTGGTCCGACAGTTTGCCTATGCTTTGAGAGCTCCGCCGAAGGATGAAGAGGTGCAGGAATCTTTGTACCTCACTGGTCATCTAGAGGGGGATATGTTATCTAAGCTTCAGCACGCTTGGAATGGTATCTGTAAGCGGGGAAAGCCGCTGTTGGGGAAAAGTAACAGCCAGGCCTACGCTCCGTATGTGACCTGGATCAGAGCCAGAGCAGATGCTATAGGGATGCCGTTTCCTTCTGCCAAGCCAGAAAGCCTTCTAGTGATTGAAGAGCCTACCACCATGCCTATTCAGCAGCATAATCAGGTGTTAGCTGAGAGAGACGAGCTGAAGAAGGCAAATGAAGAACTGGAGAAAGAATTGGCTCAGCTCAGAAGCGAGAGAAGCGAAGCCGTCCATTCCTTCAAGAGGAAGATAGAGCTGGTGAACCAGTTAGAGACAGATTTCACTAAGCAGATGGCTGAGCGTGAGTGCTTGGGTCGAGACTTCAAAGCGGTTAATGACGTACTAGCGACCAAGAAGCAACACTTGGATGAAGCGTACCGGAGAATATCCAAGTTCAACCAGCATTGGAAGGCCACCCTAGCCAACAGGAAAGAGCGGGAGGAGAAGCTGATGCAACAGATCTCCAAGCTGAAAGCCCAGGTGAAGGCTAGTGAGAAGAGGTTTGATGAAGAAACCGCTCGCAGACATGCCACTGAAGGCCAGCTCAACAGGGCTCTTGCTAACCTGAAGGAGCGCAAACTGACGTTTGAGTCCAAGAAGCGGAAGCTAGAAGATTGTTTCGGTGAAGGAGCATGGGAAGATTTGGTCGAAGGTCTTCAATACACCATCATGCAAAGGGAGTTACTCGTCGAAGGGTTGCTCACTCGGCCTGATCATCCAGAAACGAAGGGGTTGTTAGAAGTGTTTCGCGCCCGTGACCGTGCTTGACTATTTGTGATCCTTTTGTTTTGATCATTGTTGTATGCTGACCATCACCAGGCTTGTTGGTTGAGGTCATGCTATTGATTCATCTTGTACTCAGTGACGTTGTGTACTGCCTTGATGGGCTTTCTTCATATATGAGATGTTATTTCCATGACTGGACTCGGACTTCTTATTATCAGCACTGGCACTCAGGCACTAGGATCGGGGGATACCTCCCTAACACACAGACACACGTTTGCATTTGCATGAAGCATTTGCATAACGAGCACTTTGTCATTTTTCCTAACCCTTTTGTGTTTTCAAGTTGTTTCAGGATTGATCAGAGACCAATCCACCGCTATCCGACCAGAGCAAATCAAACCAAAATCATGGAGCAAGTGCAAACTGATGTTCAAGAACTCCGCGAAAGAATGGACCGCTTCATGGAGCTCATGCAAGCGGTCGCCAATGGCCAGGATCAGCTCAAAACCTTGGTTCAGCCTCTGATTTCAAGGGTCGATAGCAATGGCGTACTCCATGGTGGGACCGTGCCTACCCCTCCGCCTATTGAAACTCCTCAGAATGGCATCCCCGTGACCGGGGGGAATGGCAGTGCCAACGGCAATGTGATAGCTAACATGGGACTCAACAGTAATACGACGGGCGTCGGTAATGATAGCTAACGTCAATGTGGGACTGGGCAACGTCAATGCAGGTGTTGGAAATTTGTTCGGGCCTCAGCAGTGGTTAGAAGACCGTCAAGACAATGTGTTCTCTCAGAGAGGTGTCGAAGGTGAGCTGACTGCTGAGGCACGACTTAGGTTTAAGGCACTCGAGGACAAGATGAGGAATATCGAGAACCAGAACACCCTGGGCGTTGATATGTCCAAGTTGGGACTGATTGCTGATTTCAAGGTACCTCTCAAGTTCAAAGTACCTGACTTTGAATAGTACAAGGGCACCATTTGCCCTTGCGTCCACCTGAGATCATAATACTGGAAAATGTCAGCTCACTCTGAGGACGAGAAGTTGCTGATGCACTTCTTTCAAGACAGTCTGTCCAGACCCTCCCTCGAATGGTACATGAGTCTGGAACCTACCAGTGTGCGCACGTGGAAGGACCTTGCTGAAGCATTTGTGCACCACTACCAATATAACAGTGACTTGGCTCCAAACCGAGTCCAATTGCAGAATCTGTCGCAAAGGAACAACGAAGGGTTCAAGGAATACGCCCAGCGGTGGCGTGAATTGGCAGCCAGGGTTCAGCCGCTGATGGTTGAACGTGAGCTTGTGGAAATGTTCGTAGCCACCCTCCTAGGGGTTTATTATGAGAAATTGGTCAGCAGTATGTCCGGAACCTTCTCAGATATCATTATCACGGGTGATAACATTGAAAATGGGATCAAGCTGGGGAAATTCAAAGTGATTCATCATCAGCTGGAGGTGGCAAGAAACCTTATGGTGGCAAAAGAAGGGAAGGAGAGACGAGCGCCGTGTCCAGCGCTCGAAGGAAGGGTAAAGGCCCTCACCAACAGGTGTCCAGTATAACTATCCCTGCAGTTCAACAGCCGCAGCAGCAGCAGCCAAGTCAACAAGGTTACAGAAAGTATCAGAACATGGCACCTTTGTCAAGTCGTCACCTTGAGACGCCGCCCATGTCTTATGCGCAGCTGTTACAGACTTTGCTCCAGTTGCAGCTGATCCAGAAGAGAACCCTGGCTCCCTTGACAGGGGCACCTCCGCCAGGTTATGACGCGAATGCAACTTGTGAATTTCACTCAGGGGCACCAGGCCATACAATAGAAAACTGCAAAGCCTTCAAGCATAAGGTGCAGGACATGGTGGACGCTAAGATCATCAATTTCTCAAATAATGTGTCGAATGTCACGAAGAACCCTATGCCGAATCATAGGGGAGGTGGAGTAAATGCCATTATTGAAGACGAGAATTTGGATTTGTTGACTGACGTCAGAGATCTGAAGACACCGCTTAGTTTCGTTAAAGCTAAGCTGATGAAAAGGGGTTTCTTCCTAGGTTGTGGACAACTATGTATGGGATGTGCGACAAGTCCTGATGGATGTGAACAGTTGATAGAGGGGATTCAAAGTCTGATGACCGAAGGAATCCTGCAATTTAGCCGAAGGGCCGAAAGCGAATCGGGAGAGGTAATGCTGAAGCAAGATGATGAGGTTGCCACCATCACCATCCCTCGCCAGACGATAACTATTTCTGCACCCAGGCCGCCCACAATTACCATCACCAAAGCTGGGCCGATACCTTTCGAAAGCACTAACACTGTCCCATGGGACTATGGGGCAGAGGTCTACTGCAACGGACAGAAGTTGGAACTAGAACCGTTTGGGTTGTCTGTGGAGAACCTAGTGGGCGTTAGCGGAATTACTCGCAGCGGAAGAGTATTCGCACCACCTGAAATCATGGCGGACAAAGCGGACAGAGCTGATGCAATTGATAAAGGTAAAAGTAAATTCGTTGAAGAGATCCCTTGCGGGGTAGAAAAAGACTTACTTGTTAAAGACGCCGAGGAATTTATGAGGTTGATTAAAAAGAGTGACTACAAGATCGTGGATCATCTCCATCAAACACCCTCGAAAATCTCCATCCTGAACCTGTTGCTGTGTTCTGAGGCACATCGCAACGCGCTGCTGAAGGTGTTGAATGCTGCGTACGTGCCGCAGGAAATATCGGTAAACCAGTTGGAAGGGGTCGTAGCCCACGTGAATGCTGGAAATGGGTTAGGGTTCACCGACCTAGAGATGACGCCGAAGGGGAGGAACCACAATAGCGCCCTGCACATCTCGATAGAGTGTAGGGGAACGATTATGTCTCACGTGTTGGTAGACACAGGGTCATCGCTCAATGTTCTTCCGAAGAAGGCATTAATGAAGTTAGATACTCGCGGAGTGATTTGCACACCCAGTGATTTGGTTGTGAAAGCATTCGATGGAACCAAACGCCATGTTTTCGGGGAGGTGACGTTGCCAATCCAAGTCGGGCCGGAAACATTCGACGCGGTCTTTTAGATTACGGACATCATGCCTGCCTACAGCTGTCTCCTGGGCCGGCCGTGGATCCATTATGCTGGAGCCGTGACCTCCACGTTGCACCAGAAGCTCAAGTACGCCGTCGGAGGCAGCATCGTGACTGTTTGTGGCGAGTAAGACATAATGGTGAGCCATTTGTCGTCCTTCAAGTATGTTGAGATGGATGGGGAAATCCACGAAACCCTATGTCAAGCATTCAAAGCTGTTAAAGTCAAGAACGTAGCTCCTGCAGTCACTGAAAAGCCAGAGATGACTCTCTCCTCCTTCAAGGAAGCCCGGGCCGTTGTCCAAGCCGGATCTACCCCAGGCTGGGGGCGAATTTTGGAGATACCTAACAAGCAAGACAAGTTTGGGTTGGGATATTCTCCTGGAGCTGAAGCCTCCTCTTCCGGAAGTGCGTCGCGAGGTAAAGGGCCAATCCAGTTTACAAGTGGCGGGGTGATATTTGAAAGAGTCAACGCGGTGTCTGAAGACAGCGGAGATAGCGACTGTGACTTAGATTCTTGGATCCAGCCAAGCAAGCTAGGCGAGAGCCTCAATAACTGGTCCGTCAAGGATGTCATCCAGATGACAAGCAAAGAGTAATGATTTACTTTTTCCAATCGTTGTACAACCCTATGTCCTACCCGGGGCATAGTGGTTTTATTGTCAGGGCCTCGTTTGATTATGTACATGCATTTTATCAATAAATCAAAAGGCGTTTTTCTTCGCATTCAAATGTTATGATCTTTGTTATTCCTGTTTTATATTTGTTTTGAAAAACAACAAAATGGCAATGGGGTTTGTGCTAACCTGCATATCCTTGTCTTAAGCTTAACCCTTGTTATTGCAGGATCCACATAGCAGATGACATCGACTCTGGACCTTCTACGACTCACTTTGACTTCGATTGCCCGATCTATCAAGCTGAAGAAGAGATTGATGAAGATGAAGACCTTCCCGAAGGGTTGGCCCGCTTGTTGAAACAAGAAGAGACAGTTATTCTGCCTCACAAGGAAGAGATCGAGATCGTGAATCTAGGTTCTGAAGAACTAGTCAGGAATGTCAGGATAGGGGCTGCATTGCAGAGTGATGTCAAGCAGAGATTGGTCGAGATGCTAAGAGAGTATAGTGACGTCTTTGCTTGGTCATACGAAGATATGCCCGGACTTGATACTGACGTCGTGGTCCACCACTTGCCGCTGCGATAAGATTGTCCTCCCGTTAAGCAGAAGCTTAGGAGGACACGACTAGATATGGCTGTTAAGATCAAAGAAGAAGTGCAGAAGCAGCTTGATGATGGCTTCTTAGCGGTCACTACTTACCCTCCGTGGGTCGCCAACATAGTGCCTGTACCGAAGAAGGACGGTAAGGTGCAAATATGCGTCGATTATCGGGATTTGAATAGGGCGAGCCCTAAAGATGATTTCCCGCTGCCTCATATTGATGTGTTGGTCGACAATACAGCTCAGTTCTCCGTGTTTTCGTTCATGGATGGCTTCTCCGGTTACAATCAGATCAAGATGGCGCCGGAGGACATGGAGAAAACTACGTTTATTACACCGTGGGAAACATTTTGCTATAAGGTAATGCCTTTCGGTCTGAAGAACGCAGGGGCCACTTACCAACAAGCAATGGTTACTTTGTTTCATGACATGATTCACCACGAGATTGAAGTCTATGTTGATGACATGATTGCGAAGTCCCAAACGGAGGAGAGACATCTGGTCAATTTGCTGAAGCTTTTGAGAGGCTTAGGAAGTTCAGGTTGAGGCTGAATCCTAACAAGTGTACTTTCAGAGTACGGTACGGAAAGGTACTGGGGTTTATCGTGAGTGAAAGAGGCATTGAGGTTGATCCTGCAAAAATAAAAGCGATACAAGAGATGCCAGCGCCGAAAACAGAAAAAGAAGTTTGTGGTTTCTTGGGCAGAATAAACTATATTACAAGGTTTATTTCTCAGCTCACGGCCACGTGTGAACCGATGTTCAAACTGTTAAAGAAAGATCAGGCGATTATCTGGAATGAGGGTTGCCAGAAGGCATTTGATAAGATAAAACAGTATCTACAGGAACCTCCAATCTTGATACCCCCAGTGGCCGGACGACCCTTAATCATGTACTTGACAGTTCTTGAGAATAGTATGGGGTGTGTTCTCGGTCAGCACGACGAGACGGGTAGAAAGGAGCATGCCATCTACTATTTGAGTAAAAAGTTCACAGAATGTGAATCTCGTTACTCGATGCTGGAGAAAATGTGTTGTGCACTAGCCTAGGCTGCAAAACGTTTACGATAGTACATGCTCAGTCACACAACCATGCTAATTTCGAAGATGGATCCGATCAAGTACGTCTTCGAGAAGCAAGCGCTCTCGGGCAGGATTTCCAGATGGCAAATGGTGTTGACGGAATATGACATTCAGTACGTTTCCCAGAAGGCCATCAAGGGAAGCGTATTGTCTGAATACCTGGCCGAACAGCCGATCGAGGATTATCAGCCGATGAAATTTGAATTCCCTGATGAGGATATCATGTTTCTTAAAGCGAAGGATTACGATGAACCGTTGCCCGACGAGGGTCCAAATAGGAAATCCCAGTGGAAATTGATATTTGACGGGGCGGTTAATTCTTACGGAAGTGGCATTGGGGCGATCATCACGACTCCCCACGGATCCCACATCCCGTTTACTGCGAGACTGACGTTTCCAGTCACCAATAACGAAGCGGAGTACGAAGCATGCATCATGGGTCTAGAAGAAGTGATTGATTTGAGAATCAAGAACCTAGATGTATATGGTGACTCGGCACTTGTGATTAACCAGATTATAGAGGAGTGGGAGACTCGCCAATCGAATTTGGTGCCGTACATGAACTATGCCAGAAGGCTGCTTCCGTTCTTTGATCGAGTGGAACTCCATCATGTGCCCAGGGCCGAGAATCAAATGGCTGATGCCTTAGCCACGTTGGCTTCGATGTATAAAGTCAATTTTTGGAATGAAGCTCCAAGAATTGTCCTTTCTCGTCTTGATAGACCTGCATTCGTCTTTGCGATCGAGGAAGCCTCCGATGGCAAGCCATGGTTCCATGACATTCAGACCTTCCTTATGACTAAGGAGTATCCTGCGGGAGCGTGAACCCAGGATAAGAAGACTCTAAGGAGGCTGTCTGGAAATTTTTATCTCAATCCTGATGGAGTTTTGTATAAAAGAAACCACGATCTCGTGCTACTCAGATGTGTAGATGAGAAAGAAGCGAGTATGCTCATGGAAGAAGTCCATGAAGGCACATTTGGTACGTACGCCGGCGGGCATGCTATGACGAGAAAGATCCTGAGAGCAGGATACTACTGGCTGATGATGGAGTCAGATTGCTTTAAATTCGCAAGGAGATGTCATAAATGCCAGATTTATGTCGATAAAGTTTATGTGCCGCCGTGCCCGTTAAATGTCATGTCCTCCACGTGGCCGTTCTCCATGTAGGGCATCGACATGATAGGCAAGATCGAGCCCACTGCATCTAATGGTCATCGCTTCATTCTAGTAGCTATCGACTACTTCACCAAGTGGGTGGAGGCAGCCTCGTATGCTAACGTGACCAAGCAGGTGGTGGCTATATTCATAAAGAGGGACATCATCTGTCGTTACGGAATTCCCGAGCGGATCATTACTGATAATGGTTCGAATCTGAATAACAAGATGATGAAGGAGTTGTGCCAGAGTTTCAAGATTGAACACCACAACTCATCTCCTTACCGGTCGAAGATGAATGGCGCCGTTGAAGCGGCTAACAAGAACATCAAGAAGATTGTACAGAAGATGGTTGTGACCTACAAGGACTGGCACGAGATGTTGCCATTCGCATTGCACGGTTATCGTACGACAGTACGTACATCAACTGGGGCAACTCCTTTCTCACTGGTGTACGGTATGGAAGATGTCCTACCGTTAGAAGTTGAGATTCCTTCTTTACGAGTTTTGGTTGACGTGAAACTCGACGAGGCAGAATGGATTAAGAACCGACTAAACCAACTCATCCTGATGGACGAGAAGAGATTAGCATCGATTGCATATGGCCGTCTGTACCAAAGTCGAATGAAGAAAGCTTATGATAAGAAGGTGCGTCCTAGAAGCTTTCAGACGGGTGATCTCGTCCTGAAGAAGATTCTTCCTCCACACTCCGACCACCGGGGCAAGTGGACTCCTAATTACGAAGGTCCGTACGTCGTCAGCAAGGTCTTCTCGATAGGAGCTTTGTTGTTATCCACGATGGATGGCGAAGATTTTGCATCCCCGGTGAACGCGGACGCAGTTAAAAAATACTTTGCTTAAAAACGACCCGCTGGAAAGAAAAAGAATATCCAGGCAAAAATGGGGCATCCCGGCGAACCATAAAAAAGGAAAAAGGTTCGGACAAAAATTAGGGATATAAAGAAAAGAATGTAGACCCGCAAAGTCGAAAACCCGGATGGGCGACTTTGGCAAAAAAGGGTATCCCGGTGAATCGAAAACCTGAAAGGGCGATTCAGGCAAAAGTTAGGGATTTGAAAAAGCAAATGATTGCGTTCCGCGTGTGGACTTTCATTGTTTAGTGGTTTGGAAGACCTGAGGGCCGTTTATCTGAATCAATCTCTTCTGAAGCTGAAGCGTCGGAGAGGTATCGAAGTCGAGTTGGTCATAGAGGGATCAACTCATGGTGTTCATCTACGCCTCATTGCCGACATTTGTGTATATACTGATGTATATTTATGTTTTATATTTGCGCAGCTTCCTCATTCCAGGAGCTTGCATCTGTTGTAAAACATTTTTACCCATTCAGGGGTCTGTTATCAATAAAATGTATACTATTCAGCAAGTATGTTTGTTTGTTTAGCATTTATCTGTTTTGTTTGCGAAAAAGAACGCCAATGTTTTTGATAAAATGCGCATACATAAACCTACTGGCCTAGGCCATTGATTGTTGAAACAATGAATTACTTGAACATTGTCACAAGATGATAACCTTGATAGGTCCCTTTGAGAAGGGTATCTTGTCTGTTTGTTTGTGTTGTCGCAGGTATGGCATCATTTCCCCAGCTGAGTCATGCGCTGAAGTGTATACCCGTCCCCAGCACTAGGTCAATATGCAGATTCTCATAGAAAACTATCCGCAAGCATGCAGCACTCGACAGTTCAAGACTGAAGTCTCCAGCGGAATTGAGATTCCCCACAGAGTTGTACTCTCCCCAGTAAGCAGGATGGTTCCTTCTACCCCAGCCGAGCCAACGAATCCCCAAGAGAGCCGAGTCCTTGGAAAGCGGTTAGGACCATGATTGGTTGTCCCCAATAGAGTGTTGAATAACTGATGTTGTATTTCCCCGCCGGAGTCGTTACCTCCAGGAAGGGTTGACTGCGAATGCCGTGCAGTTTATTTCTGCGATTGACATCGCTTTCCTCAGCAGGTCCAGGTTCTCGTAGAGCTTCATTCCCTTGCAGCAGTCGACTGAAGTTCATTTCCCCAGGCGGAATCCGATTGAGATTGGTGTGACTTCTTCTCCTTAGCAGGATGAGTCCTTCCTCCACCAGAGTGGTCCTTTCTCCTTGACAGGAGAATTCTCCCTTCAGCATTTATTTTGCTGATGGGGCCATAGCATTTTGCATGATTGCATAGCATTTACCCTAAAAACGCGTAGCATTTCCACCGTGTGGAGCATTGCGCCATTGTCGAACCATATGCATATGAAGCATGAGCTAGGTTGTTGCCGTTCTTGTTTTGCAGGTGTTCCCCAGCAGGGTGTCTGCTCAGGATGATTCCTGAAATCTCAGAAGAGTTATGTGGCCCAAGATGATTCTTGAACTCCCTAGAAAAGTCGTTTACCCAAGATGATTCTTGAATTCCACAACGAAGTGGTTTGCTTAAGATGATTCTTAAAATCCCCAGCGAAGTCGCCAGAGAGGGTTGCTCAAGTTGACGCTTAGAGTCCCCGGCATAGTGTTTGCTCAGGATGATTCCTGAAATCTCCCGAAGAGTTATTGGTTCAGGATGATTTTTGAAGCCCCCGACGGAGTTATTTGTTCATGATTATTCTTGATTTCCTCAGCTGAGTTTATTTGCCCAGAATGATTTCTGGATCCCCGAAGCAGAATTACTTGATAGTTATCCAGAATCCCCAGCGGAGATGTGTCATCCCCAGCAGGTTTCTGAACGGAGAAGTTGAAATTTCCCTTGAAGACTTGATGATTGAAGTCCAACTGTATTAACGACGCAGTTCTCTCAGCCGATGCGGAGTGCCCGTTGGCATAAGTTTGGATATCCCCAATTGGTTCATGATTGACTGAGAATTCTATTCCCGACTTGGTAATAAAGTTCGGCCGATGCCCAAAAATTTCTTTGAATGCCCGATGGCACGATGAGTCCCGAGGAATCCTGATGCCTGACGGCATGATCGACCATGTATTACTGGTTACCGTGTGACCAATCCCCCAGCTAGTTGTCGTGCAGCTAATATTTCAATTTTCAAATATTTGTTCCCATCAGAGTACCGTGTACTTGTGCAGTTGGCAAATTTCCGAGTTTGTTAGTATTCAACCGTCTTTCACCTTGATGGTTTGAGAGACGTTCGCTTCTCACCCAGTCAGGTGCAAGCCGCTTGAATAGGGGCAGCTGTTGCACCCCAAAATTTGCTCAACATTTCTTTACCTAGCTTGTGTTTAATTTCATGCACATTAACATTATCATTTGCATTTCATTGACATGTATGCAGGAGATCAAGAGGTATGATTACCAATCAAGAACTACACAAGAGTTTGAAGCTAGCTAAGAAGGTTATTCGGGTGTTCAAGGGTTGATATCCTTGTTAGAGAAGTTAAAAGATCCTCAGAGAGAGTGGTTGAAACCAAGAGGGTGTGTCTCCTAACTTGAGAGTTGTGGGAAGTCATCAGGTGATTCTGAAGCCATGAGGATGGACTGGATGTCTTGAGAGAGCTCATGAGAAGTGTTGAAGATCACTTTGACGCCTAGACAGGTCATTGTGCAAGATTAAGAAGACTCATCCATGAGTGGTGCAATTAGGGTTTGACTGGGTCAACCCTAAGTCAACTGATGATTTGGATAAGGTTGAGACCTAATCCAAGAGCCATGTGATCATGGATTGATGCATTGAGATGTTATAAAGGTGATTCCAAGGTCAACTCATCATGATTGAAGAGTTTGAGAAGTTTCAAGCTAGGGTTCCTAAGGCTTGACAGTGTAAGATCCCCTAGTTTGAACCCTATCTTCAAGGCAATTTATCTCAAGATGTGATTGTCATCTCATCTTGTCCCCAACATGAATGTTGTAGAGCATGATCTTAGCTTTAATTTGAGTGCTATAAGTCCTTGATAGGATTTGTAGAACTCAAGTTATGACTTTGACAAGTTACAGGTCATCTGAGGTATGTGAATTTGGGGGCTTGAAAGTTGCCCAACTTGCATGAAACGTTTACCCTAGAAGGATGATTCCTATGAACTTTTGGTCAACACGAATGTTATTCCTTATCCTATAAGATTTCTAGATAGTACTAGAAGTCCTTGATAGGATTTGTAGAACTCAAGTTATGGCTTTGACAAGTCAAGGGCATTTTGGTCATTTGGAGATTATAGGTCATTTCAACCATAAGGCCATAACTCCTATTTCCAAGCTTCAAATGAGAAAATGTTCAACATCAAACTTGTTCAAAATGATGTTTTAAGGCTATTCAAGAGGTCATGAGATGTTGGAAATGCTTGTAGCTCAAAGTTGCAAAAATGACCTAAAATAAGGGTATAAGTTAAATGAACCAAAGTTGAAAATTTATACTTTTGATCTACACATCCAAACCAAGGCATGTAATAGGTCATTTTGACTCTAAAAAGCATTTTAAGAACATTGGTTTAGCCACATTTTTGAATTGAGGTCTAATTTGTGGACTTGCTTTGAAAAGTAGTTACTTACATCTTAAGTAACATTTGCAAAACCAAAATGCAAGGCATAATCAAGGTCCCTTGCAAGCCAAACACTTCCAAAATGTCACTAGGGGAGAAATTGGAAGGGAATGTGATTGATTTCAAGCTGTTAACAGGATTATGCACACCATGGCATATAAGTGAACTTCTCATGTCATGAGAGATTGAATTTCTCCTTGGAAGGATCTAGAGTTTTCTAGATCATCCCTACACACTCTATATATGGAATAGAAGTGGTTCAGATCATTTTTTGGTGATGATTGAGAGAGAAAACTGAGCTTGCACCTTGAACTTTCTCATTGCAAAACAAAATCGGTTACAAGGTTAGAGGCCATTTCAGTTTAAGAAATTGATCTCAATAGCTTGCTCTGAGGTTGCTGATCAATTCCAGATTAAATTCAAGGCACTGTGGTGGAAGAATCGTGAAGTAGCCATTGGAGAGTGAAGCTTGCAACTCAGAATCGGATTTGATAATTCAAGAAGATTTAACTCTTTTCTTTGCATACAGAAGATTGATTGTGATTCAGTGAAGGATTCTGCAAGTTCTTGAAGGCTGATTTGAAGATTCAACCCTTCTGTTTGTTCAAATTCACCAGGTATGCAACCCTTGTGCTATGGCTTGAATTAAGTAGAATTAAGATGAATTGTTATGGTAGATGCATAGTAGGATGGTGTAGGAAGATTTCTGGATCATCAATTTGGAGATTAGTGACCAATTAGGGTTCATGGAATTTTTGGTTGAGATTGTTATTCTTGGATTCTTGAACTGTTAGCATGATTAAATGGCATAGGAAGATTCCTTGTGAAAATTGGAGTGAGTTTCATGTAGAGACCTCTTGGAATGGAGGCCTGTGGAGAGAGTTCGGGTTGGGGACGATGACCGGAGCACCACCGGCGGTGGCCGTGGCTGCGCGCGAGGTTCAGAGATTCAAAAGGTTGAAGATGATCCTTGGATCAGGGTAGGACCTTTGACCAGATGAAGATCCAATGGCCACGAATGGATTTCAATTTGTGAAGAGTTCTGAGTGATGAAACGTTGCGTTTCATTTAATTGATGGTTTTGGGCCTAAGTCTCAGATTGATAACCACACCCCCCTGATGGCCCAATCCATGAATTGAATTGATTTTGTTTTCTATCTGCGCCGTGCATTTATTATTTTCTTTGGATTTTCATATTATTTTTCATTTTTATGCATGGTTATTGATTAAATAATAAAAAAATTGGAAAAATAACTCAATTAATCCCATTCTTTTTGCATTGAATTCATGATTGAATCTAGTATTTTTTAGAGAAAAAATATTTTTATTTCATGCATTTTCTGATTTTATGGGAATTTTCACATTTTAATTGATATTAAAATAGTCATGTTTGATGCTTGATTTTGTGGAATTTTGTTGGATCATGTGATGATGATTCTGATCTTGATTTTTTGTGAGTAGTTAGCATAGATATGCATGCTCCCCATAGATTTTTTTCACATTTTTGTGATGAACATAGGTGGTAGTTTAGGTTGAAACCTTTAGAAGCTCCATTTTTAGGGTTTATGGTTGATACCTTTGGATTTAGGACTTAACTTTAGGACTTAATAGATGATTTAGTCCCTGGTTTTTGTATGAGGCATTCTTAATTGAATTAGGATCCCTTAGAAATTTTGGTAGAAATTTATAATATAGTTTACTATTTTTGATTGATTTTAGATTAAGTGCTAGTTTTAGATGATTCTAAGGCACTAACTCAACTAGATTAACTTCTTTAGTTCCCTTAGATTAGGGTTTTGCTTTTCTTGTTCTTGGATGATGTTGAAGGCAAGTTGAAGATGCATTGGATTGCTTGAAGAGGCTTGGATTTGAAGATCTTCCCTTCTTGTGGTGTAGTTTTGATTAGGCTAAGATTAGGGTTTTGTAGGCAGAGCTTCTAGATTGTTCTCCTTCTTCATAAACATGGAATATGTTGATCAATTCCATTCTTCCCTATGATGTAATGTCCCTTGTAAAGGCCTCATCCCTCCTTTGGTAGGATGTGTGGCTCTTTGCAAATTGGTAGAACCTTTGAGGGTCCCTTTCTCTGATGACAGGATGCTTAGTGGTGACCTTTGGTCTTCACTCTACTACCAATCATCTAAACTTTGCTCTTGATAGATGAATCTTTCTCCCTTGTTAGAGGATGGAGTTCCTTGCTTGAAGAAGATTGAAGGATGGAGTTGATACTTCTGTGTGTTTGAAGATTACTCTGAGAAGCTGAAGCTTATAGATGAAGAGGACCAAGTTGATACTGGTGAAGAGGAGAGAGCTGAAGCTTGAAGACCAAGTTGATACTTGTGAAGAAGATCCAATTGAGATTGAGTGAAGAGCTGAGGATTGAGGAATGAAGGATAAGTTGACACTTACATTGATGCATTGAGAGACTGAAGGAGTCAAGTTGATACTTGATATTAGGGTTGAAACCTGAAGGTGGAATTGACTGAAGAGCTGAGGCTTGGAGAAAGAACAAGTGGACACTTATGTTTGATGGGTTGAAACCTTGGAGAAGCAAGTTGATACTTGTCATTGAGGATGATAGTCTTGAAGGGTGGTTGAAGTATGAAGACTGGACTGCTGTCTGAGGAGGGCTTTATTGTGGAAGCTGTTGATCTGTTTTCTTTTCTGTACTGATGTGCCTTGTTTGATTTGCTTGATGCATTAGAATAAGTCCATATCTAGACTGATGTAAGCTAGGAGCATGATTGCACTAGAGGTTGAGTTTCTCCCTCTGCTTGTATTTTTACTGTATGGCTTTGCTTGCGGGTATTCGATAGAGCCCGACTCCCTTGCCTATGTGGTTTATGTTGCTTGATAGCATGTTATTTCTTCTGTATGATTGCAGTTACCTATATTTTGCTTGATTGCATGTTCCTTCTGTATGATCACAGTTATTCATATCTAGCTTGAGGTTGAGATGAGCTTGTGGAGGCTGACACCCCACACACATTTCCTCCCTCACTTGCATTGCATGCATTTTGCAGTTGTTTCCTGTACGGTTTACTGTTTAAGCTGATGCTTTATCTGTTTCTGTTTATCATTAACATGATCCCCTAGGAATCTCACTTCCTTTGATAAGGAAGTGATGATTAGAACTTTAGGTTGAAACCTATGCATGATAACTTCTAGGAGTTCCCTGTTTCAAACTTCAACCATAGGATGAATCCTTGGCATGACAACATTAGGACTTGATAGTCTCCCTTTAGTTGAGCCTGTTATCTTCTCATCTCGAAACAAATTAAAATACAGTAATAAAGGTTAACTGACGTCGTACGTTACGAGCCTTAAGCTATCTGAGAAAGGATTGTTGGAGAGTTTCTTTTCAACAGTCCGGATGTTTAGTATGGCACCCTTTGGGTGACATGCGACACATTCACTCTCAGGTCATAGTCTCTAGTGCGATATTGGTTGCAAACAAACATAAAAAACAGTTCTTCCGTAAAAGACAGAAAACAAACTTCAAACCTTTTTGCCCCGTGGGCCCGTAATTCAAAGGAAGCTTTTCTGAAGAAAAGAGTGTCGTTAACTCCCAGTTCTACCGCAAACAGTAACGCCTGAGTCTCCAAGGGTCGAGCTGCGTACACCGAACTGCTAGAACTGTTTGTTAACCCTACTCGATAAAATAGATGAATCTGAATCCCCGTAATCCGTATTATCCCGAACTACGTAAGCTCTGATCTCTCAAGCCTGTTGAGAGTACGTAAGCACAATACTGATGTATTGGAGAGCCACCTTCCTTGTAACCCGTAGTTAGGCGAACTACGTTGACTCTGATTTCTCATTCTCTGATGAGAATACGTAGGCATAAAGTGCGACGCTTTTCCGAGTCATTTTCTTTTCTTTTCAGACCAGCCTTGATAGGTAGATAGTAAAACCAAGGCATAAGCGTGGATCCCATCGAGTACGATGGACGTGACGGGTGCTAATACCTTCCCCTTACGTAACCGACTCCCGAACCCAGACAACGGTTGCGATGACCTTGTCTTATACCTTTTCGTCAGGTTTTTCCGATCGTTTCCTTTCCCGCTCTGAGGGATAAATAACGAAAGGTGGCGACTCTTCTGTTTTGCCGGCACCTTATTTTCGCGGAAGCGACAGCTGGCGACTCTGCTGGGGACTTGATAGTTTCCTGGGATCCAGCGTCCCATATGCGAGTCAGTTTGGGGATCCAACGTCCCCTGCGAGAGTCAATCTTAGCGCTTGTATGATTACTTGTTGGGTTGTGTTTATTTATCGCACTTTATTTCCCGCATTTTATTTTCAGTATGATATGATTATCTGTGCTGTTATGGGAAGGGCATTCTGATGAGTGAAAAGCCAGACCCAGGCTTGAGTGTACCTAGCATTAGTTGTGGAAATTAGTGGGCGCGTGCTTGCTTGGCAGGCACTAGTGTCTCATGAAATCCACACTCAGACGAGGTTCTCCCGGTTGACTTCTTTTTCAACCCTTTGGGTTGAGGGGGTTGTTGGTTTGGAGGATTGTCGACTCTAGGGACTGATCATTTGGTATTCAGCCGAGTGAGGCCGCTTCATGAGCCGGTGATGCCACACCTTCTAGGTATCGTATCACCCCTCTTGAATGTCTGTGACGCTGATGACCGTATAGGATGCCGAACTTGTGTCAGTATAGGTCTATACCTGTGAGCAGGGTTGGGTTTGTTGCAGGAAACCTTAACCTTCATACTACCTGGTTTTCTTGATAGTAAATCAGTTTTGTTGGTATCAGAGGTTCTCATCATCAGACAGATGATTTTTCTTGACAGAGCAGAGTTATGGTCCAGTATCAGAGGGCCTTATTTTCAGAGATACGTTTGTTCTTGATAGAGCAAAATTGGGGTCCTGTATCAGAGGTCCTTATTATCAGATGTTTGTTCTTGACAGAGCAGAGTTTTGGTCCTGTATCAGAGGTCCTTATTATCATACGTGTGTTTGTTCTTGACAGAGCCGATTTGTGGTCCGATACCAGAGTTTTCTTATCATCAGAGATACGGTTGTTCTTGACAGAGCAGCATTATGGTTTTGTTGATATAGAATTTTCACCTTCATCACTTCAACAGCACAGTCATCTTGATCTCCTGCTGCATGATTGCATTTTACATTGCTTTGCATACCCATTTGCATTTCATTAACGTGTGTCTGTGTTGCAGGTACCGTTTCCCCCGATTCATGATTTCTTGCCTTCTATCGTGTTATTATGGGTTCTCTGAGGAAGACCGTGGCTTACAAGCTCCCCACTCCGGATGTTGTTCAGCTGACTGGTTTGATTGCTTTGGCAGATGATTCTGTGAGAGATGAATTCAGAAAGTCTTACGGTAAACTGCTCAGTTTGGTTCGTAAACCCTCTGTGTTTGAGTTGAATGGGTTGCACGCACTGCTGCAGTTCTATGATCCTCCCTTGAGATGCTTTACTTTCCAGGACTTCGTTCTCGCACCCACGCTAGAGGAGTATGTCGATTTGTTAGGTGTGCCTATCAAGAGTCAGATGCCCTTTGTTCATATGGATGTCGAGCCTAATCTGGATAGTCTAGCTCCGTCACTTCATCTGGATGCCTCCGAGTTGGTATTGTCTAGTTGGAACAAGGTTCCCGGTTTCTCCTTGCAGTTCTTGGTGGGAAAAGCTCAGCAGTGCGCTAAAGACGGATGTTGGACCGTGTTCAATGCCATCCTCGCCCTGTGCATATACGACATCATTCTGTTCCCCAATATGCCTGACTTTGTAGACTTCGACGCATTTCACATCTTTGCATCAGGGAATCCAGTCCCTACCTTGATAGGAGATGTCTACCATTCTGTCCACTACAAAAAAAAAGAATAGAAGGGGCAAGAATGTCTCGTGCTGTGTACCCCTGCTCTACAGATGGCTTGATAGTCATCTACCTAAGAAGGGTCCCTTTGCTTCGTCTGCAGCCACAACTGAGTGGTCTGAGCGGTTGATAAGTCTATCAGCGGAGGATATTTCCTGGTTTGATAGAGATAGGTTGGGTACCGAGATCATCTTCAGCTGCAGTGGGTTTCCGAATGTGCCTTTGATAGGCAGGAAGGGCTGTATAAACTATAATCCATCTCTGCTGGTCCGACAGTTTGCCTATGCTTTGAGAGCTCCGCCGAAGGATGAAGAGGTGCAGGAATCTTTGTACCTCACTGGTCATCTAGAGGGGGATATGTTATCTAAGCTTCAGCACGCTTGGAATGGTATCTGTAAGCGGGGAAAGCCGCTGTTGGGGAAAAGTAACAGCCAGGCCTACGCTCCGTATGTGACCTGGATCAGAGCCAGAGCAGATGCTATAGGGATGCCGTTTCCTTCTGCCAAGCCAGAAAGCCTTCTAGTGATTGAAGAGCCTACCACCATGCCTATTCAGCAGCATAATCAGGTGTTAGCTGAGAGAGACGAGCTGAAGAAGGCAAATGAAGAACTGGAGAAAGAATTGGCTCAGCTCAGAAGCGAGAGAAGCGAAGCCGTCCATTCCTTCAAGAGGAAGATAGAGCTGGTGAACCAGTTAGAGACAGATTTCACTAAGCAGATGGCTGAGCGTGAGTGCTTGGGTCGAGACTTCAAAGCGGTTAATGACGTACTAGCGACCAAGAAGCAACACTTGGATGAAGCGTACCGGAGAATATCCAAGTTCAACCAGCATTGGAAGGCCACCCTAGCCAACAGGAAAGAGCGGGAGGAGAAGCTGATGCAACAGATCTCCAAGCTGAAAGCCCAGGTGAAGGCTAGTGAGAAGAGGTTTGATGAAGAAACCGCTCGCAGACATGCCACTGAAGGCCAGCTCAACAGGGCTCTTGCTAACCTGAAGGAGCGCAAACTGACGTTTGAGTCCAAGAAGCGGAAGCTAGAAGATTGTTTCGGTGAAGGAGCATGGGAAGATTTGGTCGAAGGTCTTCAATACACCATCATGCAAAGGGAGTTACTCGTCGAAGGGTTGCTCACTCGGCCTGATCATCCAGAAACGAAGGGGTTGTTAGAAGTGTTTCACGCCCGTGACCGTGCTTGACTATTTGTGATCCTTTTGTTTTGATCATTGTTGTATGCTGACCATCACCAGGCTTGTTGGTTGAGGTCATGCTATTGATTCATCTTGTACTCAGTGACGTTGTGTACTGCCTTGATGGGCTTTCTTCATATATGAGATGTTATTTCCATGACTGGACTCGGACTTCTTATTATCAGCACTGGCACTCAGGCACTAGGATCGGGGGATACCTCCCTAACACACAGACACACGTTTGCATTTGCATGAAGCATTTGCATAACGAGCACTTTGTCATTTTTCCTAACCCTTTTGTGTTTTCAAGTTGTTTCAGGATTGATCAGAGACCAATCCACCGCTATCCGACCAGAGCAAATCAAACCAAAATCATGGAGCAAGTGCAAACTGATGTTCAAGAACTCCGCGAAAGAATGGACCGCTTCATGGAGCTCATGCAAGCGGTCGCCAATGGCCAGGATCAGCTCAAAACCTTGGTTCAGCCTCTGATTTCAAGGGTCGATAGCAATGGCGTACTCCATGGTGGGACCGTGCCTACCCCTCCGCCTATTGAAACTCCTCAGAATGGCATCCCCGTGACCGGGGGGAATGGCAGTGCCAACGGCAATGTGATAGCTAACATGGGACTCAACAGTAATACGACGGGCGTCGGTAATGATAGCTAACGTCAATGTGGGACTGGGCAACGTCAATGCAGGTGTTGGAAATTTGTTCGGGCCTCAGCAGTGGTTAGAAGACCGTCAAGACAATGTGTTCTCTCAGAGAGGTGTCGAAGGTGAGCTGACTGCTGAGGCACGACTTAGGTTTAAGGCACTCGAGGACAAGATGAGGAATATCGAGAACCAGAACACCCTGGGCGTTGATATGTCCAAGTTGGGACTGATTGCTGATTTCAAGGTACCTCTCAAGTTCAAAGTACCTGACTTTGAATAGTACAAGGGCACCATTTGCCCTTGCGTCCACCTGAGATCATAATACTGGAAAATGTCAGCTCACTCTGAGGACGAGAAGTTGCTGATGCACTTCTTTCAAGACAGTCTGTCCAGACCCTCCCTCGAATGGTACATGAGTCTGGAACCTACCAGTGTGCGCACGTGGAAGGACCTTGCTGAAGCATTTGTGCACCACTACCAATATAACAGTGACTTGGCTCCAAACCGAGTCCAATTGCAGAATCTGTCGCAAAGGAACAACGAAGGGTTCAAGGAATACGCCCAGCGGTGGCGTGAATTGGCAGCCAGGGTTCAGCCGCTGATGGTTGAACGTGAGCTTGTGGAAATGTTCGTAGCCACCCTCCTAGGGGTTTATTATGAGAAATTGGTCAGCAGTATGTCCGGAACCTTCTCAGATATCATTATCACGGGTGATAACATTGAAAATGGGATCAAGCTGGGGAAATTCAAAGTGATTCATCATCAGCTGGAGGTGGCAAGAAACCTTATGGTGGCAAAAGAAGGGAAGGAGAGACGAGCGCCGTGTCCAGCGCTCGAAGGAAGGGTAAAGGCCCTCACCAACAGGTGTCCAGTATAACTATCCCTGCAGTTCAACAGCCGCAGCAGCAGCAGCCAAGTCAACAAGGTTACAGAAAGTATCAGAACATGGCACCTTTGTCAAGTCGTCACCTTGAGACGCCGCCCATGTCTTATGCGCAGCTGTTACAGACTTTGCTCCAGTTGCAGCTGATCCAGAAGAGAACCCTGGCTCCCTTGACAGGGGCACCTCCGCCAGGTTATGACGCGAATGCAACTTGTGAATTTCACTCAGGGGCACCAGGCCATACAATAGAAAACTGCAAAGCCTTCAAGCATAAGGTGCAGGACATGGTGGACGCTAAGATCATCAATTTCTCAAATAATGTGTCGAATGTCACGAAGAACCCTATGCCGAATCATAGGGGAGGTGGAGTAAATGCCATTATTGAAGACGAGAATTTGGATTTGTTGACTGACGTCAGAGATCTGAAGACACCGCTTAGTTTCGTTAAAGCTAAGCTGATGAAAAGGGGTTTCTTCCTAGGTTGTGGACAACTATGTATGGGATGTGCGACAAGTCCTGATGGATGTGAACAGTTGATAGAGGGGATTCAAAGTCTGATGACCGAAGGAATCCTGCAATTTAGCCGAAGGGCCGAAAGCGAATCGGGAGAGGTAATGCTGAAGCAAGATGATGAGGTTGCCACCATCACCATCCCTCGCCAGACGATAACTATTTCTGCACCCAGGCCGCCCACAATTACCATCACCAAAGCTGGGCCGATACCTTTCGAAAGCACTAACACTGTCCCATGGGACTATGGGGCAGAGGTCTACTGCAACGGACAGAAGTTGGAACTAGAACCGTTTGGGTTGTCTGTGGAGAACCTAGTGGGCGTTAGCGGAATTACTCGCAGCGGAAGAGTATTCGCACCACCTGAAATCATGGCGGACAAAGCGGACAGAGCTGATGCAATTGATAAAGGTAAAAGTAAATTCGTTGAAGAGATCCCTTGCGGGGTAGAAAAAGACTTACTTGTTAAAGACGCCGAGGAATTTATGAGGTTGATTAAAAAGAGTGACTACAAGATCGTGGATCATCTCCATCAAACACCCTCGAAAATCTCCATCCTGAACCTGTTGCTGTGTTCTGAGGCACATCGCAACGCGCTGCTGAAGGTGTTGAATGCTGCGTACGTGCCGCAGGAAATATCGGTAAACCAGTTGGAAGGGGTCGTAGCCCACGTGAATGCTGGAAATGGGTTAGGGTTCACCGACCTAGAGATGACGCCGAAGGGGAGGAACCACAATAGCGCCCTGCACATCTCGATAGAGTGTAGGGGAACGATTATGTCTCACGTGTTGGTAGACACAGGGTCATCGCTCAATGTTCTTCCGAAGAAGGCATTAATGAAGTTAGATACTCGCGGAGTGATTTGCACACCCAGTGATTTGGTTGTGAAAGCATTCGATGGAACCAAACGCCATGTTTTCGGGGAGGTGACGTTGCCAATCCAAGTCGGGCCGGAAACATTCGACGCGGTCTTTTAGATTACGGACATCATGCCTGCCTACAGCTGTCTCCTGGGCCGGCCGTGGATCCATTATGCTGGAGCCGTGACCTCCACGTTGCACCAGAAGCTCAAGTACGCCGTCGGAGGCAGCATCGTGACTGTTTGTGGCGAGTAAGACATAATGGTGAGCCATTTGTCGTCCTTCAAGTATGTTGAGATGGATGGGGAAATCCACGAAACCCTATGTCAAGCATTCAAAGCTGTTAAAGTCAAGAACGTAGCTCCTGCAGTCACTGAAAAGCCAGAGATGACTCTCTCCTCCTTCAAGGAAGCCCGGGCCGTTGTCCAAGCCGGATCTACCCCAGGCTGGGGGCGAATTTTGGAGATACCTAACAAGCAAGACAAGTTTGGGTTGGGATATTCTCCTGGAGCTGAAGCCTCCTCTTCCGGAAGTGCGTCGCGAGGTAAAGGGCCAATCCAGTTTACAAGTGGCGGGGTGATATTTGAAAGAGTCAACGCGGTGTCTGAAGACAGCGGAGATAGCGACTGTGACTTAGATTCTTGGATCCAGCCAAGCAAGCTAGGCGAGAGCCTCAATAACTGGTCCGTCAAGGATGTCATCCAGATGACAAGCAAAGAGTAATGATTTACTTTTTCCAATCGTTGTACAACCCTATGTCCTACCCGGGGCATAGTGGTTTTATTGTCAGGGCCTCGTTTGATTATGTACATGCATTTTATCAATAAATCAAAAGGCGTTTTTCTTCGCATTCAAATGTTATGATCTTTGTTATTCCTGTTTTATATTTGTTTTGAAAAACAACAAAATGGCAATGGGGTTTGTGCTAACCTGCATATCCTTGTCTTAAGCTTAACCCTTGTTATTGCAGGATCCACATAGCAGATGACATCGACTCTGGACCTTCTACGACTCACTTTGACTTCGATTGCCCGATCTATCAAGCTGAAGAAGAGATTGATGAAGATGAAGACCTTCCCGAAGGGTTGGCCCGCTTGTTGAAACAAGAAGAGACAGTTATTCTGCCTCACAAGGAAGAGATCGAGATCGTGAATCTAGGTTCTGAAGAACTAGTCAGGAATGTCAGGATAGGGGCTGCATTGCAGAGTGATGTCAAGCAGAGATTGGTCGAGATGCTAAGAGAGTATAGTGACGTCTTTGCTTGGTCATACGAAGATATGCCCGGACTTGATACTGACGTCGTGGTCCACCACTTGCCGCTGCGATAAGATTGTCCTCCCGTTAAGCAGAAGCTTAGGAGGACACGACTAGATATGGCTGTTAAGATCAAAGAAGAAGTGCAGAAGCAGCTTGATGATGGCTTCTTAGCGGTCACTACTTACCCTCCGTGGGTCGCCAACATAGTGCCTGTACCGAAGAAGGACGGTAAGGTGCAAATATGCGTCGATTATCGGGATTTGAATAGGGCGAGCCCTAAAGATGATTTCCCGCTGCCTCATATTGATGTGTTGGTCGACAATACAGCTCAGTTCTCCGTGTTTTCGTTCATGGATGGCTTCTCCGGTTACAATCAGATCAAGATGGCGCCGGAGGACATGGAGAAAACTACGTTTATTACACCGTGGGAAACATTTTGCTATAAGGTAATGCCTTTCGGTCTGAAGAACGCAGGGGCCACTTACCAACAAGCAATGGTTACTTTGTTTCATGACATGATTCACCACGAGATTGAAGTCTATGTTGATGACATGATTGCGAAGTCCCAAACGGAGGAGAGACATCTGGTCAATTTGCTGAAGCTTTTGAGAGGCTTAGGAAGTTCAGGTTGAGGCTGAATCCTAACAAGTGTACTTTCAGAGTACGGTACGGAAAGGTACTGGGGTTTATCGTGAGTGAAAGAGGCATTGAGGTTGATCCTGCAAAAATAAAAGCGATACAAGAGATGCCAGCGCCGAAAACAGAAAAAGAAGTTTGTGGTTTCTTGGGCAGAATAAACTATATTACAAGGTTTATTTCTCAGCTCACGGCCACGTGTGAACCGATGTTCAAACTGTTAAAGAAAGATCAGGCGATTATCTGGAATGAGGGTTGCCAGAAGGCATTTGATAAGATAAAACAGTATCTACAGGAACCTCCAATCTTGATACCCCCAGTGGCCGGACGACCCTTAATCATGTACTTGACAGTTCTTGAGAATAGTATGGGGTGTGTTCTCGGTCAGCACGACGAGACGGGTAGAAAGGAGCATGCCATCTACTATTTGAGTAAAAAGTTCACAGAATGTGAATCTCGTTACTCGATGCTGGAGAAAATGTGTTGTGCACTAGCCTAGGCTGCAAAACGTTTACGATAGTACATGCTCAGTCACACAACCATGCTAATTTCGAAGATGGATCCGATCAAGTACGTCTTCGAGAAGCAAGCGCTCTCGGGCAGGATTTCCAGATGGCAAATGGTGTTGACGGAATATGACATTCAGTACGTTTCCCAGAAGGCCATCAAGGGAAGCGTATTGTCTGAATACCTGGCCGAACAGCCGATCGAGGATTATCAGCCGATGAAATTTGAATTCCCTGATGAGGATATCATGTTTCTTAAAGCGAAGGATTACGATGAACCGTTGCCCGACGAGGGTCCAAATAGGAAATCCCAGTGGAAATTGATATTTGACGGGGCGGTTAATTCTTACGGAAGTGGCATTGGGGCGATCATCACGACTCCCCACGGATCCCACATCCCGTTTACTGCGAGACTGACGTTTCCAGTCACCAATAACGAAGCGGAGTACGAAGCATGCATCATGGGTCTAGAAGAAGTGATTGATTTGAGAATCAAGAACCTAGATGTATATGGTGACTCGGCACTTGTGATTAACCAGATTATAGAGGAGTGGGAGACTCGCCAATCGAATTTGGTGCCGTACATGAACTATGCCAGAAGGCTGCTTCCGTTCTTTGATCGAGTGGAACTCCATCATGTGCCCAGGGCCGAGAATCAAATGGCTGATGCCTTAGCCACGTTGGCTTCGATGTATAAAGTCAATTTTTGGAATGAAGCTCCAAGAATTGTCCTTTCTCGTCTTGATAGACCTGCATTCGTCTTTGCGATCGAGGAAGCCTCCGATGGCAAGCCATGGTTCCATGACATTCAGACCTTCCTTATGACTAAGGAGTATCCTGCGGGAGCGTGAACCCAGGATAAGAAGACTCTAAGGAGGCTGTCTGGAAATTTTTATCTCAATCCTGATGGAGTTTTGTATAAAAGAAACCACGATCTCGTGCTACTCAGATGTGTAGATGAGAAAGAAGCGAGTATGCTCATGGAAGAAGTCCATGAAGGCACATTTGGTACGTACGCCGGCGGGCATGCTATGACGAGAAAGATCCTGAGAGCAGGATACTACTGGCTGATGATGGAGTCAGATTGCTTTAAATTCGCAAGGAGATGTCATAAATGCCAGATTTATGTCGATAAAGTTTATGTGCCGCCGTGCCCGTTAAATGTCATGTCCTCCACGTGGCCGTTCTCCATGTAGGGCATCGACATGATAGGCAAGATCGAGCCCACTGCATCTAATGGTCATCGCTTCATTCTAGTAGCTATCGACTACTTCACCAAGTGGGTGGAGGCAGCCTCGTATGCTAACGTGACCAAGCAGGTGGTGGCTATATTCATAAAGAGGGACATCATCTGTCGTTACGGAATTCCCGAGCGGATCATTACTGATAATGGTTCGAATCTGAATAACAAGATGATGAAGGAGTTGTGCCAGAGTTTCAAGATTGAACACCACAACTCATCTCCTTACCGGTCGAAGATGAATGGCGCCGTTGAAGCGGCTAACAAGAACATCAAGAAGATTGTACAGAAGATGGTTGTGACCTACAAGGACTGGCACGAGATGTTGCCATTCGCATTGCACGGTTATCGTACGACAGTACGTACATCAACTGGGGCAACTCCTTTCTCACTGGTGTACGGTATGGAAGATGTCCTACCGTTAGAAGTTGAGATTCCTTCTTTACGAGTTTTGGTTGACGTGAAACTCGACGAGGCAGAATGGATTAAGAACCGACTAAACCAACTCATCCTGATGGATGAGAAGAGATTAGCATCGATTGCATATGGCCGTCTGTACCAAAGTCGAATGAAGAAAGCTTATGATAAGAAGGTGCGTCCTAGAAGCTTTCAGACGGGTGATCTCGTCCTGAAGAAGATTCTTCCTCCACACTCCGACCACCGGGGCAAGTGGACTCCTAATTACGAAGGTCCGTACGTCGTCAGCAAGGTCTTCTCGATAGGAGCTTTGTTGTTATCCACGATGGATGGCGAAGATTTTGCATCCCCGGTGAACGCGGACGCAGTTAAAAAATACTTTGCTTAAAAACGACCCGCTGGAAAGAAAAAGAATATCCAGGCAAAAATGGGGCATCCCGGCGAACCATAAAAAAGGAAAAAGGTTCGGACAAAAATTAGGGATATAAAGAAAAGAATGTAGACCCGCAAAGTCGAAAACCCGGATGGGCGACTTTGGCAAAAAAGGGTATCCCGGTGAATCGAAAACCTGAAAGGGCGATTCAGGCAAAAGTTAGGGATTTGAAAAAGCAAATGATTGCGTTCCGCGTGTGGACTTTCATTGTTTAGTGGTTTGGAAGACCTGAGGGCCGTTTATCTGAATCAATCTCTTCTGAAGCTGAAGCGTCGGAGAGGTATCGAAGTCGAGTTGGTCATAGAGGGATCAACTCATGGTGTTCATCTACGCCTCATTGCCGACATTTGTGTATATACTGATGTATATTTATGTTTTATATTTGCGCAGCTTCCTCATTCCAGGAGCTTGCATCTGTTGTAAAACATTTTTACCCATTCAGGGGTCTGTTATCAATAAAATGTATACTATTCAGCAAGTATGTTTGTTTGTTTAGCATTTATCTGTTTTGTTTGCGAAAAAGAACGCCAATGTTTTTGATAAAATGCGCATACATAAACCTACTGGCCTAGGCCATTGATTGTTGAAACAATGAATTACTTGAACATTGTCACAAGATGATAACCTTGATAGGTCCCTTTGAGAAGGGTATCTTGTCTGTTTGTTTGTGTTGTCGCAGGTATGGCATCATTTCCCCAGCTGAGTCATGCGCTGAAGTGTATACCCGTCCCCAGCACTAGGTCAATATGCAGATTCTCATAGAAAACTATCCGCAAGCATGCAGCACTCGACAGTTCAAGACTGAAGTCTCCAGCGGAATTGAGATTCCCCACAGAGTTGTACTCTCCCCAGTAAGCAGGATGGTTCCTTCTACCCCAGCCGAGCCAACGAATCCCCAAGAGAGCCGAGTCCTTGGAAAGCGGTTAGGACCATGATTGGTTGTCCCCAATAGAGTGTTGAATAACTGATGTTGTATTTCCCCGCCGGAGTCGTTACCTCCAGGAAGGGTTGACTGCGAATGCCGTGCAGTTTATTTCTGCGATTGACATCGCTTTCCTCAGCAGGTCCAGGTTCTCGTAGAGCTTCATTCCCTTGCAGCAGTCGACTGAAGTTCATTTCCCCAGGCGGAATCCGATTGAGATTGGTGTGACTTCTTCTCCTTAGCAGGATGAGTCCTTCCTCCACCAGAGTGGTCCTTTCTCCTTGACAGGAGAATTCTCCCTTCAGCATTTATTTTGCTGATGGGGCCATAGCATTTTGCATGATTGCATAGCATTTACCCTAAAAACGCGTAGCATTTCCACCGTGTGGAGCATTGCGCCATTGTCGAACCATATGCATATGAAGCATGAGCTAGGTTGTTGCCGTTCTTGTTTTGCAGGTGTTCCCCAGCAGGGTGTCTGCTCAGGATGATTCCTGAAATCTCAGAAGAGTTATGTGGCCCAAGATGATTCTTGAACTCCCTAGAAAAGTCGTTTACCCAAGATGATTCTTGAATTCCACAACGAAGTGGTTTGCTTAAGATGATTCTTAAAATCCCCAGCGAAGTCGCCAGAGAGGGTTGCTCAAGTTGACGCTTAGAGTCCCCGGCATAGTGTTTGCTCAGGATGATTCCTGAAATCTCCCGAAGAGTTATTGGTTCAGGATGATTTTTGAAGCCCCCGACGGAGTTATTTGTTCATGATTATTCTTGATTTCCTCAGCTGAGTTTATTTGCCCAGAATGATTTCTGGATCCCCGAAGCAGAATTACTTGATAGTTATCCAGAATCCCCAGCGGAGATGTGTCATCCCCAGCAGGTTTCTGAACGGAGAAGTTGAAATTTCCCTTGAAGACTTGATGATTGAAGTCCAACTGTATTAACGACGCAGTTCTCTCAGCCGATGCGGAGTGCCCGTTGGCATAAGTTTGGATATCCCCAATTGGTTCATGATTGACTGAGAATTCTATTCCCGACTTGGTAATAAAGTTCGGCCGATGCCCAAAAATTTCTTTGAATGCCCGATGGCACGATGAGTCCCGAGGAATCCTGATGCCTGACGGCATGATCGACCATGTATTACTGGTTACCGTGTGACCAATCCCCCAGCTAGTTGTCGTGCAGCTAATATTTCAATTTTCAAATATTTGTTCCCATCAGAGTACCGTGTACTTGTGCAGTTGGCAAATTTCCGAGTTTGTTAGTATTCAACCGTCTTTCACCTTGATGGTTTGAGAGACGTTCGCTTCTCACCCAGTCAGGTGCAAGCCGCTTGAATAGGGGCAGCTGTTGCACCCCAAAATTTGCTCAACATTTCTTTACCTAGCTTGTGTTTAATTTCATGCACATTAACATTATCATTTGCATTTCATTGACATGTATGCAGGAGATCAAGAGGTATGATTACCAATCAAGAACTACACAAGAGTTTGAAGCTAGCTAAGAAGGTTATTCGGGTGTTCAAGGGTTGATATCCTTGTTAGAGAAGTTAAAAGATCCTCAGAGAGAGTGGTTGAAACCAAGAGGGTGTGTCTCCTAACTTGAGAGTTGTGGGAAGTCATCAGGTGATTCTGAAGCCATGAGGATGGACTGGATGTCTTGAGAGAGCTCATGAGAAGTGTTGAAGATCACTTTGACGCCTAGACAGGTCATTGTGCAAGATTAAGAAGACTCATCCATGAGTGGTGCAATTAGGGTTTGACTGGGTCAACCCTAAGTCAACTGATGATTTGGATAAGGTTGAGACCTAATCCAAGAGCCATGTGATCATGGATTGATGCATTGAGATGTTATAAAGGTGATTCCAAGGTCAACTCATCATGATTGAAGAGTTTGAGAAGTTTCAAGCTAGGGTTCCTAAGGCTTGACAGTGTAAGATCCCCTAGTTTGAACCCTATCTTCAAGGCAATTTATCTCAAGATGTGATTGTCATCTCATCTTGTCCCCAACATGAATGTTGTAGAGCATGATCTTAGCTTTAATTTGAGTGCTATAAGTCCTTGATAGGATTTGTAGAACTCAAGTTATGACTTTGACAAGTTACAGGTCATCTGAGGTATGTGAATTTGGGGGCTTGAAAGTTGCCCAACTTGCATGAAACGTTTACCCTAGAAGGATGATTCCTATGAACTTTTGGTCAACACGAATGTTATTCCTTATCCTATAAGATTTCTAGATAGTACTAGAAGTCCTTGATAGGATTTGTAGAACTCAAGTTATGGCTTTGACAAGTCAAGGGCATTTTGGTCATTTGGAGATTATAGGTCATTTCAACCATAAGGCCATAACTCCTATTTCCAAGCTTCAAATGAGAAAATGTTCAACATCAAACTTGTTCAAAATGATGTTTTAAGGCTATTCAAGAGGTCATGAGATGTTGGAAATGCTTGTAGCTCAAAGTTGCAAAAATGACCTAAAATAAGGGTATAAGTTAAATGAACCAAAGTTGAAAATTTATACTTTTGATCTACACATCCAAACCAAGGCATGTAATAGGTCATTTTGACTCTAAAAAGCATTTTAAGAACATTGGTTTAGCCACATTTTTGAATTGAGGTCTAATTTGTGGACTTGCTTTGAAAAGTAGTTACTTACATCTTAAGTAACATTTGCAAAACCAAAATGCAAGGCATAATCAAGGTCCCTTGCAAGCCAAACACTTCCAAAATGTCACTAGGGGAGAAATTGGAAGGGAATGTGATTGATTTCAAGCTGTTAACAGGATTATGCACACCATGGCATATAAGTGAACTTCTCATGTCATGAGAGATTGAATTTCTCCTTGGAAGGATCTAGAGTTTTCTAGATCATCCCTACACACTCTATATATGGAATAGAAGTGGTTCAGATCATTTTTTGGTGATGATTGAGAGAGAAAACTGAGCTTGCACCTTGAACTTTCTCATTGCAAAACAAAATCGGTTACAAGGTTAGAGGCCATTTCAGTTTAAGAAATTGATCTCAATAGCTTGCTCTGAGGTTGCTGATCAATTCCAGATTAAATTCAAGGCACTGTGGTGGAAGAATCGTGAAGTAGCCATTGGAGAGTGAAGCTTGCAACTCAGAATCGGATTTGATAATTCAAGAAGATTTAACTCTTTTCTTTGCATACAGAAGATTGATTGTGATTCAGTGAAGGATTCTGCAAGTTCTTGAAGGCTGATTTGAAGATTCAACCCTTCTGTTTGTTCAAATTCACCAGGTATGCAACCCTTGTGCTATGGCTTGAATTAAGTAGAATTAAGATGAATTGTTATGGTAGATGCATAGTAGGATGGTGTAGGAAGATTTCTGGATCATCAATTTGGAGATTAGTGACCAATTAGGGTTCATGGAATTTTTGGTTGAGATTGTTATTCTTGGATTCTTGAACTGTTAGCATGATTAAATGGCATAGGAAGATTCCTTGTGAAAATTGGAGTGAGTTTCATGTAGAGACCTCTTGGAATGGAGGCCTGTGGAGAGAGTTCGGGTTGGGGACGATGACCGGAGCACCACCGGCGGTGGCCGTGGCTGCGCGCGAGGTTCAGAGATTCAAAAGGTTGAAGATGATCCTTGGATCAGGGTAGGACCTTTGACCAGATGAAGATCCAATGGCCACGAATGGATTTCAATTTGTGAAGAGTTCTGAGTGATGAAACGTTGCGTTTCATTTAATTGATGGTTTTGGGCCTAAGTCTCAGATTGATAACCACACCCCCCTGATGGCCCAATCCATGAATTGAATTGATTTTGTTTTCTATCTGCGCCGTGCATTTATTATTTTCTTTGGATTTTCATATTATTTTTCATTTTTATGCATGGTTATTGATTAAATAATAAAAAAATTGGAAAAATAACTCAATTAATCCCATTCTTTTTGCATTGAATTCATGATTGAATCTAGTATTTTTTAGAGAAAAAATATTTTTATTTCATGCATTTTCTGATTTTATGGGAATTTTCACATTTTAATTGATATTAAAATAGTCATGTTTGATGCTTGATTTTGTGGAATTTTGTTGGATCATGTGATGATGATTCTGATCTTGATTTTTTGTGAGTAGTTAGCATAGATATGCATGCTCCCCATAGATTTTTTTCACATTTTTGTGATGAACATAGGTGGTAGTTTAGGTTGAAACCTTTAGAAGCTCCATTTTTAGGGTTTATGGTTGATACCTTTGGATTTAGGACTTAACTTTAGGACTTAATAGATGATTTAGTCCCTGGTTTTTGTATGAGGCATTCTTAATTGAATTAGGATCCCTTAGAAATTTTGGTAGAAATTTATAATATAGTTTACTATTTTTGATTGATTTTAGATTAAGTGCTAGTTTTAGATGAACTAGATCAAGTTGAAGATGCATTGGATTGCTTGAAGAGGCTTGGATCAACTAGATCAAGTTGAAGATGCATTGGATTGCTTGAAGAGGCTTGGATTTGAAGATCTTCCCTTCTTGTGGTGTAGTTTTGATTAGGCTAAGATTAGGGTTTTGTAGGCAGAGCTTCTAGATAGTTCTCTTTCTTCATAAACATGGAATATGTTGATCAATTCCATTCTTGCCTATGATGTAAGGTCCCTTGTAAAGGCCTCATCCCTCCTTTGGTAGGATGTGTGGCTCTTTGCAAATTGGTAGAACCTTTGAGGGTCCCTTTCTCTGATGACAGGATGCTTAGTGGTGACCTTTGGTCTTCACTCTACTACCAATCATCCAAACTTTGCTCTTGATAGATGAATCTTTCTCCTTTGTTAGAGGATGGAGTTCCTTGCTTGAAGAATATTGAAGGATGGAGTTGATACTTCTGTCTGTTTGAAGATTACTCTGAGAAGCTGAAGCTTATAGATGAAGAGGACCAAGTTGATACTGGTGAAGAGGAGAGAGCTGAAGCTTGAAGACCAAGTTGATACTTGTGAATAAGATCCAATTGAGATTGAGTGAAGAGCTGAGGATTGAGGAATGAAGGATAAGTTAACACTTACATTGATACATTGAGAGACTGAAGGAGTCAAGTTGATACTTGATATTAGGGTTGAAACCTGAAGGTGGAATTGACTGAAGAGCTTAGGCTTGGAGAAAGAACAAGTGGACACTTATGTTTGATGGGTTTAAACCTTGGAGAAGCAAGTTGATACTTGTCATTGAGGATGATACTCTTGAAGGGTGGTTGAAGTCTGAAGACTGGGCTGCTGTCTGAGGAGGGCTTTATTGTGGAAGCTGTTGATCTGTTTTCTTTTCTGTACTGATGTGCCTTGTTTGATTTGCTTGATGCATTAGAATAAGTCCATATCTAGACTGATGTAAGCTAGGAGCATGATTTCACTAGAGGTTGAGTTGCTCCCTCTGCTTGTATTTTTACTGTATGGCTTTGCTTGCGGGTATTCGGTAGAGCCCAGCTCCCTTGCCTATGTGGTTTATGTTACTTGATAGCATGTTATTTCTTCTGTATGATTGCAGTTACTTATATTTTGCTTGATAGCATGTTCCTTCTGTATGATTGCAGTTATTCATATCTAGCTTGAGGTTGAGATGAGCTTGTGGAGGCTGACACCCCACACACATTTCCTCCCTCACTTGCATTGCATGCATTTTGCAGTTGTTTCCTGTACAGTTTACTGTTTAAGCTGATGCTTTATCTGTTTCTGTTTATCATTGACATGATCCCCTAGGAATCTCACTTCCTTTGATAAGGAAGTGATGATTAGAACTTTAGGTTGAAACCTATGCATGATAGCTTCTAGGAGTTCCTTGTTTCAAACTTCAACCATAGGATGAATCTTTGGCATGACAACATTAAGACTTGATACTCTCCCTTTAGTTGAGCCTGTTCTCTTCTCATCTCGAAACAAATTAAAATACAGTAATAAAGGTTAACTGACGTCGTACGTTACGAGCCTTAAGCTATTTGAGAAAGGATTGTTGGAGAGTTTCTTTTCAACAGTCCGGATGTTTAGTATGGCACCCTTTGGGTGACATGCGACACATTCACTCTCAGGTCATAGTCTCTAGTGCGATATTGGTTGCAAACAAACATAAAAAACAGTTCTTCCGTAAAAGACAGAAAACAAACTTCAAACCTTTTTGCCCCGTGGGCCCGTAATTCAAAGGAAGCTTTTCTAAAGAAAAGAGTGTCGTTAACTCCCAGTTCTACCGCAAACGGTAACGCCTGAATCTCCAAGGGTCGAGCTGCGTACACCGAACTGCTGGAATGTTTATTAACCCTACTCGATAAAACAAATGAATCTGAATCCCCGTAATCTGTATTATCCCAAACTACGTAAGCTCTGATCTCTCAAGCCTGTTGAGAGTACGTAGGCACAATACTGATGTATTGGCGAGCCACCTTCCCCGTAACCCGTAGTTAGGCGAACTACGTTGACTCTGATTTCTCATTCTCTGATGAGAATACGTAGGCATAAAGTGCGACGCTTTGCCGAGTCATTTTCTTTTCTTTTTCAGACCAGCCTTGATAGGTAGATAGTAAAACCAACCCGTCAGATAAACACAACAAGCATGGATCCCATCGAGTACGATGGACGTGAGGGGTGTTAATACCTTCCCCTTGCATAACCGACTCCCGAACCCAAACAAAGGTTGCGATGACCTTGTCTTATACCTTTTCGTCAGGTTTTTCCGGTTGTTTCCTTTCCCGCTCTGAGGGATAAATAAGGAAAGGTGGCGACTCTTATGTTTTGCCGGCACCTTATTTTCGCGGAAGCGACACCATGTTCTACAACGAATATCACCACCTAAAACCTAATAATTCTACATGAATCAAGCCATAGAATGAAATTTACATACCTGCAAATCTTGGATGAACAGAGCAAGCAAACCTTCAAATCAAGCTCCAAGATCTTCCAGATACCTTCTATGATCAATTACCAAGCTTCTGTATGCATCAATTAGGGTTGAATCTTCTTGAATTGCCAAACTCGATTCTGACTTGCAAGAGATGAGTTCAAAGTGCTATCTCACGATTCTTCCACAATCTTGATCAGCAATCTATCTGGAATCAATCTCCAACTCAAAGTAGAGCTTCTGAGTGCAAAAGAATGGATTGAAACTTCTCCAATTTGTGTAACTGATTTGGATTTGCAAGACGAAAACTCGAAACTCAATCTCTCCAATCTCTCTCAATCTGCACCAACCAATGCCTTGAACCTCTTCTAATACTTATATAGAGCATGAATGAAAGCTCTAGAAACTTCTGGATTGATCTAATGAGAAGTTCAATATCTCATGCCATGGAAATCTCATCTCATGCTACTCTCATGACAGTCCAAATAACAGCTTGTGTTTGCACTTGATTTTGATCCAAATTATCACCACATGACATATTGAATATGTTAGGATTGATTAGAGCCTTGTAGCTGATCCAAGGAATGAGTTTGCATATGTTACTTAAGTGTGAAGCTTTCAAATGCAACCCTTTGAATTTGACCTCAAATGGAAAAATTAATATTGCCATTGTCTTTAAAACCTCATTTCTGATCAAAATGATATATCACGTGCCCTATCTTGGCCTTAGAACAAAAAATCACAAAATTGACTTTTTAATGAACTTTAATTCTTCCTTTTCTTAGGCCATTTTTGCAATTTTGTGATACAAGCCATTCCAAGCTCTCATGAATTCTTACCTAGCCCAAAAACATCATTTTAAGCACATCTCATGTTGAACATTTTTCCATTTGAGGAGTGGAAGATAGAGATTTTGACCTATGTTGAAAAATGACCTATAATCATCAATACCCAAGATCATAACTTAAGTTCCACAAATCTTCTTGAGGACTTCTAGTACTCAAATTAAAGCTAAGGTCAAGCCCTACAATCCTTATGTTGGCCAAGAACCCATTTGAAAACTCCTTCATGGGAAAACGTTGCTTGGAAGTCAAGTGACTTTCACAGATAAATTTCAGTGTCCTCTGATGACCCATAACTTGCAAGAACCATAACTTGAGTTCTACAAATCTTCTTGAGGACTTCTAGTACTCAAATTAAAGCTATTGAGAAGCTCTATAAGTTTCATTTTGGCCAAGATTCCATTCGAAAATTGAATTTTGACTTATCTGGCTTGGAAGTTAGGCCTAAATTAGGGGATTTTACACTGAAACCCTAATTTGGCAACTCCTCCCACTCTTGATTCTCTTTGATTTATCCTTGGCACAACACCACACATGTGTCAACATATCAATTCATGAATCCCACAACCTCCAATTAACCCTTGATGCTCTTCAATCACTAAGTTGACCTAAGGTTGACCTAAGGTTGACCCAGATAAAACCCTAGTTGACTGCACTTCAACTGTGGCTCTTGTACTTGAATCAATGACTTGTCTCATCTTCAACATGACCCTCTAGGCATTTCATAAGCTTGTAAACATTCCATACCCTCAATTCATAGCTCATACCCCCATTGATGACCCTCAATACACCTCAAATTAGGAGAAAAGTCCACTGGTTGACCCTTAAACTTCTCAAAGCTTCAAACATTTCTTGATGACTTGGATGGTCTTAAGCTTGAAAAAACCCTTGATGTGCTTCTTTAGATAAGAATGGCACTTGATCCCTTGTTAGATGACTTGCTATGCAATGATATGCAACTGATGGGACTATGTACATGATGCATCTATGCAGATGATAATGCAATTAAAACATAAACCAGGTGAAATAGGTTGAGCAAATTTTAGGGTGCAACAACTGCCCCTATTCAAACGGCTTGGACCCGACTGGGTGAAGAGCGAACGGCCTTCAAACAATCGAGGTACGAGACGGTTTAATACCAAGAACCTGGAAATTTGCCAACCGCAGAAATAAACTGCACAAACTGCTTGGAAAACAACATCCGCTGACTGGATCCGGTCGTTACGACAACCAACTGATCAATTAGCGACCGTGCTGGGGATTATTCTTCATCAGCCCGAAAAAAGATTCAATCCTCGCGGGGATAGAACTTTGTCCATGTAGGACGCTATATTCTGTCAATACAGCAAAATCCTGACGACTTCGCCGGGGGAACATTTCTGTCTAATCACAGGGAACTTATCCGCCTATCTCTACAGGCACATTGTCTAAACAATAGGAAACCCCATCCGTCTACTTCATACGGAAAAAGTCATCTGCCTGGTTACAGGAAAATCCATCCTTATTTTCATGCGGGAAAATACATCTGTCTGATTCATACAGGAAAGTTCATCTGCCTGTTCCATACGGGAAAATCATCTGAATACTGTTTTTCTGCCTACTTCTGCAGTAGCTAACTCCGTTGGTCCAGCCCACAAATGAATTTGAGGAAGACTCTACTGGGGATAGTAACACGAGGAAATCACGGCGACTTCCTTGGGGAAAATACTTTTGTCATATATCGGAATGCAACTCACATACTCTGTCTATCACGGGGGAATCATCTATCTGGATACCGGAAAGGTTCATCCACCGGCTTCATACGAGAAACGTCATCTGCCTGATTCATACAGGAAAATTCATCCGCCTGTTTCATACGGGAACACATAACACATCTTCCTGCTTCATACAGGAAAGTTCATCCGCCTGTTTCATACGGGAAAGTTCATCCGCCTGTTTCATACGGGAACACATAACACATCTGCCTGGTTCGTACAGGAAAGTCCATCCGCCTGTTTCATACGGGAAAACATAACACATCTGCCTGGTTCATACAGGAAAGTTCATCCGTCTATTTCATACGGGAAAGCACATAACACATCTGCCTGGTTCATACAGGAAAGTTCATCCGCCTGATTCTTACGGGAAAACATAACACATCTGCCTGGTTCATACAGGAAAGTTCATCCGCCTGTTTCATACGGGAAAACATAACACATCTGCCTTGTTCATACAGGAAAGTTCATCCGCCTGTTTCATACGGGAAAGCACATAACACATCTGCCTGGTTCATACAGGAAAGTTCATCCGCTTGATTCTTACGGGAAAACATAACACATCTTCCTGGTTCATATAGGAAAGTTCATCCGCCTGATTCTTATTGGAAAATACATCTTGGATATAGCTTCCTAGCCTGTTCGCGGTAGTAGCTAACTCCATTGGGGATATTCTAAAAATAATTGCCCGACACCCGTTTCGACAACAAGTGACCTCTTCTGAAATTTTGATTTATGAAACCCTGAAATGCTGTCGCGACAACAAACCTGAAGAAAAACACTCCGCTGGTCAGATAAGAGAAACTTCAGCCAGTAACTCTGTGGGGAATAATAACAAGAACTGTATCATCGCATGTCTCACGGCGAGACCTCGATCGTCTGGTAACAGATTTGCACTGTAATTTCATACTCCTGCTGAGAAACACCTGAAAACAAAAGGTTAACCAACCTGATTTATGTTTCAAAATGCGTATGTCTGATAATGGCGTTATGCTCCATACGACATGGAAATGCTACGCGTTTTTGGGTAGATGCAAACATGATAATGTATGCAAATGCAAATGCAAGTTCAGGCTGCTGGGGAAGGCTCTAACAAGCTTGCTTCAACATGGCTGTTAAGGAAGAATACCACCCTGTTGGGGATGAACGGGTATCGCAAAGTATTCTGGAAAAATAAATGCCGAAAATACCACCAACTCTGCCGGGGAGAGATATTACACATTGATTTCCACTGGGAGGAAAGAGTAACACCCTCCGAGAAGATTAACTCAGCTAGGGGGAGAAGCAACCCTTCTGGGAGACGATTGTCTGGGTACAGTTTACAAACTCGGAACTACCACTCCGCTGGGGATAATCATCCTGACGAAATCACGACGACCTTTGGGGAGAAAGAAAACCATCCCCGGTGGGGATAATTCTTCTGAACACGCACATCTTTGACTCTCTGGGGAGTATAAACTCTGCATGGGACACTGATCTTGTCATGTTAGGGATATCCTATGGACAATTTCCATGAGGATACTCTTCTGGGAAAATAATCCTTCCTTCGGTAAGGGATCACAACATCTCAACCTCTGGGGATGAGGTGCGACCTGCTGGGAAGTAAGGTCAAGTCCTTCTTTCACAGCCTCTGGCTGGGGCCACCATTTTCTGATCGTTCGCTTCAACGGTGAGAACCCTGCAAAACACAAACGAAACAACACAAATCTATACAACCAAATCTATCCATGTTAGCGTCCGTGACATTACTTCAGTCAATTCGAAGTTTTATCAATCATTAGCAAGGGCCAGCAAGGTTATGCACATGCAAGTTCATCGGAACATTGGCGTTTTCCACATACAAAACAGTAAAGCATAAACATCAAATACTGAATAACATGTTTTATTAATAACAGGCCTCTGAATAGGCAAAGTTTTGTACATCGGATGTAACTCCTGAAAAGAGGAAGTCACGCACACACATATACATATATGCACAAAAAGCATAGAATAAAAATACAAATCGAATTTGTACACATGTCGGCAACGTGGTGCAGACAAACATCGTGAGCTGATCCTCCTATGACTCGCCTGACTATGGGGCTTTCCCGGTATTCAATTTTCGGAAGAGATTGTGTTGGAAAAACGAACCCTTAGGTACTCCCAAACCACTAAGCACTGCTTGTATCAGATCCGGACCGCATTCGTTTGCTTTTTCAATCCCTAACTTTTGCGTGAACCGCCCTTTGCGAGTTTTCGATTCACCGGGATACCCCTTTTTTTTGCCGAAATCGCCCTTGGCAGGTTTTCGACTTCGCGGGTGTACATCTTTTCAATTTTATCCCTAACTTTTGCCTGAACCTTTTATTCATTTTTTCGGTTGCCAGGATGCCCCATTTTTGCCTGGACTCTCTTTTTACTGTCCAGCGGGTCATTTTCAAGCAAAGTATTTTTTAACTGCGTCCGAATTCACAGGCGACGTAAGGTCTTCACCATCCATGGTAGATAGTAGCAAGGCTCCTCCAGAGAAGACTTTTCTGACATCGTATGGACCTTCGTAATTAGGGGTCCACTTGCCCCTGTGATCTGTTTGTGGTGGGAGAATCCTTTTCAGCACAAGGTCGCCCGTCTGAAAGCTTCGAGGACATATTTTCTTATCATACGCTTTCTTCATCCGGCTCTGGTACAACCGACCGTATGCTAGAGAAGCTAGCCTCTTCTCATCCATTAAGCTGAGCTGATTCAGTCTATTTTTAACCCATTCTGCCTCGTCAAGTTGGACATCTCGTAAAACCCTCAAGGAAGGAATCTTAACCTCCAACGGTAACACTGCCTTCATTCCGTATACCAATGAAAAAGGGGTTGCCCCGGTTGATGTGCGTACCATCGTACGATAACCGTGCAAAGCGAAAGGTAACATCTCGTGCCAGTCCTTATACGTCACAACCATCTTCTGGACGATCTTCCTTATGTTCTTATTGGCCGCTTCAACAGCGCCATTCATCTTGGGCCGGTACGGAGAAGAATTGTGATGTTCAATCTTAAAATTCTGGCACAGCTCTTTCATCATCTTGTTATTCAAATTCGAACCGTTGTCAGTGATAATCCGCTCAGGGATTCCATATCTGCAGATAATATCTCGTTTGATAAATCTGGCGACCACTTGTTTGGTGACATTGGCATATGATGTTGCTTCCACCCATTTGGTGAAGTAATCAATTGCCACCAAGATGAACCGGTGTCCGTTGGATGCCGTAGGCTCAATCTTCCCGATCATATCAATTCCCCACATCGAGAACGGCCACGGTGATGACATCACATTCAGAGGACTTGGGGGTACATGGACCTTGTCCGCATAAATTTGGCATTTATGACACCTCTTTGCAAACTTGAAACAGTCTGTTTCCATAGTTAGCCAATAATAACCTGCCCGCAGCAGTTTTCTCGTCGTAGCGTGTCCACCAGCATGTGTACCAAATGTACCCTCATGTATCTCTTCCATGAGCAACTTTGCTTCTTTCTCGTCTACACAACGTAGCAACACCAAGTCGTGGTTTCTTTTGTATAGGACACCGTCAAGATTCAGATAGAAATTGCCAGCCAATCTCCTGAGAGTCTTCTGATCTTGACTGGATGCCCCAGCCGGATAATCCTTGTTCTTCAGGAAATTCTGGATGTCAAAGTACCAGGGTTGACCATCGGCAGCTTCGTCAATGGCGAAAATGAATGCAGGCTTATCAAGCCGAGAGATAACAATCCGGGGAGCCTTGTTCCAGAAGTTAACTTTATACATTGAAGACAATGTTGCCAGGGCGTCAACCATTTGATTTTCTGCTCGCGGCACATGATGCAATTCCACTTTGTCAAAGAAAGGCAACAATCTCCTTGCTTAATTCATATATGGTATCAAATTGGGCTGACGTGTTCACCACTAGAGCTGAGTCTCCGTATACATCCAGATGTTTGATTCGCAAATCGATAGCTTCTTCCAGACCCATGATGCAAGCCTCATATTCAGCCTCATTATTGGTAACGGGAAAGTTCAATCGAGCAGTAAAGGGGATGTGCAACCCCTGAGGAGTAGTAATAATTGCACCTATTTCGCTATCATAGGAATTTACAGCTCCGTCAAATATTAACTGCCACTTGAAACCCAACTCTGGTCCTTCATTTGGCAATGGTTCTTCACAATCCTTCATCTTCAGGTACATGATATCCTCGTCAGGAAAATCAAGCCTCATCGATTGGTAGTCCTCAACAGGCTGCTCCGCGAGGTACTCCGACAGAACGCTACCTTTAATAGCCTTTTGCGAAACATATTGTATGTCATATTCGGTTAACACCATCTGCCATCGGGCAATTCTTCCGGAAAGTGCTTGCTTCTCAAACACGTATTTTATTGGATCCATCTTTGAAATTAGCAAGGTTGTATGATTCAGCATGTATTGCCTCAAACGTTTGGCGGCCCAGGCTAGCGCACAACACGTTTTCTCGAGCATGGAGTATCTGGACTCGCAGTCGGTAAACTTCTTACTCAAATAGTAGATCACATGCTCTTTACGTCCGGTATCATCGTGTTGACCGAGAACACAACCCATACTTTCCTCAAGAACCGTCAAATACATAATCAAAGGTCTCCCGGCCACTAGGGGTATCAAAACAGGAGGTTCCTGCAAGTATTCTTTTATCTTGTCGAACGCCTTTTGACAATTTTCATTCCAGGTTACAACCTGGTCTTTTTTCAACAACTTGAATAATGGTTCGCACGTCGCAGTTAAGTGAGATATGAACCGGGCGATATAGTTCAACCTCCCTAAAAATCCACGCACCTCTTTTTCTGTTTTAGGCGTCGGCATTTCTTGTATTGCTTTTATTTTCGCAGTATCAACCTCTATTCCTTTTTCGTTCACGATAAACCCCAGTAGTTTGCACGATCTCACCCCGAAGGTGCACTTGTTAGGGTTCAGTCTCAACCTGAACTTCCTAAGCCTCTTGAACAGTTTCAGCAGATTAACCAAATGCTCCTCCTCCGTCTGGGATTTGGCAATCATATCATCAACATAAACCTCGATCTCTTTATGCATCATGTCATGAAAGAGAGTCGTCATAGCGCGTTGATACGTTGCCCCAACATTCTTCAATCCGAAGGGCATCACTTTATAACAAAATGTTCCCCAGGGAGTAATGAAAGTAGTCTTCTCCATGTCTTCTGGCACCATTTTTATCTGATTATAGCCTGAGAAGCCGTCCATGAAGGAGAATACGGAGAACTGAGCAGTATTATCGACCAGCACATCGATGTAAGGAAGTGGAAAGTTATCTTTCGGGATCGCCATATTCAAATCACGGTAGTCTACACACATTTGCACTTTACCGTCTTTTTTCGGCACTGGCACAATATTAGCGACCCATGAAGGATATTTTGTAACAGCTAGGAAACCAGCATCCCACTGTTTTTGAACTTCCTCCTTGATCTTCATAGCCATGTCCGGTCGGGTTCTTCTGAGCTTTTGTTTAATAGGTGGACATTCCTCTCCCAGTGGCAGGCGATGCACAACCATATCCGTATCCAACCCAGGCATATCCTCGTACGACCAAGCAAATATATCACTGTACTCCTTGAGCATCTCAATCAACCTTTGCTTAATGTCGCTCCGCAGCGCAGCCCCTATACAGATGCTTCTCACAACCTCTTCCGACCCGAAGTTGATAATCTCAATGACTTCCTCATGAGGCAGAATGATTCTTTCTTCTTGTTTCAATAACCAGGTCAACTCTTCTGGTACGTCGCCATCTTCAACAATCTCTTCCTCAGCCTGAAATACCGGGTGCCCGAAGTCGAAGTGAGTCATAGGCGGTTCATAGATGTCATCTGAAATAGTAATCCTGCAAAGGAAATGGTTAAATGCTTCAAAACACATACAAAGCAAATAACCACATTGCCATTTTATTGTAAAAGATAAAAATAAGAAAAACAGGGATCACAATATTTGTATATGAAAAACGCCTTTATTTCATGATTAAACAATGTAATGTACATAACCAAATGGCCCTAAGCAAAGTCACTATGCCCCGGGTAGGACACAGGATTATTCAACAATTAGGAAAACAAATCATTATTGTTTAGTTGTCACGGGAACAGTTTCCCGGATAGACCAATTGCAGAGACTTTGTCCTGGCACGCTTGGCTTGATCCACGCGTCCATATCACAGTTGCTATCTCCGTCTTCAGCATCGGAAACAACATTGATAGTCTCGAAGGTCACCCCGCTTGGCATAATCGTGACTGGTCCCTTGAACCTGGGCGCTCCTGAAGAGGATTTTGATGACGAAGGATGATATCCAAGCCCGAACCTGTCATTCTTCACGGGAATTTCCAACACCTGCCCCCAGCCCTTGGTTTTTCCTGCCTGCACTAGAGCTTGAGCCTCTTTGTACGATGACACTGCCACATCCGATGTTGTACTAGGCGCTGGAACTTTGTCTTTAATTCGCAACCCCTCGAAGGCTTGGCAAGGTGTTTCGTGTATTTCGCCGTCGACCTCGACATATTTGAACAAAGATAAATGGCTAACCAAAATATCTTCCTCTCCACAAACCGTGACGACACTATCCCCAACCATATACTTCAGCTTTTGGTGTAACGTGGATGTGACTGCCCCGGCAGCATGGATCCATGGGCACCCAAGAAGACAACTATACGCCGGCTGGATGTCCATTATATAGAATTCAGTTTCAAATATTTCAGGCCCCACCTGCAATGGTAATGTTATTGATCCGAAAACTGACCTCCTCGTTCCATCGAACGCCCTCACCACTAAATCACTGGGCGTGTAGATAATCCCCCTGATGTCTAACTTCATCATGGCTTTCTTCGGTAGCACATTCAGGGAAGATCCAGTGTCTACTAAAACGTGGGACATGACTGTGCCCCGGCATTCTACTGACACATGCAAGGCCATATTGTGCTCTCGCCCTCTCGGAGTCAAATCAAAGTCTGTGAAGCCCAAACTATGCCCCGCATTGACATGCGTCATCACCCCTTCTAACTGATTAACAGAAACTTCTTGAGGAACGAACAACGTGTCTAGAATCTTCAGCAAAGCGTTCCGATGGGCCTCGGAACATAACAGCAATGATAGGATAGAAATTTTTGACGGCGTTTGCTGGAGGTGCTCCACGATTTTGTAATCACTTTTACGAATGAGCCTCATAAACTCCTCCACATCCTTAAGTGACGTTTCCTTTTCATTCGACTGAGAAGGACCACCCTCAGTTACCTTGGCTTTACCCTTGGCTAATCTTTCCGCCTCTACCTCGGGTGATGTGAAGATTCTTCCGCTTCTGGTCATACCCCCTGTTCCGACAACATTATCTACAACCCCAGCTGGTTTTCCATTGACTTTAATTTTCTCACCATCGCAATATACCTCCAACCCGTAAGTCCATGGCACGGCTTTAGTACTCTCAAAAGGAACTGGTCCTGCTTTGGTAATTGTGATCGTCGGCCGCCTGGCAGGCGCCGTTATCGTTATTGTTTTCCTCGGAATCGTCACCGCCGCGACATCGTTCAGGTTATCACACAACGCCTCTACAGGCTTTTCAACCGCGGTTCTATCAAATTGCAAGGTACCTTCATCCATCATAGCCTGAATACCCTGCTTCAACTCATTACAACCCTCTGGCTGGGTCCAATAATCCAAGAAAAACTCATCACAACCCGGGGATACACCTCCTTTTAGCAACCTGCTTTTAATCTCACCCAACGGTGTCTTCAGCTCATTGACATCCATCACTAGATTCAGATTCTCCTCTGTCAAGATGGCGTTTGCCCCATGATTGGGCATAGGCTGCTATACGATATTTGGACCCACCTGTCCAAAGTTAATAGCTTTGCTATCCAATAAATCCTAAACTTTGTGTTTAAATGCCTGACAAGCTTCTATATCATGCCCGGGTGCCCCGGAATGAAATTCGCAATGCTTGTTGGCGTCATACCCATACGGGAGTACTGCCCCTGTAGGTGGTGCCAAAGTCCTCTTTTCAACCAAGTTCAAACCTAGCAGAGTCTGGAGGAGTTCTGCATACGTGGAAGGAGGTGCGTTGAACACTCTTTTCGCTCTCGCGTTCTGTACCCTCCTCTGACCAGGATTCTGTCCTTGCTGCCGCTGCGGTTGTTGTTGTTGTGGCTGTCTTTGTTGAGGGAGTGGGATAGTGACACTAGCTATCTGCTGCGGCTGAGCATACTGATGTCTTCCTCTACCCCTGCCCCTGCCACCAAACACGACACTAGTATCACCCTGTCGTCTACCACGAAATGCTTTTTTGGCACCTCCTGCTGAAGTAGACTCACCTGCTTGGAACCTTCCCACTTTAATCCCATTCTCGATCATCTCCCCCATAAGAATCAAATCTGAGAAACTGCTCAATGACACACTAAACAATTTTTCATAGAACACCCCTGTAAATGTCCCAATGAACATATCATTCATCTCCCTTTAAATTAAAGGAGGATGCACCCTCACTGCCATATCGCACCACCTTTGCATATACTCTTTAAAGCTTTCACCGTTCTTCTGTGACAAACCCTGCAATTGGACCCGGTTTGGAGCCAGATCGCTATTGTATTTGTAATGGGTCACGAAAGCATCAGCCAATTGCTTCCAGGTTTTGATCTGCGTGGGCTCCAGCCCCATATACCATTCAAGCGAAGGTCCTGACAAGCTGTCCTGAAAGAAATGCATGAGCATCCTTTCATCGTCTGAATACACGAACATTCTCTTGTAGTAAGAGCGGACATGGACCTTAGGACAGGTGTCCCCCTTGTACTTGTCAAACGTGGGAGCCTTGAATTTCAACGGCACCCTCAGCCCTGGTACCAAGCCCATTGTAGTCATATCCAGACCGGTTGAGTTCTGACTCACTACCCCCTTCATTTGTTCTTCAAATCCCACACCTCTTCCAGAAAAGGCGTCCTCCTGACAGTCTTCGCCCCAATTCACATTTCCATTTCCATATCCATCGTACCCAGTGTGGCGACCAAACCCTTGCTGATTGATCATGGGTCCTCGTCCTCCGGTACCGAAACCCTGGTTGACCCTAACAGGTCCAAACCCAGTGTTGACAGGAATCACCCCAGCACCATTCATATTACCAAATCCACCATACCCCTGGTTAGCGTTACCAAAACCGTCATAACCGAAACCCTGAGCGTTGAAGCCGAATTTCCCGTCCTGATTAACGTAATCAAATCCCTGATCATTGTAACTGAAACCATTGTTGCCAAAACCAATACCACCATTGTTGTTACCACCGCCTTGGTTGGCGTCCCCAAATCCAACATCGTTAACAACAGTCTCATTTCCGTTCCCTGTGTTGCCATTACCAGCGCCAGCGCCATCGTTTACAACCACAACAGGAGGGGTCACTACAGGTGGAACCACAGGCGTAGGGGGCCCATCCTCCGGAATAGTTTCAACGTGCGCAGAATTGTGGTCATTATTAACATTCCCATTAGTCCGCGTCAGCAGCGGCTGTACCAAAGTATGGAGGCTCTCCTGGCCCTTAGCAATGTTCTCCATTGCTTGCATGAACAGATTTAGCTTCTCGCGGATTTCCTGCATCTCCACTTGGACTTGATCCATGATTCTCTTGCAGTTGTTTCGGGTTGAGTAGCGGTGAACTCTTTGTTCGTCAATCCTTAAAAACCTGAAGATGCAGGAAATAAGATACAGATTCAAGGATAGCGGTCATGCAATATGAGTGCAGATACAATTGTGTAAATATGCTACAGGTTATATTCCCCCCGATTCTAGTTTCGGAGAGAAGGCCATCATGACAATGGAGTCCCCATCAAGCAGGCAAGGAATCAGAAAACCCTCATATATAAGCAAATGCCAAGAGGCTGAGTACAAGAGTACAACTGAATACCACTGAAGAGACCTCGGCCAACAAGCCTGGTGATGGTCAAAATACAAGTACAGGTAACAAAAGCAAGGCAAAGATAAATCAGGCCAAATGGCGTGCTCTGACGTCTTCCAATATCCTAAACGTCTCTGAATGCCCTAGTCGGGAGATCAGCTCCTGTATCAGTAAGGCATGTTGCTCAGTCGTGGATCTCAGATTTTTGGCGTCGTCCTGGCAGGTTCCTTCGCTAAAACTCTCGTCAAGTCTGTACCTCTTGGAACCGACCTTCCCTTTGTAACCTCTCGGCTTCTCGTCAAGGTTACTTACTTTAAGCTCAACAGCGCTCCTAAGTGATGTCTCTTCGGCAATCTTTGCGTCTTGGGCTCTAATCTGTGCCTCTAGCGTGGCAATCTGCAGCTTCAGTTCGTCTTCATGCTCCTTCCACTTGGTAAGCATGGCATTCCACAAAGCTTCCCACTTGCTGAGACGGGAATAAGCTTTGCTTAAAAGTTCCTTCTTGGAAGTAAGCACCTTGCTGACACCGTTCAAGGCTATTCCCACTTTTTCTTTCTTGTTGGTTTCTTCCGTCAACTCTGAACCCAACCTGTTAATCAATTCAGTCTGTTCCTTCACAGTGAAGGTAGCTTCATTCTTCTCATGACGCAACTAGAAGATTTCTTTTTCTAACTCATCATTGGCTTTCTTCAATTCTTCGTTTTCAGCCAACAATTTGTTATACTTCTCACTCTCTTCCGAAGTAGGTACCTCAACCATTGGAAGATACAGGGGTTCCGCAGTAGGATAAGGCATCAAGGAAGTACTAGCTCTCTCGCGAATCCAAGCCAAATAAGGATCATAAGCTCTACTGTTGCTCTTACCGAGCAAAGCTTTCCCTCTCCTATGGATGTTAGCCCATGCATGTCTTAATCTGATCAAAACAGTCGAGTCTAATAAGCCCGTGAGATACAGAGATTCTTGTATCTCCTTCTCAATAGGAGCGTCCCTCAAAGCATTACCGAACTGTCTTACCAGCAGTGAAGGGTTATAGTTAATACAGCTTTCCCGTCCAATCAAGGGGATATTCGGAAAGCCACTGCAACTATATATAATATCAGTGCCCACCATACTCCGATCAAACCAAATGATGTTCTCAGCAGACAGCCCCATCAACCGGGAAGACCAATCCAAAGTATCAACAGCATCAACAAAAGGCCCTGTCTTCGGAAGATGCCCCTGGAACCACCTGTACAAGAGAGGAAGACAGCAGGAAACATTCTTGCCACGACGTTTCTCATTCTTGTAGTGAATAGAATGATAAACATCGCCAAAGAAAGTAGGAACTGGATTCTTCGATGCAAGAATCAAGAAGGCATCTGAGTCAACAAAATCTGGCACATTGGGAAACAAGACAATCCCGTAGATGTAGACAGCTAGAATGGCACTGAAAGCAACCCAACATCCACTCTTCGCGCACTGTGTAGCCTTCTCAGCCAGGACAGACAAGTGAAAACCATAAGCTTCGTTCAGCATGACCAAGCCTCCAGGGAACTCAGAAGCGTCTAAACTGACAATCTCAGCAAGTGTAGCTAACTCAGGCTCAGCATCAACATGTATAAAGGGAATCTGGTCTAGCACAGGAATTCCCAACATAGCAGAATACTCCTCCAAAGTGGGTGCCAGAATATAGTCGGGAAATAAGAAACATCTCAGCTGCGGCTCATAAAACTGCATCAAAGTATACACCCCATTCGTCTCGAATACTAAAGTTCTGTATAACAGACTGAACAATCTCCCATAAGATACTCTGAACTCAGCCCTCACTCTCTCATCTGCTAGAGCAACTAAACCCGGCAAGGAACTGATATCTGGTGAATGCAACCGGTAAGCAACTGTCTTCTTCAGGGACTCCATGTCTGGCTAGAAGATATACTAGAATCAGAGGGGAATGATCACACCTGCAACATAAATACATGTTAATGAAATGCAGTCATGAAAAATGCACATGTGTATGCAAACAAGGGACCAAGTGCAATGCTTCTTTGTACTGAATCCTGAGGACCGTCAAATCTTCATCTCAAACCAAACCAACCACTCAAATGAACCGTGTAACCATATCTCACTGACAGAGATAAACCAGGTACTCTGAGGTCAAAGGTTTCCTGCAAACAGCCCTACTTACCCCTCACAGGTATGTACTTAATTCGCAGACGAGGTACGACATCCTATGCGGGTTTAACGTCACAGACTTTCAAGAGCGATGATACGATACCCAGAAGGTGTGGCATCATCATCCCTTGAAGCGGCCTCACTTAGTTGAATCCCAATTGATAGGTCCCCAGAGTCGACAATCCTCGGGTCAGACAACTTGTCGAGCCCTAAGGGCCAGGCAAGAAGCATCAAAGAGAATCTCGTCCGAGCGTAAATTTCGCGGCTAACTGGTGCGAGCTAAGCAAGCAGGCTAATCACTACTCTCTACTTCTAAGTCTAGGTGTAACCTCAAGCCCAGGTCCGGCTTATCTCTCAACGAATCACCCCATCCCCATAACAGCAATAACAGTATAAAGATGATAATAAAATGCGGAAAGTAAAGACAGAAAAGTAAATCTATACAACACCCACAACGGGAAAACAAGCGCTAGGATTGACTCACATAGGGGATATTCCTGTCCCCAGCAGAGTCGCCAGCTGTTGCTACTGGGAAAATCGGCGCCGGCTATGACAGAAGAGTCGCCACCGTGTGTTATTTATCCAAACGGAGGGAAGGGAAACGCTCGAAGTAAACCTACCGCAAAGACGGGAAAGGAATGGTCATCGCAACCAAATCTTGGATTCGGGAGTCGGTTACGCAAGGGGAAGGTATTAGCACCCCTCACGTCCGCCGTACTCGACGGGATCCACGCTTGTTTTCTAGTACGGATTGTTATTCTATCTACTCTACAGGTCAAGGGTTAAAAGAAAAGAAAATGACTCGGCAAAGTATCGCACTTTATGCCTACGTATTCCCGTCTAAAACGAGAAATCAGAGTTAACGTAGTTCGCCTACCTACGGGAAAGGAGGGGAAGGTTGCTCGCTAGGATACGACATCCTATGCCTACGTACTATCATACAACATGAAAGATCAGAGCAAACGTAATTCGGGCTACGGAAGACACAAGCTTGTCTGACTGTTTTTTATTACCTTATGAAAGGGTTTTCTTCTGATTAAGAGTCCAAGCGGACAAAAATGACACTCTGATGTTTGTTTTCAGTTTTTTACGCAAGAACTGTTTTTTTTAGTTTGTTTGCAATCTCTGACGCACTAGAGACTATGATTTGAGAGTGACTACGTCGTATGTCACCCTAAGGGTAACACACTAAGCAATCGGATTACTGAAGAGTGACCCTCCAGCAACCCTCTCTCAAATAGCTTAAGGCTCGTAGCGTACGACATCGATCATCTTTATTACTGTGTTTTGAATTATTTTGAGATGAGAAAAGAAATTCTAAAAACCTAGGGTTTGAAATGGAAATCAAAACTACCCTAATGTTGTCATGCATGGATTACAACCTAATGTCTGTCATAATTCCCTCCTGCACAGAGGAAATCAGATATCCTAGGGGATAAACGGAAAAGAAACAGATATATACAGTAAACAGTAAATATGCATGAGATGCAGCAGTACAAGCAAGGCAAGGGAGTCCCACTCAACCTCGAACCTGGGAAGACAATAGGCAAAGTGAAACAGCTTCACTTCAAACCTAAGGGGCAAGCTAAACAAGCCAACAAACAATACAGAAAAAGAAATAAAACCCATCACCGGCTCTGATAGCAACATCAGCTCCTACAGTAAGCAGTTCAAACAGCAACAGCTCTGACAGCTATAGTTGATTAACAGCAAAAAGGTTGACAGTAACAACTTTAAGCAAGACCCCATCTTCACTCTTCAATGATCCCCAAGCTTTAGATAAGCTCCTGTTTCCAAAAATCTCCAAGCTCTGGCAAGTAATGAACCCCAACAAATAGACAGCTTCAAACAGAAACAAAACCCTAGCTTCAACAGATAACTCTCTTTGACAGGCACAAGCTTCACCTTCACCAATATTCAATGAACTTTATCTTCAATAGGTCTCCCTCTTCAATGCAACCACTCCAGAAGAGAATCAACTAATAGATGAAGTTGAGATGTTAAGAGGCTCAGTGACAACCCAGGGAAATCACTAAGATCTTAACATAGCAATTGAAAGGTATCCTCAAGGTTCTACCCAACCAAAGCATGCTCTACATCCCTCCTAAGGAGAGATGGAACTTCTTTGGGGGACCTTGTGTCATAGGATGGAATAGAGGCACAAGAAGCTCTCTATGTTTGAAAGAAGAAATCAGACTAATCTAAAGCTCTCCCTATATCTCCTATCTCCTAAGTCTTCAAAAGCAACCTTCAAGGATAAGGATCTTCATGCTCCAAGCTCCATATTTTGTCTCCAATCATCTCCAATGTCTTCATGAGCTCCAACAAGAAAAATTCAAACCCCAAGCCCAATTATAATAGCCCAAACCAAGTAAACAAGCCAAGTGCCCAAGGGGGAAACACACAAACATCATACAAGTTGAAAAAATCAAATAAAATAGTAATACTCATCATAAAATCCTAGATTAATTTCTAAGGGTACCTAACTATATACCCTATACCCACATAAACCCCAAGGCCTAAATCAAACCCTAAGTCTCCAAACTATGCCCTAAACTACACCTAAGTGTTGTAAAACCCTAATCCTAGCACCCTAAAGTTCATTATTCAAAACTAACCTAAATTTCATCATAAAAATATGAAAAAAATCACTAAGGTAGCATGTGTCTCTACTATAACTAGAGAAAAAGCAATCACCTTAAAACTCAAAATGAAATGCTCATACAAAAATCAGAAAATAGAAGGTACAAAATAAAAGTGACATAAAACAAATAAAATGTAAAAATATGCTAAAAAATGAAAAATGCATGAATGGATATTTTTATTGTTTTATTAAATTCTAGAAATCCTAAGGAAAACAGAGAAAAAATTCCCATCAAAAAATGTTTATTTGTCAATTAGTTATGAATTTTTTATTTAACCTAAATGAAATGTGAAAATAAAAGGAAAATAAAAGAAAATGGAAAAGAGGCGTGACAAATAGCAATGGATCCCAGTTATTAACCAGAGTTGGGCCCAAGAGGGGGTGTTAATAGACAGCGCGTTTTAAGCCCATACCACATGCTAAAACAAATCATAAAATAAAGGGAAATTGGAAAACTTGTGTGCTGAATAGCAAGCATTTCATGTATATTCTCCAATGGGCCTGGGAAAGGGTGTGTCAATAGCATGTTATACTTAAGCCCATCCAAGAATGTTTAGTAAAATAGTGCGTTTGGGTTACTCTCAGACTCCTTCACAAATTTTCCACGTGTCTTGGCCATTGGATCAGGCTTTGGTCAAAGGTCTCCTAAGATCTAAGGGTCCCTAGGTCGTCTTCCTCATTTTAAACATTGGAGGGAACCATGACTAGACGGTGGCCGGAGGTGGAGCCACCGTCGTCCCCAATCAGCAATTCTCTTAACCCTCACCAAAACCCTAACCTATATACATCATTCAAATCGTTTTTCCACAAGGAACTCAACCATATCCTCCAATCGTGTTGAAACCTTCTCCCTCTCAAAACACGACTGCATGTTTAGAAAATGCTTAACCAAAATATTATCACCAAAATCAAAATTGAATAGCCTAGATTCATCACCACTTCACCCTGAGTAAAATCCACTATCTAATTAGGTTTAATCCTCAAGAATCATCAAGATACATCCATGAACAGAAATGGTGCTCAACCTAATTTTGTCCCTAAATCGTGCCAATTGTTACCAGAATCCACCTAGCCATGTTCTACAACGAATATCATCACCTAAAACCTAATAATTCTACATGAATCAAGCCATAGAATGAAATTTACATACCTGTAAATCTTGGATGAAAAGAGCAAGCAAACCTTCAAATCAAGCTCCAAGATCTTCCAGATACCTTCTATGATCAATTACCAAGCTTCTGTATGCATCAATTAGGGTTGAATCTTCTTGAATTTCCAAACTCGATTCTGACTTGCAAGAGATGAGTTCAAAGTGCTATCTCACGATTCTTCCACAATCTTGATCAGCAATCTATCTGGAATCAATCTCCAACTCAAAGTAGAGCTTCTGAGTGCAAAAGAATGGATTGAAACATCTCCAATTTGTGTAACTGATTTGGATTTGCAAGATGAAAACTCAAAACTCAATCTCTCCAATCTCTCTCAATCTGCACCAACCAATGCCTTGAACCTCTTCTAATACTTATATAGAGAATGAATGAAAGCTCTAGAAACTTCTGGATTGATCTAATGAGAAGTTCAATATCTCATGCCATGGAAATCTCATCTTATGCTACTCTCATGACAGTCCAAATAACAGCTTGTGTTTGCACTTGATTTTGATCCAAATTCTCACCACATGACATATTGAATGTGTTAGGATTGATTAGAGCCTTGTAGCTGATCCAAGGAATGAGTTTGCATATGTTACTTAAGTGTGAAGCTATCAAATGCAACCCTTTGAATTTGACCTCAAATAGAAAAATTAATATTGCCATTTTCTTTAAAACCTCATTTGTGATCAAAATGATATATCACATGCCCTATCTTGGCCTTAGAACAAAAAATCACAAAATTGACTTTTTAATGAACTTTAATTCTTCATTTTCTTAGGCCATTTTTGCAATTTTGTGATACAAGCCATTCCAAGCTCTCATGACTTCTTACCTAGCCCAAAAACATCATTTTAAGCACATCTCATGTTGAACATTTTTCCATTTGAGGAGTGGAAGATAGAGATTTTGACCTATGTTGAAAAATGACCTATAATCATCAATACCCAAAATACCCCTGGATTGCCAAGATCATAACTTGAGTTCCACAAATCTTCTTGAGGACTTCTAGTACTCAAATTAAAGCTAAGGTCAAGCCCTACAATTCTTATGTTGGCCAAAAACCCATTTGAAAACTTCTTCATGGGCAAACGTTGCTTGTAAGTCAAGTGACTTTCACAGATAAATTTTAGTGTCCTCTGATGACCCATAACTTGCAAGAACCATAACTTGAGTTCTTCAAATCTTCTTGAGGACTTCTAGTACTCAAATTAAATCTATTGATAAGATCTATAAGTTTCATGTTGGCCAAGAATCCATTTGAAACATTCATTTTGACTTATCTGGCTTGGAAGTTAGGCCTAAATTAGGGGATTTTACACTGAAACCCTAATTTGGCAACTCCTCCCACTCTTGATTCTCTTTGATTTATCCTTGGCACAACACCACACATGTGTCAACATATCAATTCATGAATCCCACAACCTCCAATTAAGCCTTGATGCTCTTCAATCACTCAGTTGACCTAGGGTTGACCCAGATAAAACCCTAGTTGACTGCACTTCAACTGTGGCTCTTGTACTTGAATCAATGACTTGTCTCATCTTCAACATGACCCTCTAGGCATTTCATAAGCTTGTTACACATTCCATACCCTCAATTCATAACTCATACCCCCATTGATGACCCTTAATACACCTCAGATTAGGAGAAAAGTCCACTGGTTGACCCTCAAACTTCTCAAAACTTCAAACATTTCTTGATGACTTGGATGGTCTTAAGCTTGAAAAAACCCTTGATGTGCTTCTTTAGATAAGAATGGCACTTGGTCCCTTGTTAGATGACTTGCTATGCAATGATATGCAACTGATGGGACTATGTACATGATGCATCTATGCAGATGATAATGCAATTAAAACATAAACCAGGTGAAATAGGTTGAGCAAATTTTAGGGTGCAACACTAGGTTATCAAAAAAGATCTTGACTAGGAAGCATCATAACTTGAGCTTCATATGTAACACCCCTTTCTATACCCCCAAATAAAACAATAATATATATAGGCACATATAAATTTTATCAGAGTCTGATTTAAGATACGGTATAGAAGAAGTATGTCACATTATTACCAATAAAACACTCAACACCTGCTCTATAAAAATATGCAACGGTGGGATAGTTTTCAAAGTAGAGGAACTTAGTCCTTAAACCCACGTCTCAATGTTTAAAATTAAAGCGGAAGAATAAAACATTTGAATTACATAAATACATGTTATCTAGTTGTTCATCAATCATTATTGTTACAAAACATCATCAACTGATACATCACAAATGTATCACAAAAGAATGCTATACAAGCCTAACTACCCGGTGTTACATAATCAGAACAGTCTGACTCAAAAGAATGAAGCTATACTTCACAAAAGAAACCTCTAGTAACCTAATCTGCAATGCCTCATAGAGCATTATAAAAATAGCAGAAGGGTGAGAAATATTACCATAATAATCAATGCATAAGATTATATATATACAAGTAACAATTACATATAACTCACATTTCTCACCACAATTCATTTTCGTAGTCATATACATCTCATCACACATATGAACAAATATGGATATTTATCAGGCATATCTCATCAAGCACAATTCACAATTATCCAATACACATTCACTCACAAGCATATTTCATATATCAATGACATTTATGCTATGTGACTCAATCACAACTCAATGCAACTCAATGCTATGTGGTACCAACACTTGTTATCATTTTTCGGTTTTTACATTTAAACCGGGTCCACCCTTCTAGACCGATAACAACAAAGCCCGTCCCCTAGGCTTCAAACCCACCCTTCTAGGTTTGGGACAAGCCACTAGTCTCCACGAAACTAGCAAACATTGCCTCTTGACTAAATGATGCATATGCAATCAACCAACAAAAATGCACTTAAGACCGTTCCCGCATCTTAATCCCATGCATTCAGATAATTCATCCCTTCAAGAATTACAACATGATTGCACACACAACATATTCATAATAATTTCAAGGCATTCACATTCAATACCATCATCACATTCATCAAAACAATGCACATATATCCACGATATGTTCCCATGCATTACATACATTAGCATACAACAATATGCATTCACATACTTATTAAACAATACACACATATTCACTAATATGTTCTCATGTATCCCTAATTAATTCAATCAATACAAATATCACAATCTAGGATTCACGCCCAAAGGCTACCCATAACTCATCACAATAGTACACAAGCTATTCATATCACATAAGGATTAATCTAATTGAACCAAGCAAACAACCATTGGATGGATAAAACAGAAAAGAAACAATGCTGACCTGCTCGCCACCCTTCGCCTAGCGAAGCCATTGGCGAATGCTCGCTGGGACCTTCTCCCGACGAACTCGCCAGCGAACAAAAGTCAGTAGCTACTGACTTGATTCGCTACCCTTCGTTGATGTACTCGCCTGGTGAACCTTCGCCACTCACCTTCTCCTGGAGAACTTGCCAGCGAAGACCACTGGGAGTTTTCTCGAATTATTCGCCAACTATTCGCTGGGCTTCGCCTTCACTCGCCTGGCGAGAGCCAGCGAACCTGCGATATCAGAACCCTCATTCTGTCCCAAAACTTCTACCCTCCAAAAATCGACCAATTCTCACCGAACCAGTTCCAGTAATCTTAATGCCACATCATCCGACTATTCTACGGCATTATTTTCAGTTTCTAACCAATTAAACTACGATTCTACCGATTAAATCACTTTTGCCCTAGCTTGAAAATTGGTGGAAACTCACAACAAAACCCAACCCAATCATACATAACCACATACATTGATCAAATAATAATATTTCTCACCCTTACCTTGATTGGATTGAAGCTTGAAGTTGATTCTTGATGATTTCTCCAAGTTTCCCTCTTCTCTTCTCTTTTCTCCTCTTTCTCTATTCTTTCTCTTCTATTTTCTTTCTATCCAATTCTTTCCACCTATCCTTTATATACTTCTATTATTTTCTTTCCTTCCCATTTCTCTCTTCAATTATCTAACAAATAAATCCAATTAATCCAAATCATTAAGATTAATTCCAATAAATCAATTAATTAACATAATTAATTAATTAATGAAATTTGGGCTGTTACAACCCTCCCCCACTTTAGGGATTTTCGTCCTCGAAAATGTTACCTGGTTCAAACAGTTCTGGATAAGACTTCCTCATTTGGCTCTCCAGTTCCCAAGTCACATTTCCACCGGCCGGTCCTCCCCAAGCGACCTTCACCAAAGAAATATCTTTGCCTCGAAATTGCTTCAACTTCTGATCCTCTATCCGCATAGGTGATGCCTCCACAGTTAGGTTATCTCTCACCTGCACATCATCTGCTTGGACTACATGAGACGGATCCGCAATGTATTTCCTCAACTGAGATACATGGAACACATCATGGAGATTAGCAAGCGACGGCGGTAAGGCCACACGATAGGCCACTTCTCCTACCCTCTGCAAAATCTGATAAGGACCAATGAAACGCGGCGTCAACTTACACGACTTCAATGCCCTACCAACACCAGTCATTGGAGTAACCCAAAGAAACACATGATCTCCCTCTTGAAATTCAAGTACCTTCCTCCTCTTGTCATGATAACTCTTCTGACGACTTTGAGAAATCCTCATCTTTTCTTGAATCATCTTAATCTTGTCCGTAGTCTGCTGAACTATCTCGGGTCCAACTACAGAACTCTCTCTGGACTCATACCAACACAGTGGCGTCCTACACCGCGTACCATACAATGCTTCGAACGGTGCCATACTAATGCACGAATGAAAATTGTTGTTGTAAGTAAATTCAATCAAAGGCAAGTAGTTATCCCAAGCTCCTCCTTTCTCCAATACACAAGCTCTCAAAAGATCCTTAGGTGATTGAATAGTTCTCTCAGTCTGACCATCTGTCTGAGGATGATAAGCTGAACTCAAACGCAACTTCGTACCCAAAGCACTTTGCAAGCTCTCCCAAAATCTCGAAGTAAACCTCGGATCCCTATCCGACACAATACTAGACGGAATACCATGCAAACTGACAATCCTCTCGATGTATAACTTTGCCAATTTCTCCAACGGATAAACCATTCACATAGGAATAAAATGAGCAGATTTAGTCAATCTATCCACAATAACCCAAATAGCTTCAAAATTACCCGGCGTCCTAGGTAATCCAAACACAAAGTCCATAGAAATGCTATCCTATTTCCACTCAGGAATAAACAACGGTTGCATCAAACCCGACGGTTTCTGATGCTCAATCTTCGACTTCTGGCAAGTTAAACAAGAATACACAAATTCGGCAGTATCCTTCTTCATAGGAGGCCACCAAAATATTTTCCTCAAATCTTGATACATCTTAGTAGCACCTTGATGAATACTCAATCCGCTACGATGTCCTTCCTCAAGAATACTCTTTTTCAGTTCATCAAGATATGGGACACAAACTCTATCCCGACACCTCATAATACCATTCTCATCAATCCGAAAATCACCACCTTGGCCTTGATTGATCAAATTCAACCGATCAACTAAACTTAAATCAGATTTCTGTCCTTCTCGAATTTCGTCCAGAATACCACTCGTAAGCTTCAACATTCCAAGCTTAACCCCATACGAAGTCTCCTCACACACCAAACTCAAATCACGAAATTGCTCAATCAATTCCAATTCTTTCACCATCATCATCGACATGTGCAACAATTTCTGACTCAACGCATCCGCTACCACATTCGCTTTACCCGGATGGTAATTCAACCCAAAATCATAATCCTTCAAAAGCTCTAACCACCTTCTTTGCCTAGCATTCAATTCCTTTTGATCAAAGAGATACTTCAAACTCTTGTGATCACTAAACACTTCAAATCTCGCACCAAACAAATAATGCCTCCAAAGTTTAAGCACAAACACGACGGCGGCCAACTCTAAGTCATGCGTCGGATAATTCTTATCATGCGCTTTGAGTTTCCTTGAAGCATAGGCTACAACTTGATTATTCTGCATCAACACACCTCCCAAGCCCATCAAGGAAGCATCACAATACACAACAAACGGCTCTTCCGGATTTGGCAAAATCAGAACAGGGGCTGTTGTCAATCTTCTCTTAAGTTCCTGAAAACTCTCTTCACACTTGGCATCCCAAACAAAAGCTTGACCCTTCCTAGTCAATTGTGTCAACGGTAACGATAACTTAGCAAATCCTTCAATAAACTTACGATAATAACCCGCTAAACCAAGAAAACTTCTAATCTCAAAACTGATTTCGGAGTCTCCCATTGTGATACCGCTCCAACCTTCGATGGATCAACCGCAATACGTTCACTTGAAATCACATGACCAAGGAAACTCACTTCTTTCAACCAAAATTCACACTTAGAAAGTTTTGCATACAACTGCATCTCTTTCAACAAAGATAACACAATCTTCAAATGCTCGGCATGCTCCTCTTTATTCTTCAAGTAGATCAAAATGTCATCAATAAACACCACAAAGAACTTGTCCAAATAAGGATGGAAAATCCTATTCATGTACTCCATAAATACACATGGTGCATTATTCACACCAAATGGCATTACAGAATACTCATAGTGTCCATACCTCGTTCTAAAAGCAGTCTTCTGAATATCCTCAGCTTTCACGCGAATCTGATGATACCCAGACCTCAAATCTATTTTACTGAACACACTTGCACCAACCAACTGATCCATCAGACCATCAATCCTCGGAAGTGGATACTTGTTCTCGATAGTCACCTTGTTCAACTGTCTATAATCCACACAGAGTCTCATAGAACCTTCTTTCTTCTTAACCAACAACACCGGTGCACCCTACGACGACACACTCGGACGAATAAACCTCTTCTCAAACAAATCTTCAAGTTGACTCTTCAACTCTTTCAATTCTGATGCGGACATACGATATGAAGCCATCGATATCGAACTGGTTCCAGGAATCAGGTCAATTGAAAACTCCACTTCTCGTTCCGGCGGTATATCCCTTATCTCATCAGGAAAAACTTCCAGAAAATCACGGACAACTGGTAAGGCATCAATTGCCTCACTTTCACCAATACTCAAAGTTGCCATCAACATAAATACCCTTGCACCATCTTGCACTGATTCTTTCACTTGCTTAGCAATCATTAACAAATTCCCTTCATCACCCGGTTCAGGAAAAATAACCGTTTTATCAAAACAGTTAATATGAACACGATTGAATTGTAACCAATTCATTCCCAGAATGACATCAAGTTGATCTAAGTGAAGACACACTAAATCAACCCCGAAGTCTCTACCGAAAATACTCAAAGGGCAATTCAAACACACATACGGTGTAGTTACCGAACCCATAGCAGGAGCATCAATAACCATGCCACCACCAATAACAGACATTTCAAGATTCAACCTTCTAACACACTCCAGAGAAATAAAAGAATGCGTAGCTCCAGTATCAATTATAGCGATCAAAGGCATACCATTAATAAAACACGTACCTCTGATCAAGCGATCATCACTAGCAGTCGCAGATCCAGATAGAGCGAACATTTTTCCGCTCCCTTGATTCTTCTTCGGCTTATAACATTGGGTACTAATGTGCCCTTGCTCACCACAATTGTAGCAAGTGACGCCCGTACCGCTTCTGCACTCAAGAGCCTTGTGGCCTGGCTTGCCACACTTGAAACACGTCTTCTCAACACTTTTGCATTTTAGAGCACGGTGTCTCTCTTCACCGCACCTATAACATCTCACCGGAGTAGAAACTCCCCACTTGGTTTCATACCGAAACCAACCCTTTGTTTCCCTTTTTCAGCAGGATTCACGTAAGGTTTTCCTCTGAATTGGCCCTTTCCTTTCTTATCACTTAGGCTCTTGTAGTGGCTAGACCGAGCCCTACTATCCTCATCATAAATCCTACTCTTGTTTACCAACTCAGAAAATCGCCGGATTTTCTGATAACCAATAGCTTGCTTGATCTCAGGAAATTTCATGAGGAACACGAATCTGACTTAAAAATTTGAAAAAGACTCTTCTAACATGGTGAAATATCAACACGAATATTTGACATACAAACTTAAAGTCACTCAAATGGACACCAAACTCATTCAAACATCGCCTACACAAGGTATGGCTTCAGATGTAACCAATATGAACTTACTTTGATGCCTAAAATGAGAGGTTCAGAATGAGAAATGTTACCTCAACGGAGCAAATCCGTTGGACCTTCAAACTACCTCTAAGCTTCAAAGAGAAACCTCCAATGTACTCCTTGTATCCTAGTGATGAAGAATCAAGCAAGATGGAAGCAGAATCTTCAAAGAAAAGTCCAATTCAAAGAGAGAGAAAGTATGAGTCTTTTTGAAGTGGTTTTGATCTTTTCCTCTGCAGAATGACCTCCTTTTCCCATTAGGGTTTATGTGTCCTTTATATATGAGGGTTTAGGAAAGTTTTTGAAGGCCCATGATGCTTGTTTAGGTTGTTTCACAAACATGCCAAAAATCCAAAATTGAGTGTGCACATGGGTTTTCTCTCCCTTCTCATGCTATTTGGGTCTGCATTTTGTACCAAGGAGGGTATGAAAATGAATTATCATGTTTTGGAGGAAATAACATGGACTTGTGAGATGATTTGGTGATTTCCACATATGGTGTAAAAGTTTGAAGCTTTGAAGTTCATGAATTTTGACCTTGATGTGAATGATCCAAAACTAGGTTATCAAAAAAGATCTTGACTAGGAAGCATCATAACTTGAGCTTCATATGTAACACCCCCTTCTATACCCCCAAATAAAACAATAATATATATAGGGACATATAAATTTTATCAGAGTATGATTTAAGATACGGTATAGAAGAAGTATGTCACATTATTACCAATAAAACACTAAACACCTGCTCTATAAAAATATGCAATGGTGGGATAGTTTTCAAAGTAGAGGAACTTAGTCCTTAAACCCACGTCTCAATGTTTAAAATTAAAGCGGAAGAATAAAACATTTGAATTACATAAATACATGTTATCCAGTTGTTCATCAATCATTCATGTTACAAAACATCATCAACTGATACATCACAAATGTATCACAAAAGAATGTTATACAAGCCTAACTACCTGGTGTTACATAATCAGAGTAGTCCAACTCAAAAGAATGTTCCCGCATCTTAATCCCATGCATTCAGATAATTCATCCCTTCAATAATTACAACATGATTGCACACACAACATATTCATAACAATTTCAAGGCATTCACATTCAATACCATTTTCACATTCATCAAAACAATGCACACATATCCACGATATGTTCCCATGCATTACATACATTAGCATACAACAATATGCATTCACATACTTATTAAACAATACACACATATTCACTAATATGTTCTCATGTATCCCTAATAAATTCAAACAATACAAATATCACAATCTAGGATTCACGCCCAAGGGCTACCCACAACTCATCACAATAGTACACAAGCTATTCATATCACATAAGGATTAATCTAATTGAACCAAGCAAACAACCATTGGATGGATAAAACACAAAAGAAACAATGCTGACCTGCTCGCCACCCTTCGCCTGGTGAAGCCATTGGTGAATGCTCGCTGGGACCTTCGCCCGGCGAACTCGCCAGCGAACAAAAGTCAGTAGCTACTGACTTAATTCGCTACCCTTCGCTAATGTCCTCGCCTGGAAAACCTTCGCCACTCACCTTCGCCTAGCGAACTTGCCAGTGAAGACCACTGGGAGTTTTCTCGAATTATTGTCCAACTATTCGCTGGGCTTCGCCTTCACTCGCCTGGCGAGAGCCAGCGAACCTGCGATATCAGAACCCTCATTCTGTCCCAAAACTTCTACCCTCCAAAAATTGACTGATTCTTACCGAACCAGTTCCAGTAATCTTAATCCCACATCACCCGACTATTCTACGGCATTATTTTCAGTTTCTAACCGATTAAACTACGATTTTACCGATTAAATCACTTTTGCCCTAGCTTGAAAATTGGTGGAAACTCACAACAAAACTCAACCCAATCATACATAACCACATACATTGATCAAATAATAATGTTTCTCACCCTTACCTTGTTTGGATTGAAGCTTGAAGTTGATTCTTGATGATTTCTCCAAGTTTCCCTCTTCTCTTCTCTTTTCTCCTCTTTCTCTATTCTTTCTCTTCTATTTTCTTTCTATCCAATTTTTTCCACTTATCCTTTATATACTTCTATTATTTTCTTTCCTTCCCATTTCTCTCTTCAATTATCTAACAAATAAATCCAATTAATCCAAATCATTAAGATTAATTCCAATAAATCAATTAATTAACATAATTAATTAATTAATGAAATTTGGGTTGTTACATCATACATGGAAATAATGAGTTCTCACACATTTTTTAAAGATTATATGATGAAGAACAAACTTTATGTTTGAATAAAGTTGAAGAAAAGCTTAGATCCACATGAAAATTGTCATGGAAGAGGGTGGTCCTTCGATGCCCTCTAAACCTTTTTCCTTGGTAAAACCAAATTGAAAACATCATACCTTGAGGTGTGTAAATCCAATGGAGGAGTTCTTGTACTCAAAATAAAGCTTGGATAATACGGGACAAATCTCATGTTTGATGAAAAATGACACGGAGCTTGTATCATGATGAAACTTGTCAAGAAAGCTAAGTGCTAAAAGAGGGGATTTTGCACTTAAAAACTCTAAAACCTTAATTTAGAAATATCTTGATCTTTTTGATGATACCTTATTGACTCTTTTTGTTCCAAACACATGAAACCACTCTAAAGCACCTATCATTCCCTTGATTGATCTTGAGATCCAACATCTTGACCCAATTGAATCATAGTTGACTTTTGTTGACCAGATGAAATCCTAGGATCATTTACACTGACTAAGGCTCTTGTGATGGCTTATGATGGCACATAATCCATGTAAGGAATCCTCAAGGTGTGTGTTGAGCTTTATAATCATGTCTTTCCCTAAAACTAACCACACATCTTCATTTAAACCAAAACCCTAGATAGATATCCATGAGATAGGAGGTGAAGAATCAATGCTTGTGTTCTTGATTCAAGTGGTTGAGTGATATGTCTTGATGATGATGGAGACCTTGTGACTTGAGATTGCAACAAAGTTGATCTTGAGCTCTTGATTTAGCTTTAAAGATGAAGCTCTTCTTGATTGTTGGATAAGATTCCTTGATTCCCTATCTAAGATCAATCCTAGGTGCAAATGCTAATGTAAATGATAATGATATAGAGGTCAAAGGTTAGGGTGAAAAAGAGGGCGTGCAAGCTGAAAATTTAAAGAATGCTTGGAAAATAAGTACTACATCCTCAAACTAGAGAATAAGAAACTTCAGGAGCTGCAACAATAACAGAAGCAAGAAGAACCTTCAAAGAAAAGGAAGATGCAAGAGGATTTATTTTCCTCTCGTACATCGTCAGGGTCAACTACCAGTTCTGGTCTTCCTCCAACTTTGGTAACTTGGAAACAATATATGGACAAGCTCATTATCGAGAAGGCGAAGATGCAAGAACAAATCAATCGGCTTATGGAGGAGCTTCACGGAAAGAAGGGGCCATAATCGAAGGGATTAGACTTTCTAAGTTTCCTTTGCTTTATATTCATTACTTTTGATGTATCAACTCTTGAATGAGTACTTTCACTTTGTAATAATTCTTCAATTTGAGTAATAAAATAAGTTTTTCAATTATCTTAAAAGTCCTGTTGTTACAATATTTGCAAGTATACTTTTTGAGTTTTTTGAAGCCTATTTTTCATTTGTGCATATGCATATGCATTAGCATAGCATCCTTTGCATTACAGGTTCTTACTCTTGCTTCATCTTCACAGACAAGCTGAATGAATGATATAATACTCGAGCCAATCAACATCGAAGAATGGATCAACTTGAACAAGAGAATCGAATGCTCCGTGATGAAGTTACTACTTTGAAGGAAAGTTTAGAAAGGCTTAATGTACTGGTTGAAGCATTGTCGAATCAATCAGCACATAACACTTAAGAAAACCCTCAGCGGACCGTCATTTCTGAAATTGTATCAGCACCGATCCCAGTGGTGCCTGCTACTACTGAGCCTCCGTATAGCATGCCACCAGGTTTCCCATGGGGGATGCCTCGCTTTTTCACTCCATCCGGATACCATCCAGTTGCCCCTGAAGTTCTTGTTGTAACCACTATTCCTATTGTAACTGTAATCCCTGCCACCACTACTGTGGTGACTATGCCACCACCGAATGTGAATACCACTTCATATGTCTTGGAAGAGCCAGTGTGTCATGGTGCGCCAAGAAAAACTGTAGGTTTTGATGAAAGGATGTACGGAAAGCTCTTTGTGGAAAAGAATTGTTTGGTAAGATTGCTTCTGACCTCTGTTTGGTTCCGAATGTCAAAGTACCTCCAAAATTCAAGGTTCCAGATTAAAAATACAACGGTAACACCTGTCCGCAAAGTCATATTATCATGTATGCTCGGAAGATGTCGGCACAGACATACAATGATCAGCTACTCATCTATTATTTTTAAGACAACTTGACTAGTGCAGCCCTCAAATGGTATATATGAATAGATGCCATGAAGATTCAAACATTCAATGATCTCTGTGAAGCCTTTATCAAGCAATATAAGTACAATGTTGACATGGCACCCGATCGAGATCAACTAAGGGCCATGACTCAGAAAGGCTAAGAAAACTTGAAAGAGTACGCTCAACGTTAGCACAAGTTAGACGCTCAAGTTATACATCCATTAGAAGAGAAAGAGATGACCAAGATCTTTTTAAAAACACTCGGTTCATTTTTCTATGAGAGAATGGTAGCCAGCGCGCCTAGTGACTTCACTGAAATGGTGAATATGGGTATGCATTTGGAGGAAGGAGCCCGTGAAGAAGGCTAGCTAAGGAAGGAAGTACTCCTAGCAGTGCGAAAAAGTACTGAAGTAATTTTGTAAAGAAGAAAGAACAAGATGTGAGTGTCGTGCACCAAGGACGACCAAGGAGGAGGTACCGACAACCTCAGTATGTTGCTGATGTAACACCAATACTCAACACTCCGACATATCAGTCGTAGTTCGCTCAACCATATCAACAACCTCAAGCTCCACAACCATAGCCACAATGCCAGCAGAATCAACAATCTCCTCAGCAAAACCGACCATGGTTCAATAAAATGGGTTGTGTGCACAGAAGACTGGACTTTGATCCTATTCCCAGTTTTGTTACATAAGGGACACATCCAGATGAATGCTCCACCAGAGGTACCCAAAAATATCCCATATTGGTACAAAGCAGATAAGTCTTGCCCATACCACCAAGGTGCTACATGTCATGACATCGAGAATTGCTACGGGATGAAAGTAGATGTTCAAAGGCTGATTAAGTGTCGAATCTTATCTTTTAAATATTTCAATCCTAATGTACAAGACAACCCCCTGCCTCAGCATGGTTCATCCACTGTAAACTTGGTTCAAGCCTGCTCAGGAAAGTACGATATATTTTATTTGAAGAATATTCAGGAATCCTTAGTAAAGATGCATGGTGATCTGACAAGGATGGTGTTTTTCAATCAAGAGCCTCACAACTATACTGATTGTTCCATTTGTTCTATAAACTCTCGAGGCTGCCGCCTTGTGAGAGAAGCTATCCAGGACCTAATGAATAGAAGAGTTATTTCAGTTATATATGACAAAGATCCTGCTCTGGTGGAAAGAGATGCAGAAGCATTTGTTATAGTGCCCCACTTTAAGGAAGTGGAGCGCATTGAAATCACATATGACAGTGGGAGACCTTCCATAACTCCCTTGGTGATTAATGTGCCTGGACCAATTCCTTATGCTTCCAACAAGGTGGCTCCATACAAGTATAATGCCACGATGACGGAAAACGGAAAGGAGGTACCTATACCTACTTTACCCTCAGTTGTTAATATCGCGGACGTTAGCAGAGTAACTAGAGTTGGTCTACTTTATACCTCAAAGCTTCCGAAGAATAAATAATTTCATTCGAACAAATTATTACAAAAGATACAACCACAGGGCAACCTAGTGGAGCTGATTCTTCTCAACCTGATAAATTTCTAAAGTTGATCAAAAGAAGCGAGTACAAGGTCGTGGATCAGTTGTTACAAACCCCGTCCAAGATCTCTGTACTACAGTTATTGATGAGTTCAGAAGCCCATAGGTAAGCATTATAAAAGGTGTTAGAACAAGCTTATGTTGAACATGATGTGACTATCGAATAGTTCAACGACATCGTGGGTAACATTACTTCATGCAATAATCTTGAGTTCTGTGAGGAAGATCTCCTGGAAGAAGGAAGGAAACATAACATGGCGTTACATATCTTAGTGAATTGTGGAAATGACGCATTATCTAGTGTACTGGTCGACACCGGATCCTCATTGGACGTGATGCCCAAGACTACTTTATCAATATTATCATACCAAGGGCCGACGATGAGGCTAAGCAATGTCATTGTTAAAGCTTTTGACATATCTTGGAAGACGGTAATTGGTGAGTGGATCTGTCGATGACTATCAGATTTCAAGTTTTTATGATTACATTTTAGATCATGGACATTCGCGCCGCCTATATCTACTTATTAGGAAGGTCGTGGATACATGACGCTGGAGCAGTTACCTCTACACTACACCAGAAACTGAAATACACCTTCAAGGGAAAAATAGTTACAGTTTATGGTGAGAGAGCCTTGGTGGTAAGTCACTTGTCTTCATTTTCCTATGTTGATGCAGAAGAAGAAGTTGGGACCCAATTCCAGACACTTTCGATTGTTGATGATGATACCCGGAAGCCTAGACTCTTGAAATAATCTATGGAGTTTCTCCAAGTGTAAAACAATAGGAATGAACACACAAAGCTTATAAACGTTAGAAATTATATTGGAACATGTATCACTAACTAATTTCTAAGATTTAACAATTAGAAGTTAAATGCAATTCTTAAATCAAAAGATGGGAGCACTCACGAATTTTAGGAAAAATCAAGAAAGAAAAAATTGTAGAGAAAATGAAAGAACTAATTCAATTAGTCAAAGATGAAGAAAACCGAAGAATCATCAAATTCAACATACTTCTATCATACAACTCCTATAGAATCCTTCAAAAAAACATACTCAGTGTTTGAACGATCTTCGAAAGATTCAACAATCAAACATACAAACCTCTTGTTCAAGAAACGACAAAGAAGAAGAAGAAAAAGAAGAAGTTTGTTTAATAATCGAACAAAGAAGAGGAGGAGAGACATCAACCTCATGAAGAAATATGAAAGAAACTTCTTCCAACAAATAATATGAAGTGTGCTTAAAGGCATCCTATGAGGCAGATATTATTCTACGTGTTAAACCATATTATGTACACTTGTTCATAATGAGTTGTCAATTAGTGGAAGAAAATGATAAACTGAGAGTATTTATCCCATGTCTTAAGGAATCACTAAAATATCTTTAGGAAATCAATGAATCATTCAAGACAGAAATAAATAAGATTATAAATTCAAGAGAAAAATGTGTTGTGACTTCCTTATAATGAAAGTAACTCATTTATGTGAATCCCTAGGAAAGTTTAACTAAGGGAAAGACAAGCTTCAATTGATTCTATTTTCATACCCCAAAAATTTTGATACTTTTTTCATTTTTTACCTGACTTATGGCTTTTTCATCTGCATGAATATAGGAAGAATTCATATCATTCATATGTAGGTTTCATTCATTTCATATGCTTACATTATATATTTCATAATTCAATCTTCATTTGCAACAATTAGGTCAAAGGCCCTTTAATGATGATGTTTTTCTTAAATTTGAAATCATTTTAAATTGGGAAAATGGAAAGTAAAGATGTGGTTAACTTTTGGTGAACAAGGTCAACACTGTTGACCAAACATTTTACCGCTATCATAGGCATTCCTAAACCCATTCATCCTCCATCTTTAAGTTATTACTTCATGTACAAAAAAGATGTACCATCTACATGACATATCCATCAGACATGCATTTTGCTTTTTTACATAACCTGTATTGTAAGTCATTCAATCTAATTTTTATTTTTGATCTTTCAATACATTTTCAATTTTTATGTGATTCACTAAGTCACTTTTCGCTTCATGGGTAAATTCCCTAAGGATTCATTGGAATTCATTTCCATACATACACTTTGGGTCATAATTCCTTTTTTATTCACTAAGTCACTTTATGTCATTACAAGCATACTACATGATTTCCATACACAAAAGTATAAAAGTAATTCCAAGCTCTTCAATAGTCTTCATTCATGCTTCATTCTTGACCATGCTTGTTTATGCTTCATTACCATATACCATGTTGCAAAGAAAATAATGAAAAGCAAGTTAGAAGTTACATTCTTCCAAAATTCAGCACTTACATAATAAAATTCAGCATCAAAAGCATTTACAAATACACATGGAAAGTCGTCTTAAATTCATACCATTCATTGCTAAAAATCAACACATGCACATACATTCACATCATATTCAAAATCATTCATAAACAAGTCAAATTCAATACTATGTGATAGAAATTCAGCATGCTATGCATATACATAAAATCCATAGTATGCGTAATTCCCATTTCACTTTCATACAACAAGTAAAACCCCATAAATCATGCGCATTAATAAAAATTCAGCATTTGTGTAATACATCATTTCATCTATGAACATCAATTTAAATGCATCTATAAACCATTCACTCAAACCATGCAAATACCCAAACATGTATTCAAGTGATGTCAAGTAAATTCATTCAATTTTTCTCAATATTCATTAAAAATTCAGCATATGCACATACATGAAAAATCACATATATTCATGCTTTAACCACTCTAACTACCTTAAACTTCCACAAACTAACTTCTAACTACTTTGGGAAAATTAGCCAAAGTGCCCGAAACATCCTCAACTAACTTCTAACCAACTTTCAACCTCTAACCATCCCTCTTCTATCTCTATATATTAATTCAAAACTCACCCATTATGGGGACTTTTTCTTCACTTTTTTATTCCATCCATTCTTCACTTTCTCTCAAGTTCACTCTCTATTCTCCATTCTTCAACCTTTCCTCACTAAAGCTCAAATTCATGGTTGTTGAAGCTTCAATAAACTTGAGCATAAGCCTCCATCATACCCCACATCATGTGGATTGATCTTAGTGGTTGTACATCCACCTTTAATCAATTGCATTCATCTTCCCTATAAGGTTATAGATATTCGCAATGATTCTCTGCCTTGTAGGGTTTTAGACCTTGGGAATTCAACTTTCCTATAAGGTTATAAACCTTGACATTTTCTCTTTCCCATAGGGTTATAGACCCTGTCAATTCAATTCTTTGCCCGTAAGGTCATAAACCTTGGAAATATCTTGCCCATAGGGTTATAAACCATGGTAATTCAGTTCTTTACCCATAAGGTTATAGACCTTAGCGATCTCCCTGCCTCATAGGGTTATAGACCCTGGTGATCCGGTTCTTTACCTATAAAGTTATAGACCTTGGTAATCTCTTTCTCTTTCCCTTAGGGTTATAGACCCTGACAATTCAGTTCTTTGCCTATAAGGTTATAGACCTTGGAATTCTCTCTTGCCCATAGGGTTATAGACCCTGGCAATTCAGTTCGTTGCCTATAAGGTTATAGACCTTGGTAATCTCTCCTACCTTGTAGTTTTACAGACCTTGTCATCCTTTTATATCTATAGATTTGTATACTCTGGAAATTTCCTATCCTTTGGTCACACCATTTATTGGCCAACTCCACACCTCTGTATTGCTCTTGGCTAAATCACCATATATTGGTTAATGTTGCATTATTTCTCACTTTAATAAATCAATATTTTCTTTCCTTTTCTTGGTTATGACACCACTTGTCTTCTTATCCTTAGTTCCACGAACTACGGAGGTCTGACTTCCTTATTGCACTATGAGAATACGTAGGCACAGGATTGCGAGATCCTGGCGAGGAACCTTCCTTCACTTTCACCCTTAGTTCCATGAACTACAGAGCTCTGACTTCCTCATTTCACTATGAGGATGCATAGGCACAAGATTGCAAGATCTTCGCGAGCAACCTTTTTTATTTCCAACCGTCTTTTCAACCTTCCTTCATTATTTCCTAGTTCTCTGAACTATGGAGCTCTGATTTACTCATTTCACTATGAGGATACGTAGGCACGAGGGCCTCATACATTCGCAAGCCTAATTATAAACCTTTTTTTCTTTCGTGAGTAATCATTTAGATAATAACACTCATTCATGCAAAGAGCAAGCGAAATGGTTCCCATCGTGTACGACGGATGCAAGGGATGATAATACCTTCCCCTCGTATAACCGACTCCCTTACCCGTTTCTCTTTCCCATGGGTTTTATAGATATTTTCCCTTTCCATTTGAAATAAATAAAGTTTGGTGGTGACTCTGTTGTATCATCGAGCGTGCGATGCGCTCAGGTATTTTTTGTGTTGCGATACCTATTAAGTCAAAGATCTTCCATAAACCAAAATAGGTTGGGATTTAAAAAGACAAGAAACCTAGTAAAGGTGCATATTACAAGGGAAAGAAGTGTGTAGTTTATAAGTGCACACACTGTAAGAAAGTAGGTTTTTTATAACTTTTTGGTTTGATAAATTGAAAAGGTCTAAAGGTAACAACCTTAGGTCTTTTGGAACTAATGTGTCTGGGCCCAATAAAATATGGACACCAAAGGTGAGACCTTAGTGTTTTGCAGGTATGTTTTATATCTCAGAGCCTTTACGATTATCAATGACGTTGTGTAAAGCAAGAGTATACTTTTAAAGTATACATTATTTAGGAGTATCTGACCCTAGGATGAACCATGATGGGAAATATCAACCATTGTGATCAAAGAAAATGTTATTAAGAATATCTCAAGATTTATGATCCTTTAGTGATAAGTTGAGTGGAGATGTCTATAGAGGACTTTTTCATTATGTTGTTTATACCAACTTTCATATCATTCAATGTGTAGAGAAGTATACATAATATGATTGGTGTTTCCCTTTAAGGGAAATATTTATCAAGATTTCTTGATAAAAGAGGTATACGTAATTTTAAAGCTAAAATAATCGAAAAACCCAATAAAACCCTTAAAATAGTGAATTTATTTCTTGTTCATTCTAATAAATTATTTTTTTATCCCAAAACTTGAGTATTCAAGTGCTATACAATAAATGGGGTGCAAATAATGATAAATAGAGTGTAGAAAAGTCAAAAATCTAGCACAAGGCCCAACGCGCATCATTAAGGCTGAATTACATAAGACCAACCGATTGGCACATTATGGTAATTGATTAGGGCCATTTGACTAACATTCGCCTCACCCGACCTTCTTCTTTGCATGGAGAGATTTACATTCAACATTGTTCACAAGAGTCATTCTTCTTGTAAAAATAAAATATAATGAACATTAGATAGAAGAAATATCCAAATTTCAAAATTCCTAATAAAAAAAATTACACAAGTACTTGGAAATTATATTCTCCCAATCGTCACGATGATCAAACTCCACCTTCTACCCAAAATTGTAATAAAGAATTCTTCCAAGACCTCCACGAATTCCCTCTTTGTGATAGTCAAATAATAATTTCTGAAGCCTTTTATGGCCACATGGTCGTCAAACTAGTACAAAGGGAAGCGATATTACCATATTTCCTAAATTTAACGATCGAAGTGTTGTCTCGCTCTTCATTGTCACGACTATTTACTTCTAGTTCTTGAAGTTATTCAAGTGAGGGGTGACCATCCCCGAAAAGGAACACAGCATCAGCCATCCTCCTCAGGATGTCGTCTTAGTTCTATAAAAGGAGAAGAAAATGCCTATAGTAGGCGTGACCTCCAGGACACCATAGATAAACTCGAACACCCTGATTAAAGCCCGCTCATTGAGCAATACCTAAGAATGGAAAACGTTCATGGTAGAAAAAACTTCATACTCGAAGAGGGTAAAAGGTATCAACATTCCAAATTCATGAATGATATGAAGGTATAGGTAGAAAAACATGTGTGATGGGCTGATAGAGGTGACAATGTTAACTCAATATTGCTAAGGTTTTACTGAGATAGTTTTCTCACAAAGGATATTGTACTCTTTTTCCTTCACTAATATTTTTCGCATTTAGTTTTTTCTAGTAAGATTTTAATGAGGTATATTCTCAATGGACATCTAATAGGGAGTGTTATGAATAATATACAATATGGATATGGATGTCTATTTCCATATCCTTTATATATTCCTTAACTTTAATGAGTAAATTATTATTATTGATGTTTAGTCATGTGTCTTTACACTTTTATGCTTTATATAGGATCCATGTTGCATATTGAATGATAGTTGAAATAATACAATACTCTTTTCTTTTATCATCTCTTTCTCTCCTTCACATGGACTCTCTTACTTTATTAATTTTGATTAATTACATAATATTACAAAGATACTAATATATGTAGAAATGATGAATATTTATGATCTTACCAGGATCAGAAGAATCTTTAGTGGCCAACAACACGTCATGGTCTTCAACTTCAGGTGAAGAAAATTGGGGGCGGGGGTGTACTTGCAAGGAACTCCGATCCTAAAGTAAGTACGAAGTGAAGAAAGGCAAGTACAGAAGTGAGAAGTGGAATTGGAAGGTGTGCCTGTTACAAAGGGCAGAACATTTTCGCGAGATACGCGGGATCAACTGGCCACGTGTCCTCGGGTGAGTAGAATGTGGGGGACATGTTTTTCAATGGCTACCACAAATTAGGTCTTTATGTATGGCCTTCTTCGACGCGGATCTAGATTGGGATGTGCTCGACGGTGGGCCAGACCCTGGCCCGGTCCAGAACATGAGCCCCTTAAGTTGTTGCTCCAAGGCAAAGGAGTAATGACTTAGAGTCAGTTCTAATGTCAAAGAGGGACAAAGGAAATCTGCGCGAGGAGAGCGTTTATTCAGGTTTGTGGTTACAAGCTCACAGTGCTACGCTCGCGAGGGAGCACAGATGTTACCCTTCGTGCTCGAAGGCACGAGCCTGTTAAACGTTTTTGTCAAGTATCTGCACGGGAGAATTTATGCTCGGGGGATCCCAAGCTGCTCGTGAGCTTGCTCTAAAATATCTCTAAGGATGTGCTCATGATGGAGCAAGAAAACCGGCCTAAGTTATGCTCGCGAATGCGTGACCGATACGTGGGAGTCTGGTATATTGAAGGGACTTAAAGAGACAAACGCTTCTTTTCCTCGGGCCACGTGATGGGACTTGAAATGGCAGACACGTTGTTTTCTCAAACCACGTGTCACAAACCTTAAATGCCTATCACGGCTTATGAGTAGGGGAACTCGAGAGCTTAGGTGACGATACGCTTTTCCATGTTAGGATTATAAGTAGGGAGAAGTGGGGCTCATTTTCTCATTTGACTCTCACTCTCCTCATTAGCATTCTCTTTGTTCTCAGAGCAGTTGTCCATCATCGCCGCCGTTGTCGCCACTACCTATAACTTTATGCGAATAATCCTCAACTATCTTCTAAATCAAATAAGCATCCTTGTCTAATCTTTGATCTGTAGTTTAAAATGTAGGTTTGTATGTTGGGCTCCGATAGGTGTTGGTGTTCGGTGGTGGTTTGGCTATTTCCATACACCGGCGGTAGAAAAGCCTTTCTCTTAGAAACGTTAGAGTTTGAGCGGAAGCTCCTTCTGACACTACCGCCAATGTGGTGGGTGTGACTTTTCTCGGTAGAACTATGAATTTTATGATAAAGTTCTTGAGAAGAGAAGGATCTTCCTCGCGACATTCATGAGTTTCCCTTGATGTTCTTGTGCCGAGGAGAATCTCTCTCATGACCTTCATGAGTTTCCCTTGAAGTTCTTATGCTGAGGAGGATCTTCCTCATGACGTTCATGAGTTTGTGGTGATTGTCCCCGTATTTTGGATGGATCCCCGTGTTGGGGAGGCTCTTCCCTGTAGGGTTCTATATTTGTGTCGAATCCTCTTATCGAGGATAATTATTATCGGGGTATCATCGACTAGTCTACTAGGTTCACCCCTGGGGAGGATATCCTCGCTCGCCGTTGATTAAGGGCTTTGGTAGAGGGAAACATGATCGTTCTTAACTTCTCCCTTTCACTTAATTTTTAGTGGAAGAGTGGATTTGATTTGATCGTCGAATTCACTATTTTCCTTTGTGTTTCAGGTTTCAATGGCTTGCATCGTAGAAGGTCACGAGCTGGTCAGCACTATCACTAATAACGGTCTGGCTTGTGTCAGGCTGGAGCCTCGAGGGATAGCCTTGCGCTTTGCCGATTTTCCTGAGAGCACGTTCACAGTTGTCGATGAGACTGGGGATGTCGACGGAGCCGAAAAGGAATGGTTGGTCTACAAACTTTCCCCAAAAGCATGGATCTTCTTGGCTTTTGCAAAGAACCACTCCTCTATGTACGAATTCATATTTAAGGAGTTGGGCCTCCGACTACCGTTCAATGACCTACAAGTAGGTATTTTTCCCGGTTGGAGTTGGCACCCTCTGTCGCTACTGCGAAAATCGGCGCCGGCTATGACAAAAGTGTCGCCACCGTGCGTTATTTATCCCACAAGAGGGAAAGGAAACACTCAGAGTAAACCTAACGCGAAAAGGGAAAGGAATGGTCTCGTAACCAAATCTTGGATTCGAGAGTCGGTTACGCAAGGGGAAGGTATTAGCACCCCTCATGTTCGTCGTACTCGAAGGGATCCACACTTGTTTTCTATCTAAGGGTGTGTTTATCTATCTACTCTAAAGGTATGGGTTAAAAAGAAAAGAAAATGACTCGGCAAAGTATCGCACTTTATGCCTACGTATTCCCGTCTGGAACGAGAAATCATAGTCAATGTAGTTCGCCTAACTACGGGTTATGGGGGAAGGTTGCTCGCCGAGATATCGCATCCTGTGCCTACGTACTTTCATACGGCATGAAAGATCAAAGCAAACGTAGTTCGGGCTACAGAAGACACAAGTTTGTCTGACAGTTTTTTATCTCCTTAAGAAAGGGTTTTCCTGATTAAAGGTCCAAGAGGACAAAAACAGAGTTTGAGTGTTTGTTTGAGTTTTTTACGGAAGAAATGTTTTTTAAGATATTTGCAATCTCAGTCGCACTAGAGACTATGACCTAGGAGTGAACGCTTCGTATGTCACCCAAAGGGTACCACACTGTTAGAACACAGATTGGTTCTTAATAATATCTCTATGTTTTGATGATAACTATTATGAAATTTTGTAATTAAGAATTATATACTCTAAAATTTGCTTGAGAGTTTTTACTGCAGATAGTAAAGGAATTAACACTCCAGAAGCAAATCAGAATTGAACATAAGAAATTTGCTAGACTCTGAAGCGCCAGATGCATCCATTAGAAGATTTTGATTGCTGCCAACAGAAGATCCTGAGCGTAGCCTCCAGAAGATTCTGAAGCAGAAGCTCTAGAAGAATCTGAAGTAAGTCATAAGCATCTGAACCAAAGAAGAATTCTGTATGAAGAGTTTTCAAAGCATAGTTACTACAGAAGATTCTGAAAGTACTAAAGCTGCCAGTACTAAGAATCTGAATCAAATATGCTCTGAACTTGAACACGCTAAAAGCACACCTGCTGCAGAAGACTCTGATTCAACAAAACTCTGATCAACATCAGAAGGCTCTGATCAAATTAGACTCTGATGAAATTTGCTGAAAATTGAAGAAGAATTATTCAAAGATTATATCCGTTGGAGTGATCCAAACGACTCTTTCCTTATTTATGCTAGACACAAGAACACAGACAAAAAGGATTTTTCTGTGCTTTCTTCTTCTAGGAAAGGTCACTTGATGTGAAGACAAAAAGGCTCAGACCTTTTGGACACTCTTCTCAACGTGAAGCTCACCTTGGAACAGCTGCCTATAAAAGCAAGTCTTCACCCAACTTCTTCAGTTGACGTTTTATTCAAAAGAAATCAATATTCAAAGCTCTCATACTATTCACATTCTTTCAAGAATTTATTTCTTTGTTCTTAATATTTAAGTGAAAAATCACAGTTGTGATAAAGCTTTCTAGAAGCAATTTAAACACTTGTATTTGTATTACATTTGATTGTAAACCTTAAGAAGATCCAGTTAGGATCAGTAGTTCTTGAGAAGACTTTGAACAGTTGTTCTTAGTGCTTACTATTGTAATCAGTTGATTAAATAGTGGATTAAGTCCTTGATTGTGAAAGGCAAATCACTCTAGGAAGGGTGGACTGGAGTAGTTGAGTTCAACGAACCAGGATAAAAATACTTGAGTTTTTATTTCTAAGTTTTAATCTTCATACTTATTCAACCCCCCCTTCTAAGTATTTTCTCACCTTCAGTTGGTATCAGAGCTCCGGTTCTGTGTGTGCTACCACTTAACAGTGACAGTAAAGATCCAGTGAGAAATACTTTGATATATATTTGGTTGTTACTATGGCTGATAATACAATGTCTAACATTAACAACAAATATGAAGAAAGGGACAGAATCAGCACCAAACCCCTTATGTTTGATGGGGAGAAATTTGATTATTGGAAAGACAGGATTGAAAGATTTTTCCTTGGATATGATGTTGATTTATGGGATCTGGTCATAGATGGATATGTTCATCCCACTGATGGGAATGGCAAGAAAATAGACAGAAAATCTATGGCGGATGCTCAAAAGAAAGAATTTAGAAATCACCACAAGGCCAGAACAATATTGTTGAATGCAATATCTCACACTGAGTATGAAAAAATTACAAACAGGGAAACTGCATTTGACATGTTTGAATCCTTAAAGATGACTCATGAGGGAAACTCTCAAGTCAAGGAAACAAAGGCTTTGGCTCTGATCCAGAAGTATGAAGCCTTCAAGATGGAAGACTCTAAATCTGTTGAAGCTATGTTCTCCAGATTTCAAATACTTACAGCTGGACTAAAGGTTCTGGATAAAGGATACTCTATTGCTGATCATGTGAAAAAGATCATCAAAAGCTTACCCACCAGATGGAGACCTATGGTGACAGCGCTGAAAATGGCTAAAGATCTGAAAAAGATCTCCTTGGACTCTAAGGCAAAACATATAGAAATTAAGCATCATTTCATCAGAGACTATGTTCAGAAGAGAATCATAAATTTGGCCTTTGTTGATACAGATCATCAATGGGCAGACATTTTCACAAAACCCCTTGTTGAAGATAGATTCAAATTTATTCTGAAAAATATTGGTATGGATTTTTGTCCAGAATGATATTTGTCCGAAGCAAATTTGACAGATGCAAAAATGCCTAATACTCTGAAGTATTTCTTCTGATTGCTTATTTATTTTCCTTAATTATTTTCTTGTGAAACTCTGAACTAACAATCCTCAGAGGATCTGAACGTTGGTTAACGTTTCATTTCTCAAGAGAATTCAGAAACACATGCAAGCAAACACATGTCACTCCAAATCTGCAAAGGTGGCGTGTACACTACTGAAGTGACATTTGAGGTGAAGTTTAAATAGTGAAAATCTTGATTTTCCCCCCAAATTGTCAGAATCAATAAATGCTTGAAATGATTTTTATTCTTCTCATTAAATGTTGTGTGTGAACGTGCTTTATCTGACTGTTTGTATGCCTATGTGTTTTAGTATAAATACATCACTTTTCACCATATTCACACTTTTCACATCTCAAATTGTTTATGCATTTCTGTCTTCTCTTCTCTCTTCACAAAAACCCTAAGCGTTTGACAAACTCATCTTCAATGGCAACTTCATCATCAATTGCTGCACAGTTTCAATCTACCATGGCTGCAGTGACTTCTGCTAATATGGGTGTCACTCCTTATACTCCACCAAAAAGAACATTGCAAACACCTGTTGAAAAGCTGGAAGTTCTATGTGAATCAATGGTGGAATTTGATTCACTTGCTGAGAATGGGTTTGAATTTCGCTCTATTATAGGTGCTCAAGGATGGGTGAAGTATTCTGACAGACTTTTTGGACCAGTCTACCCCCTTCTAGTAAAAGAATTCTGGATTCATGTTTCCGTATACCCTAAGTTCATTCTATCTTCTGTTCTGGGCAAAGAGATAATCATAACAGAAGATCCGATAAGAAAACTCATTGGATATGAGGAAACAGATGGAGTATCACACTTGCCAGCTGGGCGTGTTGATATGGATGAAGTATATGAAGAAGTGATGACTGCTGGACAAGATTCTAATAAGTTCAAAGATCTAAAGCCTGACTACAAGATCTGGGCTAAGATTTTCATGGGCTGCATTCATCACAGAAAGTCAACAAACTCTCCAGACTATGTCAATAATGAACAACTCTACTTTATGTATTGCTTAAGTCAGAGCACCAAGGTAAATCTTCCATATATTCTTTTTATGCACTTATGTAATCATATAAATGCTTCTAGAGAATATGTGAAAGAAAAAGGTCAGAAGATCAAAACCTGGATTCCTTTTGGAAGGTTAATCTCAGATCTTCTAACAGAAAATGGACTTGTAACTGCTCTGTATGCTGCTGGAGTCACAGAAGAATTGGAATTTATTTTGGGAAAGCCTCTGAATGCCAAAAGTATTCAGAGACTAAAAATAGTAGAAGAACTCTCAACAGCACCCAAGAAGCTGAACATTACTGAACTGAGTCAGAAGAGAACCCCTGTAGATGACTACCCTTTGTTCTATGCTGAAGAACCAAGGGAAATTATAGTAAGATACATTGATGATTGCAAGGCAGAAGGAAAGCCTATTCCTGCAGATATTATAAAGAGAGCAAGACAACCATTTCCTGTTGTAGAAGAAGAAGAAACACCAAGAAAGAGGACTCAATCAGAAGCAGAAGCTGCACCTGTTCAGAAGAAGCCCAAGATTGCTGAGAAGCCACAGAAGGTGCTAAAGAGGAAAGAATCTGGAGACACTCCTTCTGTTCCTGCTAAACGCATCAAAATTAAAGGTACTAAATCTTCTGTATCTTCTGCAAATCCTATTGTTATAAATGATTCAACTGATAAGTCTATTCCAAAACCACCCCCTACACAAAAACAATCTGTAACTGCTCCACCTCATGTTTCTACTCCATCTCCATAAAAATCTTCTAATCCTATTTCCATCTCTCCTGTAAAACAATCATCTGTACCAAAACCAACAACAACAAAACCAAAAATTCAGACTCCACAAACAGAAATTCCAACCAAACAATCTGTACCACAACAACAACCATTAGAAAAACAACCCACAGAACAACAACAACCACAAAAACCATCTGAACAACATAAAGAAAAGCCATCTAAACAACAACAAGAAAAACAACCAGAAAAAGACTCTGAACCTCAAACACAACAACAAGAGAATCAACCACAATCACAAAATCCACCATCCAACACATCTAAACCCACTGCATCTGTACCAGTTTCCTCTGAACCAATAAAAATTTCATCTGATCCAACCCCATCAAATCCCTCTGAAATTCATTCAGAATCAACCAACCCATCTGGAACCAACATCCCTGAGACAGAAGTTCTTGATGTTACACCTCTGAAAACTGTTTTTCAAGTGTCTTCTACTTCTTGCACACCAACCACTTCATCAAATTCCTCAGAATATGACATTCACCCAGATTTTCTGATATCCTCTTCTCACAGAGATTCTGAGGTAAACCAACCAGAACCCCCTGTATCTTCCAAAGTTTTTATTCCAGATCCTACTCCCACACCTACACCATCATCTGAAATCCTCTTTCCAAATACAATCCCAACATCTACCCCCAAGAACATATATCTCATGTGCACAATTCTCATCTCTTTTTCACAACCTTGCCTATGGTTTCAAACTCAAAGATTTCTATGACAGAGTTGAACCATCTGACCCTATCACTCCTTTAAAACCCAAACTTACAATCACCCTACCATCTGTGCTTCTCACCTATATTCAATCAATGTCAGAAGTAGGTTCATTAGCTACAATATCATACTCTGCAAAATCTGCAAAAGTTGTTACTTCAACTATACCTGTTTCATCTGATAAACCTGCTGCTTCTGATGAACCTGCAAAATCTGCTTTTCAACCTTACTCTAATAAACCCTTTGATGTGGTTTCCTATCACACCAAAGCAAAACCAAATCTGTTGAATGCCTTAAACAGATCAAAACCTGTCAAATCCCCTGAAATTCCTTTCATACCATACTACCCTCCTCCTCTGATCTTCATTCAGAAATCCTTATTTCCACCTACTCCCCAACCAAAACCAATAACATTGGAGACTCTGTTACATCCCAAACCTAGACTAAATGTTGATCATTTATTTACATGTTTTTTGCAAGAAATACAGTTGTATTTAGGTACTGTACAAAGGAAGTGTTCAGCAACAATGGATGCACAAGAATCTGATGTCATCTGGAATGGCTTCATCAATAGATTCAACACTGTAGCATCAAATCTGAAGAACATATGTTCTGATGTTACGAAGCTCAAATTTGCTGAAGCTGCAAGAAGTCTGTTCTGGACTGTCAAGAGATCTGGACCACTGCTTCTTACAGATGCTCCTCCATCATCAGAAGAAACTACTGAATCTGCATCTGAAGACAACCCTCTGGCCATGACTCTGATAGAACATCCTTCTGGCTCTACTGCTCCAAGCTCTGAAGTCCCTATGGAAATTGACTCTGTTCAAGCTCCAGAAAATGTTCAACCTTCTTCATCTAAGATTCAGAAAGAACATCCAGATTTTGAGGATAAAATTGTTGCTCTGGAAGCTGGTCAATCAGAAATCTAGTCTTGGATGGCTAAACAGGATAAGAAGTCTGAAGACATGACTGAGTGGATGTCCAAACAGGATCAGAAGAATGAAACAATGGCTAAGTGGATGTGAAAACAAGAACAGTCCTCTTCTGAGATCACGGATCTATTGAAGATGCTTTTGTCAAAACACTCTTAGTTTTTCATTTTTTTTCATTCTGATGTTTTTGCATCTGATGTTTGCTTATGTATTTTGAATATCTTCTGATGCATGTACTCTTGCTCTGAACTGAATTGAATGAATGTTTCATAGTTTTCTCCACATGATTTATTTCATTTACTGTTTGTCTTTTTAAAGTTTTTACTTTTTGCTTATGAGAAAAAAGGGGGAGAAAATATAGATCTTAACTGTTTAATTAAACTTCACCAGAATGAAACTTCAGACATATTGATTTTATCTAACATTAAATCTAAATATTTCAGAATATTTGATAAGTACACTCTGTAAAAGAAACTCTGAGACTCTCAGATCATTTATCAATTATCAAGCTCTAATTCTGAAATTTGCAAGACACTCTGACTCTCAAATGTTAAAGAACAATCAAGATCTAACTCTGAAAATTACTCAAGACAAAAGGGAAGTTTTTATTCCTTATTTGTATTTAATTCAGGGGGAGATTCTTCATCTCAGGGGGAGTTATAATTATTATATTTTCAATTAAACAGTATTTCTGATGTTTTTGTCATCATCAAAAAGGGGGAGATTGTTAGAACACAGATTGGTTCTTAATAATATCTCTATGTTTTGATGATAACTATTATGAACTTTTGTAATTAAGAATTATATACTCTAAAATTTGCTTGAGAGTTTTTACTGCAGATAGTAAAGGAATTAACACTCCCGAAGCAAATCAAAATTGAACATAAGAAATTTGCTAGACTCTGAAGCGCTAGATGCATCCATTAGAAGATTCTGATTGCTGCCAACAGAAGATCCTGAGCGTAGCCTCCAGAAGATTCTGAAGCAGAAGCTCCAGAAGGATCTAAAGCAGAAGCTCCAGAAGAATCTGAAGCAATTCAGAAGCATCTGAACCAAAGAAGAATTCTGTATGAAGAGTTTTCAAAGCATAGTTACTACAGAAGATTCTGAAAGTACTAAAGCTGCCAGTACTGAGAATCTGAATCAAATATGCTTTGAACTTGAATACGCTAAAAGCACACCTGCTGCAGAAGACTCTCATTCAGCAAATCTCTGATCAACATCAGAAGGCTCTGATCAAATTAGACTCTGATGAAATTTGCTGAAAATTGAAGAAGAATTATTCAAAGATTATATCCGTTGGAGTGATCCAAACGACTCTTTCCTTATTTATGCTAGACACAAGAACACAGACAAAAAGGATTTTTCTGTGCTTTCTTCTTCTAGGAAAGGTCACTTGATGTGAAGACAAAAAGGCTCAGACCTTTTGGACCCTCTTCTCAACGTGAAGCTCACCTTGGATCAGCTGCCTATAAAAGCAAGTCTTCACCCAACTTCTTCAGTTGACGTTTTATTTAAAAGAAATCAATATTCAAAGCTCTCATACTATTCACATTCTTTCAAGAATTTATTTCTTTGTTCTTAATATTTAAGTGAAAAATCACAGTTGTGATAAAGCTTTCTAGAAGAAATTTAAACACTTGTATTTGTATTACATTTGATTGTAAACCTTAAGAAGATCCAGTTAGGATCAGTAGTTCTTGAGAAGACTTTGAACAATTGTTCTTAGTGCTTACTATTGTAATCAGTTGATTAAATAGTAGATTAAGTCCTTGATTGAGAATGGCAAATCACTCTAGGAAGGGTGGACTAGAGTAGTTGAGTTCAACGAACCAAGATAAAAATACTTGAGTTTTTATTTCTAAATTTTAATCTTCATACTTATTCAACCCCCCTTTCTAAGTATTTTCTCACCTTCACACACTAACATCCAGATTAGTGGAGAGAGACCCTCCACCAACCTTTTCCCAGATAGCTTAAGGCTCGTAACGCACGACTTCAATTAACCTTATTACAGTGTTTTTTAATTGTTTTGATATGAGAAGAGAAAGACACCCTAAAACTATGGTTGAAAGGGAATCTACCTACAACTATCATGCATGGTTCAAAACCTAATGTCTATCATAATTCCCTCTTGCACAGAGGAAATCAGAGATCCTAGGGGAAACAGCAAAAGAAAGCAAGCAGTAAACAGTAAACAGTAAAATGCATGTTATGCAACAGTACAAGCGAGGCAAGGGAGTCTGGCTCAACCTCAAACCTAAGAAAACAACAGGAAAGAGGAGACAAGCTCCACCTCAAACCTAGAGGTAATCAACACAAGCAAACAGATAATACAACAAAAGAAAAGAACCAGAGAAAGCAGCCCAAACAACAACAATAGTCTTCAGTAGATAGAAACTTCAATACTCAACAGCAACAGCTCTAAACAACAAATCCTCTTGACAACAAAGTTGACAACAAAATGGCTTCATCCTCAAGCTAGCTTCTATCTTCAAGCTTCATCCAACTTCATCTTCAGGCTCTAGCAAGCACACTCCAAGCAAAGGATTAATCACTAAGATCAAAGTTGCAATGTTGAGAACCAAATGAAAACCAAAGGAAATCACCAAGTACCAACATTGAAATGGAAGGGCATCCTCAAAGTTCTACTCAACTATGGGCATACCACACATCCCTCCGAAGGAGAGATGGAATTTCCATAGGAGAACTTTACATCATTGGATAGAATAGAAGCACACAATGCATTCTATGTTTGATGAAAGAATCAAAACTAGTCCTAATGGTTCTTCCTAAAACCCTAATTTCCTAAGCTCCTAAAAAAGCTCCTAAAAGAGAAGAAAGCTTCAACTCCAAGCTCCAATCTTCAAGACACAACAGCTACACCAAATCTAGAAGACCTCCCAAGAAGGAATCCAAGCAAATCCAACTCCAAAGTCACCAACAAGACCAAAAAAACAAGAGCACTAAAGATAGAACACCACAAGCACAAGCAACTTGCAAAATACAACTAAAATAGAAAACAAAGTTGTAAAATTCTAATAAAATTCCTAGGGGAGCATACATGTTTGAACAACCTAGGGTTAATATATTAAAGCCTAATTCAACGTCTAAGTCACCTAAATAATTTCTAAATTGAAGGGTATCAAGGTGATCCACAAGTTTGGGAAGGCTCTAATCTCAACACCTAAAACAGAACCTAAAGTTGTTCTAAAATTCTAACAAAAATTCTAAGGGAACATGAATATCTACCCTAAAACATATTAAAAAATCAAAGCCATATTCAACACCAATTAGAAGAACAAAATTCAACAAGACAGATGATCAAATATGCAAATATTAAAGAATTAAACAAAATAAGAAAAATCAAATTAAAATGAAAAATGTATGAAAATGCATTTTATTGATTTCAGAAAATCACAAATTCTCTCAAGATCATGGAGATATTTTTAAAATAATTTTTGGATCAAGAATGAATTTATTGTGATTTTTAAAATCAATAATGCATTTAAAATAATAAAATATGAAATAAAATAAATCAAACTCTGAAATAAATCCACAGCCATGAGATCTAATGACCAGTCAAGCAATCCAAGCATCCACATTAAGCTAGCGCATAAGTGAAATGGCGCGTTTTGGCTTGGTCAAACCTTCAGACTTGCAAACAAGTCCCAGCCGTCCGATGAGATGAAAAAGTCATGGTCTGAAGCCAATCTAACGGTAATATCATCATCTCCTACCTCTGAACTCAGGCAAGCTGGAAGAAAACTCAGGCAACTCTCACAGTGGAAACCACCATCTTCTCCGGTGAGATGGTGGTGCAGGCAACCAAAAATGACAAACCTCATATCAAACTTGCTCAGTTTTTCACCAGGAATCCAAATCTCCAATCCAAATGTTCCAACTCTCAATAGATTTTAAAACACGAAGTAATGTTCAGAAATAGCATCCAGATCAAACATCATCAATTGCAAAATTAAGACCATAGAAATCATCCTTATGCTACACTGATCAACCTGATCTAATCAATTTGCTCTAACTCCTCATGAATCAAGAGATTCGAATCCAAACAGAATTACTATGTCATGATCAACTATCACCAAATGTCTCCAAATTGATCCTAAAACGATCTACAACTTGCCTAGATCTTAACCACAAGTTCAAATCTAACTATCTCATGCTAAATCATGCAGAATTTTGAAAGTTACTAACCTGTTGTAGATCTAGTAACAAAGGCCCTTGGAGCTTGATTCTCCCTTCAAAACTCTCCAGATACGTTCAATGATGCACTAGGAAGACTTTGCAACCTTCAATTTTCTTTGATCTTGCTTCAAACTGAAAACTCGATTTCACTTGCTCCTGTTGAAAACTCAACTGCAACTTCAGCTTTCTGGCACGAAAATGGTTCCAAAATTGATCTGAAATCAATCCAATGAATATATAGAATGTTTCCATAGGCTTTTGAATTCAATTTGAGGCCCAATCCAGCCAATTGCATTTTCTTTTTTGGCTCTTGAAGTTGCACATGACAGTCACGGATTGGCCATGGAAATTGCTCTAGAATCTTCCCTTTCAGCTGTAAAATGCCTTGTGAGCAAAATTGAAACAATAGAATGGCCTGAAATGCATTGTTGAAGTGTTTGGCTATGTAACTTGCATTTGAAGCAACCATATGATAACTTGTAAAACTTGACCTAAGCTCAAAAATCTTGTAATGCCAAAGTGTCTAAAATCAAATTTCCAATCAAAATGAGCACTTATTTGACATGTTTTGGTCATTCTATTCAAAATGTGAATTTTCCCTCCTTTAATCATTTGAAAATCTTCCTTATTCAAACCATTTCAAACCAAGTATTGCTATGAACCCAATCAATCCATCATGACTTCTTTCTTAGCCTAAAAAACCCATTTTGAACAACTTTCATGTTGAACAAAAATCCATTTGACAAGTGCAAGTTGGAGATTTTGACCTATGATTGAAAATGACCTATAATCTCACTTTCCCAAAATACCCCTGACTTGTAAACCTCATAACTTGAGTTCTACAAATCAGATGGAAGACTTCTAGTACAATTTAGAAATACAAGATCATGAGGAACAACTTTCATGTTGGACAAAAGTTCAGGTGAAACTTCCTTCTAGGTCAAAAAATAGCTTTGAAGTCAGATGATTTTCACAGACAAATTTCAGAAGCATCTAAGGACTTGTAACTTGCCTGGGTGATAACTTGAGTTTTATAAATCTCCTTGAGGACTTCTAGTACTCAAATTAAAGGTATTAATATGCTCTACAAGTTTCATGTTGGCAAAAGATCCATTTGAAACTTGTGTCTCGACTTATGTGGTCATGAAGTTAGGCACTAAACAGGGAATTTTACACTGAAACCCTAATTTAGCAACTTCCCACACTCTTGACTCTTCTTGACTTGATCTTGGCACAACACCACAAATGTATCAAAATATCATTTCATGAACTCCATGGCCTAAAAGTAGGCTTTGATACTCTTCAATTGCACAGTTGACCTAGAATTGATCCAGATGAAACCCTAATTGCTTGCACCTCAACTGTGGCTCTTGCATTTGACCCAATGACTTAATTAAACTCTCCCATGGCCCTCTAGGCATTCTATGAGCTCCATACACATCCTCTTCTCACATTCAATACTTCATAACCCTCTGATGATCTTCAGTTGATCCTCAAGTTAGGAGAAGATTCACACTCAAATATCTAAACCCTTAGGCACTCAAACCACCTTCTGATGACTTTGACAACTTCTCAATCTTGAATGAGACCTCTTTCTAGGCTTCTCTTGAGAAGAATCACACTTGATCCCCTACTATATGAATGATACCATGATATGCAAATGATATAACTATGCAAATGATAATGCAATGAAACATAAACCAGGTAAGAAAAGGTTGAGCAAATTTTGGGGTACAACAGCTGCCCCTATTCAAACGGCTTGGACCCGACTGGGTGAAGAGCGAACGACCTTCAAACAATCGAGGTAGAAGACAGTTGAATACCAAGAAACCCGGAAATTTTCCAACCACGGAAATAGGCTGCGAAAACTGCTTGGGGAACAACATCCGCTACACCGAGCCTAGTTGTTATGGCAACAACTGATCAATCATCTGATAAAACTTTGGATTTCAACATTAACCCCCTGTGTGGCGCCACAGGCATCAAATCAACTTTGCGAGAAACAACCCAGTCCACAACTGGACCACACTCGTCAACACGAGGAGAGACTCCATCAACACGGGTACAACTCCATCTACAACTAGACTAAATTTGCCAACACGAATAACAATCTCTGTCAATCACAGGTAACGATCTTTGTATACACAGATAGCGACTCCACTGGGGACAATTCCGTCGATCACGGGTAATAACTCCGTCCACACGGGTAAAAATCACTGTCAACACAGGTACAATTCCGTCAATACGAATCACAATCACCCTTAGCACGGGGCAACGATTCCGTCAATACGGATAACAATCTCTGCCAATCACAGGTACGATTCCGTCAACACGGATAACAATTCCGTCAACACGGACAACAATCATTGTCAACACAGGTAACAACTCCGTCAACACGAACAACAATCACTGTCAACACAGGTACGATTCCGTCAACACGAATAACAATCTCTGCCAATCACAGGTAACAACTTCGTCAACACGGATAACAATCTCTGTCAACACAGGTAACAATTCCGTCAACACGGATAACAATCACTGTCAACACAGGTACGATTCCCTCAACACGGACACCCATCACTGTCAACACAGGTACGATTCCGTCAACACGGACACAATCACCGTCAGCACGGGTACGATCTCTGTCCTTCACAGGTAACAATCTCTGTCAACACAGGCGCAATCTCTATCCATCACAAGTAACAATCACTGTCAACACAGGCGCAATCTCTGTCCATCACAGGTAACAATTCTGTCAACACGGATTCGTTTGAAGAATACTTTGCGGGAGAATACGAGAAACTTAACCCAACAACTCTGTGGGGGAAAATTTCACCAGGGAAATCGCTAGTGACAACTCCGAAAGTTTAAGACATGAAATCTTCTACTGCTGACGTAACAGCAACCTGAGAAGAATCCCGTTGGGGACGAAAAGTTACTTAACCAAGCAAACTCTATTGGGGGACAAACGTTATCATCACCTATCTCACGCTGAGAATTTGAATATCTAGAAATTCTTCTGAGCAAGAATCTCACTCCTCTATAGGGAACAACCCCTGAAACCGAAGAGGTACCCACCCTGGCTTGTATTTCAAAATGCGTATGTTTGACAATGGCGTAATGCTCCATACGACATGGAAATGCTACGCGTTTAAGTAGATGCAAATATGATGATATATGCAAAATGCAAAGATGCCAAGAGGCGCTTCAGCAAAATAAATGCTGAAGACAAAACCCAATCCGCTGGGATAAACCGGGTATCACAGACATTCCATCAAAATAGATGCTGAACCAGCGCAACCAACTCCGCTGGGGATAACCATCCTGTCGGAGGATGGCTCACAAGCTTGAAATTACGAACTCTGTTGGGGATGTTCATCCTGTCGGAGGAAAAAACAACCTGCTGGGGAGAAGGAGAAACAATCCTGCGCGGGGATAATCCTTCTGAACCAAAGACGACTTGGTTATATTATGCGGGAATTACCTATGTTGGGGATTGATTGTGTACATACTCACTGCTGGGAATGCACCTTTTGTCGGGGACATCAAGATCCATTGAGGAAACTCTCTGAGCAGCTTTCCTGGGGAATACCCTTCTGGGGAGGATCACCCACATCCAATAGGGATATTTACCATCTCAACTACCTCTAGGATAAGCTGTGACTTCCATCTGCTGAGGAGTGACAATCACTATGTCACGGGACTCTGGCTAGGGAAACACAAATTCCCTGACTGTTTGCTTCAAAGGTGAGGACCCTGCAAAACACAAACGAAACAAAACAAATCTATACAACAAGATCTATCTCGGTTAGTATCCGTGACATTCATTCAGTCAACTCGAAGTTTTATCAATTATTTGCAAGGGCCAGCAAGTTTATGCACATGCAAGTCCATCAAAAACATCGGTGTTTTTCACAAACAAAACAGTAAAGAACAAGCATCAAGTACTGAATAACATGCTTTATTGATAACAGGCCTGTAAATAGGCAAAATTTTGTACACTGGATGCAACTCCTGAAAAGAGGAAGTTACGCACAAACAAAATACAAATATTACAGAAGCACAACGAAAAAATTTATATACATGTCGGTAACGTGGTGCAGACGAACACCATGAGCTGATCCTCCTATGACTCGCCTGACTTTGACGCTTTCCCGATACTCGGTCTTCGGAAGAGATTGTTTTGGATATACGACCCTCAGGTACTCCCAAACCACTAAGCAACGCAATATCAAACTCGGACCGCAGTCATTTGCTTTTTCAAATCCCTAACTTTTGCGTGAACCGCCCTTTATGGGTTTTCAATTCACCGGGATACCCTTTTTTGCCGAAGTTGCCCTTTTTAAGTTTTCAACTTCGCGGGTGTACATTTTTCAATTTTATCCCTAACTTTTGCCCGAACCTTTTGTTCTTTTTTCATGGTTCGCCGGGATGCCCCATTTTTGCCTGAACTCTCTTTTTTCTGTCCAGCGAGTCTCTTTAAGCAAAGTATTTTTTAACTGCGTCCGAGTTCACATGGTATGTAAAATCCTCACCATCCATGGTGGATAACAGTAAGGCTCCTCCAGAGAAAACCTTTCTAACGACATATGGACCTTCATAATTGGGAGTCCATTTGCCCCTGTGGTCTGATTGTGGTGGGAGAATCTTTTTCAGCACAAGATCGTCCGTCCGAAAGCTTCGAGGGTGCACCTTCTTGTCGTAAGCTTTCTTCATCCGGCTCTGTTACAACCGACCATATTCTAGAGAAGCCAATCTCTTCTCGTCCATTAAATTGTGCTGATTCAATCTATCTTTCACCCATTCTGCCTCATCTAATTGGACATCACGCAAAACCCTCAGAGAAGGAATCTCAACCTCCAATGGTAGGACAGCCTCCATACCATATACCAGTGAAAAAGGAGTTGCCCCGGTTGATGTGCGTACCGTCGTACGATAACCGTGCAAAGCAAAAGGCAACATCTCATGCCAGTCCTTGTAGGTCACAACCATCTTCTGAACGATCTTCTTTATGTTCTTATTGGCCGCTTCAACAACGCCATTCATCTTGGGCCGATAAGGAGAAGAGTTGTGATGTTCAATCTTGAAATTCTGGCACAATTCCTTCATCATCTTGTTATTCAAGTTCGAACCGTTGTCAGTGATAATCCGCTCCGGGATTCCATATCTGCAGATAATATCCTTCTTGATAAATCTGGCTACCACCTGCTTGGTAACATTAGCATAAGATGCCGCTTCAACCCATTCGGTGAAGTAATCAATAGCTACCAAGATAAAACGATGTCCGTTGGATGTCGTGGGCTCAATTTTCCCAATCACATCAATTCCCCACATGGAAAAAGGCCAAGGTGACGACATAACGTTCAGAGGAATCAGAGGCACATGAATCTTGTCTGCATAAATCTGGCATTTATGACACTTCTTTGCAAACTTAAAACAATCTGTTTCCATTGTCAGCCAATAGTACCCTGCTCGTAATAACTTTCTCGTCATTGCATGTCCGCCGGCATGCGTGCCAAATGTACCCTCGTGGATTTCTTCCATGAGCAACTTAGCCTCTTTCTCATCCACACACCGCAACAACACCAAGTCGTGGTTTCTCTTGTACAAAACACCATCCGGATTCAAATAGAAATTGCCAGCCAATCTCCTAAGAGTCTTCTGATCACGACTGGATGCCCCAGCCGGATACTCTTGGTTCTTCAGGAAACTATGGATATCATAATACCACGGTTGGCCATCCGAATCTTCCTCAATGGAGAATATGAAAGCGGGCCTATCAAGGCGAGAAATAACTATCCTGGGAGCCTCATTCCAGAAGTTAACTTTATACATCGAAGACAAAGTCGCGAGAGCGTCTGCCATCTGATTTTCTGCTCGTGGTACATGGTGCAATTCCACCTTGTCAAAGAAAGGTAACAACCTTCTTGCATAATTCATATAGGGTATCAGATTGGGCTGACGAGTCTCCCACTCTCCCTTGATCTGGTTCATAACTAGAGCAGAGTCTCCGTACACATCAAGATTTTTAATTCTCAGATCAATAGCTTCTTCGAGCCCCATAATGCACGCTTCGTATTCGGCCTCATTGTTGGTAACTGGAAAGGTCAATCTAGCAGTGAATGGGATGTGCGACCCATGAGGAGTAGTAATGATTTCCCCTATTCCACTTCCGTATGAATTAACGGCACCGTCAAATATCAATTGCCATTTGGAACCCAGCTCTGGACCTTCATCAGGCAACGGCTCCTCACAATCCTTCATTTTTAAGTACATGATATCCTCATCAGGAAAATCAAACCTCATCGGCTGGTAATCATCAATTGGCTGCTCAACTAGGTATTCTGACAGAACACTACCTTTAATAGCCTTTTGAGAAACGTACTGAATATCGTATTCTGTCAATACCATCTGCCATCGGGCAATTCTTCCGGAAAGTGCTTGCTTTTCAAACACGTATTTGATCGGATCCATCTTTGAAATTAGCATGGTTGTATGATTTAGCATGTATTGCCTCAAACGTTTGGCAGCCCAGGCCAGCGCACAACACGTTTTTTCGAGCATTGAGTAACGAAACTCACAGTCTGTGAACTTTTTACTCTAGTAAATCGCATGCTCTTTACGTCCAGTCTCGTCATGTTGACCGAGAACACAACCCATAAGTTTCTCAAGAACCGTCAAATACATAATCAATGGTCTCCCGGCTACTGGGGGTATCAATATGGGAGGTTCCTGTAAATATTCTTTTATTTTTTCAAACGCCTTTTGACAATCTTCATTCCAAGTCACAGCCTGATCCTTTTTCAACAACTTGAATAATGGCTCGCACGTGGCCGTTTGATGAGATATGAACCGGGCAATGTAGTTCAATCTCCCTAAAAAACCACGAACCTCTTTTTCTGTTTTCGGCGTTGGCATTTCTTGTATTGCTTTTATCTTAGCAGGATCAACCTCAATTCCTTTTTCGCTAACAATAAACCCCAATAGCTTACCAGATCTCACCCCGAAGGTGCAGTTGTTAGGATTCAGCCTCAGCCTGAATTTCCTAAGCCTCTTGAACAATTTCAGAAGATTGACCAGATGCTCTTCCTCCGTCTGGGATTTGGCAATCATATCGTCAACATAGACTTCGATCTCTTTATGCATCATGTCATGAAAGAGTGTCGTCATAGCTCGCTGATATGTTGCCTTGGCGTTCATCAAACCAAAGGGCATCCCTTTGTAGCAGAACGTCCCCCACGGGGTGATAAAAGTTGTTTTCTCCATATCATTCGGTGCCATCTTTATCTGATTATAGCCCGAAAAGCCGTCCATGAAGGAAAACACGGAGAATTGAGCGGTGTTGTCGACCAGCACATCAATGTGAGGAAGCGGTAAGTCGTCTTTTGGGCTCGCCTTATTCAAATCTTGATAGTCCACGCACATCCGCACCTTACCATCATTCTTTGGCACAGGTACTATATTGGCGACCCATGAGGGATAAGTTGTGATAACTAGGAAACCGGCGTCCCACTGTTTCTGAACTTCATCTTTAATTTTCACAGCCATATCTGGTCGAGTTCTTCTGAGTTTCTGCTTGACCGGCGGACATTCCTCACGCAATGGCAGACGATGAACCACCATATCAGTATCCAACCTAGGCATGTCTTCGTAAGACCAAGAAAAGATATCACTGTACTCCCGCAGCATCTCGATAAGCCTTTGCTTGATATCACTTTGCAGTGCAGCCCCTATCCGGATATTCCTGACAACCTCTTCAGACCACACGTTGATAATTTCAATTTCCTCCTGATGAGGCAGAATGATTCTCTCTTCTTGTTTCAAAAGTCGAGTCAGCTCTTCTAATAAGTCACTATCCTCAACAATCTCTTCTTCTGCTTGAAATATCGGGTGCTCGAAGTCGGAGCGAGTCATAGGAAGTTTGTGATCCGTGTCGTCTGAAATATGAATCCTGCAATGAGAATGGTTAAATGTTTCAAATAATGCAAACAAAGCACATAACCACGTTGCCATTTTATTGTTAAACAAAAACAGGAAAAACAAGGATCACAAAATTTGTATGAGAAAAGCGCCTTTATTAATGATTAAACAAAGTACACACATAAGCAGGTAGCCCTAAAAACAAAATCACTATGTCCCGGGTAGGACACAGGATTATACAATAATTGAGAAAACAAATCATTACTGTTTTGTAGTCACTGGGACAAATTCCTGGATAGACCAGTTGCACAGATTCTATCCTGGCATGCCGAGCTTGATCCACGAGTCCATATCGCAGTCACTATCTCCGTCTTCAGCATCGGAAACAACATTGATTGTTTCATAACAGACCCCACCTGGAGTGATCACCACTGGTCCTTTGAACTTTGGCACGCCTGATGCGGAAGATGACGACGTCGGGCGATACCCCAACCCAAACTTGTCCATCTTGATAGGATTTTCCAGGACTTGGCCCCATCCTTTGGTTGCTCCAGCCTGAACCATTGCCTGAGCGTCTTTGTACAAAGACATGGCCACCTCTGGCCCTTTGACTGGAACATGAGACTTGTCCTTGATCTGCAACCCCTCGAAGGCTTGGCATGGCGTCTCATGGATCTCCCCATCCACTTCGACGTACTTGAATGACGAAAGATGACTAACCAGAATGTCCTCTCCACAAATAGTAACAACACTGTCACCGACCATGTATTTAAGCTTCTGATGTAGCGTGGACGTCACATCCCCTGCAGAATGTATCCATGGTCGCCCAAGTAAACAGTTGTAAGCTGGATGTATATCCATGATGTAGAACATTGTGTCAAACACTTCCGGTCCAACTTGGAGTGGCAACGTTATGGACCCAAACACCGACCTTCTGGTCCCATCAAAAGCCCTCACTACCAAATCACTTGGCGTGCATATGATTCCTCGGACATCTAGCTTCATCATAGCCTTCTTCGGCAACACATTCAAAGATGATCTGGTGTCTACAAGAACGTGTGACATAACAGTGCCCCGACATTCCACTGAAATGTGCAAATCCATATTATGGTCCCGACCTCTAGGCGTCAAATCAAAGTCAGTAAACCCCAGGCTGTGTCCGACATTCACATGCGCCAGTACCCCCTCAAGCTGATTAACAGTTACTTCCTGAGGTACAAAAGACGTGTCCAAGATTTTCAACAAGGCATTCCGATGGGCCTTGGAACAAAGCAACAAAGATAGTATTGAAATTTTGGAGGGCGTCTACTGCAAGTGCTCCACAATCTTATAGTCACTTTTGCGAATCAACCTCATAAACTCTTCTACATCTTTGATCGATGTTTCCTTCTCTTTTGACTTTGAAGGTCCTCCTTCATTCACTTTGGCTTTACCTCTAGCAATCCTCTCAGCCTCGATTTCGGGTGAAGTGAAGATTCTACCACTTCGGGTCATACCTCCCGCTTCAACAAGACTGCCCACTGCCCCTGCTGGCTGGCTATCCACATTAATCTTTTCCCCGTTGCAAAAAGCTTCCAACCCAAAATTCCATGGAATGGCTTTCGTACTCTCATAAGTAACGGGTCCTGCTTTGGTTATCGTGATAGTTGTCCGCTTGGCGGGCGCTGATATCGTAATAGTCTTTCGTGAAATTGTAATTGTTGCGACCTTTCCCTGCTTTTCAACTCTTACCTCACCATGTTTTTCAACAGCAGTGCGGTCAAACTGCAAAGTTCCCTCATCAATCATGGCCTGAATACCCTTCTTCAAATCAATACAGCCCTCCGGCCGGGTCCAACAATCCAAACAGTACTCATCACATCCGGGGAAGACCCCTCCTTTCAACAATTTGCTTTTAACATAGCTTAAAGGCGTCTTCAGATCATTTACGTCCATAACCAAATCCAAATCTTCTTCTGTCAGAACAACATTCGCTCCATGACTCGGCATTGGTTCCTGTACAATGTTGGGACCATCATTACTGAATTTAATGACTTTACTATCAATCAAATCTTGAACTTTGTGTTTAAAAGCATGACAACTCTCGATATCATGTCCGGGTGCCCCAGAATGAAATTCACACTGCTTACTAGTATCATACCCGTAAGGAAGCGCCCCTGTGGGTGGGTCCAACGTTCTATTCTCAACCAGATTCAAACTTAACAGCGTCTGAAGCAGTTCTGCATACGTTGACGGAAGTGTATCAAATACCCTCTCCGGCTTCCCATTCTGGATCCTTCTCTGAGTAGGATTCTGCCTTTGTTGTTGCTGCTGTTGTTGTTGTGGTTGTTGTGGTATAGGGATCATCACACTAGCAACCTGTTGTTGAATATACTGATTCCTACCTCTACCTCGTCCTCGACCACCATACACTGCGCTGGCGTCTCCTTGTCTTTTACCACCAAAGACCTTTTTTGCACCTCCAGCTGACGTTGATTCACCGGCTTGAATCTTACCAATTTTGATGCCATTTTCAATTTGTTCCCCCATGAGTATCATGTCAGAGAAACTACCCATCGAGCAATTGAGCAATTTATCATAGTACATCCCCGAGAATGTTCCTACAAAAATATCAATCAATTCCCTTTCAACCATAGGTGGGTGGACTCTTGCCGCCACATCCCGCCAACGCTGAGCATACTCCTTGAAACTTTCCCCGTTCTTCTGTGAAAGACTTTGAAGTTGAACCCTATTTGGTGCAAGGTCACTGTTGTATTGGTAGTGTCAGACGAAAGCATCAACCAATTCTTTCCAACTTCCGGTCTGTGCAGGCTCTAGTCCCATGTACCATTCCAGCGATGGTCCTGACAAACTATCTTGGAAAAAATGCATAAGCATCTTCTCATCATCAGAGTAAGCAGACATCCTCCGGTAATATGAACGCACATGAACCCGTGGGCATGTATCCCCTTTATATTTATCGAAAGTGGGAGCTTTGAACTTCAATGGCACCCTCAGCCCAGGAACCAGCCCCATGGTAGCCATGCCCAAACCTGCAGAATTTTGATTGGCTATACCTCTTATCTGCTCTTCCAGCATTTTAATCCTCCGATCATTATCAGTGGGACCCTCAAAACCCATGCCTTGCCCAGAAAAGGCATCTTCCTGACGATCTCTATTCCAGTATGGACCCTCATTACCATATCTGTCATAAGCAACATTACAACCATGACCATGACCACTTTGGAAGAACCTGGGATCATATTTCAGATTGCCAAGCTCTTGATTAGCAGCCACTGTCCCAAAACCAGTATCGAAAGGACCCATCCCAGCACCATTGGTATTCACATTGCCAAACCCAGCATTGCCGTAGCCATTATTACCATAACATTGATTGTTATCACCAAACCCTATATTGCCGAAGCCCTGATTATTGAAACCATCATTGCCATCCCGATTGCCAAATCCCAAACCCTGATTGTTGTCACCGAAACTAGTATTGATACCAACATTCCGGTTGGTTTCCATATTCCCATTAACATTATCAGCATTTCTGTTACCAGTGTTGCCGTTGTCGTTGCCAGTACCATTCTCATCAGCATTTGGTATCACTTCCTCCCTACGAGGGGTCTCAACACAAGCAGAGTTGTATTCAGTATTACCAGCCGCTCACGCCAGCAGCGGTTGCACTAGAGTTTGAAGATGTTCCTGACCTTTAGCCACAGCCTCCATAGTCTGCATGAATTGGGCCAATCTATCCTGGATCTCCTGCATCTCAGACTGTACCTGATCCATGATCTTCTTACTGTTGCTTCTTGTAGCGTACCGGTGAGTTCTCTGTTCGTCAATCTTGAAACAACCTGAAAGACGCAGGAGATAAGATTCGAGCTCAAAAAGGTACCTGCCATGCAATATGAAGATGCAAATGCACACATGTAAATATGCAACAGGTTAATTTTCCCCCAGATTCTAGTTCCGGAGAATAAGCCATAACGACAATGGAGTCCCAAGTAAGCAAGCGCAGAATCAGAAACCTCATACATAAATAAATTCCAAGAGGCAAAGTACAAAGATACAACTGAGTACAACTGAAAAGACCTCGGCCAAAAAGCCTGGCGATGGTCAAAATACAAGTACAAATAACGAGAGAAAAGCAAAGATAAATCAGGACGGATGGCGCGCCCGGACATCTTCCAATAGCCTCAACGTCTCCGGATGACCTGGAATGGAGATTAGTTCCTGTACCAGTAACGCGTGTCGCTCAACAGTGGATCTCAGCTTTTTGGCGTCCTCTACACAGGCTCCCTTGCCAAAACACTCATCAAGCCTGCATCTTTTGAAGCCAGCCTTCAATTCACAATCCCTAGTTTCTTTGACCATGCTGCTCACTCTAGACTCAGCGTCACGTCTAAGAGATGCCTCTTCAGCAATCTTCACATCCTTAGCGTTGATCTGCTCCTCTAATTGGGAAATCTGAAGCTTCAACTCATCTTCACGCTCCTTCCGGCTAGTAAGAGTGGAATTCCACAAAAATTCCCATTTGGAAAGTCGAGAATAAGCCTTGTTCAAAAGTTCTTTCTTAGTACCAAGCACACTACTAACACCATTCAAGGCTACTTCTACCTTCTCTCTCCTGCTGGTCTCTTAAGTCAAATCTGGACCCAACCTATTAATCATCTCAGTCTGCTTCTTCAAAGTGAAGGTTGCCTCATTCTTCTCATGCCGGAGCTGGAAAATATCTTTCTCTAACTCTTCATTTACTTTTTACAACTCTTCCTTCTCAGCCAGCAGCTTGTTATACTTCTCAATTTCTACTGACGTAGGTTCCTCAATCACCGGAAGATACAAAGGCTCTACAGCAGGATACGACATCAAAGAAGTCCTAACTCTCTCACTGATCCAGAGCCGATAAGGATTATAAGCTCGACTGTCACTCTTGCCAAGCAATGTCTTTCCTCTTCTGTGAATATTACCCCATGCATGCCTCAATCTGACCAAAACATCTCCGTCTAATAAACCCGTGAGATACAGAGATTCCTGTATCACGTCTTCAACCGGAGAATCCCTCAAAACATAGCCAAACTGTCTCACAAGCAGAGAAGGGTTATAGTTAATACAACCTTTTCGTCCAATCAAAGGAACGTTCGGAAAGTCACTGCAACTATATATAATATTCACTCCGAGCAAGTTCCGATCAAACCAAACAATGTTCTCAGCACACAATCCCATTAATCTGAAAGACCAATCTAAAGTACCAGCAGTATCAACAAAAGGTCCCTTCTTAGGAAGATGTCCCTGAAACCACCTGTATAGAAGAGGTACACAGCAAGAAACATTCTTTCCCCGACGCTTCTCATTCTTATAGTGAATAGAATGATAAACGTCACCCAAGAGAGTAGGCACTGGATTTTTCGAGGCAAGAATAAAGAAAGCATCTGAGTCAACAAAATCAGGCAAGTTAGGGAACAATACAATCCTACAAATGCAAACAGCCAGAATAACATTGAAGACAATCCAACATCCATCCTTCGCACACTGCGTAGCCTTCTCAACCAATCAAGAAAGATGAAAACCATAAGCTCCATTCAGCTTGACCAAACCTCCGGGGAACTCAGAAGCATCTAAACTGACAATCTCAGCAAGCTTAGCCAACTCAGGCTCAGTATCCTCGTGAATAAAAGGCATCTGATCTAACACAGGAACTCCTATCATATCAGAATACTCCTCCAAAGTAGGGGCCAGAATATAATCAGGGAACAAGAAGCATCTCAACTGAGGCTCGTAAAACTGCATCAAGGTATACAATCCAGTCATCTCAAACACAGAAGGTCTGTACAACAAACTGAGCAGTTTCCCATAAGACTCTCTAAACTCAGCCCTCACTCTCTGATTTGCTAGAGCAACCAACTGCAACAAGGAACTGATATCTGGAGAAGGCAACCTGTAAGCAATTGTTCTCTTCATGGACTCCATGTCTGGCAAGAAGAACACTAGAATCTGAGGGGAAAAAACACACCTGCAACATAAATACACGTTAATGAAATACAAACATGAAAATGCAAATGCATATGCAAACAGGGGATCAAGTGCAATCCTGAAGAACTGTGTTGTGTTGTACTGTAGCTTGAGAACCATCAGATCTTCTCCTCAATCCAAACCAACCACAAAAGAACCCTCACAACCAATTCTCACTGACAGAGACAAACCATGTGTTCTGAGGCCAGAGTTTTCCTACAAAAAGACCCACCTACCTGTTGCACCCCAAAATTTGCCCTCACAATACAAGACTTTGTGTTCCAAGAAGGTTCACAAGGTTCACAAAATTCACAATTGGTCAGAAGAGTTGACAATTCCCTCAGACAGTGCACCTCCTAAGCAGTGCATCCAAAACTAGGGTTTTGACTTTAATCAGGCTAAATGGACTTCCAAGACTTCAAGGGTTTTGTGTTGCAGATTTGGTCCCAGGGGTATTTTGGTCATTTTACACAAATTCTACCAATTCCTTGAAGACGGGCTGTTATTAAAATTCTGAGGCATTTGATGCGTTATGGTTTTGAGGCATTTATCAATCACCAGTTCTGATCATATTGAGATTTGGCATTTGGTCAGTGGAATTCAATTACGGGCAATATCATCATTGATACTAGATCTGTTGTGATTACGGCGCACATTCGCGTTTGGTTAGAAAATGAGGAGAATATTGTTGGCTAGAATCCAAATGAATGAAGTCAGGTGATGAGATTAGGACTACCAACGAGACAAGTACATGAGCAAGAATATCATTCGTGAGTATTTATGGTTTATGACTAGAATGATGAATTTAAATATTTGTGGATTTATTCACAAATGTTTATAATTTATAACTAGAAATAAATATAAATAGATTCAAAGTTGAATGATCATGGAATTTTTATTTCATAAGAATATCATTTTACAAAAGGAAGTGAATCATTTCACATTTGAATTGCTGTGAGATTACATTTACAAATGTTACATCTACTCTAAAAAATCCTAAATCCTAAAAACTCCTAAGGCTTATTCATGGTACCCTTCCCTTAAGTGTTCCTCGAAGTTCCCGATCACCTGCAAAAAATAAGAGAAACAAAACAGAACAGAGTAGGAAGATGTTAGAAAGATGAATTTGACACTCTCAGAACATTGTCATCATCGAGTGCCGGGAGTGGCACAACCGAAGCCGCATCCTACCCCCGTTACCGATCCGCGCCATTAGCGTCAGATCAGGTAACATCTGTTCTTATCTAAGGGGCAGCCGAGAAAGATGAAGAGATAAAAGAAGTTTTTGGGCCGAAAGAGGATTCACGCGACTTTGGATTCAATACTAGGCATCATCTCATCAAGTAAATATGGTGACAACTATCAAGTAAATTCTCCAAATTGATAACCAAACTGAACTAAAATCTGAACCACATTCATTCATCAATTCACATTAATTCTGAACCAACATCAAGGTAAACACTAGCCAGCTCAGGTTCAAACCCGGATGCCGACAGGTCTGAACTATTTTTCCGTCACCTGAAGCACCTGAATCAGACAGTACCGGCTCGTAAACAGAAAAATACAGCAATACATGTTCATAAGAAAAGAGTTCAGCCAAGTTCAATTTAAGTTCAGAGATGCATCAAAGTTGGTCCATGAAACAGGAATTCACAATAGAAGCATATCGGTTCACATAATTCAAATCAGAAATAAGCCAGCAACCTGCACGTGTGTTACTCAAAGACAGAAGAACCAAATTCAGCAGAACAAGTTTAGCCCAACCTAAGGGAACCAGCTCAGACCCAAAAGTTGCTCAAACCGAAACTGATACAATCAAAACTCAAGAAAAGCCAGCTCAAATCCACATCTGCAAAGGAGCAAACAATCCAAATCAGTTCAAAGCAGATATCCAAACAAGAGGGTTTTCGAAACAGATCACAACAAATCCGGTTTCAATCCAAAACAATGTCCAAATAAAATCCGTATCTCAATCAAATCCAAAAAGAGGAAGAAAATCATATCAGATCGAAACAATGTTGGTTTACAAAAGTTCCATAAAATCAAATCAAATCGAAGGCAATAATGGAAGAGCAACTCAAATATCCAAAAAAGCCCAAAAAAGAAATTATAAAAGGAACAATCTCACCGTGTTGGAACCCTAACGCGCTGAGAGAGAAAACAGAGGGACCGCTGAGAGAGAAGACGGAGAAGGGGGCGAACAAAATCGCGAACAAAACCCTAGCGAAAACGGCCGTAGGTCACCAGAACAACCATCGACGGCCGTGCCTCTGAACGAAGGAGAAGATTCGAACGAAGACCGCCTTCGTCTCTCGACGGGCAATCCACCTTCGTAGCCTCAGATTTGACATCATCACAGGCCTTAAAGAACAACGAAAACGCCATCGCCATCCGCCATTGTCAGAATCTGGGTAGGAAGTTTGTAAAACTCATATTTGTGCTGATATTGTTCATAGTTTCATTTTCAGGAGATAGAGGGGTCGAAACATGCAAAACGAAGCAAAGACGAAGAGAAACGAGCCATGACGGCGCCGCGGGTAGCGATAGGGTTTTCGAAACCCTAAAAGCAGTGCTATCCAGTTTTCAAGCATTGAGTTGGGGCTGGGTTGATCACCGGCCCAACTTTATTCTTTTACTTATCATTGTTTTTATTTTTAGTATTAAACATATAACAAAACAATTAAAATTAATTTCTGATTAGTAATAATATAATTTTCTTCAAATAATAATAGTGAGTTTTTCTTTTTAAAAGATAACTAGTTTAGTTTTTTTTAATAATAATAAACAAATCTTTCTCTTTAAAAATAATTAGGCCTTTTTAAATTAAACTCTCTTGAAAATTAAACTTAAAAATATTTATTTTAGTATTAAGAAGAACTTCTATTCTGACTTAAATTAAAAATTCTTTCATATATCACGAATAAGCGACAAAAATGTATATAAATTTCCCCTCTCGTTTCCTAACTTGTCTAATTCTGTCTGCTAACATTGATCGTTTGTTTTTTTAGTTTGGCTCATTGCACTTTTATTTCTTTTTTGTATTTTCATTCAAACCTTCATTATTATTGTAACTACTCCTCATATGTAATCTCGCGAACAAATAATCGCGTTTATCTTTTCGCTCTTTAATTTCCGCTGTTTGTATGGTTTAAATTCTCGCATTTGCATCGTTAATTTGTCACATTACACACATCCGAAGGTTAGGTCTAGCCGTTTGGCCTCCACGCCAATAGTCCTCAAAACTTCAAACCCTTACAAACCCTACTTTTCACAAATGCCTCGCCGCAGGCAAAATTACAATTTTACCCCTAGCATTAGGTCAAAGAGCCGCCGCGCTCATTTTAGGGTTTCCCGCCGTGGAATCCCTAATTTAACCCTAATTACAACTTAACAATTCAACGTAGAGATTTGGAGTTTCTACACTCCGCGTAAGCATGTCCTTAAGATGCGTTTATTCCCCTTGAGACCTTGACCACAGTCAAGAAGTCTCTAACCTCCCTTTTGAGGGGAACTACGATTACTCTGATTCCACTCCCGTAAGGATACGTAGGCACAAGATGCGATGTCTTGCCGAGTAAACTTAGAATTAAACCCCTTTATTATTTATTACTGCTTATTTATATTTTATTTATCTTTGCTATTTAATTATTTATTATAATTTTGTAATTGCCTCTTGGATGTAAATTGTAATTATTTAATTATTATTATCATTATGGTTAGTAATAAGGGAGTGCAACAACATGTATGTAATATTAAAATAAATTTAGATCACTTTTAAATAAAGATAATTAAAATAAACACGTCACACACGTAAGTCGATTTTAATCGCCGTCTCACTTCCTAAGGATATCCCTCAAGTTGCCTACGAATAATGGTTAAGTGGGGTGTATAAAGCAAGTCCCTCAAATAGAAAAATCATCAAAGTCCCTTATGGTTGCCTTTACGAATCGAGTCCCTTTCGAAAAATGATGATGGTCCCTTATATGTGCTTATTACATCCCGCAATGGCCTTCAAAGCCAAATTGTCCCTCACATGTCCCTTAACATCCAAAGTAAGGACTACCTACTCCATTATAGTAGGGATAGTCTTACTAAAGGAAAGAATGAAGAATAAGAAAGACCTTTAAACATTAGAGTAGGTTACTCCTAGGTGCTTGCTCACTTCAAAACTGTTTCACACTTAAACAAATTTTCAACAAGTTTTCAAACAAGTTCTTAACACATCCTTACATGGATTATTTATTAACTATTCTGAAAATTTCCTATTCACACACTACACTTTCAAAACAATTCAAAAGTGAGCTTAAGTACCTAAGAGCCCATGGATAACCATGGATGAAAAGGGTGCTAACACCTTCCCTTTTCATAACCTACCCCCCGGACCCAAAATATTCTCTAAGGTCTTTCCTGTTCTTTTATAACCTTTCCTTATGGATAAAATAAAAGTCGGTGGCGACTCTTGCTATCCGCAACATTGTTTAAAGTCAGTTCTCCCACCGTGTTACAGAACTGGCGACTCTGCTGGGGATTTATTTAAGAGGGGTACCCTTAGGAATTAAGATCACTTTAAATTGTTTGCCTTGTTTGCTTTATTATTATATTGTTGGGGTGCTCTTATGTGAAAGGTCCTAACCCGGATCTAGTGTACCTTAGGTAAATGGCAATAGACCAAGGAAACTGTACGACGTATATCGATACGGTTGATCTGGTGGCCATAGTTAGTGCGACTTCTTGGTTGGTGCTTATATTCCTTAAGTCAAGTTGAGGATAATATTGAGGCTGCCATATGTTGTCAATGCACTAACTGACTTTTAGAACCCTAGTTAACACATCTTGGCCTTTAGAAAGTAGTGAGGTAACCGGCTTTGGTGCAGACTGAAGTTGGTTGACACTCGATACTACGCTCATTGAGATCTTAAACTTGGAGGGTTTTGGTTGGCAAGTAAGTTGCCTTCTGAACAACCACCCTTGTGAAGGATCAATGATATTGAGATCCCTTAGAACCTGGTTACTTTTGTAGGACAGGATGAACCATCTAACTTCAGGGGAGGGTACTTGCCTTTGAACCTCATGCAAGCCTTTAAACCTAGGGCTATGGTGTGACTTGTTTGTGTGTGCCACATGTTTGTGATTGAGCATGACATCATGACATCATCATGCATCATAAGCATATCATTTTCCCTAACCATTTCAAGGACCAAAGGATTTATCTTTGTTCTTTGTTGCAGGTCATGGCTTCTGCTCGTAGAAACACCATCAGGATCAACTTTGTAGGGATACCTGCTAAGCTCAAGGAGTTGGTTTCCCTAGTGCCTGATCATTCCCAGTTCAACAAGAGACATGGTCACTTATTGGATCTAGTTACTTCAGGGTTCAGTGAAGACATGATGAGTGTGCTGTTTCAGTTCTTTGACCCTAAGCACCATTGCTTTACATTTCCTGATTATCAGCTGGTTCCAACCATGGAGGAGTTCTCTAAACTTCTGGGTATACCTGTTCTTGATCAGAAGCCATTCACAGGCTTAGAGAAGGAGCTTAAACCAGAAGTTATTGCTGCAGCTCTACATCTGAAGAAGTCTGACATTGTTCTAGAGACGAGAAGTGGAGTTAAAGGTATTCTTGCCAAGGTATTAGTGGATAAAGCTCAAATGTTCTTGAAGGCTATGAGCTACGATGCTTTTGAGGAGATCTTAGCCTTATTGATTTATGGCTTAGTGTTGTTCCCCAATCCTGATCAGTTCATAGATGTTCATGCCATCAACATATTCCTGAGTCACAATCCAGTGCCTACCTTACTTGGAGACATCCTACATTCTCTTCACACCCGTACTACAAGGGCAAGAGGAACTTTGATGTACTGCATACCTTTACTTTCTAGGTGGTTTATTTCTCACCTTCCTCGCTCAGTAATGAAGAATGAGCAAGGGTTCAGATGGTCCAAGAGGATCATGTCACTTTCTCACTCAGACATCCATTGGTGCTCCAGATCTATGGAGAATGTCACCATCATTGACCGTTGTGGGGAGTTTCCTAATGTGCCACTTCTAGGCATAAGAGGAGGCATCACCTACAACCCATCTCTAGCTTTACGACAGTTTGGTTACGCCCGGAGCGATGGTCCACATGACATGTTGATTCAGGGCATTGTGTTTGACTACGACAACGATCCTCAGGGTTACCGTCAGAGATTCATACGAGCTTGGGGAAAGGTAAACAGGATTGACAGCAAGACACTGGAGCCTAAGTACACTATTCATATGGAGGCTTATCTCAGATGGGTACGATCTCGTGCTCAGACACTCATGATGCCATATCCTGCCGTCCTACCAGTTACCATGGAACCTGTTGCTGAAGGAGACACAGCTTATACCATCCTTCACCCAGACATGCCTACTGATATGGAAGACTTGCAGAGATCATGGATCCAACTGAAAGAGCAAAGGGATACTTTCGAGGCTCATTACAAAGCAAGCCAAGCAAGGATCCTAGAGCTAACAAAGCTACTTCATGAGGAACGAAACCTCAACTCATACCTCAACACAAAGAGGAAGCCTCCCACTGGGAAGAAAGAATCTAATGCTGTGTATGGTCAGCCTGATCGTAACAGAAGGCATCAGTCTGTTAGTGCAGTTCATATTTCAAATCCAACTCCTGCAACAACAGAGCAGCCTCAAGGCAACCAACAGAGGGCTAGAAGACAGTTCACGAAGATCAACATGTCAATGGCTCAGGCATTGCAACACTTGTTGAAAGCTGAACTTATTACCCTGAGGGAGGCCCCTCAGAATCCCAATGTTACCTCTCCCAAGTACAATCCCAATGCACGATGTGCATATCATTCAAACTGTCCAGGACATGATACTAATAACTGCTGGGTCTTGAAGAACAAAATTCAGGATATGATTGATGCTGGAGAAATTGAGTTTGATCCACCAGGTACTCCAAATGTGATTACAGCTCCAATGCCAAATCACGAGAAGACTGTCAACGCCATTGATGAAGATATTGATGAAGATCTGCATGTCTATTCAGTTATGGAGTTGAGCACACCATTGTCTGTTATCAAAAAGAGGTTAGTACAAGCTGGGATCTTTCCAGGTTGTCATGAAGATTGTCTATATTGTACCTATAAGCCGGATAGTTGCTTCATTTTGAGAGATGGGATTCAACATCTCATGGATAAATATACTATAGTGTTTGAAAGAAGACCAGCATCTGTAGAAAGTATGGTGGATCATCTGACTCAGGGTAAGAAGATTGAAGAGGTTGACATGGTTGACAAAGTACCACTAAGAATCACTTCAAAGGGTCCCATTAAAATCACTCATCAGGGCCCAATCAAGATTACTGCTGAAGGTCCTGTGAAAGTTGTTGCTGAAGCCAGAGTAGCTCCTCTGATCATTACCACTCCTGGTCCTATTCCTTATACGTCTGACAAAGCTATGCCTTGGCACTATGGGTCTGATGTTTACATCCATGGTGTCAAGCAGGAGCCTTTACCTGATATGCCTGTTGACATTGATAATATTGCTGAATCTAGCAAGATCACTCGTAGTGGAAGAGTCTTCTCTCCTCCAGTTGCTTCTAAGAGTGCAGTTACTCCTGCTGTTACTTCCACCACTGATGCTCGGGGCAAGGGTCCTGTTATTGAGCCTGTATCTACTGATGTGCCAGCTGCTGATGACCTCTCTAAGCAGATGGAAGAAGTATTGAAAATCATTCGCAAGAGTGATTATGATATTGTTGATCAGCTGGGGCATACTCCCTCAAAGATTTCTATGCTCTCCCTGTTATTATGTTCTGAGGCTCATGCCAAGTCATTGATCGAGTTTCTAAAGATGGCTCATGTACCCAGTGCAATTTCTGTGGACCAGTTTGAGAATTGTGTTGCTCACCTGACCTATGACAACGGGTTAGGATTTTCTGATGCTGACTTGACCCCTGCCAAGAGGGATCATAACAGGGCCTTGCATATTTCAATTGAATGCAGGGGCACTACCCTGTCTCATGTGCTGATAGACAATGGTTCCTCTCTGAATGTGTTGCCTAAGGAAGTCCTGAATAAGCTGAGTCCTGAAGATACGGTATTGAAGCCCAGTAATATTGTGGTAAAGGCTTTTGATGGTTCTAGAAGAGTAGTACATGGGGAAATTGATCTTCCAATCAAGGTTGGCTCTCAGGTGTTTACTGTTACATTCTATGTGATGGATATTCGTCCTTCGTACTCATGTCTGCTTGGTCGTCCCTGGATCCATGGGGCAGGTGCTGTGACCTCCACATTACATCAAAAGTTGAGATATCAGGTGAATGGAAAAGTTGTTACTGTCTTTGGAGAGGAAGAATACTTTGTCAGCCATGTAAACACTTTCAAGTATCTGGAAGTAGAAGGTGAATACATTGAAACTCCATGTCAGTCATTTGAAGTGGTTCCCTGGGCTGTTAAGGATTGTGTGACTCCTCCTGCTGTGAAGAAGGCTCCTGTGGTCATCAGAAACCCTCCAACAATGGCAATGGCCTCCCTCAATGATGCAAAAGCTGTGGTGGAAGAAGAGTCCCAGAAGGCTGTTCGTCGTGCTCGTGCTGTTCGTATCACCAATCAAGGGGTTATCAATGCTGTGGGAGATCAAGATGAAGACCACAACTTGGAGGCATGGATTTTTCCTATTGTGGGTGCTGGACTCAATAATTGGAAAGCTGAAGATGTTATCCCTATCTCCTTTAGTCAGGAGTAAATACTATTACTGTGTTATGTTTTAAATTTGGAACAATTAAAACTTTCAAGCCATGTGCCTTACCCGGGGCACAATGGTGTGCTTGTTACGGGTTGTCATTTCATTTGCATACTTCATTCCATAAAATCAATGGACGTTTCGTTTTCGTAAATATTGTGTTCCTTGTCTTTCTTTTTCTTTTATTTTTGCTTTATCAGCTATGTGTTCTTACACACACCCATGTCACTAAAATGCCGATCCTCATCCACTCTGGATCCAGTTGATAACAGTTCTACTATTGCCAATTACAATTTCGAGAATCCGATCTATCAAACTGAAGACGGAAACGAGGACGATTGTGAAATACCTGTGGAGCTTGCTAGGTTGTTACAACAAGAAGAGAAAGCTATACAGCCACATGAAGAGCCAGTCGAAGTTGTGAATCTGGGAACTGAAGAAAACAGAAAAGAGATCTGAACAAGGCTAGCCCTAAAGATGACTTTCCACTTCCTCATATTGATATTCTGGTAGACAACACTGCTCAGCATAAGGTATTCTCTTTTATGGATGGTTTCTCTGGTTACAATCAAATCAAGATGGCACCTGAAGATATGGAGAAGACTACATTTGTGACACAGTGGGGCACCTTTTGCTATAAGGTAATGCCATTTGGTTTGAAGAATGCAGGGGCAACATATCAGCGTGCTATGGTGGCTTTGTTTCATGATATGATTCATCATGAGATAGAGGTATATGTGGATGATATGATAGCCAGATCTCAGAATGAAGAGCAACATCTTGATCATCTGCACAAGTTGTTTGAGAGGTTGAAGAAATACAGGTTGAGATTAAATCCAAACAAGTGTACTTTTGGAGTTAGATCTGGAAAGCTCCTGGGTTTCATTGTCAGTGGAAAAGGTACTGAAGTGGATCCTGCAAAAGTGAAAGCTATACGAGAGATGCCAACTCCCCGTACTGAGAAGGAGGTTAGAGGTTTCTTGGGACGATTGAACTACATTGCAAGATTTATTTCCCAATTAACTACCATCTGTGAGCCAATCTTCAAGTTGTTGAAGAAAGATCAGGTGATGGAATGGAATGATGAGTGCCAGACTGCCTTTGATGAAATCAAGAGATATTTGCTAGAACCTCCAATTTTAATACCACCAGTTGATGGAAGACCCTTGATTATGTATTTAACAGTATTAGACAACTCAATGGGGTGTGTATTGGGGCAACATGACGAGTCTGGTCGAAAAGAGCAGGCAATATACTACCTTAGCAAAAAGTTTACCGACTGTGAAACAAGATACTCACTGCTCGAGAAAACTTGTTGCGCTTTGGCATGGGCTGCTCGCCGACTAAGACAGTATATGTTGACCCATACTACCTTGTTGATTTCGAAGATGGATCCAATCAAGTACATATTTGAGAAACCTGCTCCCTCCGGAAGAATTGCAAGATGGCAAATGATCTTGACGGAATATGATATACAGTATACTACTCAGAAGGCCATTAAGGGGAGTGTTGTTGCTGATCATTTGGCTCATCTAATAAGAACATTAAGAAGATTGTACAGAAGATGACTGTTACTTACAAGGATTGGCACGAGATGTTACCATTTGCTCTGCATGGTTATCGTACTACAATACGTACTTCAACAGGGGCAACCCCATTCTCCTTAGTCTATGGTATGGAAGCAGTTATGCCTATTGAAGTTCAGATCCCCTCCTTGAGAATTATGAAGGATGCAGGCTTGGATGAAGATGAGTGGATTCAGACTCGACTTGACCAGATAAACTTGATTGATGAGAAAAGGTTAGCAGCAGTTTGTCATGGCCAGATGTACCAGAAACGGATGATCAAAGCTTTTAACAAGAAGGTTAAGCCAAAGGTATATCAGGCTGGTGACTTGGTAATCAAGCGTATCATATTACCACAGGGTGATCCTAGGGGCAAGTGGACTCCAACATATGAGGGACCATTTGTAGTCAAGACAGTGTTCTCAGGAGGTGCCATGATACTGACTACAATGGATGGTGAAGACTTCCCACAACCTGTAAACGCAGACATAGTTAAAAAATACTACGCATAAAAAGAGACCCGCTAGGTTGACAGGCCTAGGCAAAAATAAGGGCATCCCGGCAAACCAAAAGGGTTTGGACAAAAATTAGGGATATATATATAAAAATATGTACACCCGGCAAGTCGAAAACCTGAAAAGGGCGGCTTGGGCAAAAAAGGGTATCCCGGTGGATTGAAAACCTGAAAGGGCAATCCAGGCAAAAGTTAGGGATTAAAGCGTATGACTATGTCTCGTTTGGATCACTCATGAAACTGCAACCAGTTGTACTACTTACTCAAGCTCAAACAGATAAATCTCAATCCAATCGTTTCCGTCTCAACAGCAAGAAGATGAGATACTTGAGTGGCAATAGTAGAATTGAAACTCAATAGGATTATTTCCCACATAGCTGATTCTTTTTGTAAAACTTCATGACAAAATTCTCTTACTAGGGTTTATGTCTCCTTGTACAAACTTACCCGTGTATGGGTCACTTTTGATATAAATAAATTCCATCTTTTGAATCTAGATTTACTTTTACCCTATTTACATAAGCGAAACGTCCATTGGTTGTGTTTGAATGTATGTATGCCTTTGAATATGATTGATGTTTACCAGAAATGCATGTATGCTTTTAATATGATTGATGTTTACCAGAAATGCATGAAAATGCAGTAATAGTATTTACTAAGGACGAACGAGGGAAGGATTTCAACGAAGCTTCGCCGGTTCATCTTTACAAGACAGTTACAAACCATCAGTAGGACTAATCCATTTTCACAAAGTCTAATCTCCCCTGGAATTTATATCCATCTCTTTTATCCTCATACGGATATACGGGAAATTACTTTCCAATAAGGGCACGATGAACGAAGACGGGATGTTATACTTATCCTACTATCAAACGACAACGGGAGGTTATCTATACCTTGTTATCCCCAACAACGGGAGGTTATCTATACCTTGTTATCCCCAGCAGACGGAGGGTTATATATTCTTCAACAACGAATCGGGATTTATTTTCCTTGGCCAGCAGTTGTTATACAAGGATATCCAGACACTTCCAGCAGTGTCATAGCATACATACATCATTTACATCATACCATAACATATATGTCTATAGTACATTACCTAAGGGCATCATGTCATACATGCATAAATAAAGCATAAACTAATGTTGTTATACAGAATGCTACCTTGTTTTCAGGTTAATTATCCAACAAACAAGCTTATGATCTTTGGGACTGCTTTATTGTAACCTCAGGGTTACTTTATCCTCCTGATGAGCTTCTTATGATCTTTGGGACTGCTTTATTGTAACCTCAGGGTTATTTTATCCTCCTGATAGCCTCTCATGACTTCAAGACTGCTTTAGAGCTACTGATTGCTCTATCCTCCTGAAATCATCCTATTACTTCAAGACTGCTTTAGAGCTATTCATCGCTCTATCCTCATGAGGTCATATTACTACTTCAAGACTGCTTTAGAGCTATTCATTGCTCTATCCTCCTGAAGCCATCTAATTATTTCAAGACTGCTTTAGAGTTATCCATTGCTCTATCCTCCTGAAATTACATTATTATTTCAAGACTGCTTTAGAGCTATCCATTGCTCTATCCTCCTGAAATCATTACTTCAAGACTGCTTTAGAGCTATTGATTGCTCTATCCTCCTGAAGACATATCACATTATTATTTCAAGACTGCTTTAGAGCTATCCATTGCTCTATCCTCCTGAAATCATTACTTCAAGACTGCTTTAGAGCTATTGATTGCTCTATCCTCCTGAAGACATATTACATTATTACTTCAAGACTGCTTTAGAGCTACTGATTGCTCTATCCTCCTGAAATCATCCTATTACTTCAAGACTGCTTTAGAGCTATTCATTGCTCTATCCTCCTGAAGCCATCTAATTATTTCAAGACTGCTTTAGAGTTATCCATTGCTCTATCCTCCTGAAATTACATTATTATTTCAAGACTGCTTTAGGGCTATTGATTGCTCTATCCTCCTGAAGACATATCACATTATTATTTCAAGACTGCTTTAGAGCTATCCATTGCTCTATCCTCCTGAAATCATTACTTCAAGACTGCTTTAGAGCTATTGATGGCTCTATCCTCCTGAAGACATATTACATTATTACTTCAAGACTGCTTTAGAGCTATTCATTGCTCTATCCTCCTGAAGCCATCTAATTATTTCAAGACTTCTTTAGAGTTATCCATTGCTCTATCCTCCTGAAATTACATTATTATTTCAAGACTGCTTTAGAGCTATCCATTGCTCTATCCTCCTGAAATCATTACTTCAAGACTGCTTTAGAGCTATTGATTGCTCTATCCTCCTGAAGACATATTACATTATTACTTCAAGACTGCTTTAGAGCTACTGATTGCTCTATCCTCCTGAAATCATCCTATTACTTCAAGACTGCTTTAGAGCTATTCATTGCTCTATCCTCCTGAAGCCATCTAATTATTTCAAGACTGCTTTAGAGTTATCCATTGCTCTATCCTCCTGAAATTACATTATTATTTCAAGACTGCTTTAGGGCTATTGATTGCTCTATCCTCCTGAAGACATATCACATTATTATTTCAAGACTGCTTTAGAGCTATCCATTGCTCTATCCTCCTGAAATCATTACTTCAAGACTGCTTTAGAGCTATTGATGGCTCTATCCTCCTGAAGACATATTACATTATTACTTCAAGACTGCTTTAGAGCTATTCATTGCTCTATCCTCCTGAAGCCATCTAATTGTTTCAAGACTGCTTTAGAGTTATCCATTGCTCTATCCTCCTGAAATTACATTATTATTTCAAGACTGCTTTAGAGCTATCCATTTGCTCTATCCTCCTGAAATCATTACTTCAAGACTGCTTTAGAGCTATTGATTGCTCTATCCTCCTGAAGACATATCACATTATTATTTCAAGACTGCTTTAGAGCTATTCATTGCTCTATCCTCCTGAAGCCATCTAATTATTTCAAGACTGCTTTAGATTTATCCATTGCTCTATCCTCCTGAAATTACATTATTATTTCAAGACTGCTTTAGAGTTATCCATTTGCTCTATCCTCCTGAAATCATTACTTCAAGACTGCTTTAGAGCTATTGATTGCTCTATCCTCCTGAAGACATATCACATTATTATTTCAAGACTGCTTTAGAGCTATTTATTGCTCTATCCTCCTGAAGCCATCTAATTATTTCAAGACTGCTTTAGAGTTATCCATTGCTCTATCCTCCTGAAATTACATTATTATTTCAAGACTGCTTTAGAGCTATCCATTTGCTCTATCCTCCTGAAATCATTACTTCAAGACTGCTTTAGAGCTATTGATTGCTCTATCCTCCTGAAGACATATCACATTATTATTTCAAGACTGCTTTAGAGCTATTGATTGCTCTATCCTACTGAAGCCATTCTATTACTTCAAGACTGCTTTAGAGCTATTGATTGCTCTATCCTCCTGAAGCCATTATTACTTCAAGACTGCTTTAGAGCTATTGATTGCTCTATCCTCCTGAGGTCAGATTTATCACTTCAAGACTGCTTTAGTGTTGTCATTATTGATTGCTCTATCCTCATGAAGACATGTTGTTACATCAGTATTACTCCAGACTCGTGACAGTTCTCATTATACTACTGAAGAAATTTCCCCTAGTGGCATCTTTAAGCCCACTCAATCATGTTCAACCAACCATCAATATCACTCCATGCACTGGTGAGTGCAAATTTTTGGGCTTTTGTGTTCAATCCCCTTCAACCTTCCAGGTTACGACTGACAAATATACCAATCTAACCCCTCAGGTTTCAGAAAATTGAACAGGGGCAGCTGTTGCACCCCAAAATTTTCCCTCACAATACAAGACTTTGTGTTCCAAGAAGGTTCACAAGGTTCACAAAATTCACAATTGGTCAGAAGAGTTGACAATTCCCTCAGACAGTGCACCTCCTAAGCAGTGCATCCAAAACTAGGGTTTTGACTTTAATCAGGCTAAATGGACTTCCAAGACTTCAAGGGTTTTGTGTTGCAGATTTGGTCCCAGGGGTATTTTGGTCATTTTACACAAATTCTACCAATTCCTTGAAGACGGGCTGTTATTAAAGTTCTGAGGCATTTGATGCGTTATGGTTTTGAGGCATTTATCAATCACCAGTTCTGATCATATTGAGATTTGGCATTTGGTCAGTGGAATTCAATTACGGGCAATATCATCATTGATACTAGATCTGTTGTGATTACGGCGCACATTCGCGTTTGGTTAGAAAATGAGGAGAATATTGTTGGCTAGAATCCAAATGAATGAAGTCAGGTGATGAGATTAGGACTACCAACGAGACAAGTACATGAGCAAGAATATCATTCGTGAGTATTTATGGTTTATGACTAGAATGATGAATTTAAATATTTGTGGATTTATTCACAAATGTTTATAATTTATAACTAGAAATAAATATAAATAGATTCAAAGTTGAATGATCATGGAATTTTTATTTCATAAGAATATCATTTTACAAAAGGAAGTGAATCATTTCACATTTGAATTGCTGTGAGATTACATTTACAAATGTTACATCTACTCTAAAAAATCCTAAATCCTAAAAACTCCTAAGGCTTCTTCATGGTACCCTTCCCTTAAGTGTTCCTCGAAGTTCCCGATCACCTGCAAAAAATAAGAGAAACAAAACAGAACAGAGTAGGAAGATGTTAGAAAGATGAATTTGACACTCTCAGAACATTGTCATCATCGAGTGCCGGGAGTGGCACAACCGAAGCCGCATCCTACCCCCGTTACCGATCCGCGCCATTAGCGTCAGATCAGGTAACATCTGTTCTTATCTAAGGGGCAGCCGAGAAAGATGAAGAGATAAAAGAAGTTTTTGGGCCGAAAGAGGATTCACGCGACTTTGGATTCAATACTAGGCATCATCTCATCAAGTAAATATGGTGACAACTATCAAGTAAATTCTCCAAATTGATAACCAAACTGAACTAAAATCTGAACCACATTCATTCATCAATTCACATTAATTCTGAACCAACATCAAGGTAAACACTAGCCAGCTCAGGTTCAAACCCGGATGCCGACAGGTCTGAACTATTTTTCCGTCACCTGAAGCACCTGAATCAGACAGTACCGGCTCGTAAACAGAAAAATACAGCAATACATGTTCATAAGAAAAGAGTTCAGCCAAGTTCAATTTAAGTTCAGAGATGCATCAAAGTTGGTCCATGAAACAGGAATTCACAATAGAAGCATATCAGTTCACATAATTCAAATCAGAAATAAGCCAGCAACCTGCACGTGTGTTACTCAAAGACAGAAGAACCAAATTCAGCAGAACAAGTTTAGCCCAACCTAAGGGAACCAGCTCAGACCCAAAAGTTGCTCAAACCGAAACTGATACAATCAAAACTCAAGAAAAGCCAGCTCAAATCCACATCTGCAAAGGAGCAAACAATCCAAATCAGTTCAAAGCAGATATCCAAACAAGAGGGTTTTCGAAACAGATCACAACAAATCCGGTTTCAATCCAAAACAATGTCCAAATAAAATCCGTATCTCAATCAAATCCAAAAAGAGGAAGAAAATCATATCAGATCGAAACAATGTTGGTTTACAAAAGTTCCATAAAATCAAATCAAATCGAAGGCAATAATGGAAGAGCAACTCAAATATCCAAAAAAGCCCAAAAAAGAAATTATAAAAGGAACAATCTCACCGTGTTGGAACCCTAACGCGCTGAGAGAGAAAACAGAGGGACCGCTGAGAGAGAAGACGGAGAAGGGGGCGAACAAAATCGCGAACAAAACCCTAGCGAAAACGGCCGTAGGTCACCAGAACAACCATCGACGGCCGTGCCTCTGAACGAAGGAGAAGATTCGAACGAAGACCGCCTTCGTCTCTCGACGGGCAATCCACCTTCGTAGCCTCAGATTTGACATCATCACAGGCCTTAAAGAACAACGAAAACGCCATCGCCATCCGCCATTGTCAGAATCTGGGTAGGAAGTTTGTAAAACTCATATTTGTGCTGATATTGTTCATAGTTTCATTTTCAGGAGATAGAGGGGTCGAAACATGCAAAACGAAGCAAAGACGAAGAGAAACGAGCCATGACGGCGCCGCGGGTAGCGATAGGGTTTTCGAAACCCTAAAAGCAGTGCTATCCAGTTTTCAAGCATTGAGTTGGGGCTGGGTTGATCACCGGCCCAACTTTATTCTTTTACTTATCATTGTTTTTATTTTTAGTATTAAACATATAACAAAACAATTAAAATTAATTTCTGATTAGTAATAATATAATTTTCTTCAAATAATAATAGTGAGTTTTTCTTTTTAAAAGATAACTAGTTTAGTTTTTTTTAATAATAATAAACAAATCTTTCTCTTTAAAAATAATTAGGCCTTTTTAAATTAAACTCTCTTGAAAATTAAACTTAAAAATATTTATTTTAGTATTAAGAAGAACTTCTATTCTGACTTAAATTAAAAATTCTTTCATATATCACGAATAAGCGACAAAAATGTATATAAATTTCCCCTCTCGTTTCCTAACTTGTCTAATTCTGTCTGCTAACATTGATCGTTTGTTTTTTTAGTTTGGCTCATTGCACTTTTATTTCTTTTTTGTATTTTCATTCAAACCTTCATTATTATTGTAACTACTCCTCATATGTAATCTCGCGAACAAATAATCGCGTTTATCTTTTCGCTCTTTAATTTCCGCTGTTTGTATGGTTTAAATTCTCGCATTTGCATCGTTAATTTGTCACATTACACACATCCGAAGGTTAGGTCTAGCCGTTTGGCCTCCACGCCAATAGTCCTCAAAACTTCAAACCCTTACAAACCCTACTTTTCACAAATGCCTCGCCGCAGGCAAAATTACAATTTTACCCCTAGCATTAGGTCAAAGAGCCGCCGCGCTCATTTTAGGGTTTCCCGCCGTGGAATCCCTAATTTAACCCTAATTACAACTTAACAATTCAACGTAGAGATTTGGAGTTTCTACACTCCGCGTAAGCATGTCCTTAAGATGCGTTTATTCCCCTTGAGACCTTGACCACAGTCAAGAAGTCTCTAACCTCCCTTTTGAGGGGAACTACGATTACTCTGATTCCACTCCCGTAAGGATACGTAGGCACAAGATGCGATGTCTTGCCGAGTAAACTTAGAATTAAACCCCTTTATTATTTATTACTGCTTATTTATATTTTATTTATCTTTGCTATTTAATTATTTATTATAATTTTGTAATTGCCTCTTGGATGTAAATTGTAATTATTTAATTATTATTATCATTATGGTTAGTAATAAGGGAGTGCAACAACATGTATGTAATATTAAAATAAATTTAGATCACTTTTAAATAAAGATAATTAAAATAAACACGTCACACACGTAAGTCGATTTTAATCGCCGTCTCACTTCCTAAGGATATCCCTCAAGTTGCCTACGAATAATGGTTAAGTGGGGTGTATAAAGCAAGTCCCTCAAATAGAAAAATCATCAAAGTCCCTTATGGTTGCCTTTACGAATCGAGTCCCTTTCGAAAAATGATGATGGTCCCTTATATGTGCTTATTACATCCCGCAATGGCCTTCAAAGCCAAATTGTCCCTCACATGTCCCTTAACATCCAAAGTAAGGACTACCTACTCCATTATAGTAGGGATAGTCTTACTAAAGGAAAGAATGAAGAATAAGAAAGACCTTTAAACATTAGAGTAGGTTACTCCTAGGTGCTTGCTCACTTCAAAACTGTTTCACACTTAAACAAATTTTCAACAAGTTTTCAAACAAGTTCTTAACACATCCTTACATGGATTATTTATTAACTATTCTGAAAATTTCCTATTCACACACTACACTTTCAAAACAATTCAAAAGTGAGCTTAAGTACCTAAGAGCCCATGGATAACCATGGATGAAAAGGGTGCTAACACCTTCCCTTTTCATAACCTACCCCCCGGACCCAAAATATTCTCTAAGGTCTTTCCTGTTCTTTTATAACCTTTCCTTATGGATAAAATAAAAGTCGGTGGCGACTCTTGCTATCCGCAACATTGTTTAAAGTCAGTTCTCCCACCGTGTTACACTACCCCTCACAGGTATGTACTTAACTCGCAGACGAGGTACGGCATCCTATGCGGTCATCAGCGTCACAGACTTTCAAGAGCGATGATATGATACCCAGAAGGTGTGGCATCATCATCCCTTGAAGAGGCCTCACTTAGCCGAATCCCAAATGATAGGTTCCCAGAGTCGACAACCCTCAAATCCAACAACCTGTCGAGCCCAAAGGGCCAGGCAAGATGCTATCAAAGAGAATCTCGTCTGAGTGTAAATTTCGTAGCTAGCTGGTGCGAGCAAAGCAAGCAGGCTAACCACTACTCTCTACTTCTAAGTCTATGTGCACTCAAGCCCAGGTCCGGCTTATCTCTCGAACTAACCCTCTACCCACAGCATAATAACAATAATATATAGTACTGAAAGTAACGACAGAAAGATAAATACATCCAAAACCCCAGACGGGAAAACAAGCGCTAGGACTGACTCGCATAGGGAATCGTTGGAGTCCCCAGCAGAGTCGCCAGCTGTCGCTACTGCAAAAATCGGCGCCGGCTATGGCAGAAGAGTCGCCACCGTGCGTTATTTATCCCACAAGAGGGAAAGGAAACGCTCAGAGTAAACCTAACGCGAAAAGGGAAAGGAATGGTCTCGCAACCAAATCCTGGATTCAGGAGTCGGTTACGCAAGGGGAAGGTATTAGCACCCCTCATGTCCGTCGTACTCGACGGGATCCACGCGTGTTTTCTATCTAAGGGTGTGTTTATCTATCTACTCTAAAGGTCTAGGTTAAAAAGAAAATAAAATGACTCGGCAAAGTATCGCACTTTATGCCTATGTATTCCCGTCTGGAACGAGAAATCAGAGTCAACGTAGTTCGCCTAACTACAGGTTATGGGGGAAGGTTGCTCGCCGAGATATCACATCTCGTGCCTACGTACTTTCATACGGCATGAAAGATCAGAGCAAACGTAGTTCGGGCTACGGAAGACACAAGTTTGTCTAACAGTTTTTTATCTCCTTAAGAATGGGTTTTCCTGATTAAAGGTCCAAGAGGACAAAAACAGAGTTTGAGTGTTTGTTTGAGTTTTTTACGGAAGAAATGTTTTTTAAGATATTTGCAATCTCAGTCGCACTAGAGACTATGACCCAGGAGTGAACGCTTCGTATGTTACCCAAAGGGTACCACACTAACATCCAGATTACTGGAGAGAGACCCTCCACCAACCTTTTCCCAGATAGCTTAAGGCTCGTAACGCACGACTTCAATTAACCTTATTACGGTGTTTTTGAATTGTTATGAGATGAGAAGAGAAAGACGCCCTAAAACTATGGTTGAAAGGGAATCTACCTACAGTTATCATGCATGGTTCAAAACCTAATGTCTGTCATAATTCCCACTTGCACAGAGGAAATCAGAGATCCCAGGGGAAACAGTAAAAGAAAGCAAGCAATAAACAGTAAATAGTAAAATGCATGCTATGCAACAGTACAAGCGAGGCAAGGGAGTCTGACTCAACCTCAAACCTAAGAAAACAACAGGCAAGAGGAGACAAGCTCCACCTCAAACCTAGAGGTAATCAACACAAGCAAATAGACAATACAACAAAAGAAAAGAACCAGAGAAAGCAGTCCAAACAACAGCAACAGTTTTCAGTAGACAGCAACTTCAATACTTAACAACAGCAGCTCTAAACAGCAAATTCTCTTGACAGCAAAGTTGACAACAAAATGGCTTCATCCTCAAGCTAGCTTCTATATTCAAGCTTCATCCAACTTCATCTTCAAGCTCTAGCAAGCACACTCCAAGCAAAGGATTAATCACTAAGATCAAAGTTGCAATGTTGAGAACCAAATGAAAACCAAAGGAAATTACCAAGTACCAACATTGAAATGGAAGGGCATCCTCAAAGTTCTACTCAACTATGGGCATACCACACATCCCTCCAAAGGAGAGATGGAATTTCCCTAGGAGGAATTTACATCATTGGATAGAATAGAAGCACACAATGCATTCTATGTTTGATGAAAGAATCAAAACTAGTCCCAATGGCTCTTCCTAAAACCCTAATTTCCTAAGCTCCTAAAAAAGCTCCTAAAAGAGAAGAAAGCTTCAACTCCAAGCTCCAATCTTCAAGCCACAGCAGATACACCAAATCTAGAAGACCTCCCAAGAAGGAATCCAAGCAAAATCCAGCTCCAAAGTCACCAACAAGACCAAACAAACAAGAGCACTAAAGATAGAACACCACAAGCACAAGCAACTTGCAAAATACAAATAAAATAGAAAACAAAGTTGTAAAATTATAATACAATTCCTAGGGGAACATACATGTTTGAAAAACCTAGGGTTAAAATATTAAAGCCTAATTCAACTTCTAAGTCACCTAAATAATTTCTAAATTGAAGTGTATCAAGGTGATCCACAAGTTTGGAAAGGCTCTAATCTCAACACCTAAAACAAAACCTAAATTTGTTCTAAAATTCTAACAAAAATTCTAAGGGAATATGAATATCTACCCTAAAACATATTAAAAAATCAAAGCCAGATTCAACACCAATTGGAAGAACAAAATTCAACAAGACAGATGATCAAATATGCAAATATTAAAGAATTAAACAAAATAAGAAAAATCAAATTAAAATGAAACATGCATGAAAATGCATTTTATTGATTTCAGAAAATCACAAATTCTCTCAAGATCATGGAGAAATTTTTAAAATAATTTTTGGATCAAGAATGAATTTATTGTGATTTTTAGAATCAATAATGCATTTAAAATAATAAAAAATGAAATAAAATAAATCAAACTCTGAAATAAATCCACAGCCATGAGATCCGATGGCCAGTAAAGCAATCCAAGCATCCACATCAAGCCAGCGCATAAGTGAAATGGAGCGTTTTGGCTTGGTCAAACCTTCAGACTTTCAAACAAGTCCCAGTCGTCCGATGAGATGAAAAAGTCATGGTCTGAGGCCAGTCTAACGGTAATATCATCATCTCCTACCTCTGAACTCAGGCAAGCTGGAAGAGAACTCAGGCAACTCTCACGGTGGAAACCACCATCTTCTCCGGTGAGATGGTGGTGCAGGCAAACAAAAATGACAAACCTCATATCAAACTTTCTAGGTTTTTCACCAGGAATCCAAATCTCCAATCCAAATGTTCCAACTCTCAATAGATTTTAAAACACGAAGCAATGTTCAGAAATAGCATCCAGATCAAACATCATCAATTGCCAAATTAAGACCATAGAAATCATCCTTATGCTACACTGATCAACCTGATCTAATCAATTTGCTCTAACTCCTCATGAATCAAGAGATTTGAATCCAAACAGAAAACTCAACTGCAACTTCAGCTTTCTGGCACGAAAATGGTTCCAAAATTGATCTGAAATCAATCCAATGAATATATAGAATGTTTCCATAGGATTTTGAATTCAATTTGAGGCCCAATCCCGCCAATTGCATTTTCTGTTTTTGCTCTTGAAGTTGCACATGACAGTCAGGAATTGGCCATGGAAATTGCTCTAGAATCTTCCCTTTCAATTGTAAAATGCCTTATGAGCAAAATTGAAACAATAGAATGGCCTGAAATGCATTGTTGAAGTGTTTGGCTATGTAACTTGCATTTGAAGCAACCATATGATAACTTGTAAAACTTGACCTAAGCTCAAAAATCTGGTAATGCCAAAGTGTCTAAAATCAAATTTCCAATCAAAATGAGCACTTATTTGACATGTTTTGGTCATTCTATTCAAAATGTGAATTATCCCTCCTTTAATCATTTGAAAATATTCCTTATTCAAACCATTTCAAACCCCATTTTGAACAACTTTCATGTTGAACAAAAATCCTTTTGACAAGTGCAAGTTGGAGATTTTGACCTATGATTGAAAATGACCTATAATCTCACTTTCCCAAAATACCCCTGACTTGTAAACCTCATAACTTGAGTTCTACAAATCAGATGGAAGACTTCTAGTACAATTTAGAAAGCTAAGATCATGAGGAAAAATCTTTCATGTTGGCCAAAAGTTCAGGTGAAACGTCCTTCTAGGTTAAAAATAGCTTTGAAGTCAGATGATTTTCACAGACAAATTTCAGAAGCATCTAAGGACTTGTAACTTGTCTGGGTCATAACTTGAGTTATATAAATTCCCTTGAGGACTTCTAGTACTCAAATTAAAGGTATTAAGATGCTATACAAGTTTCATGTTGGCCAAAGATCCATTTGAAACTTGTATCTTGACTTATGTGGTCATTAAGTTAGGCATTAAACAGGGAATTTTACACTGAAACCCTAATTTAGCAACTTCCCACACTCTTGACTCTTCTTGACTTGATCTTGGCACAACACCACAAATGTCTCAACATATCATTTCATGAACTCCATGGCCTAAAAGTAGGCTTTGATACTCTTCAATTACACAGTTGACCTAGAATTGATCAAAGATGAAACCCTAATTGCTTGCACCTCAACTGTGGCTCTTGCATTTGACCCAATGACTTGATTAAACTCTCCCATGGCCCTCTAGGCATTCTATGAGCTCCATACATATCCTATTCTCACATTCAACACTTCACAACCCTCTGATGATCTTCAGTTGATCCTCAAGTTAGGAGAAGATTCCCACTCAAACATCTAAACCCTTAGGCACTCAAACCACCTTCTGATGACTTTGACAACTTCTCAATCTTGAATGAGACCTCTTGCTAGGCTTCTCTTGAGAAGAATCACACTTGATCCCCTACTATATGAATGATACCATGATATGCAAATGATATAACTATGCAAATGATAATGCAATGAAACATAAACCAGGTAAGAAAAGGTTGAGCAAATTTTGGGGTACAACAGCCTCACAGCTGCACCCGAATGTGATTGCCTTCATCTGACTTTCGAGATCGCGTGCGACTATTTTGAGATCGAGGCTACCCTTCTGTTGTTCTTCCGCTAATTTCACCTCCAACAGTAGTCCATGAACGGGCAACACAGCTGGGTGTCTCTAAAGCAACCGAAGAAGTTGTTCAAAGCATTCTCGGTCTCCGTTCGTGCTTTTAAAGATCGGTACTATATGATCAAACCCGTGTCCTCGAGGGTCATCTACTCCGTGTTTGATCTTTTGTCGAAGTTCGAGAAGGATAGAAGTGCGTGTCTCGACGAGGATGGGAATGATGTAATGAAGTTCTCTCTAAAGTTGCCCTTTTAATGGACAGACGCCCACTTCATGCGTGACACCAAACATTATATTACAAAACCCCACGAACTAGATGTCGAAGATCAGCGTGGCTATGACAAACATGTGAAGTTTGTGGACGGCTTTGTCCTGACTCAGTGGTAAACCAGAAACGAGAAGGTTGTCCTCGACGAGCGGTGTTACGCAAAGTTGGAGTCTCGGTACATCGATACCACATAGCTCTTTGAGTGTAGAACCTCCGAGGAGGTTAAGTTGCTCTTAGATAGTTGTTGTTATTTTAACTTGCGCATTTATCTTTTCTCGACGTATTGATTTTTGATTATTTTTTATCGCATGCAACATGTCGAACCTCCAGGAGTGTGTGCTTAAAATGGCTGTAAAGGTGGGAAAAAGAGCTCCAAGAATATACTTGCTGATCTCCAAACTCATTCGAGGGTCGACTCTGGCCCCATTTCTAATTCTTCGGTGAGTGGCGATTAGTCGGCTCCTCCACTGGGCCGGAGCACCCTGACCAAGAAGAGGCCTCGGTCGGACGATCCTATAGATCTAACTAGGGACAGGGAAGACGACGAAAAGTTTGTGTTGCCCTTTGCTTCTCTGACAGGGTTTTGTTTTAGGGGAGCTCTCCTCTGGCCGTGACTCGGGCGAATTCTTCAATTATCCAGGGCCTTGACGTGGCGACCTGAAGGAAAGTGCTAGCTCGAGATGCGACTACCCTAATGATGGTCTTGGAGGTTTCTCTCATTCTCAATAACAATGAGACCTATCTTGTTTCTGAGCTGGAGAAGCAACTGGTAGCGTATGTGAAGCTCGAGGGGAAGGTGTTCAAGATGGAAACATCCTTCGAGGACTACAAAGAGAAACATAAGCTTCAGACCAAGATCGCCACCGGGAACGCCAAGTTGAACAAGACATTAGTGTCGCTACCGCGAAAATAAGGTGCTGGCAAAACAGAAGAGTCGCCACCTTTCGTTATTTATCCCTCGGAACGGGAAAGGAAACGATCGGAAAACCTGACGAAAAGGTATAAGACAAGGTCATCGCAACCTTTGTCTGGGTTCGGGAGTCGGTTACGCAAGGGGAAGGTATTAGCACCCCTCCATCGTACTCGATGAGATCCACGCTTGTTGTGTTTATCTGACAGGTTTGTTTACTATCTACCTATCAAGGCTGGTCTGAAAAAGAAAAGAAAGTGACTCGGCAAAGCGTCGCACTTTATGCCTACGTATTCTCATCAGAGAATGAGAAATCAGAGTCAACGTAGTTCGACTAACTACGGGTTACGGGGGAGGTGGCTCGCCAATACATCAGTAGTTTGCCTACATACTCTCAACAGGTATGAGATATCAGAGCTTACGTAGTTCGGGATAATACGGATTACGGGAATTCAGATTCATCTATTTTTTCGTGTAGGGTTAACAAACAGTTCCAGCAGTTTGGTGTACGCAGCTTGACCTTTGGAGACTTAGGCGTTACCGTTTGCGGTAGAACTGGGAGTTAACGACACTCTTTTCTTCAGAAAAGCTTCCTTTGAATTATGGGCCCACGGGGCAAAAAGGTTTGAAGTTTGTTTTCTGTCTTTTACGGAAGAACTGCTTTTTAGTTGTCTGTAGTTCGTACAGCACTAGAGACTATGACCTGGGAACGAATGCGTCGCATATCGTCCAAAGGACGTATACTAAACATTCTAGAAGATTGATAGGAGGCCGCTCAATTATCATTACCCAAGTAGCTTAAGGCTCATATTGCGCTTATACTAACTTGCCTATATTACGTTTTTTACTGTTGTTTTGAGATAAGAAGAGAGAACAGGCTCAACTAAGGGGAGACTATCAAGTTCTAATGTTGTCATGCCAAGGATTCATCCTATGGTTGAAGTTTGAAACAGGGATCTCCTAGAATTTATCATGCAAAGGTTTCAACCTAAAGTTCTAATCATCACTTCCTTATCAAAGGAAGTGAGATTCCTAAGGGATCATGTCAATGATAAACAAAAACAGATAAAGCATCAGCTTAAACAGTAAACAGTAAACGACTGTAAAATGCATGCAATGCAAGTGAGGGAGGAAATGTGTGTGGGGCATCAGCCTCCACAAGCTCATCTCGACCTCAAGCCAGATATGAGTAACTGCAACCCTAGAGAAAAAATAAAATGCCATCAAGCAAATCACAAACCACATAGGCAAGGGAGCAGGGCTCTACCGAATACCCGCAAGCAAAGCCATACAGTAAAAATACAAGGAGAGGGAGCAACTCAATCTCTAATGCAATCATGCTCCTAGCTTAACACAATCTAAACATGAACTTATTCTAATGCATCAAGTAAATCACACAAGTCACATCAATACAGTTGCACAGAAAGCAAACAGACAGGAAAGAAAGCAGATCAACAACTTCCACAGCAAAGCAGTCCTCTGACAGCAGCTCAGTCCTCAGTCTGTAACTGTTCCTCAAGGCTTTCATCTTCAATAGCAAGTGTCAACTTGCTTCTTCAAGCTTTCAGGGCATCAAGCACAAGTATCAACTTTTTCTTTATCTTCTTCAAGCTTCAGCTCTTAATTTGATCTCCTTCACACAAATGTCAACTTGTTCCTCTTGATCTTCAAGCTTCAGCTCCAATGGCAGTCTTCAAACAAAAGGGATGTGAAACCTCTAGAATCTTCAATCCTTTAGCAAGGAACTCCATCCTCTAACAAGGGAGAAATATTCATCTAACAAGAGCAAGATGAGATAGGGAGAAGCAAAGTGAAGACCAAAGGTCACCTCTAAGCACTCCACCATCAAAGAAAGGAACCCTCAAAGGTTCTACCAATTTGTGAAGAGCCACATATCCTACCAAAGGAGGGATGATGCCTTCACAATGGGACCTTGCATCATGGGGAGGAATGGAAGTGATCAACACCTTCCATGTTTCATAAAGGAAGAAAGTCCATTCTAAAGGATCTCCCTTAAAACCCTAATCCTTAACCCTAAACAAACTACACCAAAGGGGGAGAAATCTTCAAGTCCAAGCTCCACCATGCATTCCACAGCATCCCCCACAAGCCTTCATCATCATCCAAGAGCAAGAGAAACAAAACCCTAGTCTAAGGGAACTAATGAAGTCATTCTAGTTGAGTTAATAAGTTAGGATCAACTAAAACCTAGTACTAAAGTTAATTCTACCTAAAATAGTAAATTCAATTATAAAATCCTACCAAATTAACTATGGGAACCTATGACAATCATGACTCTACCATGTTAATTCCAGAGATCAAATCCTCAAACAAGACCTAGAAATAAATTCTACACTACAAGGTACTAAAATTAAACCCTAAAAGGAAGCACCTAAAGTTTCAACCTAAAAACAACACCTAATTTCATCACAAAAATGTGAGAAAAATACAATGGGAGCATACTTGTCTAGGCTAACCACACACAAAAAATCAAGCCAAAACTCATCACCAAATGCTCAAACTAAAATCATCAAACAGAGGTATCAACCATGGTAACTTTATTATCAAATAAAATGTAAAATATGCACAAAAAATAAAAATGCATGATTTTCCTAATATTTTTATTCAATAAAATTCTAGATTCAATCATGAATTAGGGAAAAAAAACTTGGAATTAATTGACCTATTTTCCTATTTTTCATGAATTATTGTCAAACTAACATGAAATGATGAAATTAAAAGAAAAACAAAAGAAATTAATAAACTTGCGTGCTAAATAGCAATTAAAGTCAGTTCAAATCCTTGATTGGGCCAGATGGGGGGTGTGGATATCATCCATGTGCTAGGCCCATTCAATTCAGTTAAGTGAAACGGTGCGTATTGGCTTCAGTCAATATTCATACTTTTCAAAGGAATCGTGGCCATCTATTTGGATTACTTGGTCAAGTCTCAAGGGTGATCTAACGCCTGCAGTGCATCTTCTTCATTCAGACATTCAGATGGAGGGAATTTACAGACGGTGGCCTGAGCAGTGGCGCCATCGTCTTCTCCGGTGAATACCAACACACAGTTCATCAAAAATTAAAAAATGATACATCATCTTGTCCAATTTTTCATGCTGATCATGAATCCAGCCTTAGAATCATCTAAATCTCCATGGATTTTCAAACCCGATAGCTATTCCAAAATACACCTCAATCTTGAATCTCATCAGAACTTCAATTAAATGCACAAAAATGATCCTTATCTCATGGTGATCATCTTACCCTATCCAATCTTGATTATCAATCCAAGAATTGCAAGAATTCAGCTTCAACTGAAAATGATCCACATCCTAACTTGTCTCTAATTCCCAAATTGATCAGCTCAAATCCATCTATACATCACCCAGATCCTAACCACCTATAGATTTCTATCTATCTCCTCCTAGATTATGCACAAAAACGAAATGTACCAACCTGTGTTCAGAGGTGTAACAGAAGAGGTTCTTGATCACTTCAGCCTCCAAGATGATGCAAATACACTCCAAAACTCCTTCTAAAGCTGATGCAATCTTCAATTTCCCTTGATTTGGCCTAAAACTCAGAATTTGATTTCTACTTGCAGCTCTGAATTTTCAATGGCTCTCTCTGCTACTAGCTTCAAACTCTTCCAAAAAAATGGCTGAACACACTTACCAACTTATATAGAACTCATTAGAATCATCTAGAACTCTCTCAAAGCTTCAGAATGAGAAATTGGATTTTCAAATTCTCTCCAAAATCTCACTTACACCAGTCACGATTCCCACTCTGTTTTGGCTTTAGCAAGCTTGCATTCAACTTCTCATGAGATTTTGAACATGAATGGTGGTGATTCTCCCCTTGTTTCAATCCAATGGCTTATGTATGTCATGTTACTTCATCATGAAGAAACAAAGAAAAAGGGCATGATATTGTACTCAAATCAAAATTCTAATATTGCGAAAGTTTCTAAAATGCTTTTTCCATTCAAAAAATGGTATTACTTTGCTTCATTTGCACACAAAATGATTTATTTGAATTTTTGGTCATTTAATGCCTTTAATTCTTCCTTTTTCACAACCTTTTGAACCAAGTCTCCCCTTGAGCCATTTCAATGCCTCCTTGATATATGGTCAAGGTAAAAACCCCATTTTGAGCAACTTTCAAGTTGAACAAAATTTCATTTGAGATGTCTAAGTTGGTGAAAATGACCCATAACCAAAAATGACCTATAATCATAACTTCCCAAAATACCCTTGACTTGTCAAAGCCATAACTTGAGTTCTACAAATCCTATCAAGGACTTCTAGTACTCTCTAGAAAGCTAAGCGAATAAGGAACAACATTCATGTTGACCAATAGTTCATAGGAATCATCCTTCTTGGGCAAATGTTTCATGCAAGTTGGGTAACTTTCAAGCTCCAAATTCATATGCCTCAGATGACTTGTAACTTGTCTGGCTCATAACTTGAGTTCTATAAACCTTATTAAGGACTTCTAGTACTCAAATTAAATCTAAGATCATGCTCTACAACAATCATGTTGGGGTCAAGATGAGATGACAATCATATCTTGAGTTAAATTTCCTTGAAGATAGGGGTCAAACTAGGGGATTTTACACTGTCAAGTCTTAGAAACCCTAGCTTGAAACTTCTCAAACTCTTCAATCATGATGAGTTAACCTTGAAATCATTCTTAGAACATCTCAATGTATCCATACATGGTCACATGGCTCTTGAATTAAGTCTCAACCTCCTTCAAATCCTCAGTTGACTTAGGGTTGACCTAGTCAAACCCTAGCTGCATCAATCCTGGCTGAGGCTTCTTATTCTTACACAATAACCTGCCTAGGCCTCAAAGTGCTCTTCAACACTTCTCATGAGCTCTCTCAAGACCTCAATTCCAACCTTATGACCTCAGAATCATCTGATGGCTTCCCACAACTCTCAAGTTAGGAGACCTACACACTTGGCTTTAACCACTCTCTCAAAGGATCTTTTAACTTCTCTGACAAGGATATCAACCCTTGAACACTTGAATAACCTTCTTAGATAGCTTCATAGTCTTGTATAGCTCTTGATTGGTAATCATACCTCTTGATCTCCTGTATACATGTCAATGAAATGCAAATGATAATGCTAATGTGAATGAAATGAAACATAAGCTAGGTGAAGAAATGTTGGGCAAATTTTGGGGTGCAACAGCTGCCCCTATTCAAACGGCTTGGACCTGACTGGGTGAGAAGCGAACGGCTCTCACATGATCAAGGTAAAAGACAGTTGAATACCAACAAACCCGGAAATTTGCCAACTGCGCAAGTTCACGGTACTCTAATGGGACAAATCTTCGGAAACTAAAATAATGGTTGCACGGCAACTAGCTGGAGAAATACTGATCTGAATCTCTGTCAGGATGATTCTCTGATTTATCTGATATCATTGCGTCCTTAAATCATTGGGCGATCACTGGTTACACGGTAACGGGTGATTCGCCAACCACACACAGGTAAACGATACTCTGATTGTTAGGAACATCTTCAAAACTGAACATGAAAGTTGTGCGGCAACGTGCTGGGGAATTGGTCACACGGTAACCGGTGAAAGGTCTAATCTCAAACCTCCATTAGGATGATCATCTGATTTTGATGTAGATCTCCGTCCTCAAGTCATCAAGGGGTCACCGGTTACGCGGTAACTGGTAATGGAGGGTCAATTATGCCGTCAGGCATTCTGCGTCATAGCAGAAGAATTCCTTATCGTCGCCTATGGACCCATCATGTCGCTAGGAACGTCGATAATATCTTTGTCGGACTTCATCAGCAAGTCAATAAGGGATCACCGGTTACTCGGTAACTGGTGAAGGGCTACTCTCAAATCTCCGTCAGGATGATTATCAAATTTTGCTGCAGCTTCTTCCTTAAGTCATCAAGGGATCACTGGTCACTCGGTAACCGACGATACATAGCTGATATTGCCGTCAGGCATTCTGCGACACTGTGGCAGAAGGATTCCTCGGGACTCATCAGGTCATTAGGAACTTTTTAAAAATCAAGTTAATTATGCCGTCGGGCATTCAAAGAAATTTCCGGGCGTCAGCCGTACTTCGTCAGTAAGTCGGTGTCGCTTCCACGAAAATAAGGTGCCGGCAAAATAGAAGAGTCGCCACCTTTCGTTATTTATCCCTCAGAACGGGAAAGGAAACGATCGGAAAAACCTGACGAAAAGGTATAAGACAAGGTCATCGCAACCGTTGTCTGGGTTCGGGAGTCGGTTACGCAATGGGAAGGTATTAACACCCCTCACGTCCGTCGTACTCGACGGGATCCACGCTTGTTGTGTTTACTGGACGAGTTGGTTTATCTATCTACCTATCAAGGTTGGCTTAAACAGAAAAGAAAAATGACTCGGCAAAGCGTCGCGCTTTATGCCTACGTATTCTCATCAGAGAATGAGAAATCAGAGTCAATGTAGTTCGGCCTACGACGGGTTACGGGGAAGGTGGCTCGCCAATACGTCAGTACTGTGCCTACGTACTCTCAACAGGCATGAGAGATCAGAGCTTACGTAGTTCGGGATACTACTGATTACGGGAATTCAGATTCATCTGTTTTATCGAGTAGGGTTAAACAACAGTTCCAGCAGTTAGGGACGAAGCCTATTTGCGTTGGCGCTGAAGTTTAACGACACTCTTTTCTTCAGAAAAGCTTCCTTTGAATTATGGGCCCACGGGGCAAAAAGGTTTGAAGTTTGTTTTCTGTCTTTTACGAAAGAAGTGTTTTTTATTGTGTTTGCAATTTCAATCGCACTAAAGACTATGACCTGAGAGTGAATGCGTCGCATGTCACCCAAAGGGTACCATACTAAACATCCAGTCTGTTAAAAAGAAGCTCTCCAACAATCCTTTCTCAGATAGCTTAAGGCTCGTGACGTACGAAAGAAATCATTCATGATTACTGTATCTTAAGCTGTTTTGAGATGAGAAGAGAATGGCTCAACTAAAGGGAGACTATCAAGTCCTACTGTTTTCATGCCAAGGATTCATCCTATGGTTGAGGTTTGAAACAGGGAACTCCTAGAAATTATCATGCATAGGTTTCAACCTAACGTTCTATCATCACTTCCTTATCAAAGAAAGTGAGATTCCTAAGGGATCATGTCAATGATAGACAGAAACAGATAAAGAATCAGCTTAAACAGTAAACAGATATACAGTAAAATGCATGCAATGCAAGTGAGGGAGGAAATGTGTGTGAGGCAGCAGCCTCCACAAGCTCATCTCAACCTCAAGCCAAAGATGAATAACTGTAATCATATAGAAGAAGATAACATGCTATCAAGCAGAATATAAGATAAACTGCAATCATACAGAAGAAATGAAATGCTGTCAAGCAAAATAAACCACATGGGCAAGGGAGCAGGGCTCTACCGAATACCCGCAAGCAAATCCATACAGTAACAATACAAGCAGAGGGAGCAACTCAACCTCTAGTGCAATCATGCTCCTAGATTAAAGTCAGTCTAGATATGGACTTATTCTAATGCATCAAGCAAATCAAACAAGGCACATCAATACAGAAAAGAAAACAGACAAGAAAGCAGATCAACCACTCCCTCTTTCCATTTCAAGCTTCAGCTCTTCTGACAGCAACCTAGTCTTCAGACTTCAATCACCCTTCAAGGCTATCATCTTTCATGACAAATATCAACTTGCTTCTCCAGGTTTCAACCCATCAACATAAGTGTCAACTTAATCTTCTTCTTCAAGCTTCAGCTCTTCAGTCAATTCCACCCTCAGGCTTCACTCACAACTACAAGTATCGGCTTTATTCCTTCAGGCTCTCCAAGCATCAATGTTAGTAGCCACTCATCATTTAGTCCTCAAGCCTCAGCTCTATACTCAATCTCAATTGAATCCTCTTCATAAGTATCAACTCAGTCCTCAAGCTTCAGCTCTCTTTGCTTTACCAGTCTCAACTTGGTCATCTTCTCCTACAAGCTTCAGCTATTTAGAGTAATCTTTAATCACTTTAGAAGTGTCAACTTCATCCTTCAATCTTCAAGCTTCAGCTCTCCATTCTATCTCCATTAGATCTTCAAGTATCAACTTGTTCTTCTTGCTCTTCAAGCTTCAGCTGCAGTGGCAATGCTCAAGGAATCATCCTCTTCCACACTCTTCAATGAAGTCCTCATCTTCAAACATCTTTCAAGATACTCAAACCAGAAGAAAATTGATTTAACAAGATGAGGGGAAATGATAAACAACTTACTGACAACCAAAGGAAGCCTGTAAGGGTTCATCATTATGAGAGACTGGTTCCCTCAAAGTTCTACTTCCCAGATAAAGCCACTCATCCTTCCAAAGGAGGGATGTGAATATCTGAGAAGGACTTTTAGTCATTGGGAGGAATGGAAGCACAAGATGCTTTCCACATTTGTGAAAGAAATCATTCTAACTACAAGGCTCTCCCTATGTCCTATCTCCTAATCCTTCATCAGACACCTTCAGGCACAGACAAATCCAAAGCTCCAAGCAACTTAAAGCAACTTCAAGCATCCTCACCTTGTCTTCAACTTGTCTTCAATCTCAACCAAAGGCAAACCAAGCACAAACCCTAATCTAAGGGGACTAAGGAAGTTAAACTAGTTAGATTAGTAAATTAGGATCACCTAAAACCTAGTACTAAAGTTAGTCCTAACTAAAATACTAAAATCAATTGTAAAATCCTAAAAAAATATTTATGGGAACCTAGGTCAATCATGACTCTACCACATTAATTTCAGAGATCAAATCATCAAATTAGACCTAGAACTAAATCCCACATTACAAGGTATCAAACCTAAACCCTAAAAGGAAGCACCTAAATATCAATCTAGAAAGCACACCTATTTTCATCACAAAAATATGAGAAAACTTCTATGGGATCATACATGTCTAACCTAATCACACACAAAAAATTAGGATCAAAATCATCACCAAGTGATCACACTAAATTCCACAAAAATATGCATCAAACATAACCATTTTAATATCAATTAAAATGTAAAATTCCCATTAAATCATAAAATACATGAACTGAAAATATTTTTTCTCTAAAAAATACTAGACTCAATCATGAGTAAAATGCAAAAATAATGGGATTAATTGGATTAATTTTCAATTTATTATGAATTTTTCAAGAACCATGAACAAAATGAAAATTAAAAGAAAATCAAATTAAAATAATAACACGCGCGGTGCAAATAGAAATCAGAATCAGTTAAAACAATGGGTTGGGCCTTCAGGGGGGTGTGGATAGCACTTAATTCACTAAGCCCAAAACCAGCTACTAAATGAAACGCTGCGTTTCACTTATTTTGATCCTTCACAAAATGAGATTAAAACGTGGCCATTGGATTGCTTCCTCAGTCCAAGTCAAACCCTCATCCAATGGTCCCAGAGTCATCTTCAACCTTTCAAACATCTGAGCTTCGCGCCCAGCTCCGGCCACCACCGGTGGAGCTCCGGTCACCCCCTTCAACCCTAGTTCTCTCTACAGGCCTCCATTGCAAATGGTCAAAACATGAAACTCATCCCAAATCTTGCCACGAATTCAACCATACACTTAGTTTCCTCTGAAACCTCAAGATTCACCATATCTAAATCTCAACCGAAAATGGTGATTCCCCTATTTTGTCTCTAATTCTCCAATTAACCATCTAAAATCCATCCTACACCATTCTACAATAAATCTAACACCTTAATTCAACTTAATTCCACCTAAATCAAGCTAGAGGAAGAAAGTTACCAACCTGAAAATCTTGGATGAACAGATGCACTAAACCTCCAATTCAAGCCCTCTATTCTTGCAGACACGATCAATGAACCTTTTCCTTGCTTCTGTATGCAAAAGAACCAGTTGAAAGTGCTTGAATCTTGAAACCCGATGGTGAGTTTCAGGTGGAAAAATTCACTTGCTCATATACGATTTAGCCACCAATTCTTCTTGATAATGATCTGGAATCACTCCTTGACATTCATGGAAGAAAGTTCAATCAAGAAAATGGATGGAAAGTGAGGAATTTGGTGAAACAGAATTCACTTGCAAGCTATGGAAATTCAATCTCAATCTATGCTCTCTCCTTCAATGATCACCAACCTCTTCAATGGATCATCTCTACTCAATATATAGATAATGTTTGGATGATCTAGAACCCTCTAGATCCTTCTAATGAGAGTTTCCACTTCTCATGTCATGAGATTTTCAACCATGTATCATGAGATGCACAATTCTGTTTGCAGCTTGAAAACCATCCCAATCTCTTTCAATTTCTCCCCTAGTGACATTTTGGAAGAGTTTAGCTTGCCAAGGGCCTTGCTCATGCCTTGATTCTATGTTTTGCACATGTTACTTAATATGCAAGTAAGTACTTTCCAAAGCAAGTCCACAAATTGAATCTCAACTCAAAAATGTGGCTAAACCAATGTTCTTAAAATGTTTTCTAGAGTCAAAATGATATATTGCATTCCATGGTTTGGATGTGTAGGTTGAAAATATCAATTTCCAACTTTGGTTTATTTAACTTATGCCTTTATTTTAGGTCATTTTTGAAACTTTGAGCTACAAGCCTTTCCATCATCTCATGGCCTCCTTAATAGCCTTAAAACATCATTTTGAACAAGTTTAATGTTGAAGATTTTTCCATTTCAAGCTTGGAAATAGGAGTTATGGCTTTATGCTTGAAATGACCTGTAATCTCCAAATGACCAAAATGCCCTTGACTTGTCAAAGCCATAACTTGAGTTATACAAATCCTATCAAGGACTTCTAGTACTCTCTAGAAAGATAAGAGGATAAGGAACAACATTCATGTTTACCAAAAGTTCATAGGAATCATCCTTCTTGGGAAAAAGTTTGATGCAAGTTGGGTAACATTCAAGGCCCCAAATTCACATACCTCAGATGACCTGTAATTTGTCAAAGTCATAACTTGAGCTCTACAAATCCTATCAAGGACTTATAGTACTCAAATTAAAGCTAAGAACAAGCTCTACAACATTCATGTTGGGGGAAAGATGAGATGACAATCACATCTTGAGCTAAACTTCCTTGAAGATAGGGGTCAAACTAGGGGATTTTACACTGTCAAGCCTTAGAAACCCTAGCTTGAAACTTCTCAAACTCTTAAATAATGATGAGTTGACCTTGGAATAATCCTTATAACATCTCAATGCATCCATCCATGATCACATGGCTCTTGAATTAGGTCTCAACCTTGTTCAAATCATCAGTTGACCTAGGGTTGACCCAGTCAAACCCTAATTATACCACTCATGGCTAGGTCTTCTTAATCTTGCACAATGACCTGTCTATGCTTCATGATGGCTTTCAAGACATCTCATAAGCTCTCTCAAGGCTTCAAGTCCACATTCTTGACTTCAGAATCATCTGAGGAGCTCCCACAACTCTCAAGTTAGGAGGCACACAACCTTGGTTTCAACCACTCACTCTGAGGATCTTTTAACCTCTCTGACAAGGATATCAACCCTTGAACACTTGAATAACCTTCTTGGATAGCTTTATAGTCTTGTATAGCTCTTGATTGGTAGTCATACCTCTTGATCTCCTGCATACATGTCAATGAAATGCAGATGATAATGCTAATGTGGATGAAATGCAACATAAGTTAGGTAAAGAAATGTTGGTCAAATTTTAGGGTGCAACAGCTGCCCCTATTCAAACGGCTTGGACCTGACGGGGTGAGAAGGGAACGAATCTCAACCAATCAAGGTGCGAGACGGTTGAATACCAACAACCCGGAAATTTGCCAACTGCACAAGTACACGATACTCAGATGGGAACAAATCTTCGAAAATTGAAATATTAGCTGCACGACAACTAGCTGGAGAATTGGTCACACGGTAACCAGTGATACACGGTCGATCATGCCGTCAGGCATCAAGATTCCTCGGGACTCATCAGGTCACCAATCAAGTTAATCATGCCGTCGGGCATTCAAAGAAACTTCTCGGGCATCCGCCGGACTTCATCAGTAAGTCTGGAATAGAATCCTCAGTCAATCATGAACCAATTGGGGATATCCAAACTTCTTCCATCAGGCACTCTACATCAGCTGAGAGACCTGCTTCGTTAATACGGTTGGACTCCCCTCATCAAGTCTTCAAGGGAAGTTTCAACTTCACTGTTCGGAAACCTGCTGGGGATGACGCATCTCCGCTGGGGATTTTGGAGAACTTTCAAGTAACTCTGCTTCGGGGATACAGAAATCATTCTGGGCGAATCATCTCTGCTGAGGACATCAAGAATCATCTTGGACAAGTAACTCCGCGGGGACTTCAAGAATCATCCTGAGCCAATAGCTCTGCTGGAGATTTCAGGAATCATCCTGATCAAACACTCTGCTGGGGACTCTAAGCATCAACTTGAGCAACCAACGCTTTCGACTTCACTGGGGATTTCAAGAATCATCTTGAGCAACGACTTTGCTGGGGAGAATTCAAGAATCATCTTGGGAAACCGACTCTGTGGAGGAACACCTGCAAAACAAGAACGGTAACGACCTAGCTCATGTTTAGTATGCATATGCCGCAATGTTCCACACGGTGGGAATGCTACGCGTTTATGATAAATGCTATGCAATCATGCAAACTGCTGTGGCCCCGTCAGCAAAATAAATGTTGAAGGAAGGATCCTCCTGTCAAGGAGAAAGAACCACTCTGGTGGGGGAAGGAATCATCCTGTCGAGGAGAGGAAGTCACGCCAATCTCAATCGGACTCCGCATGGGGAAGCAAACTTCAGTTGACTGCTGCAGGGGAACAAAGCTCTACGAGAACCCAGACCTGCTGAGGAAAGCGATGTCAATCGCAGAGATAAAATGCACGGCCTTCACGGCTAGCCCTCCTAGAGACAACGACTCCGGTGGGGAAATACAACATCAGCTATTCAACGCTCTACTGGGGAAAACCAATCATGGTCCCGAACGGCTTTCCAAGGGCTCGGCTCTCTTGGGGAACTGCAAACTCGGCTGGGGAAGAAGGAATCATCCTGCTTACAGGGGAGAGTACGACTCTGTGGGGAATCTCAATTCCGATGGAGACTTCAGTCTGGAACTATCAATTGCTGCATACTTCATCGTATGACTCAGCTGGGGAGATGGCATTCCTTCAGGATGTACTTAACTGGGGAGAGAATCTTCTCTTCCTGGGGAGACACATCAATGCCTTACAATCTCACGTTCGGACTCTGCAGGGAGAGGCTGCTGAACTTGCTGGAGAAGGAGGAATCATCCTGCTCGGGGACGCGTACGGCGTACTGCCTGGAATATGCTACACCTGTAACAACACAAACAAATAGACAAGATACCCTTCTCAAAGGGACCTATCAAGGTTATCATCTTGTGACAATGTTTAAGTAATTCATTGTTTCAACAATCAGTGGCCTAAGCCAGTAAGTTTATGTATGCGCATTTTGTCAAAAACATCGGTGTTCTTTTTCGCAAACAAAACAGATAAATGCTAAACGGACAAACAGAATTGCTGAATAGTATACATTTTATTGATAACGAACACCTGAATGGGTAAAAATGTTTTACAACAGAGGCAAGCACCTGGAATGAGGAAGCCGCGCAAAAATAAAACATAAATATACATCAGTATATACAAATGTCGGCAACAAGGCGTAGACGAACACCATGAGTTGATCACTCTATGACCCACTCGACTTCGATACTTCTCCAACGCTTCAGCTTCAGAAGAGATTGATTTAGATAAACAGCCCTCAGGTCTTCCAAACCACCAAACAATGAAAGTCCACACGCGGAACGCAATCATTTGCTTTTTCAAATCCCTAACTTTTGCCTGAATCGCCCTTCCGGGTTTTCGATTCACCGGGATACCCTTTTTTGCCGAAGTCGCCCATCCGGGTTTTCGACTTTGCGGGTGTACATTTTTTCAATTTATATCCCTAATTTTTGCCCGAACCTTTTCCTTTTTTATGGTTCGCCGGGATGCCCCATTTTTGCCTGGACTCTCTTTTTTCTGTCCAGCGGGTCATTTTTAAGCAAAGTATTTTTTAACTGTGTCCGTGTTCGCCGGGGATGCAAAATCTTCACCATCCATCGTGGACAACAATAAAGCTCCTCCCGAAAAGACCTTGCTGACGACGTACGAACCTTCGTAATTGGGAGTCCACTTGCCCCGGTGATCAGAGTGTGGAGGAAGAATCTTCTTCAGGACGAGATCACCCGTCTGAAAGCTTCTAGGACGCACCTTTTTATCATAAGCTTTCTTCATCCGGCTTTGGTACAGACGACCATGCGCAATTGATGCTAACCTCTTCTCGTCCATCAGGCTGAGTTGGTTTAGTCGGTTCTTAATCCATTCTACCTCATCGAGTTTCACGTCAACCAAAACTCGCAAAGAAGGGATCTCAACTTCTAACGGTAGGACAGCTTCCATACCGTACACCAGTGAGAAAGGAGTTGCCCCGGTTGATGTACGTACCGTGGTACGATAACCGTGCAGTGCAAATGGCAACATCTCGTGCCAATCCTTATACGTCACAACCATCTTCTGTACAATCTTTTTAATGTTCTTGTTGGCCGCTTCAACGGCACCATTCATCTTTGGCCGGTAAGGAGATGAATTGTAGTGTTCAATCTTGAAACCCTGGCATAGCTCCTTCATCATCTTGTTATTCAGGTTCGAACCATTATCAGTAATGATCCGCTCGGGAATTCCGTAACGACAGATGATATCCCTCTTTATGAACTTAGCCACCACCTGCTTGGTCATATTAGCGTATGAGGCTGCCTCCACCCACTTGGTGAAGTAGTCGATGGCTACTAGAATGAAGCGATGACCGTTAGATGCAGTGGGCTCGATCTTGCCTATCATGTCGATGCCCCACATGGAGAACGGCCACGGGGAGGACATGACATTCAACGGGCACGGCGGCACATGAACTTTATCAGCATAAATCTGGCATTTATGACATCTCTTCGCGAATTTAAAGCAATCTGATTCCATCGTCAGCCAGTAGTATCCTGCTCTCAGGATCTTTCTCGTCATAGCATGCCCACCGACGTGCGTACCAAATGTGCCTTCATGGACTTCTTCATGAGCATACTCGCCTCTTTCTCATCTACACATCTGAGTAGCACGAGATCATGGTTTCTTTTATACAAAACTCCATCAGGATTGAGATAAAAATTTCCAGACAGCCTCCTCAGAGTCTTCTTATCCTGGGTTGACGCACCCGCAGGATACTCCTTAGTCATAAGGAAGGTCTGGATGTCATAGAACCATGGCTTGCCGTCGGCGGCTTCCTCGATCGCAAAGACAAATGCAGGTCTATCAAGACGAGAAAGGACAATTCTTGGAGCTTCATTCCAGAAATTGACTTTATACATCGAAGCCAACGTGGCTAAGGCATCAGCCATCTGATTTTCGGCCCTGGGCACATGATGGAGTTCCACTCGATCAAAGAACGGAAGTAGCCTTCTGGCATAATTCATGTACGGCACCAAATTCGATTGACGAGTCTCCCACTCCCCTTTAATCTAGTTGATCACAAGTGCTGAGTCACCATATACATCTAGGTTCTTGATTCTCAAATCAATTGCCTCTTCTAGACCCATGATGCATGCTTCGTACTCCGCTTCGTTATTGGTGACCGGAAACGTCAGTCTAGCGGTGAACGGGATGTGGGATCCATGGGGAGTCGTGATGATCGCCCCAATGCTACTTCCATAAGAATTAACCACCCCGTCAAATATCAATTTCCATTGGGATTTCCTGTCTGGACCCTCGTCGGGCAACGGTTCATCGCAATCCTTTGCTTTGAGAAACATGATATCCTCATCAGGGAATTCAAATTTCATCGGCTGATAATCCTCGATCGGCTGTTCGGCCAGGTATTCAGACAATACGCTGCCCTTGATGGCCTTTTGGGAAACGTACTGAATGTCATATTCCGTCAACACCATTTGCCATCTGGCAATCCTGCCCGAAAGCGCTTGCTTCTCGAAGACGTACTTGATCGGATCCATCTTCGAAATTAGCATGGTGGTGTGATTGAGCATGTACTGTCGTAAACGTTTGGCAGCCCAGGCTAGTGCACAACACGTCTTCTCCAGCATCGAGTAACGAGATTCACATTCTGTGAACTTTTTACTCAAATAGTAAATGGCATGCTCCTTTCTGCCCGTATCGTCATGCTGACCGAGAACACACCCCATACTATTCTCAAGAACTGTCAAGTACATGATTAAGGGTCTTCCGGCCACTGGGGGTATCAAGATCGGAGGTTCCTGCAAATACTGTTTTATCTTATCAAATGCCTTCTGGCAATCCTCGTTCCAGATAATCGCCTGATTTTTCTTTAGTAGTTTGAACATCGGTTCACACGTGGCCGTGAGCTAAGAAATAAACCTTGCAATGTAGTTTATTCTGCCCAGGAAACCGCGAACTTCTTTTTCAGTCTTTGGCGCTGACATTTCTTGTATTGCTTTTATCTTCGCAGGATCAACCTCGATGCCTCTTTCACTCACGATAAACCCCAGTAGTTTTCTAGACCGTACTCCGAAAGTACACTTGTTAGGATTCAGCCTCAACCTGAACTTCCTAAGCCTCTCAAAAAGCTTCAGCAAATTGACCAGATGTCCTTCCTCCGTTTGGGACTTCGCAATCATGTCATCAACATAGACTTCAATTTCATGATGAATCATGTCATGAAACAAAGTGACCATTGCCCATTGGTAAGTGGCCCCTACGTTCTTCAGACCGAAAGGCATTACCTTGTAGCAAAATGTTCCCCAAGGAGTGATAAATGTAGTTTTCTCCATGTCCTACGGTTCCATCTTGATCTGATTGTAATCGGAGAAGCCATCCATGAATGGAAACACGGAGAAATGAGTTGTATTGTCGACCAACACATCAATATGAGGCAGCGGGAAATCATCTTTAGGGCTCGCCCTATTCAAATCCCGATAATCGACGCACATTCGTACCTTACTGTCCTTCTTCGGTACAGGCACTATGTTGGCGACCCACGGAGGGTAAGTAGTGACCGCTAAGAAGCCAGCATCAAGCTGCTTCTGCACTTCTTCTTTGATCTTAACGGCCATATCTGGTCTCGTCCTCCTAAGCTTCTGCTTAACGGGAGGACAATCTTCTCGCAGCGGCAACTGGTGGACCACGATGTTAGTGTCAAGTCCGGGCATATCTTCGTATGACCAAGCAAAGACGTCACTATACTCTCTCAGCATCTCGACCAATCTCTGCTTGACATCACTTTGCAATGCAACCCCTATCCTGACGTTTCTGACGAGCTCTTCAGAACTCAGATTCACAATCTCGATCTCCTCTTCGTGAGGCAGAATAACTTTCTCTTCTTGTTTCAACAAGCGGGCCAACTCTTCAGGAAGGTCTTCGTCTTCATCAATCTCTTCTTCGGCTTGATAGATCGGGCAATCGAAGTTGAAGTGAGTCGTAGAAGGCCCAGAGTCGATGTCATCTGTTATGTGGATCCTGCAATAACAAGGGTTAAGCTTAAAACGAGGATATGCAGGTTAGCACAAACACCATTGCCATTTTATTGTTTTTCAAAACAAATATAAAACAGGGATAACAGAGATCACAATATTTGAATACGAAGAAAAACGCCTTTTGATTTATTGATAAAATGCATGTACATAATCAAACGAGGCCCTGACAATAAAACCACTATGCCCCGGGTAGGACATAGGGTTGTACAATGATTGGAAAAAGTAAATCATTACTCTTCGCTTGTCATCTGGATGATATCCTTGACGGACCAGTTGGTGAGGCTCTCGCCTGGCTTGCTTGGCTGGATCCAAGAGTCGAGGTTACAGTCGCTATCTCCGCTGTCTTCAGACACCGTGTTGACGCTTTCAAATATCACCCCGCCACTGGTAAACTGGATCGGCCCTTTACCTCGCGACGCACTACTAGAAGAAGAAGCTTCAGCTCCAGGAGAATATCTCAACCCAAACTTGTCTTGCTTGTTAGGTATCTCCAAAATTCGCCCCCAACCTGGGGTAGATCCGGCTTGAACAGCAGCCCGGGCTTCCTTGAATGAAGAGAGAGTCATCTCTGGCTTTTCAGTGACTACAGGAGCTACGTCCTTGACTTTAACAGCTTCGAACGCTTGGCATAGGGTTTCGCGGATTTCCCCATCCATCTCAACATACTTGAAGGACGACAAATGGCTCACCATTATGTCTTCCTCGCCGCAAACGGTCATGATGCTACCTCCGACAGCATACTTGAGTTTCTGGTGCAACGTGGAGGTCACAACACCCGCCGAATAGATCCATGGCCGGCCCAAGAGACAGCTGTAGGCAGGCATGATGTCCATAATGTAAAAGATTGCGTCGAACGTTTCCGTCCCGACTTGGATAGGCAGGGTCACCTCCCCGAAAACATGGCGTTTGGTTCCATCGAACGCCTTCACCACCAGATCACTGGGTGTGCAAATCACTCCGCGAGTATCTAACTTCATTAATGCCTTCTTCGGAAGCACATTGAGTGACGACCCCGTGTCCACCAACACGTGCGACATAATCGTTTCCCTACACTCTATCGAGATGTGCATGGCGCTATTGTGGTTCCTCCCCTTCGGCGTCAGCTCTAAGTCAGTGAACCCTAACCCATTTCCAGCATTCACGTGGGCTACGACCTCTTCTAGATGGTTTACCGATATTTCCTGCGGTACATATGCGGCATTCAACACCTTCATCAGCGCATTGCGGTGTGCTTCAGAACACAGCAACAGATTCAGGATGGAACTTTTCGAGGGCGTTTGATGGAGGTGATCCACAATCTTGTAGTCACTCTTTTTAATCAACCTCATAAATTCCTCGGCGTCTTTAACGAGTAAGTCTTTTTCTGCCCCACGCGGGATCTCTTCAACGACTTTATTCTTCCCTTTATCAGTTGTATCAGCTCTGTCCACTTTATCCGCCACGACTTCAGGTGGTGCAAACACTCTTCCGCTGCGAGTGATTCCACTAATGCCCGCGAGGTTCTCCACAGACGACCCAAATGTTTCTAGCTCCAACTTCTTTCCGTTGCGGTAGACTTCAGCCCCGTAATGCCATGGGACAGCATTAGTGCTTTTGAACGGTATCGGCCCAGCTTTGGTGATGGTAATCGTGGGCGGTCTGGGTGCAGAAATAGTTATCGTCTGGCGAGGGATGGTGATGGTGGCGACCTCATCATCTTGCTTCAGCACTACCTCTCCTGATCCACTTTCGGCCCTCCGGCTGAACTGTAAAATCCCTTCAGTCATCAGACTTTGAATTCCCTCTATCAACTGTTCACATCCATCAGGACTTGTCACACAGCCCATACACAGCTCTCCGCAACCTAGAAAGAAACCTCTTTTCATCAGCTTAGCTTTAACGAAGCTAAGCGGCGTCTTCAGATCTCTGACGTCGGTCAACAAATCCAAACTCTCGTCTTCAATAATGGCATTTACTACACCTTCCCTATGATTCGGCATAGGGTTCTTCGTGACGTTTGGCACATTGTCTGAGAAGTTGATGATCTTAGCGTCCACCATGTCCTGCACCTTGTGCTTGAAGGCTTTGCAATTTTCTATGGTGTGGCCTGGTGCCCCTGAGTGAAACTCACAAGTTGCATTCGCGTCATAACCTGGCGGAGGTGCCCCTGTCAAGGGAGCCAGGGTTCTCTTCTGGATCAATTGTAGCTGAAGCAAAGTCTGCAATAGTTGTGCGTACGACATGGGCGGTGTCTCGAGGTGACGGCTCGACAGAGGTGCCCGGTTCTGATACTTTTTGTACCCTTGTTGATTCGGTTGCTGCTGCTGCTGCTGTGGCTGTTGAATTGTCGGGATAGTTATGCTGGCCACCTGTTGGTGAGGGCCTTTACCCTTCCTTCGAGCGTTGGACACAGCGCTCGTTTCTCCTTCCCGTCTTTTGCCACTATAAGGTTTCTTTCCGCCTCCTCCAGCTGAGGATGACTCACCTTGAATTTTCCCGAGCTTGATCCCATTTTCGATGTGCTCACCCGTGATAATGAGATCTGAGAAGGTTCCAGACATGCCGCTGACCAATTTCTCATAGTAAACCCCTGGGAGGGTGGCTACGAACATCTGCACAAGCTCACGTTCAACCATCGGCGGCTGAACCCTGGCTGCCAACTCACGCCACCGCTGGGCGTATTCCTTGAACCCTTCGTTGTTCCTTTGCGACAGATTCTGCAGTTGGACTCAGTTCAGGGCCAAGTCGTTGTTGTATTGGTAGTGGTGCACAAATGCTTCAGCAAGGTCCTTCCACGTGCGCACACTGGTAGGTTCCAGACTCATGTACAATTCGAGGGAGGGCCCGGACAGACTGTCTTGAAAGAAGTGCATCAGCAACTTCTCGTCCTCAGAATGAGCTGACATTTTCCTGTAATATGATCTCAGGTGGATGTGAGGGCAAGTGGTGCCCTTGTACTTTTCAAAGTCAGGTACCTTGAACTTGGGAGGCACCTTGAAATCAGCAATCAGTCCCAACATGGACATATCAACGCCCAGGGTGTTCTGGTTCTCGATATTTCTCATCTTATCCTCGAGTGCCTTGAACCTTAGACGTGCTTCAGCAGTCAGCTCCCCTTCAGCACCTCTCTGAGAGAACACATCGTCTTGACGGTCTTCTAACCACGGCTGAGGCCCATACAGATTCCCAACACCTGGATTGTCGTTGCCCAACCCAACATTGACATTAGCTTCAAGACTCCCATTACCGACGCCCGTCGTATTACCATTGAGTCCCATGTTAGCTATCCCATTGTCGTTGGCACTGCCATTCCCCCGGTCACGGGGACGCCATTCTGCGGAGTTTCAACTGGTGGAGGGGTAGGCACGGTCCCACCATGGAGTACCCCATTGCTATCGACCCTTGAAATCAGAGGCTGGACCAAGGTTCTGAGCTGATCCTGGCCATTGGCGACCGCTTGCATGAGCTCCATGAAGCGATCCATTCTTTCGCGGAGTTCCTGAACATCAGTTTGCACCTGCTCCATGATTCTGGTTCGATTTGCTCTGTCGGATAGCGGTGGATAGGTCTCTGATCAATCCTGGAATAACCTGAAACAACCTGAAAACACAAAAGGGTTAGGAAAAACGACAAAGCGCTCGTTATGCGAATGCTTCATGCAAATGCAAACGCATGTCTGTGCATTAGGGAGATCTCCCCCGATCCTAGTGCCTGAGTGCCAGTGCTGATAATAAGAAGTCTGAGTCCAGTCATGGAAATAACAATATCATATATAAAGAAAGCCCATCAAGGCAGTATACAACGTCAGTGAGTACAAGATGAATCAATAGCATGACCTCGACCAACAAGCCTGGTGATGGTCAGCATACAACGATGATCAAACAAAAGGAATACAAATAGTCAAGCACGGCCTCAGGCGCAAAACTCTTCTAACAATCCCTTCGTTTCTGGATGATCAGGACGAGTGAGTAACCCTTCGACGAGTAGCTCCCTCTGCATAATGGTGTATTGAAGACCTTCGACCGAATCTTCCCATGCTCCTTCCCCGAAACAATCTTCTAATTTCCGCTTCTTGAACTCAAACGTCAGTTTGTGCTCCTTCAGGTTAGCAAGAGCTCTGTTGAGCTGGCCTTCAGCGGCGTATCTGCGAGCGGTTTCTTCATCAAACCTTTTCTCACTAGCCTTCACCTGGGCTTTCAGCTTGGAAATCTGTTGCATCAGCTTATCCTCCCGCTCTTTCCTGTGGGCTAGGGAGGCCTTCCAGTGCTGGTTGAACTTGGATATCCTCCGATACGCTTCGTCCAAGTGTTTCTTCTTCGTGGCCACTACATCGTTGACAGCTTTGAAGTCTCGCCCCATGCGCTCACGCTCAGCTATCTGCTTAGTCAAGTCTGTACCTAGCTGGTTCACCAGCTCTGTTTGCCTCTTGAAGGAATGAACGACTTTGTTTCTCTCGCTTCTGAGCTGAGCCAATTCTTTCTCCAATTCTTCATTTTCCCTCTTTAATTCATCTCTCTCAGCTAACACCTGATTATGTTGCTGAACGGGCACGGTAGTAGGCTCTTCAATCATTGGAAGGCTTTCTGGCTTGGCAGGAAGAAACAGCATCCCTATAGCATCTGCTCTGGCTCTGATCCACGTCACGTACGGAGGGTAGGCTTGGCTGTTGCTTCTCCCCAGCAATGGTTTTCCCCGCTTACTGATACCATTCCAAGCGCGTCGAAGCTTAGATAACGTATCCCCCTCTAGAAGACCAGTGAGGTACAGAGATTCCTGCACCTCTTCATCCTTCGGCGGAGCTCTCAAAGCGTAGGCAAACTGTCGGACCAGCAAAGACGGATTATAGTTTATACAGCCCTTCCTGCCTATCAAAGGCACGTTCAGAAACCCGCTGCAGCTGAAGATAATCTCGGTACCCAACCTATCTCTATAAAACCAGTCAATATCCTCCGCTGATAGACTCATCAAACGCTCAGACCACTCAGTTGTGGCTGCAGACGAAGCAGAGGGACCCCTCTTGGGTAGGTGACTATCAAGCCATCTATAGAGCAGGGGTACACAGCACGAGACATTCTTTCCCCTTCTGTTCTCGTTTTTGTAGTGGATGGAATGGTAGACATCTCCTATCAAGGTAGGGACTGGATTCCCTGAAGCAAAGATGTGAAATGCGTCGAAGTCTACAAAGTCGGGCATGTTGGGGAACAAAATGATGCCATATGCACAGAGCGAGGATGGCATTGAACACGACCCAACATCCGTCCTTGGCGCACTGCTGAGCCTTTCCCACTAAGAACTGCAAGGAGAAACCGGGAACCTTGTTCCAACTAGACAATACCAACTCGGAGGCATCCAGATGAAGTGACGGAGCTAAACTAGCCAGATTAGGCTCAGCATCCATATGAACAAAAGGCATTTGCCTCTTCATAGGCACACCTAACAAATCAACATATTCCTCTAGTGTGGGTGCGAGAACAAAATCCTGGAAAGTGAAGCATCTCAACGGAGGATCGTAGAACTGCAGCAGAGCGTGCAACCCATTCAACTCGAACGCAGAAGGTTTACGAACCAAACTGAGCAATTTTCCGTAAGATTTTCTGAACTCATCTCTCATAAAATCATCTGCTAAAGCAATCAAACCAGTCAGCTGAACCACATCAGGGGAAGGGAGCTTGTAAGCCACGGTCTTCCTCAGAGAACCCATAACAATACAGTAGGAGGCAAGAAATCCTGAATCGGGGAAAACGGTACCTGCAACACAGACACACGTTAATGAAATGCAGATGAGTATGCAAAGCAATGTAAAATGCAATCATGCAGCAGGAGATCAAGGCAACTGTGCTGTGGAGATTCTGCATCAACAAAACCATAATCCTACTCTATCAAGAACAACCACTATCTCTCATAAGAAGAAAACCCTGGTATCAGACCACAAATCTGCTCTGTCAAGAACACACACATATAGGACCATAAATCTGCTCTATCAAGAACAAACATCGGATAATAAGGACCTCTGATACAGGACCAAAACTCTGCTCTGTCAAGAACAAACATCTGATAATAAGGACCTCTGATACAGGACCAAAACTCTGCTCTGTCAAGAACAAACATCTGATAATAAGGACCTCAGATACAGGACCAAAACTCTGCTCTGTCAAGAACAAACATCTGATAATAAGGACCTCTGATACAGGACCAAAACTCTGCTCTGTCAAGAACAAACATACATCTGCTGATGAGATCCTCAGATCCCAATCAAAAACCTGCTCTGTCAAGAAAAATCATATATCTGCAGATGAGATCCTCAGATCCCAACAAAACTGATTCACCATCAAGAAAACCAGGTAGTCTGAAGGTCAAAGTTTCCTGCAATAACCCAACCCTGCTCACAGGTATGGACCTAAACTGACTCAAGTTCGGCATCCTATGCGTTCATTAGTGTCACAGACATTCAAGAGGGGTGATACGATACCCAAAAGATGTGGCATCACCGGCTCATGAAGCGGCCTCACTCGGCTGAATCACAAATGATCGGTCCCTAGAGTTGACAATCCTCCAAACCAACAACCCCCTCAACCCAAAGGGTTGAAAAAGAAGGAAACCGGGAGAACCTCGTCTGAGCATGGATTTCATGAGACACTAGTGCATTCCAAGCAAGCACGCGCCCACTAATTTCCACAACTAATGCTATGTTCACTCAAGCCTGGGTCTGGCTTCTCACTCATCAGAATGCCCCTCCCACAACAGCACAGATAATCATATCATACTGAAAATAAAATGTGGGAAATAAAATGCGATAAATAAACACAACCTAACAAGTAATCATACAAGCGCTAGGATTGACTCTCGCAGGGGACGTCGAATCCCCAAGCTGACTCGCATACGGGACGTTGGATCCCAGGAAACTATCAAGTCCCCAGCAGAGTCGCCAGCTGTCGCTTCCGCGAAAATAAGGTGCCGGCAAAACAGAAGAGTCGCCACCTTTCATTATTTATCCCTCAGAACGGGAAAGGAAACGATCAGAAAAACCTGACGAAAAGGTATAAGACAAGGTCATCGCAACCGTTGTCTGGGTTCGGGAGTCGGTTATGCAAGGGGAATGTATTAGCACCCCTCACGTCCGTCGTACTCGACGGGATCCACGCTTGTTGTGTTTACTGGACGAGTTGGTTTATCTATCTACCTATCAAGGCTGGCTTAAACAGAAAAGAAAAATGACTCAGCAAAGCGTCGCGCTTTATGCCTACGTATTCTCATCAGAGAATGAGAAATCAAAGTCAACGTAGTTCGGCCTACGACGGGTTACGGGGAAGGTGGCTCACTAATACGTCAGTACTGTGCCTACGTACTCTCAACAGGCATGAGAGATCAGAGCTTACGTAGTTCGGGATACTACTGATTACGGGAATTCAGATTCATCTGTTTTATCGAGTAGGGTTAAACAACAGTTCCAGCAGTTAGGGACGAAGCCTGTTTGCGTTGGCGCAGAAGTTTAACGACACTTTTTTCTTCAGAAAAGCTTCCTTTGAATTATGGGCCCACGGGGCAAAAAGGTTTGAAGTTTGTTTTCTGTCTTTTACGAAAGAAGTGTTTTTTATTGTGTTTGCAATTTCAATCGCACTAAAGACTATGACCTGAGACTGAATGCGTCGCATGTCACCCAAAGGGTACCATACTAAACATCCAGTCTGTTGAAAAGAAGCTCTCCAACAATCCTTTCTCAGATAGCTTAAGGCTCGTGACGTACGAAAGAAATCATTCATGATTACTGTATTTTAAGCTGTTTTAAGATGAGAAGAGAAGGGCTCAACTAAAGGAAGACTATCAAGTCCTACTGTTGTCATGCCAAGGATTTATCCTATGGTTGAGGTTTGAAACAGGGAACTCCTAGAAATTATGATGCATAGGTTTCAACCTAACGTTCTATCATCACTTCCTTATCAAAGGAAGTGAGATTCCTAAGGGATCATGTCAATGATAGACAGAAACAGATAAAGCATCAGCTTAAACAATAAACAGATATACAGTAAAATGCATGTAATGCAAGTGAGGGAGGAAATGTGTGTGGGGCAGCAGCCTCCACAAGCTCATCTCAACCTCAAGCCAAAGATGAATAACTGTAATCATACAGAAGAAGATAACATGCTATCAAGCATAATATAAGATAAACTGCAATCATACAGAAGAAATGAAATGTTGTCAAGCAAAATAAACCACATGGGCAAGGGAGCAGGGCTCTACCGAATACCCGCAAGCAAAGCCATACAGTAACAATACAAGCAGAGGGAGCAACTCAACCTCCAGTGCAATCATGCTCCTAGATTAAAGTCAGTCTAGATATGGACTTATTCTAATGCATCAAGCAAATCAAACAAGGCACATCAATACAGAAAAGAAAACAGACAAGAAAGTAGATCAACCACTCCCTCTTTCCATTTCAAGCTTCAGCTCTTCTGACAGCAACCTAGTCTTCAGACTTCAATCACCCTTCAAGGCTATCATCTTTCATGACAAATATCAACTTGCTTCTCCATGTTTCAACCCATCAACATAAGTGTCAACTTAATCTTCTTCTTCAAGCTTCAGCTCTTCAGTCAATTCCACCCTCAGGCTTCACTCACAACTACAAGTATCAGCTTGATTCCTTCAGGCTCTCCAAGCATCAATGTAAGCAGCAACTCATCCTTTAGTCCTCAAGCCTCAGCTCTATACTCAATCTCAATTGAATCCTCTTCATAAGTATCAACTCATTCCTCAAGCTTCAGCTCTCTTTGCTTTACCAGTCTCAACTTGGTCATCTTCTCCTACAAGCTTCAGCTATTCAGAGTAATCTTCAATCACTTTAGAAGTGTCAACTTCATCCTTCAATCTTCAAGCTTCAGCTCTCCATTCTATCTCCATTGGATCTTCAAGTATCAACTTGTTCTTCTTGCTCTTCAAGCTTCAGCTGCAGTGGCAATGCTCAAGAAATCATCCTCTTCCACACTCTTCAATGAAGTCCTCATCTTCAAACATCTTTCAAGATACTCAAACCAGAAGACAATTGATTTAACAAGATGAGGGGAAATGAGAAACAACTTACTGACAACCAAAGGAAGCCTGTAAGGGTTCATCATTATGAGAGACTGGTTCCCTCAAAGTTCTACTTCCCAGATAAAGCCACTCATCCTTCCAAAGGAGGGATGTGAATATCTGAGAAGGACTTTTAGTCATTGGGAGGAATGGAAGCACAAGATGCTTTCCACATTTGTGAAAGAAATCATTCTAACTACAAGGCTCTCCCTATGTCCTATCTCCTAATCCTTCATCAGACACCTTCAGGCACAGACAAATCCAAAGCTCCAAGCAACTTCAAGCAACTTCAAGTATCCTCACCTTGTCTTCAACTTGTCTTCAATCTCAACCAAAGGCAAACCAAGCACAAACCCTAATCTAAGGGGACTAAGGAAGTTAAACTAGTTAGATTAGTAAATTAGGATCACCTAAAACCTAGTACTAAAGTTAGTCCTAACTAAAATACTAAAATCAATTGCAAAATCCTACAAAAATATCTATGGGAACCTAGGTCAATCATGACTCTACCACATTAATTTCAGAGATCAAATCATCAAATTAGACCTAGAACTAAATCCCACATTACAAGGTATCAAACCTAAACCCTAAAAGGAAGCACCTAAATATAAATCTAGAAAGCACACCTATTTTCATCACAAAAATGTGAGAAAAATTCTATGGGATCATACATGTCTAACCTAATCACACACAAAAAATTAGGATCAAAATCATCACCAAGTGATCACACTAAATTCCACAAAAATATGCATCAAACATAACCATTTTAATATCAATTAAAATGTAAAATTCCCATTAAATCAAAAAATACATGAACTGAAAATATTTTTTCTCTAAAAAATACTAGACTCAATCATGAGTAAAATGCAAAAATAATGGGATTAATTGGATTAATTTTCAATTTATTATGAATTTTTCAAGAACCATGAACAAAATGAAAATTAAAAGAAAATCAAATTAAAATAATAACACGTGTGGTGCAAATAGAAATCAGAATCAGTTAAAACAATGGGTTGGGCCTTCAGGGAGGTGCGGATAGCACTTAATTCACTAAGCCCAAAACTAGCTACTAAATGAAACGCTGCGTTTCACTTATTCTGATCCTTCACAAAATGAGATTAAAACGTGGCCATTGGATTGCTTCCTCAGTCCAAGTCAAACCCTCATCCAATGGTCCCAGAGTCATCTTCAACCTTTCAAACATCTGAGCTTCGCGCCCAGCTCCGGTCACCCCCTTCAACCCTAGTTCTCTCTACAGGCCTCCATTGCAAATGGTCAAAACATGAAACTCATCCCAAATCTTGCCACGAATTCAACCATACACTTAGTTTCCTCTGAAACCTCAAGATTCACCATATCCAAATCTCAACCGAAAATGGTGATTCCCCTATTTTGTCTCTAATTCTCCAATTAACCATCTGAAATCCATCCTACACCATTCTACAATAAATCTAACACCTTAATTCAACTTAGATCTACCTAAATCAAGCTAGAGGAAGAAAGTTACCAACCTGAAAATCTTGGATGAACAGATGCACTAAACCTCCAATTCAAGCCCTCTATTCTTGCAGACACGATCAATGAACCTTTTCCTTGCTTCTGTATGCAAAAGAACCAGTTGAAAGTGTTTGAATCTTGAAACTCGATGGTGAGTTGCAGGTGGAAACATTCACTTGCTCATACATGATTTAGCCACCAATTCTTCTTGATAATGATCTGGAATCACTCCTTGACATTCATGGAAGAAAGTTCAATCAAGAAAATGGATGGAAAGTGAGGAATTTGGTGAAACAGAATTCACTTGCAAGCTATGGAAATTCAATCTCAATTTATGCTCTCTCCTTAAATGATCACCAACCTCTTTAATGGATCATCTCTACTCAATATATAGATGATGTTTGGATGATCTAGAACCCTCTAGATCCTTCTAATGAGAGTTTCCACTTCTCATGTCATGAGATTTTCAACCATGTATCATGAGATGCACAATTCTGTTTGCAGCTTGAAAACCATCCCAATCTCTTTCAATTTCTCCCCTAGTGACATTTTGGAGGAGTTTAGCTTGCCAAGGGCCTTGCTCATGCCTTGATTCTATGTTTTGCACATGTTACTTAATATGCAAGTAAGTACTTTCCAAAGCAAGTCCACAAATTGAATCTCAACTCAAAAATATGGCTAAACCAATGTTCTTAAAATGTTTTCTAGATTCAAAATGATATATTACATGCCATGGTTTGGATGTGTAGGTTGAAAATATCAATTTCCAACTTTGGTTTATTTAACCTATGCCTTTATTTTAGGTCATTTTTGCAACTTTGAGCTACAAGCCTTTCCATCATCTCATGACCTCCTTCCAAGCCTTAAAACATCATTTTGAACAAGTTTGATGTTGAAGATTTTTCCATTTGAAGCTTGGAAATAGGAGTTATGGCTTTATGCTTGAAATAACCTGTAATCTCCAAATGACCAAAATGCCCTTGACTTGTCAAAGCCATAACTTGAGTTATACAAATCCTATCAAGGACTTCTAGTACTCTCTAGAAAGCTAAGAGGATAAGGAACAACATTCATGTTGACCAAAAGTTCATAGGAATCATCCTTCTTGGGAAAAAGTTTGATTCAAGTTGGGTAACTTTCAAGGCCCCAGATTCACATACCTCAGATGACCTGTAACTTGTCAAAGTCATAACTTGAGCTCTACAAATCCTATCAAGGACTTCTAGTATTAAAATTAAAGCTAAGAACAAGCTCTACAACATTCATGTTGGGGTCAAGATGAGATGACAATCACATCTTGAGCTAAACTTCCTTGAAGATAGGGGTCAAGCTAGGGGATTTTACACTGTCATGCCTTAGAAACCCTAGCTTGAAACTTCTCAAACTCTTCAATCATGATGAGTTGACCTTGGAATAATCCTTATAACATCTCAATGCATCTATCCATGATCACATGGCTCTTGAATTAGGTCTCAACCTTGTTCAAATCATCAGTTGACCTAGGGTTGACCCAGTCAAACCCTAATTATACCACTCATGGCTAGGTCTTCTTAATCTTGCACAATGACCTGTCTAGGCTTCATGATGGCTTTCAAGACATCTCATAAGCTCTCTCAAGGCTTCAAGTTCACATTCTTGATTTCAGAATCATCTGAGGAGCTCCCACAACTCTCAAGTTAGGAGGCACACAACCTTGGTTTCAACCACTCACTCTGAGGATCTTTTGACCTCTCTGACAAGGATATCAACCCTTGAACACTTGAATAACCTTCTTGGCTAGCTTCATAGTCTTGTATAGCTCTTGATTGGTACTCATACCTCTTGATCTCCTGCATACATGTCAATGAAATGCAGATGATAATGCTAATGTGGATGAAATGCAACATAAGCTAGGTAAAGAAATGTTGGTCAAATTTTAGGGTGCAACAATCGGGAATGGACTCCTCGGTCAATCATGAACCAAATAAGGGTATACAATCTTTTGCCGTCAGGCACTCTGCATCAGCTAGGCAAACTGCTTCGACATCGCAGCTGGACTTCATCAGTAAGTCTTCAATTGGAATCCTTAATCAATCACGAACCAATAAGGATAGACATTCTTTTGCCGTCAGGCACTCCGCTTCAGCTGGGAGAACTGCTTTGACATCGCAATTGGACTTCATCAGTAAGTCAGGGGTTTTGGCACTACTGCCGGACTTCAATCATCAAGTCTTCAAGGAAATTCCAACTTCTCTGTTAAAAACATGTTGGGGATGACACATCTCCGCTGGCGAATTCTCGGGAACTATCAAGTAACTCTGCTTCAGGGATCCAGAGATCATTCTGGATGAATCAACTCTGCTGAGGACTTCAAGGATCATCTTGGGCAAATAACTCCGCCGGGGCCTTCAAGACTCATCCTGAACCAATAACTCTGCTGGAGATTTCAGGAATCATCCTGCGCAAACACTCTGCCGGGGACTTCAAGACTCATCCTGAACCAATAACTCTGCTGGAGATTTCAGGAATCATCCTGCGCAAACACTCTGCCGGGGACTCTAAGCATCAACTTGAGCAACCAAATCTGGCGACTTCACTGGGGATTTTAAGAATCATCTTAATCAAACAACTTCGCTGGGGAATTCAGAATCATCTTGAGCAAACCATTCTGCGGAGGAACATCTGCAAAACAAGAACGGTAACGACCTAGCTCATGTTTCGTATGCATATGCTTTGCCAATGGCGTAATGCTCCACGCGGTGGAAATGCTACGCGTTTAGGGTAAATGTTATGCAATCATGTAAAATGCTATGACCCCATCAGCAAAATAAATGCTGAAGGGAGAATCCTCTTGTCAAGGAGAAAGGACCACTCTGGTGGAGGAAGGACTCATCCTGCCAAGGAGAAGAAGTCACACCAATCTCAATTGGACTCCGCCTGGGGAAATGATCTTCAGTTGACTGCTGCAGGGGGACGAAGGTCTATGAGAACCTGAACCCGCTCAACTGGGCATACGAACCACAACTGCTGAGGGAAACAATGTCAATCGCAGAAATAAATTGTACGGCCTTCGCGGCTAACACTTTCCTGGAGATAACGACTCCGGTAGGGAAATACAGCATCAGCTATTCAACACTCTACTGGGGAGCACCAATCATGGCTTCAACGGCTTCCAAGGACTCGGCTCTCTTGGGGAGCTGCCAGCTCGGCTAGGGAAGAAGGAATCATCCTGCTTGCTAAGGAGAATACAACTCTGTGGGGAATCTCAATTCCGCTGGAGACTTCAGTCTTGAACTATCGTGTGCTGCATACTTGCGGATAGTTTTCTATGAGAATCTGCGCTTTGCCTCGGTGCTGGGGTAGAACATACGCCTCAACGCATGACTCAGCTGGGGAAATGACGACCCTTCAGGATACATCTGATTGGGGAGAGAATCTTCTTTGCTTTGGGAGACATATCCATGCTTACAATCTAATGTTCCGACTCCGTGGGGAGATGCTGTTGCACTCGCTGGGGTAGAAGGAATCATCCTGCTTGGGAAACATATGGGGTACTGTCTTGGAATATGCTATACCTGCAACATCACAAACAAACAGACAAGATACCCTTCTCAAAGGGACCTATCAAGGTTATCATCTTGTGACAATGTTCAAGTAATTCATTGTTTCAACAATCGGTGGCCTAGGCCAGTAAGTTTATGTATGTGCATTTTATCAAAAACATCGGCGTTCTTTTTCGCAAACAAAACAGATACATGCTAAACAAACAAACAGAATTGCTGAATAATGTATATTTTATTGATGACGAACCCCTGAATGGGTAAAAATGTTTTACAACCGATGCAAGCTCCTGGGATGAGGAAGCTGCGCAAATATAAAAACATAAATATACATCAGTATATACACAAATGTCGGCAATGCGACGTAGACGAACACCATGAGTTGATCCCTCTATGACCCACTCGACTTCGATACTTCTCTGACGCTTCAGCTTCAAAAGAGATTGATTCAGATAAACGGCCCTCAGGTCTTCCAAACCACTAAACAATGAAAGTCCACACGTGGAACGCAGTCATTTGCTTTTTCAAATCCCTAACTTTTGCCTGAATCGCCCTTTCGGGTTTTTGATTCACCGGGATGCCCTTTTTTGCCAAAGTCGCCCTTCCGGGTTTTCAACTTTGCGGGTGTACATTTTTTCCATTTATATCCCTAATTTTTGCCCGAACCTTTTTCCTTTTTTATGGTTCGCCGGGATGCCCCATTTTTTCCTGGATATTCTTTTTCTTTCCAGCCCTGTCATTTTTTAAGCAAAGTATCTTTTAACTGCGTCCGCGTTCACCCGGGATGCAAAGTCTTCGCCATCCATCGTGGATAACAACTAGGCTCCTCCCGAGAAGACCTTGCTGACGACGTACGGACCTTCGTAATTGCGAGTCCACTTGCCCCGGTGATCGGAGTGTGGAGGAAGAATCTTTTTCAGGACGAGATCACCCGTCTGAAAGCTTCTAGGACGCACCTTCTTGTCATAGGCTTTCTTCATTCGGCTTTGGTACAGACGACCATATGCAATCGATGCTAACCTCTTCTCGACCATCAGGCAGAGTTGGTTTAGCCGGTTCTTAATCCATTCTGCCTCATCGAGTTTCACGTCAACCAAAACTCGTAAAGAAGGAATCTCAACTTCTAACGGTAGGACAACTTCCATACCGTACACCAGTGAGAAAGGGGTTGCCCCAGTTAATGTACGTACCGTTGTACGATAACCGTGCAGTGCAAATGGCAACATCTCTTGCCAATCCTTATAGGTCACAACCATCTTTTGCACAATCTTCTTGATGTTCTTATTGGCCGCTTCAATGGCGCCATTCATCTTCGGCCGGTAAGGAGATGAGTTGTGGTGTTCAATGTTGAAACTTTGGCACAGCTCCTTCATCATCTTGTTATTCAGATTCGAACCATTATCAGTAATGATCCGTTCGGGAATTCCGCATCGACAGATGATGTCCCTCTTTATGAATTTAGCCACTACCTGCTTGGTCACGTTAGCATACGATGCTGCCTCCACCCACCTGGTGAAGTAGTCGATGGCTACTAAAATGAAGCGGTTCTCCGTTAGATGCAGTGGGCTCGATCTTGCCTATCATGTCGATGCCCCACATGGAGAACTGCCCCGGGGAGGACATGACATTCAACGGGCACGGCGGCACATGAATTTTATCAGCATAAATCTGGAATTTATGACATCTTCTCGCGAATTTAAAGCAATCTGACTCCATCATCAGCCAGTAATATCCTGCTCTCAGGATCTTTCTTGTCATAGCCTGCCTACCGGCGTGCGTACCGAATGTGCCCTCATGGACTTCTTCCATGAGCATACTCGCTTCTTTCTCATCTACGCATTTGATTAGTACAAGATCGTGGTTTCTTTTATACAGAACTCCATCAGGATTGAGATAGAAATTTCTGGACAACCTCCTTAGAGTCTTCTTATCCTGGGTTGACGCTCCCGCAGGATACTCCTTAGTCATAAGGAAGGTCTGAATATCGTGGAACCATGGCTTGCCGTCGGAGGCTTCCTCGATCGCAAAGACGAATGCAGGTCTATCAAGCCGAGAAAGGAAAATTCTTGGAGCTTCATTCCAAAAATTGACTTTATACATCGAAGCCAACGTGGCTAAGGCATCAGCCATCTGATTTTCAGCTCTGGGTACATGATGGAGTTCCACTCGATCAAAGAATGGAAGCAGCCTTCTGGCATAGTTCATGTACGACACCAAATTCGCTTGACGAGTCTCCCACTCCCCTTTAATCTGGTTAATCACAAGTGTCGAGTCACCATATACATCTAGGTTCTTGATTCTCAAATCAATCGCTTCTTCTAGACCCATGATGCATGCTTCGTACTCTGCTTCATTATTGGTGACTGGAAACGTCAGTCTAGCGGTGAACGAGATGTGGAATCCGTGGGGAGTTGTGACGATTGCCCCAATGCCACTTCCGTAAGAATTAACTGCCCCGTCAAATATCAATTTCCATTGGGATTTCCTATCTGGACCTTCGTCGGGCAACGGTTCATCACAATCCTTCACCTTGAGAAACATGATATCCTCATCAGGGAATTCAAATTTCATCGGCTGATAATCTTTGATCGGCTGTTCGTCAAGGTACTCGGACAATACGCTCCCCTTAATGGCCTTCTGGGAAACATACTGAATGTCATATTCCGTTAACACCATTTGCCATCTGGCAATCCTGCCCAAAAGCGCTTGCTTCTCGAAGACGTACTTGATCAGATCCATCTTCGAAATTAGCATGGTTGTGTGATTGAGCATGTACTGTCGTAAACATTTGGCATCCCAGGCTAGTTCACAACACGTCTTCTCCAGCATCGAGTAACGAGATTCACAATCTGTGAAATTTTTACTCAAATAGTAAATGGCATGCTCCTTTCTGCCCGTCTCGTCGTGCTGACCGAGGACACACCCCATACTATTCTCAAGAACTGTCAAGTACATGATTAGGGGTCTTCCGGCCACTGGGGGTATCAAGATCGGAGGTTCCTGTAGATACTGTTTTATCTTATCAAATACCTTCTGGCAATCCTTGTTCCAGATAATCGCCTGATCTTTTTTCAGTAGTTTGAACATCGGTTCACACGTGGCCGTGAGCTGAGAGATAAACCTTGCAATGTAGTTTATTCTGCCCAAGAAACCACGAACTTATTTTTCAGTTTTTGGCGCTGGCATTTCTTGTATTGCTTTTATCTTCCTATGATCAACCTCAATGCCTCTTTCACTCACGATAAACCCCAGTAGTTTTCCCGACGGTACTTCGAAAGTACACTTGTTAGGATTCAGCCTCAACCTGAACTTCCTAAGTCTCTCAAAAAGGTTCAGCAAATTGACCAGATGTCCCTCCTCCGTTTGGGACTTCGCAATCATGTCATCAACATAGACTTCAATCTCATGATGAATCATGTCATGAAACAAAGTAACCATCGATCTTTGGTAAGTGGCCTCTGTGTTCTTTAGACCGAAAGGCATTACCTTGTAGCAAAATGTTCCCCAGGGTGTGATAAATGTAGTCTTCTCCATGTCCTTCGGTGCCATCTTGATCTGATTGTAGCCGGAGAAGCCATCCATGAACGAAAATACGGAGAACTGAGCTGTATTATCAACCAACACATCAATATGAGGGAGCGGGAAATCATCTTTAGGGCTCACCCTATTAAAATCCCGGTAATCGACGCACATTCTCACCTTATCGTCCTTCTTCGGTACAGGCACTATGTTGGCAACCCACGGAGGGTAAGTAGTGACCGCTAAGAAGCCAACATCAAGCTGCTTTTGCACTTCTTCTTTGATCTTAACGGCCATATCTGGTCGCGTCCTCCTAAGCTTCTGCTTAACGGGAGGACAATCTTCTCGCAGCGGCAAGTGATGGACCACGATTTCAGTATCAAGTTCGGGCATATCTTCGTATGACCAAGCAAAGATGTCACTATACTCTCTCAGCATCTCAACCAATCTCTGCTTGACATCACTCTGCAATGCAGCCCTTATCCTGACGTTCCTTACCAGTTCTTCAGAACCCAAATTCATAATCTCAATCTCTTCCTCGTGAGGAAGAATAATTTTCTCTTCTTGTTTCAACAAGCGGGCCAACTCTTCGGGAAGGTCTTCGTCTTCATCAATCTCTTCTTCAGCTTGATAGATCGGGCAATCGAAGTCGAAATGAGTCGTAGAAGGTCCAGAGTCGATGTCATCTGCTCTGTGGATCCTGCAATAACAAGGGTTAAGCTTAAAACAAGGATATGCAGGTTAGCACAAACCCTATTGCCATTTTATTGTTTTTCAAAACAAATATAAAACAGGAATAACAGAGATCACAACATTTGAATGCGAAAAAAACGCCTTTTGATTTATTGGTAAAATGCATGTACATAATCAAACAAGGCCCTGACAATAAAACCACTATGCCCCGGGTAGGACATAGGGTTGTATAATAATTGGAGAAAGTAAATCATTACTCTTTGCCTGTCACTTGGATGGTATCCCTGATGGACCAGTTGTTGAGGCTCTGGCCTGGTTTGCTTGGCTGGATCCAAGAGTCTAGGTTGCAATCGCTATCTTCGCCGTCTTCAGACACTGCGTTGACACTTTCAAATATCACCCCGCCACTGGTAAACTGGATCGGCCCTTTACCTCGCGACGCACTGTGAGAAGAGGAGGCTTCAGCCGCAGGAGAGTATCCTAACCCAAACTTGTCCTGTTTGTTAGGTATTTCTAGCACTTGCCCCCAGCCTAGAGTAGATCCGGCTTGAACAAAGGCCCGGGTTTCCTTGAAGGAAGAGAAAGTCATCTCTAGTTTATCAATCCTTACAGGAGTCACGTCTTTGACCTTAACGGCTTCGAATGCCTGACATAGGGTTTCGTGGATTTCCCCATCCATCTCAACGTATTTGAAGGACGACAAATGGCTCACCATTATGTCTTCCTCGCCACAAACAGTTACAATGCTGCCTCCGACAGCATACTTGAGCTTCCGGTGCAACGTGGAGGTCACGGCACCAGCAGAATGGATCCATGGCCGGCCTAAGAGACAGCTGTAGGCTGGCATGATGTCCATAATGTAGAAGACTGCGTCGAAAGTTTCCGGCCCAACTTGGATTGGCAGAGTTACCTCTCCAAAGACATGACGCTTGGTTCCATCGAAAACCTTCACAACCAGATCACTGGGTGTGCAAATCAATACTCGAGTATCTAACTTTATCAATGCCTTCTTCGGAAGAACATTAAGCGATGACCCAGTGTGCACCGACACATGAGCCATAACTGTTCCCCTACACTCTATCGAGATGTGCGGGGCGCTGTTGTGGTTTCTTCCCTTTGGCGTCAGCTCCAGGTTAGTGAACCCTAACCCGTTTCCAGCATTCACATGGGCTACTACCCCTTCCAACTGGCTGACCGAGATTTCCTGCGGCACATACGTGGCATTCAAGACCTTTAACAACGCGTTGCGATGTGACTCCGAACACAGCAACAAATTCAGGATGGAAATTTTCGAGGGTGTTTGATGAAGATGGTCAATGATCTTGTAATCAATCTTTTTGATCAACCTCATGAACTCTTCAGCGTCCTTTACAAGTAAGTCCTTCTCTACCCCACGAGGGGTTTCCTCAACGACTTTACTCTTTCCCTTATCAGTTTCCTCAGCTTTGTCTACTTTGTCTACCACAATCTCAGGTGGAGCAAATACTCTTCCGCTGCGTGTGATTCCGCCAATTCCCACTAGGTTATCCGCAGACCGCCCAGATGGTTCTAGTTCCAAATTCTGTCCGTTACAGTAGACGTCTGCCCCATAATGCCACGGGACAGCGTTGGTGCTTTCAAAAGGTATCGGCCCAGCCTTGGTGATGGTAATTGTGGGCGGCCTGAGTGCAGAAATGGTTATCGTCTGGCAAGGGATGGTGATGGTGGCAACCTCATCATCCTGCTTCAGCATTATCTCTCCAGATCCACATTCGGCCCTTCGGCTAAACTGCAAGATTCCTTCAGTCATCAGACTCTGAATCCCCACTATCAACTGTTCACATCCATCAGGACGAGTCGCACAGCCCATACACAATTTTCCATAGCCTAGAAAGAAGCCTCTCTTCATCAGCTTGGCTTTAACGAAGCTAAGCGGTGTCTTCAGATCCTTGACATCAGTCAACACATCTAAATTCTCTTCTTCAATAATGGCATTCACCCCACCTCCCCTATGGTTCGGCATAGGGTTCTTTGTGACATTCGGCACAGTATCTGAGAAATTGATGATCTTAGCATCCACCATATCTTACACCTTGTGCTTGAAGGCTTTGCAGTTTTCTATCGTATGGTCGGGTGCCCCTGAGTGAAAATCACACGTTGCATTCGCATCATAACCCTGCGGAGGTGCCTCTGTCAAGGGAGCCAGGGTTCTTTTCTGGACTAGCTGTAACTGAAGCAGAGTTTGTAACAATTGAGCATAAGACATGGGCGGCGTTTCAAGGTGTCGACTTGACAGAGGTGCCCTGTTCTGATACCTTCTGTATCCTTGCTGATTTGGCTGCGGCTGCTGCTGTGGCTGGGGTTGTTGGACAATAGGGATGGTTATGCTGGCCACCTGCTGGCGCTGGCCCTTACCTTTCCTTCGAGCGTTAGACACGACGCTCGTTTCTCCTTCACGCCTTTTGTTACCATATAGTTTCTTTCCTCCTGCAGCTGAGGAGAGATCACCACCTTGAATTTTCCCCAATTTGATCCCATTTTCAACGTGCTTGCCAATAATGATGAGATCAAAGAAACTTCCTGACATGCCACTGACCAATTTCTCGTAATAGACCCCCGGGAGAGTGGCTACAAACATCTCAACAAGCTCTCGTTCAACCATCGACGGCTGAACCCTAGCTGCTAATTCACGGCATCTCTGGGCGTATTCTTTGAACCCCTCGTTGTTCCTCTGTGACAAGTTCTGCAGTTGAACCCGGTTCGGAGCCAAGTCACTGTTATACTCATAATGGTGTACAAAGGCCTCAGCCAGTTCCTTCCATGTGCACACACTGGTGGGTTCCAAACCCATGTACCATTCCAAGGATGGCCCGAACAAGTTATCCTGAAAGAAGTGCATCAGCAGCTTCTCGTCTTCAGAGTGAGCGGACATCTTTCGGTAGTATGACCTTAAGTGGACATGAGGGCAGGTGGTGCCCTTGTATTTCTCAAAGTCGGGTACCTTGAATTTGGGAGGCACCTTGAAATCAGAAATCAATCCTAATTTAGTCATGTCGACCCCCATAGTGTTCAGGTTCTCGAAATTCCTCATTTTGTCCTCGAGTGCCTTAAACCTCAGGCGTGCTTCAGCAGTCAGCTCTCCTTCAGCACTCCTCTGTGAGAACAAATCTTCTTGACGATCTTCTAGCCATGGCTGAGGCTCATACAGATTTCCAGCACCTGTGTTGCCATTGCCTAGTCCAGTGTTGCCATTAGCTTCAAAGTTCCCATTACCAAAACCAGTCGTATTACCATTAAGCCCTATGTTAGTGATCACATTGCCGTTACCACTGCCATTCCCCCCGGTTACGGGGATGCCACCTTGAGGAGTTTCAACAGGTGGATGGGTTGGAACATTCCCACCATGGAGTACACCGTTGCTGTCAACCCTTGAGATCAGAGGCTGGACCAAAGTTCTGAGCTGGTCTTGGCCGTTGGCGACCACTTGCATGAGCTCCATGAAGCGGTCCATCCTCTCTCATAGTTCCTGGATGTCAGTTTGCACTTGTTCCATTGCTCTAGCTTGATTCGCCCTGGTCGGATAGCGGTGGATCGCTCTTCGGTCAATCCTGGAACAACCTGCATACACAAAGGGTTAGAAAAATGACAAGGTGCTCGCCATGCAAATGCTTCATGCAAATGCAAACGTGTGTCTGTGCCTTGGGGAGACCCCCCCCCCCCCCCCCCAATCCTAGTTTCTGAGACAAATAAAGTCTATGATCCAATCATGGAAAAGAAATCCTCATATATTCATCTGAAAAGCCCGCTCGGGTAGCGTACAACTGTAATCACATACAACTGAAGCAATAAGGCATGACCCCAACCAACAGACCTGGCGGTGATCAGCATATCAATGCATAAAATGTACAAAGAAAAAAAAGAGATACAAAAGATCAGGTGCGGCCACGGGCACGAAGATCTTCTAACAACTTCTTTGTAGCGAGATGACCTGGATGAGTAAGCAAACCCTGGGCCAGCAGGTCCCTCTGCCTGATGGACTCTGGGAGGTCCTCAACAACGCTCCTAAAAACACCTTCTTCAGAATGGTTCTCAACTCTTCTCCTTTTAGCATCATCTCGGAGTTGAGAATCTTGCAAATCCGGCTCGGCCTCAGCCAACCTATACTGGACGCCCGTCGCAGTGAGGCTTCAGCCTCTGTCTTCTCGTCTCTCACCGTAATCTGAGCTTCTAGCTCGGCTACTCGCTGCTTCAGCTTTTCTTCCCGCTCTTTGTACTTGGCTATGGTGCTGCTCTAGACCCTCTCGTATTGGGTTAACTTCCGGTACACTCTGTCCAGATCCTGTTTCTTGGTTGTCAACACGCCATGTACTGATTTCAGATCCAACCCCAGACGTCCCCTAGCATCAATTTTATTGGTTAGGTTGGAGCCTAGACGGTTGATCATCTCTGTCTACTTCTTGGAGGTGTAAACGGCTTCACTTTTCTCTTTCCGAAGTTGAGCAATCTTCTTCTCCAACTCTTCGTTGGCTTTTCGTAGCTCTTCCTTCTCTTGGAGTACCTGGTTGAATTTCTGAATATCAACTGTGGTAGGCTCTTTGTACACGGGAGTACCCAATGGTTCCACGGCAGGAAACGGCATTAGAAACTTGGAAGCTCTTTCTCGAACCCAAGTCACATACGGATCAAAGGCCTTGTTGTTGCTCTTTCCCAACAAGACTTTCCCCTTTCGGTGAATTTTGCTCCAAGCATTCTGAAGTTTGACCAAAGTGTCGCCTTCAAGCAACCCTGTGAGATACAGAGATTCCCGTATCTCTTCCTCTTCAGGAGGACCTCGTAGTGCATACCCGAATTTTCGTACCAGCAGAGATGGATTGTAGTTGATACATCCATTCCTTCCGACCAGGGGGACGTTCGGAAAGCCACAACAGCTATACACAATATCTTTGCCCAGCAGATCTCTATCAAACCAGATGATATTGTCAGCAGTCAACCCCATCAAACGTGCGGACCAAGGTGAAGACTCAGCAGAATCAATGAACGGCCCTGACTTGGGAAGATGGCTAGCAAACCACTTATACAGTAAAGGAGCACAACATGCCACGTTCTTCCCCTTTCTGTTTTCGTTCTTGTTGTGAACTGAATGGTAGACGTCTCCGAGGAGAGTGGGCACTGGATTCCCGGAGGCAAATATATGGCAAGCATCCATGCTTATGAAGTCCGGATGACTTGGGAATAGCACGATCCCATAAATGCAAAGGGCTAAGAAGGCATTGAACACGTCCCAGCGACCCTTCTCGGCAAACTTTCGGGCTTTTTCCATCAGGAAATGCAAAAGGAAACCATGAACTCCAATCTTCCTGGATGCCATCCCTTCCAATTCAGACTCATCTACATGAAGAGCGTCAGTCAGCTTACTCAACTTGGGTTCACCCTCAACACGGTAATAAGGCATTTGGTTCATTAAAGGCACCCCTAACAGGTCAGAGTACTCATCCAGGGTCGGAGCTAGGACATAGTCGGGAAACACAAAGCATCTGAGTTGTGGGTCGTAAAACTGCAGTAGGGCGTAGAGGCCATTCAACTCGTACGTAGGAAGCTTATACACAATACCCAGAAGTCTCCCATAACTCTTTCTGAAACTCTCCATCACTGTCTTATCAGCCAAAGAAATCAAAGCTCGCAATTCTCAGATGTCAGGTGTTGGTAGCTTGTAAGCCACAGTCTTCTTCAGAGATGCCATATCTGCCAGGAGGATCAAGATCACTAGAACCATAGGAGAGATACGAACCTGCAACACAGACACACGTTAATGACATGCAAATGAGGATGTAAACAATGCAAAATGCAATCATGCAGCAGGAGATCAAGATGACTGTGCTGTTGAGGAGATGAAGGCTCTGTATCAACAAAACCACAATACTGCTCTGTCAAGAATAACCATATCTCTGATGAGAAGAAACCCTGATATCAGACCATAAATCTGCTCTGTCAAGAACAACCACATATCTGATGATGGGAACCTCTGATACCAACAAAACTGATTCACTGTCAAGAAAACCAGGTAGTCTGAAGGTTAAGGTTTCCTGCAACAAACCCGACCCTGCTCACAGGTATGGACCTAATCACGGAAAAGGTTCAGCATCCTATGCGGTCATCAGCGTCACAGACTTTCAAGAAATGACGATACGATACCCAGAAGGTGTGGCATCATCATCTCTTGAAGCGTCCTCACTTAGCTGAATTCCAAATGATCGGTTCCCAGAGTCGACAATCCTCAGATCCAACAACCCCTCGAGTCCAAAGGACCGATAGGAAGCCATCAAAGAGAACCTCTTCTGAGTGTGGATTACATGGGAACAGATGCAAGCAAAGCAAGCACGTCCTCCACTAACCCAATCTAATACTATGTAGCTCTCAAGCCTGGGTCTGGCTTCTCACTCATCAGAATGTCCCTCCCACAACAGTACAGATAATCATATCATACTAAAAATAAAGTGCGGGAAATAAAATGCGATAAATAAACACAACCCAACAAGTAATCATACAAGCTCTAGGATTGACTCTCGCAGGGGACGTTGGATCCCCAGATTGACTCGCATAAGGGACGTTGGATCCCAGGAAACTATCAAGTATCCCCAGCAGAGTCGCCAGCTGTCGCTACCGTGAAAATAAGGTGTCGGCAAAATAGAAGAGTCGCCACCTTTCGTTATTTATCCCTCGGAACGGGAAAGGAAACGATCGGAAAAACCTGACGAAAAGGTATAAGACAAGGTCATCGCAACCTTTGTTTGGGTTTGGGAGTCGGTTACGCAAGGGGAAGGTATTAGCACCCTTCACGTCCATCGTACTCAATGGGATCCACGCTTGTTGTGTTTATTTGACGGGTTTGTTTACTATCTACGTATCAAGGCTGGTCTGAAAAAGAAAAGAAAATGACTCGGCAAAGCGTCGCACTTTATGCCTACGTATTCTCATCAGAGAATGAGAAATCAGAGTCAACGTAGTTCGACTAACTACGGGTTACGGGGGAGGTGGCTCGCCAATACATCAGTATTGTGCCTACGTACTCTCAACAGGTATGAGAGATCAGAGCTTATGTAGTTCGGGATAATACGGATTACGGGAATTCAGATTCATCTGTTTTTTCGAGTAGGGTTAACAAACAGTTCCAGCAGTTTGGTGTACGCAGCTCGACCCTTGGAGACTTAGGAGTTACCGTTTGCGGTAGAACTGGGAGTTAACGACACTCTTTTCTTCAAAAAAACTTCCTTTGAATTATGAGCCCGCGGGGCAAAAAGGTTTGATGTTTGTTTTTTGTCTTTTGCGGAAGAACTGTTTTTTAGTTGTTTGTAGTTCGTACAGCACTAGAGACAATGACTTGGGAACGAATGCGTCGCATATCGTCCAAAGGACGTATACTAAACATTCTAGACGATTGAGAGGAGGCCGCTCAATTATCATTACCCAAGTAGCTTAAGGCTCGTACCGCGCTTATACTAACTTGCCTTTATTACATTTTTTACTGTTGTTTTGAGATGAGAAGAGAGAACAGGCTCAACTAAGGGGAGACTATCAAGTCTTAATGTTGTCATGCCAAGGATTCATCCTATGGTTGATGTTTGAAACAGGGATCTCCTAGAAGTTATCATGCAAAGGTTTCAACCTAAAGTTCAAATCATCACTTCCTTATCAAAGGAAGTGAGATTCCTAAGGGATCATGTCAATGATAAACAAAAACAGATAAAGCATCAGCTTAAACAGTAAACAGTAAACGACTGTAAAATGCATGCAATGCAAGTGAGGGAGGAAATGTGTGTGGGGCATCAGCCTCCACAAGCTCGTCTCGACCTCAAGCCAGATATGAGTAACTGCAATCCTACAGAAAAAATAAAATGCCATCAAGTAAATCACAAACCACATAGGCAAGGGAGCAGGGCTCTACCGAATACCCGCAAGCAAAGCCATACAGTAAAAATATAAGCAGAGGGAGCAACTCAACCTCTAATGCAATCATGCTCCTAGATTAACATAATCTAAACATGAACTTATTCTAATGCATCAAGCAAATCACACAAGTCACATCAATACAGTTGGACAGAAAGCAAACAGACAGGAAAGAAAGCAGATCAACAACTTCCACAGCTTCACAGCAAAGCATTCCTCTGACAGCAGCTCAGTCCTCAGTCTGTAACTGTTCCTCAAGGCTTTCATCTTCAATAGCAAGTGTCAACTTACGTCTTCAAGCTTTCAGGGCATCAAGCACAAGTATCAACTTGTTCTTTATCTTCTTCAAGCTTCAGCTCTTAATTTTATCTCCTTCACACAAATGTCAACCTGTTCCTCTTGATCTTCAAGCTTCAGCTCCAATGGCAGTCTTCAAACAAAAGGGAAGTGTAACCTCTAGCATCTTCAATCCTCTAGCAAGGAACTCCATCCTCTAGCAAGGGAGAAAGATTCATCTAACAAGAGCAAGATGAGATAGGGAGAAGCAAAGTGAAGACCAAAGGTCACCTCAAAGCACTCCACCATCAAAGAAAGGAACCCTCAAAGGTTCTACCAATTTGTGAAGAGCCACACATCCTACCAAAGGAGGGATGAGGCCTTCACAATGGGACCTTGCATCATGGGGAGGAATGGAAGTGATCAACACCTTCCATGTTTCATAAAGGAAGAAAGTCCATTCTAAAGGATCTCCCTAAAAACCCTAATCCTTAACCCTAAACAAACTACACCAAAGGGGGAGAAATCTTCAAGTCCAAGCTCCACCATGCATTCCACAGCAGCCCCCACAAGTCTTCATTAGTATCCAAGAGCAAGAGAAACAAAACCCTAGTCTAAGGGAACTAATGAAGTCATTCTAGTTGAGTTAACAAGTTAGGATCACCTAAAACCTAATACTAAAGTTAATTATACCTAAAATACTAAAATCAATTATAAAATCCTACCAAATTAACTATGGGAACCTATGTCAATCATGACTCTACCATGTTAATTCCAGAGATCAAATCCTCAAACAAGACCTAGAAATAAATTCTACACTATAAGGTACTAAAATTAAACCCTAAAAGTAGGCACCTAAAGTTTCAATCTAAAAACAACACCTAATTTCATCATAAAAATGTGAGAAAAATACTATGGGAGAATAAATGTCTAGGCTAATCACACACAAAAAATCAAGCCAAAACTCATCACCAAATGCTCAAACTAAAATCATCAAACAGAGGTATCAACCATGGTAATTTTATTATCAAATAAAATGTAAAATATGCACAAAAAATAAAAATTCATGATTTTCCTAATCTTTTTATTCAATAAAATTTTAGATTCAATCATGAATCAGGGGAAAAAAAACTTGGAATTAATTGACCTATTTTCCTATTTTTCATGAATTATTGTCAAACTAACATGAAATGATGAAATTAAAAGAAAAACAAAAGAAATTAATAAACTTGCGTGCTAAATAACAATTAAAGTCAGTTCAAATCCTGGGTTGGTCCAGATGGGGGGTGTGGATATCAATCCAAGCGCTAGGACCATTCAATTCAGTTAAGTGAAACGGTGCGTATTGGCTTCAGTCAATATTCATACTTTTCAAAGCAATCGTGGCCATCTATTTGGATTACTTGGTCAAGTCACTACAAGAAAATTGGCAAATTGCGACGGTTGTTTTGGCAGATTACGACGGTTAAAACCATCGCAATTTGTAATTTACGACGATTTCCATCCTGTCGCAGAAACGTGCGTCGCAAGGCCGTATTGCGACGGTTGTGAAAACCGTCGTATAAAACCGTCGTTATTTTCACAACGGGTAGATAACTGTCGTAATCTCCATATTGTGACGGTTTGAACCGCCGCAATTTGCAAATATTTTTATAAAAAAAATCTATGGTATATTGTGGCGGTTTGAACTGCCGCAACTTGCAAATATTTTTATAAAAAAAATCAGCACTCAGTTTAGAATTCAGAATACAACTATTGTAGGTTACATTAATGACAATCATCAATCTGCATGATATTCACACAATAAACACAAACATTAAAAAGTTTTCAATCATTAACCTTGCGTTCTCTAATTTTTTAACCACATCATACATAACATGTATACAATATCTAATACAAAAAATAAAACACTTTGAAAAATTAAGTACGTCCTTGCTACAATTTCAACTCGTAAGCAAAAACAAATTGTTAATGCTGCTATTTAACTTGTTTGAGAGATAAATTAAGACAGATAAAACAACATATCTCAGGATGATAAAATTTTTATTTAAATCATAGGCATCACTAGGTTATAGATGATTTGTACAATAGGCCCAACCATTTTATACCAAGCCAAGGATCAATACACTGCCGCAAAATCCAAAAATGGATAAGAGATGTTCTGTGGGACAAATAAATGACACTAACCAGAATATGAAAATGGAGCATTGCACGCATCTGCTCATCAAGAGTTCCTGTCACTGCCACTATCCTATCATTTTGCCCGTAGTAACTATTATCTTGAGATATTTTAATGCCAGCTTGAGAGTCTTCAATGAATGACCTGATCAAAAGCAAAGAATGCATATCGTGAGCTTTTTAGCCCTATCTTTGAATAACATAAAATATATAAAAAGAGTCCTGCAATGAAAAATAACAGTTGGCCTAACATAGACATGCTTATTTTCAGTTGTAGGGGAAATTTTCAGTTGGCCTAACAGTAACCCAAAATCATTTTCAACCTCTTTTTTGTTCTGAATACAACAACATATATTTGATCGTGTAAATAGAGGGCATGGTAGATACAGTCTTACCTTAGACAATGATTGGCTTTGACTCTTGTTGATTATCACAGCAAAGCACAAGATAGGAATTTTTCTTCTTTGAAATTTGAATAGTTTTGATTTTTATTTATTAGAGCAACTATAACTCTTATTTATGTTGCTTGTTCATAGTTATTTCTAATTTTTCATAGGTGAAACATATTGATGCTTATGCGCCTAAGGATTTGCTGATCGTGACTACGGGTTCTCAAGTAAGTTATTTTTAAGGTCCTCTAAAGTCCATCTATATCCATCTACTACAGGAAGGGAACAAATTTATGGCATATGAATAAATATTTGCTATTGTGTCAGGCAGAACCCCGTGCTGCCTTAAATCTTGCATCTTACGGAAGTAGTCATGCTTTCAAACTGACAAAGGAAGACATTCTCTTGTATTCTGCTAAGGTATGATAAATTGGGTATCTGACTTTTGATTTATTAAAGCAATTTGGATGTACTATAGAAATCATGGATGCAATGGGGAATGGGAATATGACATTGTTCGAAGATTATAGGATACAACATGGCTATGATATCATGTGTGAAATTCATAAAAGATTAACATAATAAAACACAGATCTCAAATCAATAGACAAATCAAAATTTTAAAAGTTAACCAGTGTTATCAAATTACGTCGCCGTGGCCGATATACATGGCGGTTTTTGGGCTTGCCGCAATGGTAAATATCATCCTCTATTGTGGGTTTTTCCGCCATAATCCGCAATAACGCCGCCGCAAAGTGGCTGGTATGGCGGGATTTTGGCTCTCCGCCATCGACACACTGAAGTTAACATGGAGTCAATGCAAACACAACAAAATCTCTAAGTTTTTTAATTATGGTGGTGTTCTCCTATGTCAACGTATAGAAGTTCAGAAATTATAAGTGAAATAAAAAAAGACAGTTAGGTTAGGAGTACTTAAATATGAATATTTTTCATTATATTAAAAAGGTTAAAACAACTATTTATATACACGAGAGATATAATCTAAATAGTAATGCAATCCTATTAAAATTCCAAAAGATGCTAACAAATTATACTATAATAAATATCAATATTTCAACAGGAGTATTTGTAGTGTTCGTGAAGTATATGACACTAGTATAATAACTATTATTTTAAAGTTTTTGCCCTTCCTAAGTTGCTAAGTCACTAATATCAGTGGATGAACTTATAGTGTACTCTTTTTACTTTCATATTTCAAACTACTCTAGTAATAACTTCTAATTTTTGAGCATGAACTTCTGATTGTATTAATTTCTAAAAATATTTCTGCAAAAGGAAAGTATAATTCTCAAAAGATTTTATCTAAAAATCAGTTTATGCTGTAAATTTCCCTAGACCTAAATTTCCCCTACAACTGCAAATAAGTTGCAGCCTACAACCGGAGTTACAAATGCAACATCAAAGTTTTTTAAGTGAAACTGCATTGGCTACTTTCGTCCATAATTTTCTTCGGTGTCATGGATCAGGAAGTAAGCATGAAGTCAATGCTACTTCATTTCAATTTAAAATGAATGCAACTAGGAGATTAATGTTTATGTGTATGTTTGGATTTTCATCGAGTTTTAGCAAAATTTGTATTTTAGATTTTCAATAAAACTACATTGCCCCATGGTTTTTAAACTAAATAAATATTGCAGATAAATATTGAAGATAATAATTATTGCAATGCAAACAAAACAAGAATTTCACATTTCATACAGTGCCAAAAATAACCAAACAAGAATTCCACCTTTCATACATAGATATGAAACATACTTGGGAAATATAACATTAATCCTGAAGTTTCAACTGTTATAGCAGGTTTTTAAACCAAATAAGAGTGTCATAAATCATATTGTATTTATAGCAGGTTTTGGAATAAAACTTTAATCAAATATTGCAATGCATTAAAATCACTTATCTTTCGATTGATTTCGGTGTCGACGATGCGATCGTCTCATTCCTTGCGCTCCATAAGCCTATACTCGTTACAATTTGTTTCATGTCCCTAGATCCATCACCACCATGTAAATGAAACATAGTAATAAATCATCATTCAAATTCTCAAACTAAATAATACTCATCATATTCGCCAAATCACAAAACTCAACCCATAAAATCTAACATAAATAACAACAATGGAAAGGTGATAAAAAGATAATTCAAAATCAAAATCAAAACCAAGTTGAAACTGATGTTGAACCGAGCTTGAAACAGAAGTCAAATTGAATCTGAAACCGAAATCATGCTAAGTCTACAAAACTAAGAACCAAATTGAATAACAAGATGAGATTGAAACCTAAACCGAGTCAGAACCAAACCTGAACTGAAACTATAATTAAGTCGAGAATTCAATCCAAATTGAACTGAAAGAAAATCAAGTGACTCGGAAATCAAAACGAAGTGAATTCCTACACTTAACCCAAGCCAAAAAAATACAAATATCATATTAATACTACATTACAGGATGATACATCAGAGAACGAAAATAAGAAAAATATCACAAAAATAAGTTAGCCCACTTGCAGGTGAATATTCAACAAGACCGATTTCATGAACACATAAATATGCAACAACATTCACAACCATGAAAGATCAACTGATTAAAAACCTTTAGATAATAAAAGTGCAGAACCAGCAAAATTCCAAAAGAAATATAATGAACTTACTTAACTGAAATATTAGTATACATCATCTCCTGCATCAAGTTCATCCTGTCTTTTCTGAAGTTCTTCTTGTTGTTCTGTAAAATTAATATACTAATCGAGTGCTTTCTTGTTGACATGACTAAACTTTTGCAACTTATCATTGCAACTGTAAAGATTTTTTTGCAACTCTTTAATATTCTTCCGTTTGTACCTATAATCCCCATTATAAAAGGAAATGAGTCGACTAAAATTAGCAAAAACAAAAATACAGAGAAAATGGTTATAATGCAGAAACCATAAACTGTAACAACTCTATATCTTAATGAAACGTTTAAGTTATCAAGGCAAAGTAATCATATTTATCACAAGAAAAAAATCTAGACGGCAGGTATTATTAAAAATATAAAACACAGCCAATATATGAATAACAAGTAGAGAACTCTCTTGGGCTTTTTCTTGGACAAAACTTCTGTCAACATAGGTGCAACCGTGCAAGGATTAGCCATGGAAAATTTAAAAGACACTGGAGTCAAAAGGAATATGATTTTCAAGAAAATGTGCTTTGGCAGAAAACGTTGGAGTATTTGCAAGAGCATAAAGCTTCCTTAGGAAGAAAGACTATAAACTTTGAAGTGAGAATGGAATGTTGCTACTGAACTGTTTACATGGATTAATTATATGCATAGAGAAAAAGAGGTGCTTTAGTGCTTTATAATTGACTACCATTTCTTTTCTTTTCAGAATAGCATTCATCTTTTATTGTATCCCTATAAAATAATAGATCTTCTACACACAAAAATAAAGTAAAAATAAGCTGCAAGGCAAGCCTTACATTTCAAAAGCATCTTCTTTTCACTTTTAAGTTGACGTGATGCATCATCAACCGATAGTTTAGCATCATTAAGTTCCCGCTTCTTCAAATCAGCATCTACAACCAAAGAGTCATCATCAACAGATGATATCATAGCCTCCAACTCTTTTTTTCTTTTCCTAAGATTAGTGGTTAAATTAATTTCTAGCTCTGCTTTCTGTGCTTCAATCTGCAAAATTTGAAGATAAAATGGTGACAATAGCACTTTAAATATTATGAACATCAATATTATTCACTCAAGAACCTCAATGCGGTCAGCCTTGCATGCAACAAGCTTCTCTTTAAGGTCTTTGATTTCAGGGTTCAAATCTGACAAAAGCCTTTTTTCCTCTGGTGTTAAATGATCAATGAGCTCAGTGGCCATCTCAGTTTTTTTCATAGCAATACTAGCCTTAAGATGTTCAATCTGATTCTGGACATCAACAAGTGATTTCTCCTACAAGCAATTTTGGAAAGAAAAAAAAAAGATAATCAATTAGCAATTTAGCAGTGAACAATCTCACAAGCAACTACCAATAGAAAGGAAACCTGTGAGTGATAATTGAGTATAATTTGAGAAATTCAATAACACCTTCTTTGCAAGTACTTTAGAAACTACTTCCTTTACAATATCCAAACATACCCGAGAGTTATTTTCCTTATCCTATTAATCACCCTCAAATGTGACTTAATTAACCTAATCACATAACTAAAGCATGGCAGTGATCAAGAATTTCAACTAAAAACAAGATTAAACAACAATCCAACTAGAAAAACACTACAGAATCAGTTAAAATTCATTTTATAACGAGTGAAAGTTGCAATATGCTTACGGATACGAAAGGAGATAAAAAGAATCAGAGAAATCAAACTCCAGGGTTGGCACTGCAAAGTGTCGCTACTGCGAAAATCGGCGCCGGCTGAACAGAAGAGTCGCCACCGTGCGTTATTTATCCCAACGGAGGGAAAGGAAACGCTCGAGGTAAACCTACCGCAAAACGGGGAAAGGTATGGTCATCGCAACCAAAACCTGGATTCGGGAGTCGGTTACGCAAGGGGAAGGTATTAGCACCCCTCACATCCGTCGTACTCGACGGGATCCGCGCTTGTTTTCGGGTATGGATTGTTATTTCTATCTAAACTAAGGGTTAAGGGTTAAAAAGAAAATAAAATGACTCGGCAAAGTATCGCACTTTATGCCTACGTATTCTCGTCTGGAACGAGAAATCAGAGTCAACGTAGTTCGCCTACCTACGGGAAAGGAGGGGAAGGTTGCTCGCTAGGATGTCGCATCCTATGCCTACGTACTTTCATACAGCATGAAAGATCAGAGCAAACGTAGTTCGGGCCACGTACGACACAAGTCTGTTTTGATTGTTTTTTATTCCTTCTGAAAAAGGGTTTTCCTGATTAACAGTCCAAGCGGACAAAAATGACGTTTTGATGAGTTCACATTCTTTTACGGAAGAAGTGTATTTTATTGTGTTTGAAATATTTATTGTGTTTTTCAGTTTGTTTTGAGAAAGAAGAGACAGAACTCTAACCTACGGTTGAAAAGGGGATCAAACTAACCTAGTGTTATCATAAATGGGTTAAGACCTAATGTCTATCATGCTCCTCTCTTGCGCAGAGAGAAACAGAGATCCTAAGGGAATAGACGGAAACAGAAACAATTGCATATATACAATAAAGCAGTAAAATGCATGGATGCAGCAATACAAGCGAGGCAAGGGAGTCCCACTCAACCTCGAACCTAGAAAACAACAGGCAAAGGTGAACAGAATTCACTTTCAACCTACAGGTTAAACAGCAAGCAATACAGTCAGGGAAAACCAATCAATACATCAAGAATTAAACAGCTAAAAGAAAACAGGAACAGCAGTTCTGCATCAACATCTGTCTTCAAGTCATCTTCATCCATCTACCAGCTTCAAGCAAGCCTCAGTCTTTATCTTCACAGCCTTCAAGCAAGGTCTTTATCTTCAATCTTCTAGGGCTTTTCTTCAAGTCTCAATCTCCAAGATGAATATCAGTCAACAAGATGAAATGGATGTTAAACAGTCAATTGCCTACCAAGGGTGGCTCACTGACTGTTAACATGATACAAACAATTTTCTCTCAAAAGTTCTATCTTTTAAATACATCCACTAATCCTTCCAAAGGAAGGAGGTGGATATTTAAAAGAGACTTTGAATCATAGAGAAAGAATGGAGGCAGACAAGGCCTTCCATGTTTGTGAATCAAGTTCTCTACTCTAGAGCTCAGCCTAGCTCCTAATCCCTATAGCCTCCAACAGCTGCTAGCAAGAATCTCTTCATCAACTCTGGAAGTTGGTCTTCATTCTCTTTGATCTCCAATGGTCTTCATCAGCACAGTCTTCAGGTCAAACCCCAAGCCCCAAACAAGCCCAGTACCCCACACAGTCAAAAATAAACCCTAGAGAGGGCACACCACATAGTCAAGCAAATACAAGCAGTATACTAATAGCAATAGTAGAATAGGGGAAACCTATTAAATTCTAAGGGATCTATTAGCTACCCATAATCCCTATAGTCCCATACCCCAAAGATTCAATCTATAACTCCTAAAAGAAATGATTTACTACACTTGTGTTATCTCCTAAACCCTAGTTTTGATTCTCCTAATCACACCTAAACAAATCACCTAAAAATTAATCCTAAAATTATGAATTAAATCCTATGATGAAGCTAAAGTCCTAAGTTAATCACCCTAAAAAGAATGGACCCTAAATCTAAGGGGAGCTAATTGAACTAAAATCAACAAAATTATGTACTAAACTAAATTCATTAAAAAGCTATTTAAAAGAAAAATGCACAAAAAATACTAAAACAAAATAAAATGCTAATTTTATTATTGGATATTTTTCTTAACAGAATTATGAAGCTACCACAAAAAGAATCAATTAAAAATAAGCCTTTTTCATTTTTATATGGATTTTACAAAATGAAGAAATATAAAAGAATTAAAAATGACAAAATAAAAGAAAATAAGAGAGGGGGTGCATTTAGTACATGCGCTCAGTTATATTTCCTATGGGCCAGAAGATGGGGGCGTGAGTAGCAGAAGTGTTAGGCCCAAGCATGCTCAGAAAATCATAAAGAAAAATTAAAACAAAAATAAAATCCAACTGTGCGAATAGCAGAAGAAACACGTTCATTTCACTTGGGCTTTGAGATAGAGGGTGTGAATAATAGGTTTGGATTCAGGCCCATGGTTTAGGTTTAATGAAACGCTGCGTTCAGCATGTTTCATTTCCCTCCGTTCTCAACTTTAAATTCTAGCCCTTGGATTTGAGTTTGAGTCAAAGGTCCATGCATGAATCTAAGGCCCTCCTTCATCGTCCCCAAACACCATTCTAGGGTTTCAGAATTCTTCCTCCATGCACGCATATTCCAGCCTCTCTTGCTCTCTCCATTCTCCATGAAATGCCTTTCCATTAAAAGCAAAAATGATCTATTCTTCACCCTCTACAGAACCACGGTCTTGGTTTCTTCAAAAACTCAACCTAGAATAAAACACGATAGCTGGAAGTTCATGGTACACCTGACTGCCACTGAGATGGACTCTATTATTTCTTGATCATTCTTGTACTAATGTGTTCTCCATGTTGCACTGATTATTCTGAACTATTACACTACGATTAACATCCCCTAAACTAAGAGTTCTAGGTCATCAAAGTTTCAACACCATACCCTCAAACTCCATGGATGGCACTCAAACTCTCTGAATTCAATCATCTAACCTAACCTAACAACTCTAACCTAATAATTCTCTAACATGCTAACTAAATCAACCAATTCGATAAGATTACCAACCTGGTGTAAATGATGAAAACAGGTGTGGAATTCTTCAGATCCAAAGCTTGCAATGATCTGGATTTGATCAACACACTTGATCCTTGATTCTGTACGCAATATCCCTTGCTCAAACCTCTTGGATTCTTGTAACCACTTCTTCTTGCACTTTGGATGATGAAGTTGGATAGCACGATTTCTCTTCAATTCAAACAAATCTTTGATGGAAATTGGATCTATGAATGATTTAGATGAGGATAGGATCAAGAACTTTGGAAATTGATGGAAATTTGATGGAGTTTGAAGTGATTTTGCAAAGTGGAAGAATGAGGTATAACTTGGTATTTTGATCACAATGATTCACCAACCCTTGAATGAAACCTCTCAATGCAATATATAGATGACATTAGAAAGCTCTAGAACTTTGTAGAAACTTCCCATGCACACTTTCCTTGAATTTTGGATTATGTTACTTCATACATAAGTAACCAAGCATAACTCCCAAATCTTGAACCAAACTCAAAAATCCACTTTTTCCAATGTTCTTAAAACATTTTTTCCAATCAAAATGACCTATAATTTCATCCCATTTGGCCAAGTTATGAAAAATCTCAATTTTAGGTCACTTTTTATTCATTAAATTCACCAAATTTGAAACCTTGAGCTATGAGCCTTTCCAATCTTTCATGATCACTTTTCTAGACTCAAAATGTCATTTGGAGCAAGTTTTATGTTGTGAAGTTTTCCATTTGAAGCTTCCTTGTATGAGTTTTGGGCATAGGCTTGAAATGACCTGTAATTCTCAAATGACCAAAATACCCTTTGCTTGCCAAGACCATAAGTAGAGTTCCACAAATCATATGAAGGCATACCATACCTTTCTAGAAAGCTAAGACAATGAGGAACAACTCTTATGTTGACCAGAAATTCATTTGAAATCTCCTTGAGGGGTAAACGTTGCTTGGAAGACAAGTAACTTTCACAGACAAAATTTCAGATACCTCAGATGACCTGTAACTTGCAAGGACCATAACTTGAGTTCTATAAATCTCCTTGATGTATTCCACCACTCAAATTAAAGGTCTTGAGATCCTTTACAAGTTTCATGTTGGCCAAGGATCCATTTGAAGCTTGCATTTTGAATTGTATTGCTTGGAAGTTTGACCTAAATCAGGGGATTTTACACAGAAACCCTAATTTAGAAACTCCTCTTCTTCTTGATTTCTCTTGATTTCTTCTTGGCACAACACCACATCCTTCTCTACATGTCAAATGATGAACCCCACATCTCTCCAATAGACCTTAATACCTCTCAATTAATCATTTGACCTAGGGTTGACCCAGGGTTGACCCAGATGAAACCCTAGCTGACTGTCTTCAATTGCAACTCTTGTGATCACTCCAATGACTTGTCTCACTTTCAACAATAACTTTCTAGGACCTCTATGATGTCTGTATACCCTCCATGCTCAGCTCACAGCTCACAACTTCTTTGATGATCTTCAAATACCCTCAGATAGGAGATAGATTCACTGCTTGACCCACTGACTTCTTAGCTTTCAATTCCTTTCTGATGACTTGGATATGCTTGAATTTGAATAATAACCTCTTGATAGGCTCATAGAGATGAGAATAGTAATTGGTCCCCTGTTGGATGACTTGCTATGCTATGTTATTCAGATGATTAGACTATGTACATGACTCTATATGCAAATGCTAATGCAATTGAAACATAAACCAAGTGAAGTAGGTTGGGCAAATTTTAGGGTGCAACAGCTGCCTCTATTCAAGCGACTTGGACCCGATTGGGTGAAAAGCGAATGGCCTTCAATCATTCGAGGTACGAGACGGTTGAATACTAAGAACCCGGAAATTTTCCAACCGCAGAAATAAACTGCACCACTGCTTGGGGAACGACATTCATCAACTGAATCTGGTTGTTACGGCTACCAACTGATCCCTTAGCGACCGTGTTGGGGATTATTTTCGTCGGCCTGAAAAAGATTCTATCATCGAAGAAATCTCAACTACACTTGTCCACGCTAGGACTCCGCCTGTCGTCAACACGAAGAAATATCGGCGACCTTGCTGGGGATAACTCGTCTGCATTTCATCAGGAATAAATCGTCCACGTTAGGAATAAACTCTTCCACGTTAGGAATAAACTCTTGTCCACGTTAGGAATAACACTTCGTCTGGATCTGTCCACGTCAGGACTAAACTTTCCACATTAGGAATACATTTTTCCACGTTAGGAATAAACTCTCCACGTTAGGAATAAATCTTTCCACGTCAGGAATACCTCTTTCCACATAAGGAATACATCTTTCCACATAAGGAATACGTCTCTTGTCCACGTAAGGAAACCATCTTTCCACGTAAGGAATACATTGTCCACGTTAGGACCCACCTTTCCACGTAAGGAATACGTCTCTTTCCACGTAAGGAATCGCATCTTTCCACGTAAGGAATCACCTTTTCCACGTAAGGAATACATCTTTCCACGTAAGGAATACGTCTCTTTCCACGTAAGGAACTAAAACTTCTTTCCACATAAGGAATCACCATCTTTTCCACGTAAGGAAACCATCTTTCCATGTAAGGAAACCACATATCGTCTTGATTTGTCCACGTCAGGACTCACATCTCGACCCGCTGAAGAAATAAAACTTGTCCACGTCAGGACTCACATCTCAACCTGCTGAAGAAATAAAACTTGTCCACGTCAGGACTCACACCTTGCCAACACGAAGAAAAATAAATTCGTCCACGTCAGGACTCGCGCATCTTGTCATCACGAAGAACTATAAACTTGTCCATGTCAGGACGCACATTTCACCATTACGAATACAGATATCTACTGGGAATAAATGATCCACATCAGGACACCAATACGAAGAGTAATCAATCTTGTCCACGTCAGGACTTCACATTCAATCAAATACGGAGAAATCGAATCTGTCCATGTTAGGACTAGCACATCTCGTCAACCTGAGGAAATCAATCTGTCCACGTCAGGACTCCACATTCCATCAATTCTGAGAAATCGAACCTGTCCACGTTAGGACTAGCACCTCCTATCAACCCGGGGAAATAAAACTGTCCACGTTAGGACACCCCTTTCTCTAGCACGAAGAAATCCCATCAATATAGGAATAGATTGTCCACGTCAGGACTCATTTATCCATTGGTCCCAACCCATAAACTTCTTAGCACTGACGTGACAGCGACTTTGGGGCGGACTCCACTGGGGATAATTGGAAACCAAACTACCGAACACCTGCTCCGATAACCGGCGGCATCCTCTGCAATTCTGATTCACGAAACCCTTTGATGCTGACGTAACAACAATTTTGCAGAAAGTAATCCGCTGGTCGGCCTAGAGAACCTTCAACATGCGACTCTGGTGAGGAAAACAAGAAAATTTCAACCAAATAACTCTGCTCGGGGGAAAAGAGGAATTTAACATGATAACTCTGTGGGGACTAATGCCAAACTGACATTTTCGTTGAATGTCTCACGTCGAGATCTTGAATGTTTGGTAATTCATTTGAGCGAGAGCTCTCTCCGCCTGCAAGAGAAACAATACTTGAAACAAACGGTTAGCCAACCTGGTTTATGTTTCAAAATTCATATGTTTGACAATGACGTAACGCTCCATTCGACATGGAAATGCTACGCGCTTTTATTTGGTGGATGCAAATATGACACTATATGCCGATGCAAATGCAGACTCGAACTGCTGGGATACAGAAACCGCTTCAGCAAACTAAATGCTGAAGACAATGCCAACTCCGCTGGGGGTAGCCAGGTGCTACAGAATTATTCCAGCAAAATAAATGCTGGAAAAGTGAAGCCAACTTTGCTGGGAAATTGGGAACTTAACCAAGCACCTCGTTGAAGTAACACCCTGCTGGGGGATATAACTCTACTGGGGAATAGCAGATGTGTCCGGTATGATTGGGCTTATGCTGGGGAGTGAACGGGTATCACACGGTATTCCGACAAAATAAATGCCGGGACACACAACCAACTCTGCCGGGGAAAGCCTCAATCTTCGAGTTCCACTGGGAGGAAAGAAACACTTGCTGAAAAGAGAGAACTCCGCCGGGGACGAAACGATTCTCTTGGGGGAAATCAACTGACTCCGCTGGGGGAGTGTGAATGACCCTGCTGGGAAGGGTAGACTGTCTAAGTACAGTTCACGAGTTGGGAAATGTTAATCTTCTGAGGCTAAACTACTCTGCTTGAGATGGGCCGTCTGAATACTGCCCTTGATCTGGGAATCGCCAAACTCTGCTAAGGATAAACGACTTGGCTGGAGAATGTCCTTTGGATAAGCTACGACTAGCTGGAGAATTTGATCCTTCTCCAGTAAGGAACAATGTTATCTTGGAAGCGCGACCTGCGTGGGGATTCACTTCACATAACGATCAAGTTTCTTCGTTACGAACTTCTGGTCAATACTGCAACCTTTTGATCATCCACTTTATACGGCTATGAACCCTGCAACACCACAAACAAGACAAGACAAGTCTACGCAACCAAATCTATTCAGGTTAGCGTTAGTGACATTATTTTCAGTTAATTCAAAGTTTTAGCAATTGTTGGCAAGGGCCAGCGATGTTATACACATGCTAGTTTCATCAAACCTAGGCGTTTATCATGCACAAAACAGTAAAGAACCAGCATCAAATACTGAATAACATATTTTATTGATTGGGCCCCTAAATGGGCGGAGTTTTGTACACGGGATGTAACTCCTGAAAAGAGGAAGCTACGCACAACAAATATACAAGTATGCACAAGAAGCATAAATATATCGACAAATCAAATTTGTACACATGTCGGCAACGGGATGCAGACGAACATCATGAACTGATCCTCCTATGACTCGCCCGACTCTAATGCTTTCCCGGTATCCACACTTCCGAAGAGATTGTATCTGATAATCGACCCCTCAGGTATATTCTCCCGCACCGATGCTCAGTGCAATATCAAATTCGGACCGCAGTCATTTGCTTTTCAAATCCCTAACTTTTGCGTGAACCGCCCTTTACGGGTTTTCAGTTTACCGGGATACCCCTTTTTGCCGAAGCCGCCCAGTATAGGTTTTCAACTTCGCGGGTGTATATTTTTTTCAATTTTATCCCTAACTTTTGCCCGAACCTTTCATTTTGTTTTTGGTTCGCCAGGATGCCCCATTTTTGCCTGGACTCTCTTTTTTTTGTCCAGCGGGTCAATTTTAAGCAAAGTATTTTTTAACTGCGTCCGAATTCATAGGCGACGTAAAGTCTTCACCGTCCATGGTGGACAACAATAAAGCTCCTCCGGAAAAGACTTTTCTGACAACATATGGCCCTTCATAATTGGGGGTCCACTTGCCCCTGTGATCTGCCTGCGGCGGGAGAATCCTCTTTAGCACAAGGTCGCCCGTCTGAAAGCTCTGAGGATGTATCTTCTTATCATATGCTTTCTTCATTCGGCGCTGGTACAAACGACCGTATGCTAGAGAAGCGAGCCTCTTTTCATCCATTAAACTCAGCTGGTTCAACCTATTTTTCACCCATTCTGCCTCATCTAGTTGGACATCTCGTAGTACTCTCAGGGAAGGAATCTCAACTTCCAGTGGTAGCACTGCTTCCATTCCGTATACCAACGAGAACGGGGTTGCCCCGGTTGATGTGCGTACCGTCGTACGATAACCGTGCAAAGCGAAGGGTAGCATCTCATGCCAGTCCTTGTAAGTCACCACCATCTTCTGAACGATCTTCTTTATATTCTTATTGGCCACTTCAACAGCGCCATTCATCTTGGGTCGGTAAGGGGAGGACTTGTGATGCTCAATTTTAAAATTCTGACAGAGCTCCTTCATCATTTTGTTGTTCAGGTTTGAACCGTTGTCAGTGATTATCCGCTCGGGGATCCCATATCTGCAGATGATATCTCTCTTGATGAATCTGGCCACCACCTGCTTAGTTACATTTGCATAAGACGCCGCTTCCACCCACTTGGTGAAATAATCGATTGCTACGAGAATGAACCGGTGCCCGTTAGAAGCCGTCGGCTCAATCTTTCCAATCATATCAATTCCACACATCGAGAATGGCCATGGCGATGACATCACATTCAGAGGATTCGGAGGCACATGGATCTTATCAGCATAGATTTGGCACTTGTGGCACTTCCTCGCGAACTTGAAGCAATCAGTTTCCATAGTCAGCCAAAAATAACCTGCCCGCAGCAGCTTCCTCGTCATAGCATGCCCACCAGCATGTGTACCAAATGTACCCTCATGTATTTCCTCCATGAGCAGCTTTGCCTCTTTTTCATCCACACAACGCAGCAGCACCAAGTCGTGATTTCTTCTGTATAAGACACCATCCGGATTCAAGTAGAAATTACCCGCCAATCTCCTGAGAGTCTTCTGATCTTGACTGGATGCTCCAGCCGGATACTCTTTGTTCTTCAGGAAATTAAGGATGTCGAAATACCACGGTTTATCGTCAGAAGCTTCGTCAATAGCAAATATGAAGGCAGGTCTGTCAAGCCGAGAGATAACAATTTTGGGAGCCTCGTTCCAGAAGTTGACCTTGTACATGGAAGACAATGTGGCGAGGGCGTCAGCCATCTGATTCTCTGCTCGCGGCACATGATGTAACTCAACCTTGTCAAAGAAGGGCAACAATCTCCTCGCGTAATTCATGTACGGTATTAAATTGGGCTGACGTGTCTCCCATTCCCCTTTTATCTGATTCACCACCAGAGCTGAGTCTCCGTATACGTCCAGATTTTTGATTCGCAAATCAATGGATTCTTCAAGCCCCATGATACAAGCTTCGTATTCGGCTTCATTATTGGTAACCGGAAAGGTCAATCGAGCAGTAAACGGGATGTGCGACCCGTGTGGAGTAGTGATGATTGCCCCTATTCCGCTACCGTAAGCGTTTACAGCTCCGTCAAAGATCAACTTCCACTTGGAACCCAATTCTGGTCCTTCGTCTGGCAACGACTCTTCACAATCTTTCATCTTTAGGTACATGATATCCTCGTCAGGAAAATCAAACCTCATTGATTGGTAATCTTCAATAGGCTGCTCTGCCAAGTACTCAGACAGTACACTCCCCTTTATAGCCTTCTGCGAGACATACTGGATGTCGTATTCAGTCAAGACCATCTGCCAACGGGCAATTCTCCCCGATAACGCCTGCTTTTCGAATACATATTTGATAGGATCCATCTTCGAGATGAGCATGGTTGTATGATTCAGCATGTATTGCCTCAAACGCTTAGCGGCCCAGGCTAGCGCGCAACAAGTTTTTTCAAGCATTGAATATCGAGATTCACATTCAGTAAACTTCTTACTCAAGTAGTAGATCGCATGCTCTTTTCTTCCTGTCTCGTCGTGTTGACCGAGAACACAACCCATACTTCCCTCAAGAACTGTCAAATACATAATCAAGGGTCTCCCTGCCACTGGAGGTATCAAAATAGGAGGCTCCTGCAAATACTGCTTTATTTTATTGAACGCCTTTTGACAATTTTCGTTCCACGTTACCGCCTGGTCTTTTTTCAACAGCTTGAATAACGGCTCACACGTAGCTGTCAGGTGAGATATGAACCGAGCGATGTAGTTCAACCTCCCTAAAAACCCGCGCACCTCTTTCTCTGTTTTAGGCGTCGGCATCTCTTGTATTGCTTTTATTTTAGCAGGATCAACCTCTATTCCTCTTTCGCTCACGATAAACCCCAGCAGTTTACCCGATCTCACCCCGAAGGTGCACTTGTTAGGGTTCAGTCTCAGCCTGAACTTCCTAAGCCTCTTGAATAACTTCAGCAGATTCACCAAATGCTCTTCCTCCGTCTGGGATTTGGCAATCATATCATCAACATAAACTTCGATCTCCTTATGCATCATATCATGGAAAAGAGTTGTCATTGCACGCTGATACGTTGCCCCAGCATTCTTTAATCCAAAGGGCATCACTTTATAACAAAATGTTCCCCAAGGTGTTATGAAAGTATTCTTCTCCATGTCTTATGGTGCCATCTTAATCTGATTATAGCCCGAGAAGCCATCCATGAAGGAGAATACGGAGAATTGAGCAGTGTTGTCAACCAGCACATCGATGTGAGGAAGCGGAAAATCATCTTTCGGGCTCGCTTTATTCAAATCACGGTAATCTACGCACATTCTCACTTTACCGTCTTTCTTTGGCACTGGTACAATATTAGCGACCCACGAGGGATATTTTGTAACAGCTAGGAAACTAGCGTCCCACTGCTTTTGAACCTCCTCCTTAATTTTCACTGCCATATCGGGTCTAGTTCTGCGAAGCTTCTGCTTGACCGGCGGGCATTCTTCTTTCAACGGCAGACGGTGCACGACCATATCTGTATCAAGCCCAGGCATGTCTTCATACGACCAAGCGAACACGTCACTATACTCTCTGAGCATTTCAACCAGTCTTCGCTTGACATCGCTCTGCAGCGCGGCTCCTATACGGATGTTCAACCCCTTCCGACCCCAGGTTAATAATTTCGATGACCTCCTCATGAGGCAGAATGACTCGTTCTTCTTGCTTCACCAACCAAGACAATTCTTCGGGAATGTCGCCATCTTCAACAATCTCTTCTTCGGTCTGAAATACCGGGTGCTCAAAGTCGAGACGAGTCATAGGTGGTTCAGTGATGTCATCTGAAAATGTTATCCTGCAAAAGGAATGGTTAAATGCTTCAAAATGCGTATAAAGCGAATAACCACGTTGCCATTTTATTGTAAAACACAAAACAGGAAAAATAGAGATCACAACATTTGCACATGAAAAAAACGCCTTTTATTTAATGATTAAACACGCAATGTTCATAACAGCACGACCCTAAGCAAATCATGATGCCCCGGGCAAGACACCAGATTGTTCAACAATTAATAAAACAAAGCATTACTATTTAAGAGTCACAGGAACAATCTCCTGAATAGACCAATTGCACAATCCCTGTCCTGGCACGCTCGGCTGAATCCAGGCGTCCATATCGCAGTCGCTGTCTCCTTCGTCAGACTCTGAAGCAGCATTGATGGTCTCGTGACATACTCCACTAGCAGTGATGGTTATCGGTCCTCTGAAACGGGGTGCCCCCACAGCAGGTGTTGATGACGACGGTTGATATCCCAGCCCAAATCGGTCCATCTTCACGGGAATATCCAGCACTTTGCCCCAGCCCTTTGTCTCACCAGTCTCTACTAGAGCTTGAGCTTCCTTATATGACGAGACAGCTACCTCCGACGCTTTACTCGGCCCGGGACCTTTGTCTTTGATGCGCAACCCTTCAAATGCCTGACAGGGTGTCTCATGAATCTCACCGTCGACCTCCACATACTTAAATGATGACAGATGGCTGACCAGTATATCTTCTTCTCCGCAGACTGTGACCACACTGTCACCCACCATATATTTCAACTTTTGATGCAAGGTAGACGTGACTGCCCCAGCCCCATGGATCCAGGGTCGTCCAAGAAGGCAGTTGTATGCTGGCTGGATGTCCATGATATAAAATTCAGTCGCGAAGACCTCCGGCCCCACCTGTAGAGGTAATGTTATGGATCCAAAAACTATTCTTCGCGTACCATCAAACGCCCTAACCACCAAGTCACTAGGCGTGCACAGGATTCCTCTAACATCCAGTTTCATCATCGCTTTCTTGGGCAGCACGTTTAAGGATGATCTGGTGTCTACCAGTACATGAGACATGACTGATCCTCTACACTCCACAGAGACGTGCAGCGCCATATTATGCTCTCTCCCCTTCGGGGTCAAATCGAAGTCTGTAAAGCCCAAGCTATGCCCTGCATTCACATGCGCCAACACCCCCTCCAGCTGATTCACGGAAACATCTTGGGGTACGAAGGAAGTATCTAGGACTTTCAACAATGCATTTTTGTGCGCTTCAGAACACAAGAGCAACGACAGTATTGATATCTTTGACGGCGTCTGTTGCAGATGCTCAACAATCTTATAATCGCTTTTACGAATCAAGCGCATGAACTCTTCCACATCCTTCGATGCCGTTTCTTTTCCGCTTGCCTGCACAGGGACAGTCTCATTCATCTTTCCCTTTCCCTTCGCCAATCTTTCAGCCTCTACCTCAGGCGATATGAAGATCCTCCCACTCCTTGTCATACCTCCGGTACCGACAACGTTGTCTACAGTCTCAGCTGGCTGCTTATTAACATCAATCTTTACCCCATCACAATACACTTCCAACCCATAAGACCAGGGAACTGCCTTAGTGCTCTCGTACGGGATTGGTCCGGCCTTGGTGATAGTGATCGGCGGTCTCTTGGCCGGTGCTGTTATAGTGATTGTCTTTCGAGGGATCGTTGCAGTAGCCACATCACTTTGCTTGTCTGCTAATACTCCTGCAGGTTCTTCAATTGTTGCTCGGTCAAATTGCAACGTGCCTCCATCGATTAAAGTCTGAATACCTTTCTTTAAGTCATCACAACCCCCAGCTAGGGTCCAGCACTCTAAACAGTACTCGTCACAACCTGGATACACACCACCTTGCAATAATCTGCTCTTTATCTCGCTCAACGGTGTCTTGAGGTCATCCACATTCATAATCAAATTCAAACCCTCCTCAGTTAAAATGGCGTTTGCCCCATGATTGGGCATGGGCTTTTGCACTATATTCGGACCCGCCGTTCCAAAATTGATAGCCTTACTATCCAATAGATCCTGCACTACATGCTTAAACGCGTGGCAACCCTCTACATCGTGGCCGGGAGCCCCAGAGTGGAATTCACAGTGCCTGCTTGCATCATAACCATATGGAGGAGTGCCTGTTATTGGTGCCAGAGTTCTCTTCTCCACCAAGTTCAAACCCAGTAGCGTTTGTAGCAAATCTGCATACGTTGAAGGAGGCTTTTCAGACACCCTCCTTGGTTTACCCCCCTGGAATCTGCGCTGGGCAGGTTGTGCCCCCTGTTGTGGTTGCTGTTGCTGCTGTTGTTGTTGGAATGGTTGTTGCTGAAACGGAATAGTAACGCTTGCCACCTGCTGCGGCTGATTATACTGGTTTCGACCTCTGCCCCGGCCTCGGCCCCCAAACACCGCGCTTGCATCACCCTGACGGCGCCCACCAAAAGCCCTTCTGTTACTGCCTGTTGAGGTGGATTCCTCAGCTTGGAATCTTCCCTGCTTAATGTTGCTTTCAATCTTTTCTCCCATCAGAATTAAATCTGAGAAACTGCCCAAAGAAGTGTGAAACAACTTGTCATAAAACATGCCGGTGAATGTTCCTATGAACATGTCATTCATTTCCCTGTCCTCTAGAGGAGGATGGACTCTAGCAGCCATGTCGCGCCATCTCTGCGCATACTCTTTGAAGCTCTCACCCTTCTTCTGGGATAACCCCTGCAATTGGACCCGGTTGGGTGCCAAGTCGCTGTTATACTTATAGTGAGCTACAAATGCTTCTGCCAGCTGCTTCCATGTCTTTATATGCGTTGGTTCCAATCCCATATACCACTCGAGGGAAGGGCCCGACAAGCTATCTTGAAAGAAATGCATTAGAATCCTCTCATCAGTTGAATATGCCGACATCCTTCTGTAATATGACCGCACGTGCACTTTTGGACAGGTGTCCCCTTTATACTTGTCAAATGTAGGAGCTTTGAATTTGATCGGCACCCTCAGGCCAGGCACCAGACCCATTGTTGACATATCTAGGCCCACAACACTTTGATTTACGACCCCCCTCATCTGCTCCTCTAGCATTCTGATCCTCTGGGAGTCATCCATAGGCCCCTCGAAACCTCCACCGGAGAAAGCGTCCTCTTGCTGATCTTCTTGCCAATTACCATTCCCAGCTCCATACCCATCGTATCCGTTGTTACGGCCAACTCTGATCTGATTCATTACCGGGCCTCGCCCCCTGTTACCGTATCCCGGAGCAACTCCAGCAGGTCCAAAAGCCATTAACCCAGCGCCATTTCCATTTCCGAATCCTCCATAACCCTGATTAGTCATACCATATCCGTCCTGCCCGACGCCTTGAGTATTGAAGCCGTACTTCCCAGTATTATCGAATCCCTGGTCATTGAAACCGAATCCAGTATTACCGAAACCATTGCCTCCCATATTATCACCCAGGTTAACATCTCCAAGCCCAACATTGTTAACGATAGTCTCGTTCCCAATCCCAACGTTACCGTTCCCGGCAGCAGCGCCGTTGTTCACATTGACAGCAGGCATGTTGACTACAGGTGGAGCCACTGGTGTGGGAGTACCATCCCCATGAATAGTGTCGACTCGCACAGACTGATGATCCTCATTTCCGTGTCCAGCATTCCTGACCAACAGAGGCTGCACCAAAGCTTGCAAATTCTCCTGCCCTTTCGCAATGGTCTCCATGGTCTGCATGAAGAACGCCAGCTTCTCACGCATATCTTACATCTCGTTCTGCATTTGATCCATGATTCTTCGACAGTTGGTGCAAGTGGAGTATCGGTGCGGGCGCTGATCTTCAATCCTGAAAAGACCTGGTACAGTGCAGGAAATAAGATACCATCCAATAATCACCTGTAATGCAATATGAATATGAATGCAATGCAATGTGTGTCTGTGCATTAGGGAATGTCATCCCCCGATTCTAGTGCGAATGTGCCAGTGCAGTGACAGTGCTAGCAATACGGTGATCAGAGCCGACTCATAGAAAACACCTCATATATTGCAGAGAAATCCATTAAGCCGAGAATATAATATCACTGAGTACAACAAGAAGGCATGACCTCAACCAACAATCCTGGTGATGGTCAGCGCTATGCAAATAAAGCATACAAATTAATACATGAAACGATCAAGTACTCCCATAAGCCCGGTACTCTTCTATTAACTTCTTGGTCTCTGGATGGCTTGGTCGGGTAAGCAGACCCTCGACAAGCTGGTTTCTTCTCTTGAGAACACGTCGCACGTCACCAGCGGTCTCCTCCCATGTCCCTTCTCCGAAGCGATCCTCTAGCTTCCGCTTCTGAGACACAGCTTCGTTCCTGCCTTCGATGGCCTTGTTCAATGCATTCTGGAGACTATATCTGGTCATCACTTCTTCTTCATACTTTTTAATGCTAGCCTTCAACTGCTCTTCGAGGTCAAAAATTTGCTGCTTCAATTTATCTTCCCTCCTTTTGTTGTTGGTTAGCGTAGCATTCCAAGTCTTATTACAAGAAGAGATTTCTCGGTGAGCGGCATCGAGTGCTTTCTTTTTGGATTCCAACATGTCATGAGAGCTTCTGAACTCTTGACCCAGACGTTCGCGCTTCTTCTTCTCTTCAGTCAACTCAGCACCTAGCCTGTTTACTAACTCGATTTGCTGTTGGAAAGAATGTACGACCTTGTTTTTCTCGCTGCGTATCTGAGCCAGTTCTTGTTCTAACCCTTCATTGACCTTCATCAAGGCATCTTTTTCTTTTACAACTCGCTCATAGACCTCCATAGTAACAGTGGTTGGTTCTTCCACTGGAATATGAACAGGGACTGGTGCAGCTGGAAATGGCATCAGTAACTGTCTTGCCCTCTCTTGGATCCATACTTTGTAGGGTGCATAAGCCTGACAATCATTCTTCCGTAACAGTGGCTTCCCTCTTCTGTTAATACGCATCCATGCATGCTGAAGCTTGGCGAGTAACCCTCCCTTCAAATCACCGGTGAAGTACAGAGATTCCTGTACTTCTTCCTCCTGAGGTGGGTTCTTTAACGCGTATCCGAACTGGCGAACGAACAGAGATGGGTTGTAATTGATGCACCCTTTTCTCCCTATCAATGGAACATTAGGATACCCATAACAACTAAAAATAAGCTCAGACCCCAACAAGTCTCGGTCAAACCACTCAATGTCTTCAGAAGATAGCCTCATCATGCGTTCTGACCAGTTAGTTGTAGTTGCACTATCCACAAAAGGTCCCTTCAGGGGAAGATGACTCTTAAACCACATGTTCAACAACGGCGCACAACAGTAAACAGTCTTTCCCCTTCTGTTTTCATTTTTGTAGTGCAATGAATGATAGAGATCTCCAATCAAAGTGGGTACCGGATTGCCAGCAGCAAACAGATGGAAAGCGTCCAAGTCCACAAAATTGGGTAGGTTGGGAAACAGCACTATTCCGTAAATGCATAGAGCCAGGATAGCATTAAAGACTATCCAGCACCCGTTCTTGGCATACTCTTGAGCTTTGCCAACCAGAAAATCAAGGGAGAAACCTGGAACCCCAAGCCAAGAAGTCACTAGTAGTTCAGCAGCGTTCATGTGCAAGGCCTTAGCTAAGTCCTCCAACTTGGGCTCAGCGGCAGAGTGAATAAAGGGAACCTTATTCTGTACTGGTAGCTCAGTAAACTCTACATACTCTTCAATGGTAGGCCCCAAAATAAAGTCAGCAAACGTGAAACATCTCAACGCCGGGTCATAGAACTGCATCAAGGTGTACAGCCCATTCATCTCAACAGCAGTTGGCTTGCAGACTAATCTCAGCAGTCTTCCATGGCTCATCCTGAAACTTCTCCTAACCTCCTCATCAGCAAGGGACATCAGACCAAGTATGGGAGTAACGTCAGGTGTAGGCAACTTGTACGTAACTGTCTTCCTCAAACCATCCATGACCAATAAGCAGAAGTCCGGGCACTAGAACCAGGGAATATGCAAATGCGCCTGCAGCACAGACACACGTTAATGGGATGCAATGATAATGGTTATGCAAACAATGCAATGCAAGTAACATGCAACAGGGACCAAATGCCGTAGCTGAGAAGCCTGAACCATATCAAAAGTCTCAGATAGACCCTCCAGAATTCCTCAAACCCTAGTCTCAGATAGACCCAATACAAAACTCCAACACTGGTCTCTGATAGACCTCATATCATAACTCTGACTGGTCTCTGACAGACCCCACAACTGTCCATAAATACCCAGGATCTCAGATCAAGAAATAACCGGTATCGGAAGGTCTAGTTACCTGCATAACCCCCAAACCCTCTCGCAGGTAGGTGTCCTAGTAACTGACAAAGGTATGGCATCCTATGCGGTCGTCGGCGTCACAGACTTTCAGGGTTGATGATACGATTCCCAGAAGGAGTGGCATCATCAAATCCTGAAGAGGCCTCACTTAGCCAACTTCCAAATGATCGGTTCCCGGAGTCGACAATTCAGCTAACCAACAACCCCTTCGACCCAAAGGGTAGAAAAAGAAGTCAACCAGAAGAACCTCGTCCGAGTGTAGATTTCGTGGGACACTAATGCAAGCAAAGCCGGCACGCGCCCACTACTTTCTACTCTAATTCTAGGTGCACTCAAGCCCAGGTCCGGCTTATCTCTCAATCATAGAATCACCCGTCACACCCCAATACAGCAATAATAACAATAATATAATGCTGAAAGTAAATGACGAAAATATAAATCCATACAAAATCCTCGACGGGAAAACAAGCGCTAGGATTGACTCGCTTGAGGGACGTTGGATCCCAAATGCATAAGGAACTATCGCGGTCCTTAGCAGCCAGGGGACGTTGGATCCCCAGCAGAGTCGCCAGTTGTCGCTACTGCGAAAATCGGCGCCGGCTGAACAGAAGAGTCGCCACCGTGCGTTATTTATCCCAACGGAGGGAAAGGAAACGCTCGAGGTAAACCTACCGCAAAACGGGGAAAGGTATGGTCATCGCAACCAAAACCTGGATTTGGGAGTCGGTTACGCAAGGGGAAGGTATTAGCACCCCTCACATCCGTCGTACTCGACGGGATCCACGCTTGTTTTCGGCTATGGATTGTTATTTCTATCTAAACTAAGGGTTAAGGGTTAAAAAGAAAATAAAATGACTCGGCAAAGTATCGCACTTTATGCCTACGTATTCCCGTCTGGAACGAGAAATCAGAGTCAACGTAGTTCGCCTACCTACGGGAAAGGAGGGGAAGGTTGCTCGCTAGGATGTCGCATCCTATGCCTACGTACTTTCATACAGCATGAAAGATCAGAGCAAACGTAGTTCGGGCCACGTACGACACAAGTCTGTTTTGATTGTTTTTTATTCCTTCTGAAAAAGGGTTTTCCTGATTAACAGTCCAAGCGGACAAAAATGACGTTTTGATGAGTTCACATTCTTTTACGGAAGAAGTGTCTTTTATTGTGTTTGAAATATTTATTGTGTTTTTCAGTTTGTTTTGAGAAAGAAGAGATAGAACTCTAACCTACGGTTGAAAAGGGGATCAAACTAACCTAGTGTTATCATGCATGGGTTAAGACCTAATGTCTATCATGCTCCTCTCTTGCGCAGAGAGAAACAGAGATCCTAAGGGAATAGACGGAAACAGAAACAATTGCATATATACAATAAAGCAGTAAAATGCATGGATGCAGCAATACAAGCGAGGCAAGGGAGTCCCACTCAACCTCGAACCTAGAAAACAACAGGCAAAGGTGAACAAAATTCACTTTCAACCTACAGGTTAAACAGCAAGCAATACAGTCAGGGAAAACCAATCAATACATCAAGAATTAAACAGCTAAAAGAAAACAGCAACAGCAGTTCTGCATCAACATCTGTCTTCAAGTCATCTTCATCCATCTACCAGCTTCAAGCAAGCCTCAGTCTTTATCTTCACAGCCTTCAAGCAAGGTCTTTATCTTCAATCTTCTAGGGCTTTTCTTCAAGTCTCAATCTCCAAGATGAATATCAGTCAACAAGATGAAATGGATGTTAAACAGTCAATTGCCTACCAAGGGTGGCTCACTGACTGTTAACATGATACAAACAATTTTCTCTCAAAAGTTCTATCTTTTAAATACATCCACTAATCCTTCCAAAGGAAGGAGGTGGATATTTAAAAGAGACTTTGAATCATAGAGAAAGAATGGAGGCAGACAAGGCCTTCCATGTTTGTGAATCAAGTTCTCTACTCTAGAGCTCAGCCTAGCTCCTAAACCCTATAGCCTCCAACAGCTGCTAGCAAGAATCTCTTCATCAACTCTGGAAGTTGGTCTTCATTCTCTTTGATCTCCAATGGTCTTCATCAGCACAGTCTTCAGCTCAAACCCCAAGCCCCAAACAAGCCCAGTACCCCACACAGTCAAAAATAAACCCTAGAGAGGGCACACCACATAGTCAAGCAAATACAAGCAGTATACTGATAGCAATAGTAGAATAGGGGAAACCTATTAATTTCTAAGGGATCTATTAGCTACCCATAATCCCTATAGTCCCATACCCCAAAGATTCAATCTATAACTCCTAAAAGAAATGATTTACTACACCTGTGTTATCTCCTAAACCCTAGTTTTGATTCTCCTAATCACACCTAAACAAATCACCTAAAAATTAATCCTAAAATTATGAATTAAATCCTATGATGAAGCTAAAGTCCTAAGTTAATCACCCTAAAAAGAATGGACCCTAAATCTAAGGGGAGCTAATTGAACTAAAATCAACAAAATTATGTACTAAACTAAATTCATTAAAAAGCTATTTAAAAGAAAAATGCACAAAAAATACTAAAACAAAATAAAATGCTAATTTTATTATTGGATATTTTTCTTAACAGAATTATGAAGCTACCACAAAAAGAATCAATTAAAAATAAGCCTTTTTCATTTTTATATGGATTTTACAAAATGAAGAAATATAAAAGAATTAAAAATGACAAAATAAAAGAAAATAAGAGAGGGGGTGCATTTAGTACATGCGCTCAGTTATATTTCCTATGGGCCAGAAGATGGGGGCGTGAGTAGCAGAAGTGTTAGGCCCAAGCACGCTCAGAAAATCATAAAGAAAAATTAAAACAAAAATAAAATCCAACGGTGCGAATAGCAGAAGAAACACGTTCATTTCACTTGGGCTTTAAGATAGGGGGTGTGAATAATAGGTTTGGATTCAGGCCTATGGTTTAGGTTTAATGAAACGCTGCGTTCAGCATGTTTCATTTCCCTCCGTTCTCAACTTTAAATTCTAGCCCTTGGATTTGAGTTTGAGTCAAAGGTCCATGCATGAATCTAAGGCCCTCCTTCATCGTCCCCAAACACCATTCTAGGGTTTCAGAATTCTTCCTCCATGCACGCATATTCCAGCCTCTCTTGCTCTCTCCATTCTCCATGAAATGCCTTGCCATTAAAAGCAAAAATGATCTATTCTTCACCCTCTACAGAACCACGGTCTTGGTTTCTTCAAAAACTCAACCTATAATAAAACACGATAGCTGGAAGTTCATGGTACACCTGACTGCCACTGAGATGGACTCTATTATTTCTTGATCATTCTTGTACTAATGTGCTCTCCATGTTGCACTGATTATTCTGAACTATTACACTACGATTAACATCCCCTAAACTAAGAGTTCTAGGTCATCAAAGTTTCAACACCATACCCTCAAACTCCATGGATGGCACTCAAACTCTCTGAATTCAATCATCTAACCTAACCTAACAACTCTAACCTAATAATTCTCTAACATGCTAACTAAATCAACCAATTCGATAAGATTACCAACCTGGTGTAAATGATGAAAACATGTGGGGAATTCTTCAGATCCAAAGCTTGCAATGATCTGGATTTGATCAACACACTTGATCCTTGATTCTGTACGCAATATCCCTTGCTCAAACCTCTTGGATTCTTGTAACCACTTCTTCTTGCACTTTGGATGATGAAGTTGGATAGCACGATTTCTCTTCAATTCAAACAAATCTTTGATGGAAATTGGATCTATGAATGATTTAGATGAGGATAGGATCAAGAACTTTGGAAATTGATGGAAATTTGATGGAGTTTGAAGTGATTTTGCAAAGTGGAAGAATGAGGTATAACTTGGTATTTTGATCACAATGATTCACCAACCCTTGAATGAAACCTCTCAATGCAATATATAGATGACATTAGAAAGCTCTAGAACTTTGTAGAAACTTCCCATGCACACTTTCCTTGAATTTTGGATTATGTTACTTCATACATAAGTAACCAAGCATAACTCCCAAATCTTGAACCAAAATCAAAAATCCACTTTTGCCAATGTTCTTAAAACATTTTTTCCAATCAAAATGACCTATAATTTCATCCCATTTGGCCAAGTTATGAAAAATCTCAATTTTAGGTCACTTTATATTCATTAAATTCACCAAATTTGAAACCTTGAGCTATGAGCCTTTCCAATCTTTCATGGTCACTTTTCTAGACTCAAAATGTCATTTGGAGCAAGTTTGATGTTGTGAAGTTTTCCATTTGAAGCATCCTTGTATGAGTTTTGGGCATAGGCTTGAAATGACCTGTAATTCTCAAATGACCAAAATACCCTTTGCTTGCCAAGACCATAAGTAGAGTTCCACAAATCATTTGAAGGCATACCATACCTTTATAGAAAGCTAAGACAATGAGGAACAACTCTTATGTTGACTAGAAATTCATTTGAAATCTCCTTGAGGGGTAAAAGTTGCTTGTAAGACAAGTAACTTTCACAGACAAAATTTCAGATACCTCAGATGACCTGTAACTTGCAAGGACCATAACTTGAGTTCTATAAATCTCCTTTATGTCTTCCACCACTCAAATTAAAGGTCTTGAGATCCTTTACAAGTTTCATGTTGGCCAAGGATCCATTTGAAGCTTTCATTTTGAATTGCCTTGCTTGGAAGTTTGACCTAAATCAGGGGATTTTACACAGAAACCCTAATTTAGAAACTCCTCTTCTTCTTGATTTCTCTTGATTTCTTCTTGGCACAACACCACATCCTTCTCTACATGTCAAATGATGAACCCCACATCTCTCCAATAGACCTTAATACCTCTCAATTAATCATTTGACCTAGGGTTGACCCAGGGTTGACCCAGATGAAACCCTAGCTGACTGTCTTCAATTGCAACTCTTGTGATCACTCCAATGACTTGTCTCACTTTCAACAATAACTTTCTAGGACCTCTATGATGTCTGTATACCCTCCATGCTCAGCTCACAGCTCACAATTTCTTTGATGATCTTCAAATACCCTCAAATAGGAGATAGATTCACTGCTTGACCCACTGACTTCTTAGCTTTCAATTCCTTTCTGATGACTTGGATATGCTTGAATTTGAATAATAACCTCTTGATAGGCTCATAGAGATGAGAATAGTAATTGGTCCCCTGTTGGATGACTTGCTATGCTATGCTATGCAGATGATTAGACTATGTACATGACTCTATATGCAAATGCTAATGCAATTGAAACATAAACCAAGTGAAGTAGGTTGGGCAAATTTTAAGGTGCAACACAAAGCATACCATGAGACAAAGATATCGAACTAGTTGAATCGATTTCGAGGCAAGAAGTGAGGTGCGTTAATGAAACTGCCGAGTACAATGGAAGGAGCGACTGCACCAACCAAGCTCCGCGACGGACCTGAACGGAGAAAGAACAATGAAAATTAAGATTCTATTAAATGGTAAGAAATGGAAGAATTGAAGTGAAGATGAAGACTTGTCGGACGGTGACGGGAGAGCGAGTTCTGAGGAGAAACGGTGAGGAGGATTTGGGCTTTGCGATGGTGGATTTGATTAGGGAGAACGCTGGTTGTGAGAATGATCGGAAACGAAAAGCCATTGGAGAAATTAGCGCCACCTAAATTTTTACAAAGCTAGGGTTTTAAGCTGAATTGGAAGAAACTGAACGCAAAGAAAGGGTTTTTCGAAGGTTTTACTTTTTTTGTCCTTTTTCAATTTTTATTCTTCTCCTTTTCTTCTTTAACTTCAGTATTTCATAATGAAAAAAAAAAAGAATGGTTTAGTTAAATTAAATTTAAGAAGAAATAGAGGATATGTGTTTGTTTTTAGAAGTATCATAATAATTTTTTAATTATTTTATTAAACAAGAATGAGATACTAATTACTATATAAACTTAATCAAATGATAAAAGTGACTTTCTTCTAATTAAGAGAACATAGTTTTAAACTAAATCATGTCACGTAACATAGAGAATATATAATAGTTGAAATAAGAGGGTAAGAGTGAAACCATGATCCTGGATGAATGTGAATCTCCGACTGCTTGAGAAGAATCCAGCACCGTGTCTCACGGTGGAGAAAAAGAAAAAAAAAAGTACTCAAATCAAAATCTATTTGGTTCATTAAAGAGCTTGAATGAAGGAGAGCTTGAAAATTTCTCTCAACCTTCATTTCCAACTGCCTATGTCGAAAAAAAGAGTATGTGGTTGACGATGGGGTTGCTTGAAACAAAAATATTAAAATACATTGTCATGAAAATTATAATAATTATAATAATTATTTATTAAATTAATTAATAAAATTGAAAAGGTTGGAAAATAAAAATGAAAGAAAAAAGTAGAATTAAAGGAATAAAAAAAATAATGATTATGATTGGCTAAAATAATTGCGACAGTTCGCCTTAATTGTCGCGAGTGTGGAAAGATGGCAGTTCTTTGGTAACTGTTGCAATTATTTTATACAACATGCCTAAAAAATCTGCGATTGTTGGCTTAAACCGTCGCGAGAACTGTCGTAGTTCAGAAATAAGGACGGTTTTTTGATAACTCTCGCAAAAAATCTATGACAGTTGACCCTAACTGTCGTGAAAACCGTCGCAATCCAGGAATAAGGATGGTTTTATGATAACTGTCGCAACTCAAGTGTCATAAATCTACTTTTTTCTTGTAGTGAGTCTCAAGGGTGATCCAACGCCTGCAGTGCATCTTCTTCATTCAGACATTCAGATGGAGGGAATTTACAGACGGTGGCCTGAGCAGTGGCGCCACCATCTTCTCCGGTGAATACCAACACACAGTTTATCAAAAATTACAAAATGATACATCATCTTGTCCAATTTTTCATGCTGATCATGAATCCAGCCTTAGAATCATCTAAATCTCCATGGATTTTCAAACCCGATAGCTATTCCAAAATACACCTCAATCTTGAATCTCATCAGAACTTCAATTAAATGCACAGAAATGATCCTTATCTCATGGTGATCATCTTACCCTATCCAATCTTGATTATCAATCCAAGAATTGCAAGAATTCAGCTTCAATAGAAAATGATCCACATCCTAACTTGTCTCTAATTCCCAAATTGATCAGCTCAAATCCATCTATACATCATCCAGATCCTAACCACCTATACATTTCTATCTATCTCCTCCTAGATTATGCACAAAAATGAAATGTACCAACCTGTGTTCAGAGGTGTAACAGAAGAGGTTCTTGATCACTTCAGCCTCCAACATGATGCAGATACACTCCAAAACTCCTTCTAAAGCTGATGCAATCTTCAATTTCCCTTGATTTGGCCTGAAACTCAGAATTCGATTTCTACTTGCAGCTCTGAATTTTCAATGGCTCTCTCTGCTACTAGCTTCAAACTCTTCCCAAAAAATGGCTGAACACACTTACCAACTTATATAGAACTCATTAGAATCATCTAGAACTCTCTTAAAGCTTCAGAATGAGAAATTGGATTTTCAAATTCTCTCCAAAATCTCACTTACACCAGTCACGATTCCCACTCTGTTTTGGCTTTAGCAAGCTTGCATTCAACTTCTCATGAGATTTTGAACATGAATGGTGGTGATTCTCCCCTTGTTTCAATCCAATGGCTTATGTATGTCATGTTACTTCATCATGAAGAAACAAAGAAAAAGGGCATGATATTGTACTCAAATCAAAATTCTAATATTGAGAAAGTTTCTAAAATGCTTTTTCCATTCAAAAAATGATATTACTTTGCTTCATTTGCACACAAAATGATTTATTTGAATTTTTGGTCATTTAATGCCTTTAATTCTTCCTTTTTCACAACCTTTTGATCCAAGTCTCCCCTTGAGCCATTTCAATGCCTCCTTGATACATGGTCAAGGTAAAAACCCAATTTTGAGCAACTTTCAAGTTGAACAAAATTTCATTTGAGATGTCTAAGTTGGTGAAAATGACCCATAACCAAAAATGACCTATAATCATAACTTCCCAAAATACCCTTGACTTGTCAAAGCCATAACTTGAGTTCTACAAATCCTATCAAGGACTTCTAGTACTCTCTAGAAATCTAAGAGAATAAGGAACAACATTCATGTTGACCAAAAGTTCATAGGAATCATCCTTCTTGGGTAAATGTTTCATGCAAGTTGGGTAACTTTCAAGCTCCAAATTCATATGCCTCAGATGACTTGTAACTTGTCTGGCTCATAACTTGAGTTCTATAAACCCTATCAAGGACTTCTAGTACTAAAATTAAAGCTAAGATCATGCTCTACAACAATAATGTTGGGGTCAAGATGAGATGACAATCATATCTTGAGTTAAATTGCCTTGAAGATAGGGGTCAAACTAGGGGATTTTACACTGTCAAGTCTTAGAAACCCAAGCTTGAAACTTCTCAAACTCTTCAATCATGATGAGTTAACCTTGAAATCATTCTTAGAACATCTCATTGTATCCATACATGGTCACATGGATCTTGAATTAAGTCTCAACCTCCTTCAAATCCTCAGTTGACTTAGGGTTGACCCAGTTAAACCCTAGCTGCATCAATCCTGGCTGAGGCTTCTTATTCTTACACAATGACCTGCCTAGGCCTCAAAGTGCTCTTCAAAACTTCTAATGAGCTCTCTCAAGACCTCAAGTACAACCTTATGACCTCAGAATCATCTGATGGCTTCCCACAACTCTCAAGTTAGGAGACCTACACACTTGGCTTCAACCACTCTCTCTGAGGATCTTTTAACTTCTCTGACAAGGATATCAACCCTTGAACACTTGAATAACCTTATTAGATAGCTTCATAGTCTTGTATAGCTCTTGATTGGTAATCATACCTCTTGATCTCCTGTATACATGTCAATGAAATGCAAATGATAATGCTAATGTGAATGAAATGAAACATAAGCTAGGTGAAGAAATTTTGGGCAAATTTTGGGGTGCAACAATTAGTTGCCTTGAAGCTCGAGCATGCCTCCAATAAGAAAGACTTTGAGGACAAGATCCCTACCATGGAAGCTGCCGCGACCCCCGCTAAGGATGAGGACGAAGAATTGAAAGCTCTGGGGACTCGTGTTGAGCTGATTGCCAAGATTAAAAACCTCAAGCAGGACTATGTAGATGTTGCGGCGATGAGCTTCGAGAATGTAGTGGCTCTGCTTCAGCTTGCAAATCTTGGGGTCGAACTCTCCACCGAGGGGACCGGGGTTCTAAAATAGGGTGTTGACGGCAAGATAGCTGATCCCCATTTTGACGATGATGACGAGGGGACCCAGCCAGAGGAGGAAAAAGTTTTGATTTATTTGTTTGTATTTGTTCGGCTTATGTGCCATGAATTGTAATATTTGAGTGTAGTCTCCTTTTTTTGTAATATTGTGACAGTATCGGGCTTCTATGGTCGTTTTAATCCAAGTTCATTTTACTTTTATGATCTCCTCGTGTATACCTTGCTCGTGCATCTTTCGTATTTTACGTGTGCTTATTTTCTGTTGTGCCCGTGTATGTTTTGTACGCCGAGTATGTGGCCTCAGTTAATACTTAATGTTTGAATGCGAATTGTTTTGCTAAGTATATGTGAGGTCTTACTCGACACAATTTGTGCTCGATAGGTTAGGGAACTTGTTTGAGTGATCGAAGTTGGTTTTCGATTGATAGTGGAGGAAAGATCTCGGTTGAGGTTTTAACACTGCAGCGTGAACTTCCCATCGCGATCTGGGTGTTCTGCCTTTCTGGTACAACAACAGCGAAACTCATTCGAGTTATCCTAGTCGGGATAGGGATTTGCTCGTCGAAGAGTGGAAACCTTCCTTTTCGTTAAAGTTTGGGATGTTGTGCTTGTTGTGCATCCTTTCGTCGTTGAATAGGGTACATCGACTGCTAAGCTTAGCTGTAATATTTTTTCAGTTTTTATATGTTCCATGGTCGAGCAAGTTCTTCCCTTTCCAAGTTTTCGAGGTAATAGGCCATGTGTTCCATTTTTGCTCGGACGCGATAGGGGCCTTCCCAGTTGGTGGTGAGCTTGCCTTCCCAAGGGTCTTTGTGATTCCTTCACCAAGACCAGACTGCCTATCTAGCATTTCCGTCTTATGAATTTTGCATCATGTCTCAGGGATATCTTTTGTTTTAACGAGGTTTCCCGAAGAGCTGCTCTTGACCGAATCTCTTTGACCAGGTCGAACTCTTCTCTTAACGACTCATCGTTCATCTCTTCTTCGAGGGGAGATTAAGTTATTCGAGATGGTTCTCGGATCTCCACGGGGATGCATGCTTTGGTCCCATATGTTAATTGGAACGGGGTTTCCCCGGTGGTCGAATGTGGCGTAGTTCTATAGGCTCGGAGTATGTTGTGTAGCTCCTCGGCCCATTTTTTCTTGGCCTTGCCCAGTCTTCGCTTTAGGCCTTGCAAGATCACTTTGATCGCGGCTTCATCCTTCCCGTTTGTCTAGGGATGCTCGACCGAAGTGAAGTATTGTTTGGTGTCTAGCTTGGTGATGAAGTCCTGGAAGTTTTTGTTCCTGACTGCGTCTTGTTGTCGGGGACAATCACTTGTAGTACGCTCAATCGGGAGAGTACGTTTCTCTTGTAGAAACAATGTATGTTGTACACGTAGATTTTGGTGAGGGCCTCAGCCTCTATCCACTTTGTGAAGTATTCGATGCCGACTATCAAATATTTATTCTGGTACAACCCTGTAGTAAACAACCCGAGGATGTCCATTCTCCACCAGGTGAAAGGCCACGGGGACGAGAGTGTTTTGAGCTCGTTGGGCGATGCCAAGTGCAAGTCCCGTGATGTTGGCATTTATCGCACCTTTTGGCATATTCCTGCGCATCATGCTGGATAATAGGCCAATAATATCTTGCTCGCAAGGCCTTCCGGGTGAGGGATCGTCCTCTGAGGTGTTGGGTGCTTATTCCTTCGTGGATTTCTTGAAGTATGTGGGCGACCTTGGACTCCTCGACACACTTGAGGAGAGAGATTTAGAATCCTCATCTGTATAACTTGTCTTCGATCAAGATATAGGAGCAATCTCTGCGCCTGATTACGTTAGCCTCTTTCTGGTCGAGGGTAGTTCCTCCGTGGTGAGAATTTTGAGAGTGAGTATGAGAAATCTAAGAGGGGAAATTATGAGCAATGCCTCTGATTTATAGAGTGGTGAAGGGTAGTTTAGGGATTGGTTTGAAATGGAAATTATGTTCTGATCCCTTATGGAATTTTGTAATGACCTCTCTTGTAATTTAACATGAACCTTGATGACCTATAAATGAAAATGGATTTTAATGGTGTGATCCTCAAATAAGTTTTCCTTTCAATTTTGTGTTTGACTTTGTCTTGATCCCTTGCCAAATAACCTTGGTCTTTGAAAAATGAACATGCACTTTGTATGACCTGCAATGTCTTGTCTTGCATTCAGATCAAGCAACTTAAAGGATTAGTGTAATGAAAAGACCCATAAAGAGATTAGGTCAACCTTGCAATCAAATTTGATCATGCCCAAGTGCAATTCATAGTAAACAAACCAATTGCTTAACAATAGGGTTCTATGAAGCTTGATCCATAAGAAATTAACCAATGTAGCATAAAATAGCAAAACCCTTGAATCCATGATATGTATGCATTTGTGAATTAATGACCTAAATGAATGAAGTATGAATATGTAGATGAATGAACGATATTATCTAAATAATTGGTTAATAGAGAATTATGTATGGAGTGGAATGTAGCAATAACCCAGATAAAATTTAAAAAGTAGGGCAAATTTTAGGATATAATAGGTAATATGTTTGATGAAACCATGATTGGATCTTAAAATGTGACTTTTTTAAAGATTTGTTTTGACTTGAAAATTAAAGAAAAGTTGCGTTCCTTGCTCTATATATGAGCCTTAGGAAATTTTATTCATGCAAGATCTAAACACATGATAAATATAAGACAATGTCGCACGAAGGAGCTGAAAAATCGAAAGCATATGAATTAAAAATATTTGATATGTAAAGCATGCTGAAAATAGTTGTCAAGAGTAACTCTCTTTATTTCACACTACATACTTCTTCCATTTTCAATTCAAAACACTTAATTACTTTAGGGCCATTATAAAAACAATTAAAATGAATAATTCAATTCAACAAAATAAAATATAATATAAAAATATAGTCATGCAAGATTTGAACACATGATAAATATTAAATAATATTAGAAGATGGTAAAAAAAACACTTGAATATGACACATAACATATACTAAAGATTATATGAAAACGTAAATTCCTGAATAAGTAAATCCACAAACCCATCAAAGTAAAGAAATTGAAAATTTTCTTTTAAAAATAAGAGAAAATGATTTAGTGTCCCGAATATTAAACATGTGTGTTTAAATGAATGTACAAATCCATCAAAATTTCAATAGTTAAAATCCAAAATATCTTGAAATATATTATAAGGACTAATTGAGTTCATTGATGTTTATACATTTACTGTATCACCTTCTTTTTTACCATCAATGAACTCAATATAAGATGGTAACAAAACATTTAGTGTACGCCTTAATCCAAAATATCAAAATTTCCTCTAAACATCAATGAACTCAATAGTTAAAATCCAAAATATCCAAAAGATGAATTGACATTGAACAATAGAGGAAACAAAACAAATCACCTTAGATATTATTTTGTTCAAGAAAAAATTAATACAAAAGAAGCACATAAGACAGATATGTTAACAAGGCGCAAATCTATCCATAAGCAAACATATTGTTGACTCAGATATTGTTGATGTGTTCTTTTGAGTTTCCCTTCTCTCTTCTTTCTCTTCTTCAAAACCCTCTTTGGATTTGTTCCTGTTGCTCACGACTCTCTCTTTCAGCTTAGCTAGCTCCCCAACCCACACCTCTACCATGCCTGACATTATATTCAGATCAACTCCTCCTCTTTATTAGCAAAGAGAAAGTTTTCTTTTTAATGATGGTTGTAATAATAATAGAACTATATCATGGTTTATATAGAGACTAGAAATAATGGAAGGAATATAAAAATGGGATATTCGTTACAAGTTTTTATTGGTTGATTATTAATTGGATTAATTATTTATAGTATTTGTAAAAAATATTAGTGTGCTTTGAAAAAAAATGGTGATTTTAATTGAAATTCATATGCAATAAAAAAATTATAGTCTTTATTTTTACAATTTTTATATTAAGTATGATGAAAAAATAAAAAATACTTTACAATAAAAGTTTAACAAAATTAGTTTTTACAAGAAAGATTTCAAAATTACTCTTCTATAATTAAGATAGAGAAATTTTTTTTTAAAATAATCGCCAAATTTTGTGAAAAGATGATTGATGTAATTTGCAATTTAAAAAGATCTTTAAGAAAGAAGACAAAAAAGACTTTAGGAGATATTTATAGATAAGAACAAAGATAGTGTGCAAGATATTTAGTTTATAAGATGAAAAAATGTTAACTAAAAAGTCTATAAATCTAGTTTTAAGAATTTTTCTTTTTTTGAAAAAAATGGAAATTTAAAATATTTTAGTTTTCACATAGATAATTTATATATAGATTTTTTTTAAATGCTGGAATTAAACTCAGGATTTTGAATAATTTTGAATCAATCTCGATGAATAAGATTCAATCACACTGATCGAATTCCCTCTTGTTCTCCGCTCTTCACTCGAGTGAATCAATCAATCTTGGTTGCAAGATTGTCTTGTTGCACAATGGTGATGAAAACAACAAAAGAAAATTGAATTAGGGAAGAAGAAGAGGTTCAGAATTTTCACGAAAATAGGGAAGAAGAAGAATTTCTGCAGAGTAACTCTCTGCTTTCAAAACTGCAATTTTATTCAAGTGAATTTATATACAAAAATAGAGGTTACTCCCTATTTATAGATTTAATTTTCTTGTTCCGTAAGCAAAGTCCAAAAACAAAAGCCCAAAATTCTTAATTCTGCTAACTCTACAAAATTAGGTTTAAGACAAAATCCATGATGAGGCTAACTCTTCGACACTTTGACAACTAGGTGTTTCAACACACACACACACACTAGGCTATTTCTACAACTTCTTTGTCCTTGTAGAGCAACCCGCTTCAACACAAGAAATTACAATTCAACACACTGTTGAATGCCAAACATGCTTTAAATTAATCCATATTATTTTAGGTATTTTTCATCTCATTTGTTATGTTTCAATAAATTTATTCCATGTTTACATTTTATTCTTCAATATGTTGCAAATATCTTTGGTTGCTTTGATTTGTGTATTATTATGCAGGAATGAAGCATAAAACACCAAAGAGTAAGATACAAGGAAAATTGACAAGGAAGCCAAAGAAAATGGAAAGATTTAACATGTTCGTTGGGGGAACAACAGTGAGCAGCCAGCGAATATTCGTTGGGCAGAGTAGCAGCGAAGTCCAGTGAACCCTCTCAGATTAGAGACAGAAAAAAATGATTATAATTTTGATGGGAGAACTTGTAGCGAGTGTTTGTTGTGCGAAGTTTCAGCGAGGTCCCAGCGAGGAGGAAACCTTTGATAGCATTAAGGAAAGGACCATAAGTTCATGTGCGAACTTGTAGCGAAAAAGCTCGCAGGGTGAAGAAGTGTTTGCTAGGCGAGTTCAGATATTTTCCCAGGGGCGGTTCAACTGTTCAAAGGCGCTTTAGGTGCCATAAAGTAGTCATCGCTAGGCGAAGAAAGAGTTTGTTGGGCGAACTTTGCAGACTTTAATTGTACTATATAAGTACTTTTCACACTTTTTGAGGATCCTAACCCCCATTTTCACATAGAAACTCATTTCTTCAGCATTTCTTCACCAAAGAGTGATATTTTTCAAATAGAAGTTGGATTCGCATCCGAGTTCGATTCTTCGATGTGGATGCTCATTCATCTTCTCTCATTAATTGTAAAGCAAGCTACCATGTTTATGGGTAGCTAATTTCCTTTGTATGAAAGGTAGAGGTAGTCTACCTTAGCTTTATGTATTTCTTTTGATTGACTTTGTATGAGAACAAGTGATGATTAATATATGAATATTTTTTTTCTTAATGATCGATTTTGGTTTTGTAAAATTCTAGACATAGATTTTATGGAACTTAACCTAAAATATTCATCTATCAGTTTATAGATTGGAGAGATCAGTCAATGGTTTATATTTGCTTTGTATTGAACTTAAAGCTTACTATATTGGTTGTTATATGGAGAGATGTGTAGCGATGAATATGATATTTCTCACGATGTCGCTCTAGAGATAGACGCTAATGAGAGAATACACGGTGATATTAATCGGATCCGACTTCATATGCAACATTGAAAGAATACGTATAAGTTAGGATAGATGAAAACTAATTTTGATATACCTTGTTAATCAAACACTTTATAATTTATAAGATTTGTTACTAAAAATTGTGACAATTTATGAAAAGAAATTAGAAAATCCTTTTTCTTAGAAACTATTGAACAACAAGCATTAAATATCAGAACAATCCCTATAGAGACGATAACAAAAATCCCCCTTTAACTACGATTTGAACAAAATGGCGTTGTTGTCGGAGATTGTTGTTGATATTGCAAGCATTGCAATAGTTTATTGATTTTAAGATCTTTGTATTGTGATATCTTACCTCTGTTTATTTTTCTTGCGTTGTTTAATTTATTTGGTTAAGTGTGCAGGTTCTGTTTATGCGAGGCAGTGTACCTGCGGACCAACTTCTTTTTGATCTTGAGGTTGAAAGAACCTTTCGGAAGGTCAATAGTAGAACTAGAAGGAGAAGGAAACTTGCCAAAGAAAGACGAAAGCATGGAGAAACTTCTTCATCTACACCCATTGTTACACCAAACATGAAGATCCACCACCACCACCTCCTGCATCAACCCCATGTGTTAATAATCCAAGAAACAGTGCTCAATTTGCATGGAATACCAATGTTGCGGTGAGAATTAGATGTCAAGCTATTGATTAACTTGAATCTTAATTCATTGAAATTCACCACCGAGCTTTGATTTATCCAAAGGAAAGGTTAAAGAAAGAAAAAGCTTTTGCGTGATGTAACAAAAACGCTGGAGTTTCGAGGATCGGGGGTTAGTTATGCCTAGTGTAGTTTTCACATCCTAAACATCTGTAGTACTCTACAGGAACCTTTTGTGTGTATGTGTGTATGCTAAGTTATCTAGGTTGTTGTTTGCTAGGGTTATGAGATCAAGGTTAAGGTAGAGACCTAAGGGTAGTTCTATGTTTGCTCGCAAAAATATCGCATCTTATGCCTACATATCCTCACTAGGATGGAATCAGAGCAACCGTAGTTCTCCTCACTAAGGTTGAGAAATACTTGACTATGGTCAAGATTCTAAAGGGGTAACAAAAATAACAATGGTTGTATAGAGTTTGACAAAAATCTCTAGATCTAAGTTTAACACTCAAGGGGATTGACTTTGACAAAAGCCAAAAGGGGAGTAAGTAATCATGACAATGATCCTTACATAGGGTTAACAAACTCTATCTTAAAGTTCTAATTGAAGGATACTACTAATAAGGGGTAGGTCTTTAGACTTAAAGAAAAGTCTAATGGATATAGGTTCTAACTTAACTAAGTTAAAGGACCTAATGACTTAACCAAGTCAAGGGGAGGGGTAATGAGCTATCTATGATAGTGAAGTCAATAGAGAGACTTCCTTTAGAATAAGGGATAACAAGGCAACTGGATGAGACCTAACAAGCTACATCACTTGGGGAAACTTAACAAAACCTAAACACACATATGCATTCACTCAAACACGATGAAGATACAAATAGCAAGGTAGCAACCAAGAAAGCTAAGGGTAAGCATGTAACAACATCAAGCAAGGAACAAGGTTACAACCAAATATTCACTAACAAGAAGTTTGGAAACAAACCAAATGGTTACAACTGAAGGTAAAAATAGATGTTACAACATCTAAAAGGGGATGATGATAAGGTTCTTACAAGACCAGACATCAAAAGCATAAGTGAATCATGCATAAGTCAAAACATTACTTATCATGGCCAAGGTTCAAAGACCAACATGCACAGATCATGACAACATGGATACAAATCAATTAGAGGTAACAACAAAAACAAACTTGTACAATAATTTTACATGTGTGACAACAACCTGTGATTTGTGATGAATCATGTTAGGCAAGAAGGTGACAACCAACATGGACAAGCATGAAACATGTGTAACAACAACATTTTCATCAATGATATTCAAACAAAACTCATGCAAACAAGTTATAACTTGAATTAAATACGGTATATGAATCAATGGAAAACAAATCTATCATATTTAATCATATTCAAGACATGTTGATGGCAACCAATCATGGATGGGCAAGAAGAGTAATTAACAATTGTTCAAGCATAGATTTCAAACTTCACAAAGGGAAAAGTGAACAAGATTCATGGTAAAAACCAAGGCAAGGAACAAACCTAAATATTTTATGGTTCTAACAAGACACATAAACAAGTGAGATGAGGGTGAGAGATCATGTTCATGAGGTTACAACATCAAGAAGCATATCATGATTCACAAAAACGTTTCAAAGTATACTTTCATATTCATACATTTACAAAGGCAATTATAATCATGGTAAAGCAAAGATCCAAGTTTTTTAAAACATATAAACATGTTAGACATTAAAAAATGATTCATAAAAGATCATATTACAAGAAAAATCAAATACCATGTCAAGAAAGTTCATGAAAATCAAAGAAAAACCCTAAAAAGGCCATGTCATTAAAGTGGACCAAAGTGTTTCAAAAATAACAATTCTTGAATTATTTCTTCAGAAATTGAAACTATACATATTAAGGAGCATTATGCAAAAAGAGTGGCATCAAAATGATAAAAATCAAAGAAGTTATGCACATTTGAAAACTAGGTTCAAAACTAGGAAAACTAGGGCAAAAAAGCAAGGCAACTTGACCAAGGCTAGGCAGATTTGCAAGAAGGACCATAACTTGCTTAAAACTTAACGAAATTTAGTGAAACAAAAAATAAAATTGTGTATTTTTTCACAAGGAATCCAATGGTGGTGGTGGTTTTCTCAAATCATGCATCATATGAAAAACTCAAAGACATCATTGAAACAGGCAAGTCATGTGCAAGAACAATATGATAGTCTAATCTACATGTTTTAAGCAGCAAATAATGGTTCAAACAAATCATATGAGACATATAGAGAGTTCTTACAAGCATCATACACCAATAGACAAGCTCAAACAACAGATGGCATGTAAAGTGGCAAAAATGACAAGTGTGTGCAAGAAACATGTGACAGTCAGAAATGGACCAGCTTAGCATCAACCAAGTGATCAAACACAACATATATGACCTATAAATGATGTTTACAAACATAAATCACCTATGCCTAAACAGAATTAACAAGTTGCATATGGAAATGACATGTAAAGTGAGTTAGCAAGCCAAAACAGATGGACTGTCATGAGTACAAAAGTTTGTGATCAAGAAATGGTTCAAACATGACCTATAAGACATATCTAGCATGTTTATAATCAATGTACCTCAAAATTCAACATAACCGCAAAAGTTGAAAGTTGGAATACTTACCTCTTGTAGATTTTTTAATCCAAAAATCCAAACAAGAAATCCAGTTGATGGATGATGATTCATATAGCTCCAATTTGCTCCAAACAAGATGTCCAAATGATGAAAACTTCCCTAACCATACTACCTTGATAGAATAGCTTCTTTTGCAAGAAAACACCAAGAGTTTCAAACTGAACCTCCAGGAAATGGTGTTACATAACTTTTGTAATTCCTTGGACAATTCAAACAACTTATATGGGGAGTGTTTAAAGTGTTAAAAAGATTGGAAATGGTCTAGGCGGTGACTTGGCTTTGAAAGTGCAGAAAAGTCAAAATTCAGTGGTATGAGAGTTGACTTTCTATTCTAGTAGGTTTTGGATGGTTGTGATGGTTTAAAAACCTCTAACACATGTTATGTGATGTGTTAGAGTGATTTACTTGGTGGTTTGATGATTGGAAAGAATTTTGGAAGAGTTTATGCAAAGGCATAATTTCTTCACAAAGAGGCAAGTTTCTACCACTTGCAAGAAGGTTGTGATCAGATAATTGAGAGAGATTCAACTTGGTTTCTAGTTAATTTTGGTGTAGTTTGGATGTAAGGAGTGTGTTCTATTTATAGGCAAGCTTGGAGAATGAGAGGCATGGACAAATTTTTCAAAATTTCCAAGTTTGCCCTTTTTGGAGGCAAAAATGAGCAAATCCAACTTGGGATCTCTTTTCTAAGCATGAGTCACTTCCCTATGTGTTTCATCACCATCAATAGCCTGAAAATAGTTGACATGAGGTGAAGGAAGAGACCAGCTGATGTGTGTCGTACCTCAAAAATACGATCTTCGCGATGCGCAAAACTAGGGTTTGCACGATCACGGATGGACTTATGAGAGTCGCCGCCGAACTTTATTTATTCCCATGAGAGGAAATAGAAAATATCGAGAAAACCCACAGGGGAAAAGGATAGGGTATGGTCATCGCAACCATGTTGGGTTCGGAAGTCGATTATGTAAGGACAAGGTGCCAGCACTCCCTGCATCTATCGTACTCGATGGGAACCATTTAAATTGTCTAGGCATGAAAGGTGTTTAAAATCTTATTGCTTGCTAAGGGAAAGATGGATGAATACTTGAGGGAAAATTAAAGTTTTTTATTATTGAGATCGTCTGAGTTTTCAACCCAATGCCTACGTATCTTAGAGGAAATCAGAATTCCATAGTTCTTGTTGAAAATATTTTTTGTTTGTTGCGTATTTTTTTATGGACGATGCTAGGAAGCATATCCTTTTTGAAAAGTTTTAAACAGAAAACCCAAGAGGCAAAAAGGTTTGAAATTTGTTAAATATTTTTTAGAGTTTGAAAAGTGGTTAAAGATAAATTAAAGTATTTTGGGATTTTTTTGGAAAAAAGAGATTTTAGTTTTAAAAAAAACTTGATAAAAGATCGAGGTTTGAAATAACATAACGATGATTGTAAAAGGCAGCCGACTTATGAGGGAAGTAACCATTTGACAATGGATCAAGGGTTTGAGAAAAAGTTAGGTCGATTCCTGTTAGAACACAGATTGGTTCTTAATAATATCTCTATGTTTTGATGATAACTATTATGAAATTTTGTATTTAAGAATTATATACTCTAAAATTTGCTTGAGAATATTTACTGCAGATAGTAAAGAAATTAACACTCCAGAAGCAAATCAGAATTGAACACAAGAAATTAGCTAGACTCTAAAGCGCCAGATGCATATATTAGAAGATTCTGATTGCTGCCAACAGAAGATCCTGAGCGTAGCCTCCAGAAGATTCTGAAGCAGAAGCTCCAGAAGGATCTGAAGCAGAAGCTCCAGAAGGATCTGAAGCAGAAGCTCCAGAAGAATCTGAAGCAAGTCAGAAGTATCTGAACAAAAGACGAATTTTGTATGAAGAGTTTTTCAAAGCATAGTTTCTACAAAAGATTCTGAAAGTACTAAAGCTGCCAGTACTAAAGTTCTGTCTCAAATATGCTCTGATCTTAAACACGCTGAAAGCACACCTGCTGCAGAAGACTCTGATTCAGCAAGACTCTGATCATCATCAGAAGGCTCTGATCTATTTAGACTCTGATGCATTTGTTGAAAACTGAAGAAGAATTATTCAAAGTTTATATTTGTTGGAGTGAACCAAACGTCTCTTTCCTTATTTATGCTAGACACAAGAACACAGACAAAAATGATTTTTCTATGCTTTCTTCTTCTAGGAAAGGTCACTTGATGTAAAGACAAAAAGTCTCAGACCTTTTGGACACTCTTCTCAACGTGAAGCTCACCTTGGATCAACTGCCTATAAAAGCGAGACTTCACCAATTTCTTCAGTTGACATTTTATTGAAAAGAAATCAACATTCAAGCTCTCATACTATTTCATATTCTTTCTAAGAATTATTTTCTTTGTTCTAAATAGTTAAGTGAAAAATCACAGTTGTGATAAAGCTTTATATAAGCATTCTTAAACACTTGTATTTGTATTACATTTGATTGTAAACCTTAAGAAGATCCAGTTAGGATCAGTAGTTCTTGAGAAGACTTTGAACTGTTGTTCTAAGTGCTTACTATTGTAATCAATTGATCAAATAGTGGATTAAGTCCTTGATTGAGAAAGGCAAATCACTCTAGGAAGGGTGGACTGGAGTAGTTGAGTTCAACGAACCAGGATAAAAATACTTGAGTTTTTATTTCTAAGTTTTAATTTTCATACTTATTCAACCCCCCCTTCTAAGTATTTTCTCACCTTCAGTTGGCATCAGAGCTCCGGTTCTGTGTGTGCTACCACTTAACAGTGACAGTAAAGATCCAGAGAAAAATACTTTGATATATATTTGGTTGTTACTATGGCTGATAATACAATGTCTAACATTAACAACAAATATGAAGAAAAGGACAGAATCAGCACTAAACCCCCTATGTTTGATGGGGAGAAATTTGATTATTGGAAAGACAGAATTGAAAGTTTTTTCCTTGGATATGATGCTGATTTATGGGATCTGGTCATAGATGGATATGTTCATCCCACTGATGGGAATGGCAAGAAGATAGACAGAAAATCTATGACAGATGCTCAGAAGAAAGAATTTAGAAATCATCACAAGGCCAGAACAATATTGTTGAATGCAATATCCCACACTGAGTATGAAAAAATTACAAACAGGGAAATTGCATTTGATATGTTTGAATCCTTAAAGATGACTCATGAGGGAAACTCTCAAGTCAAGGAAACAAAAGCTCTGGCTCTGATCCAGAAGTATGAAGCCTTCAAGATGGAAGACTCTGAATCTGTTGAAGCTATGTTCTCCAAATTTCAAATACTTACAGCTGGACTAAAGGTTCTGGACAAAGGATACTCTACTGCTGATCATGTGAAAAAGATCATTAGAAGCTTATCCACCAGATGGAGACCTATGGTGACAGCGCTGAAGATGGCTAAAGATCTGAACAAGATCTCCTTGGAGGAATTGATCAGTTCACTAAGAAGTCATGAAATAGAACTTGATGAAGATGAACCTAAAAAGAAAGGTAAATCTGTTGCTTTAAAATCTAATAAATCTACTAAAGCATTGCAGGTAATAGAGGAAAGCTCTGAAGAATCCTCATCTGAAGATGAAGATGAACTATCCATGCTGTCCAGAAGAATAAACAAACTCTGGAAGCATAAAGGAAAGAAGTTCAGAAACTTCAGGAAACCTGACCAAAGAAAAGAATCTTCTGGGCACAGAAGATCTGGCAAAAAGGAGGTTGTATGTTATGAATGTAAAGAACCTGGACATTACAAAAATGAATGTCCAAAGGTGCTGAAAGAAAAGCCTAAAAGAAAATTTGAAAAGAAGAAAAAGGTTCTGATGGCCAACTGGGATGATTCAGATACATCTGAATCTGAATCTGAGTCAGAAGAGGAATGTGCCAATGTAGCTTTGATGGCAGACATAGAAGATCAGGAGAAAGGAACTTCAGGATCTGAATCTGACTCTGACGCTGAAGAGGTAATGGCTAAACTTACTAAAGAAGAACTTATCAAAGTGTTATCAGAAGTTCTGAAAAGCTATAACAATATTAAGCTCAAATACAAGAAGCGTTAAAGTAATCTTGTATCTGAGAATAATATTCTCAAATCAAAAGTAGCTCAGCTAAATGAAAAGAACTTAAAATTGAAAAATGATTCTGAATTAGCTCAACAAAACTCTGATTCTGAAACTGAATGTGAATGCAAAAATATTTTGGAAAAATATGATTATAGCTTTCAGAAGTTTCTTGCTAAAAGCATAGACAAAAGCAAAATGGCTTCTATGATCTATGGGGTTAGCAGAAATAATAGAAAAGGAATTGGATATGAATCCTCCTCTGGAAAGGATTTAAATCCAAAACCTGTTGATAAGATTATCATCAAGAAAACTCCTTTATATTCCAACTTTAAATTTGGTCACTTGAATGATATTGAACAAACACGCTCTGAAAAGAATATTCATGTGTTTAAATCTAAGGCTAGTCAGAATAAACCTTATGTTGAAAAACAGAAGTTTAGACAAACCTTCAGAACCACTAACCCTAAAGGACCCAAGAAGATCTGGGTACCTAAAAGTAAAATAATTCCTGTTACAGATGTTCTTAGCAGCAAGGTCAGGACACCAATCATGGTACCTAGACTCTGGATGCTCACGACACATGACAGGAGAAAAGTCTATGTTCCAAAGCCTGGAGCTTAGATCTGGAGGTGATGTGAAATTTGGAGGGAACCAGAAGGGCAAGATCATTGGATCTGGCACCATTGGAAATGGTAAACTTCCCTCTATTACTAATGTTTTACTTGTTGAAGGGTTAAAGCATAACGTATTATCCATAAGTCAATTAAGTAACAATGGTTATGATATTACCTTTAATCAAAAATGTTGCAAAGCTATTAGTCAAAAGGATGGCTCTATCCTATTTAGTGGTAAGAGGAAAAACAACATTTATAAAATAAATCTTTCAGAACTTAAAGTTCAGAATGTTAAATGCCTCTTGTCTATTAATGAAGAGCAATGGGTCTGGCACAGAAGATTGGGGCATATAAATATGAGACGTATATCTCAGATTAATAAACTTAATCTTGTCAGAGGACTTCCTAATCTGAAGTTCACCTCAGATGCTCTTTGTGAAGCATGCCAAAAGGGGAAGTTTTCAAAATCATCTTTTAAATCAAAAAATGTTGTTTCTACTTCCAGACCACTAGAATTACTTCATATTGATCTGTTTGGACCAGTGAAAACTGCATCCATCAGAGGCAAGAAGTATGGATTAGTCATTGTTGATGACTATAGTAGATGGACATGGGTAAAGTTCTTAAAACACAAGGATGAGTCACATTCTGTGTTCTTTGACTTCTGCAAGCAAGTCCAGAATGAAAAAGATTTCAAAATTATAAAAGTCAGAAGTGATCATGGTGGTGAATTTGAAAATAAATATTTTGAAAAATATTTTAATGAAAATGGCATTGCTCATGATTTTTCCTGTCCTAGAACTCCACAACAAAATGGGGTTGTAGAGAGGAAAAACAGAACTCTGCAAGAAATGGCCATAACCATGATCAATGAGACAAATCTGGCAAAACACTTTTGGGCAGAAGCAATCAACACAACCTGTTAAACTCAGAACAGAATGTCTGTAAGACCTCTTCTGGAGAAGACTCCATATGAACTGTGGAAGAACAGAAAGCCCAACATTTCATATTTTCATCCTTTTGGATGTATTTGTTATATGTCGAATACTAAAGAAAATCTGAACAAGTTTGATTCCAAAGCACAAAAGTGTTTCATGCTTGGATATTCTGAACGCTCTAAAGGCTACAGAGTATACACCACTGAGACACAGATTGTGGAAGAATCTATTCATGTTAGATTTGATGATAACCTTGGCAATAAAAAGCCAAAGCAGTCTGAAAACTCTGCAGATAGAGAAGTAGTCTTTACAGAATCTTAAGTTCCAGAAGCAGACAAAGCTCAAGTGAAGAAACCAGAAGAAACGCCAAATGCTATTCCTTTAACTTCTCAGATGAACAATCTAAACATTTCTGAAGAATCAACTGTTAGAGGATCATCATCCAGAATTAAAGCTTCTCATCCAGAGAATGTCATTATTGGAAAGAAGGATGATCCCATCAGAACAAGATCCTTTCTAAGATCATCTGAAGCATCATTATTTGGACTGGTGTTAGAAATTGAACCATCTTCTGTAGATGAAGCTCTGCAAGACAATGATTGGATTATTGCCATGCAAGAAGAGTTAAATCAATTCACCAGAAATGATGTGTGGGATTTAGTTCAAAGACCACAAGGATTCAATATAATTGGAACAAAATGGGTCTTCAGAAATAAGCTAAATGAGAAAGGAGAAGTTGAAAGAAATAAGGCAAGGCTTGTTACTCAAGGGTACAGTCAACAAGAAGGTATTGATTACACTGAAACTTATGCTCCAGTGGCAAATTTAGAATCTATACACCTTCTTATTTCATTTGCTGCACAAAATACATCACTCTATATCAGATGGATGTTAAAAGTGCCTTTCTAAATGGTATTATAGAAGAAGAAGTTTATGTCCACCAACCTTCTGGTTTTGAGAATGAAAAATTTCCAGATCATGTTTTCAAATTAAAGAAATCTCTATATGGTTTAAAACAAGCTCCCAGAGCTTGGTATGAGAGATTGAGCAATTTTCTTCTGGAGAAAATTTTCATCAGAGGCAAAGTGGACACAACACTCTTTTGTAAATCAATTAAGAAAGATCTTCTAATTTGTCAAATTTATGTGGATGATATAATATTTGGATCTACCAATACTATGCTGGGAAAGGAGTTTGCTACATGTATGCAGGCAGAATTTGAAATGAGCATGATGGGAGAACTCAGATTCTTTTTAGGAATCCAAGTCAATCAAACTCCAGAGTGCACTTACATACATCAGACCAAATATGTTAAACAACTTCTGAAGAAATTTAACATGACTGATAGTAAGCTGGCAAAGACTCCCATGCATCCAACTAGCTCACTTGGCAAGGAAGAGGTAAGTAAGAAAGTAGATCAGAAGCTCTACAGAGGTATGATAGGATCTCTTCTTTATTTAACTGCTTCTAGACCTGACATATTGTTCAGTGTATGCTTGTGTGCTAGATTCCAATCAGATCCTAGAGAATCACACTTGACAGTTGTCAAGAGGATTCTAAGGTGTCTGAAAGGTACTTCTAATATCGGTTTGTGTTACAGAAAATCTGATAATTTCAAATTAGTTAGATTTTGTGATGCTGACTACGCTGGAGACAGAGTGGAAAGGAAAAGTACTTCTGGAAGTTGTCAATTTCTAGAAAGAAATCTAATCTCTTGGTGCAGCAAGAAGCAACCCACAATTGCCCTTTCAACCACAGAGGCAGAATATATTGCTGCTGCTGAATGTAGCACGCAGATGCTCTGGATGAAAAGTCAGCTAGAAGATTATCAAATATTTGAAAGTAACATTTCTATCTTCTGTGATAATACTTCTGCTATATGTTTGTCTAAAAACCCCATTTTACACTCTAAGGCAAAACATATAGAAATTAAGCATCATTTCATCAGAGACTATGTTCAGAAGGGAATCATAAATTTAGCCTTTGTTGATACAGATCATCAATGGGCAGATATTTTTACAAAACCCCTTGTTGAAGATATATTTCAAATTTATTCTGAAAAATATTGGTATGGATTTTTGTCCAGAATGATATTTGTCAGAAGAAAATTTTACAGATGCAAAAATGCCTAATGCTCTGAAGTATTTCTTCTGATTGCTTATTTATTTTCTTTAAATATTTTTGTGAAACTCTGAACTAAGAATCCTTAGAGGATCTGAACGTTGGTTAACGTTTCATTTCTCAAGAGAATTCAGAACACATGCAAGCAAACACGTGTCACTCCAAATCTGCAAAGGTGGCGTGTACACTACTGAAGAGACGTTTGAGGTGAAGTTTGAATAGTGAAAATCTTGATTTTCCCCCCAAATTGTCAGAAGCAATAAATGCTTGAAATGATTTTATTCTTTTTCATTTAATGCTTTGTTCAAACGTGACAAATTCTGACTGTTTGTATGCCTATGTGTTTTAGTATAAATACATCTCTTCTCTTCACATTCACACTTTTCACATCTCAGACATTTTATGCATTTCCATCTTCTCTTCTCTCTGCATAAAAACCCTAAGCGTGTGACAAAACCATCTTCAATGGCAACTTCATCATCAACTGCTGCATAATTTCAATCTACAATGATTGCAGTTTCCTCTGCTAACATGGGCGTAACTCCTTATTCTCCACCAAAAAGAACATTGCTCACACCTGTTGAAAAGCTGGAAGTTTTGTGTGAATCAATGGTAGAATTTGATTCACTTGCTGAGAATGGATTTGAGTTTCGTTCCATTATAGGTGCTCAAGGATGGGTGAAGTATTTTGATAGACTTTTTGGACCAGTTTACCCCCTTCTTGTGAAAGAGTTCTGGATCCATGCTTCAGTTTACCCTAAGTTTATTTTATCTTCTGTTCTGAGCAAAGAGATAATTATAACAGAAGATCTGATTAGGAAACTCATTGGCTATGAGGAAACAGATGGAGTATCACACTTGCCAGTTGGGCGTTTTGATATGGATGAAGTGTATGAAGAAGTGATGACTGCTGGACAAGCTTCTAATAAGTTCAAGGATCTGAAGCCTGACTACAAGATCTGGGCTAAGATCTTCATGGGATGCATTCATCACAGGAAGTCAACAAACTCTCCAGATTATGTCAATAATGAACAACTCTATTTTATGTATTGCCTCAGTCAGAGCACCAAGGTAGATTTTCCATATATTCTCTTTATGCATCTTTGGAATCATATAAATGCCTCTAGAGAATATATGAAAGAAAAAGGTCAGAAGATCAGAACCTGGATTCCATTTGGAAGGTTAATCTCAGATCTTCTAACTGAGAATGGACTTGTAACTGCTCTGTACGCTGCTGGAGTCACAGAGGAATTGGAATTTATTTTGGGAAAGCCTCTGAATGCCAAAAGTCTTCAGAGACTTAAAATAGTGGATGAACTCACAACAACTCCCAAGAAGCTGAACATTTCTGAACTGAGTCAGAAGAGAACTCCTATAGATGATTACCCTCTGTTCTATGCTGAAGAACCAAGGGAAATTGTTGTAATGTATATTGATGAGTGCATGAAAGAAGGAAAGCCTATTCCTGCTGACATTATAAAGAGAGCAAGACAACCATTGCCTGTTGAAGAAGAAGAAGAAGAAGAACCACCAAGAAAGAGGACTCAACCAGAAGCAAAAGCTGCACCTGTTCAGAAGAAGACCAAGATTGCTGAGAAGCCACAGAAGCTGCTAAAGAGGAAAGAATCTGGAGACACTCCTTCTGTACCAGCTAAACGCATCAAAATCAAAGGTACTAAAACTTTTGTATCTTCTGCAACTCCTATTGTTATAAATGATTCTAATGTTAAGTCTATTCCAAAACCACCCTCTACACAAAATAAATTTGTTACTGCTCCACCTCATGTTTCTACTCCATCTCCACAAAAATCTTCTACTCCAATTTCCATATCACCTGTACAACAACACTCTGTACCACAACCAACAACAACAAAACAAACAATTCAGACTCCACAACCAGAGGTTCCAACCAAACCATCTGTACCACACAAACAACCATCAGAAAAACAACCCACATAACAACAACAAACAACAAAACCATCTGCACAACAAAAGTCATATGAACAAAAAAAGCAACCACAAGAAAAACAACCAGAAAAACAATCTGAACCTTAACCAGAAAAAGACTCTGAACATCAACCACAAAAATCATCTGCACCTCAAACATAACAACAAGAGAAACAACCACAATCAGATAATCCACCATCCAAATCATCTGAACCCACTAAATTTGTTCCAGTTTCATCTGAACCAATAAAAATTTCATCTGATCCACCCACTTCAGAACCCCCATCAAAACCCTCTAAAAAACCTTTAGAATCAACCAATCCTTCTGAAACCAACATCCCTGAAACATAAGTTCTTGATGTTACACCTCTGAAAACTGTTTTTCAAGTATCTTCTACTTCTTGCACACCAACAACTTCATCAAACTCCTCAGAATCTGACATTCACCCAGATTTTCTAATCTCTCCTTCTCACAGAGACTCTGAAGTAAACCAACCAGAACCTCTTGTATCATCCAAAGTTCCTATTCCAGATCCTACTCCCATACCTAATCCAGCATCTGAAATTCTCATCCCAAATCCTAACCCAACATCTACTCCAAGAACATCTATTTCATGTGCACAAGTCTCATCTCTGTTTCACAATCTTGCTTATGGTTTCAAACTCAAAGATTTCTATAACAGAGTTGAACCATCTGACCTTATCAATCCCTTGAAACCCAAACTTACAATGACCCTACCATCTGTGCTTCTCACCTATATTCAATCCATGTCAGATGTAGGTTCATTAGTAACAATATCATATTCTGCTAAATCTGTCAAAGCTGTTACTTCAGCTATACCAGTTTCATCTGATAAAACTGCTGCTTCTGATGAACCTGCAAAATCTGCTTTCCAACCTTACTCAAATAAACCCTTTGATGTGGTTCCCTATCACACCAGAGCAAAACCAAATCTGTTAAATGCTTTAAACAGATCCAAACCAGAAAAAGCCCCTGAAACTCCTTTCATACCATACTACCCTCCTCCTCTGATCTCCATTCAGAAATCCATTTTTCCACCTACTCCCCAACCAAAACCAATGACTTTGGAGACTCTGTTACATCCTAAACATAGACTTAATGTTAATCATTTATTTCAATCTTTTTTGCAAGAAATACAGTTGTATTTAGGTACTATACAGAGGAAGTGTTCAGCAACAATGGATGCCCAAGAATCTGATGTCATCTGGAATGGATTCATCAGCAGATTCAACACTGTAGCATCAAATCTGAAGAACATATGTTCTGATGATACGAAGCTCAGATTTGCTGAAACTGCAAGAAATATATTCTGGACTGTTAAGAGATTTGGACCACTATTTCTTACAGATACTCCTCCATCATCAGAAGAAACTACTGACTCTGCATCTGAAGACAACCCTTTGGCCATGACTCTGGTAGAACTTCCTTCTGGCTCTAATGCTCCAAGCTCTACAGATCCTATGGAAATTGACTCTGTTCAAGCTCCAGAAAATGATCAACCTTCTTCATCTGAGATTAAGAAAGAACATCCAGATTTTGAGGATAAAATTGCTGCTCTGGAAGCTGGTCAATCAGAGATCAAGTCTTGGATGGCCAAACAAGATAAAAAGTCTGAAGACATGACAGAGTGGATGTCAAAACAGGATCAGAAGAATGAAACAATGGCTAAGTGGATGTCAAAGCAAGAACAGTCCTCCCCTGAGATCACGGATCTGTTGAAGATGCTTTTGTCAAAACACTCTTAGTTTTTCATTTTTTTTTTCATTGTGATGTTTTTGCATCTGATGTTTGCTTATGTATTTTTTTTTTGAATATCTTCTGATGCATGTACTTTGGCTCTGAACCATTTTGAATGAAATATAAAAGTTTTCTCCACATGATTTATCTTCTTTACTGTTTCCTTTTATTTGTCTTTTTAAAGTTTTCACTTTTTTCTTATGACAAAAAAGGGGGAGAAAATATAGATCTGATCTGTTTAATTAAACTTCACCAGAATGAAACTTCAGACATATCTATTCTATCTAACATTTAATTTGAGTATTTCAGAGCATTTGATAAGTACACTCTGTAAAAGAAACTCTGAGACTCTCAGATCACTTGACAATTATCAAACTCTGACTCTGAAATTTGCAAGACACTCTGATTCTCAAATGTTAAAAGAACAATCAAGATCTAACTCTGAAAATTACTCAAGACAAAAGGGAAGTTTCTATTCCTTATTTGTATTTAATTCAGGGGGAGATTCATCATCTCAGGGGGAGTTATAATTATTATATTTTCAATTAAACAAAATTTCTGATGTTTTTGTCATCATTAAAAAGGGGGATACTGTTAGAACACATATTGGTTCTTAATAATATCTCTATGTTTTGATGATAACTATTATGAAATTTTGTATTTAAGAATTATATACTCTAAAATTTGCTTGAGAATTTTTACTACAGATAGTAAAGAAATTAACACTCCAGAAGCAAATCAGAATTGAACACAAGAAATTAGCTAGACTCTGAAGCGCCAGATGCATATATTAGAAGATTCTGATTGCTGCCAACAAAAGATCCTGAGCGTAGCCTCCAGAAGATTCTGAAGCAGAAGCTCCAGAAGGATCTGAAGCAGAAGCTCCAGAAGAATCTGAAGCAAGTCAGAAGTATCTGAACAAAAGACGAATTTTGTATGAAGAGTTTTTCAAAGCATAGTTTCTACAGAAGATTCTGAAAGTACTAAAGCTGCCAGTACTGAAGTTCTGTCTCAAATATGCTCTGATCTTAAACACGCTGAAAGCACACCTGCTGCAGAAGACTCTGATTCAGCAAGACTCTGATCATCATCAGATGGCTCTGATCTATTTAGACTCTGATGCATTTGCTAAAAACTGAAGAAGAATTATTCAAAGTTTATATTTGTTGGAGTGAACCAAACGTCTCTTTCCTTATTTATGCTAGACACAAGAACACAGACAAAAAGGATTTTTCTGTGCTTTCTTCTTCTAGGAAAGGTCACTTGATGTGAAGACAAAAAGGCTCAGACCTTTTGGACACTCTTCTCAACGTGAAGCTCACCTTGGATCAACTGCCTATAAAAGCAAGACTTCACCAATTTCTTCAGTTGACATTTTATTGAAAAGAAATCAACATTCAAGCTCTCATACTATTTCATATTCTTTCTAAGAATTATTTTCTTTGTTCTAAATAGTTAAGTGAAAAATCACAGTTGTGATAAAGCTTTATAGAAGCATTCTTAAACACTTGTATTTTTATTACATTTGATTGTAAACCTTAAGAAGATCCAGTTAGGATCAGTAGTTCTTGAGAAGACTTTGAACTGTTGTTCTAAGTGCTTACTATTGTAATCAGTTGATTATATAGTGGATTAAGTCCTTGATTGAGAAAGGCAAATCACTCTAGGAAGGGTGGTCTGGAGTAGTTGAGTTCAACGAACCAGGATAAAAATACTTGAGTTTTTATTTCTAAGTTTTAATTTTCATACTTATTCAACCCCCCCCCCCCCCTTCTAAGTATTTTCTCACCTTCAATTCCTAGTCCCTAAGGGTGCTCCTAGTAAACGAAACTGTAACCAAAGAAAGAGAGAAAGTGTTTGCATGAGGTTGATGGCGACGCTAAAAAGCAATCGACTTACAAGTTGGGTATAACTTGATATATGAATCAAGAATGTATTAAAAGCAATTTAGCCGTGAACGGAAATAAGACGCTTACAAAATATTAACATCACACATCAAATGAATCAAAATGTAAATTGAAACAAAAAGTGCACGGATTAAAGTCATGACGCAAATACACGCATCAAGGTTGCGTACGAGAAGACGTGCAAAGCCACCAAGAGAAATTAGTTTGGATCTGAACAATAACGATAACAACGTTGAATCATCGAAAATTAATATAAATTGAAATAGAAAACTGTTACCCCATTAGCGGTCATCGCAAGTCGGATCAAAAAGCAACGAGATGATAAAATTAAAAAAAAATCACAAATTGCAAATCGAAACGTGAATAGGTCAGTGCACAACAAGCGGATTACCACTGGACCAAACCATCGGACGCGTCCATAAAATCGAAACGCAACAATAATCAATTTAAAAGAGTAAAATAAAAAATTGCACATAAATCAATAACTTGCTACGCTTAACGTGATCATCACAATATGAATTCAAATTGTGTGGATCTAAATTTATCAAAGAAACGTAAAGCAAAAAGAATTTTAAAACGTGTTAAAAAATAATAATGACATTGTTAACGCAACACTGAAATAATCGCAACCGGATCGAACTAAACATAAATGTCACGCATCATGCACAAAAATATGTGAACAACGTATCGACATAATTCGATAAAAAAAACTAATAAAAAAGAATTAACAATATATATATATATATATATATATATATATATATATATATATATATATATATATATATATATATATATATATATATATATATATATATATATATATATATATATATATATATATATATATATATATATAAACAAAACACGTTAGTTAAAATTGGAAGTGCCATATTACATGATAATATATAAACTTGAAGTGTCATATTTGTAACATATATATGTTTTAAATTATAATATATAACATATCAAACTGTTTATAACATGAAACAAAAGCATATTACATTATTATACAATGTAGTGACATGTGAGTTATTAGTAACATTATATTATATGGTAAACCATTTAGTGATGAAACAATTATTATGAGCAATCGTTACTGTACCGACAATGAAATTGATTTGTTTTACTTGGTAATAGAAGAAGAGGAACGAACAGCAAGCGACCACCCTTCTGAATTTTTCCCGTCCCCTCTCAACCATGCATCTTATGTATATATGGGGACTAAATTAGGGATAATTATAAATTATCAATAATGTCTTTAGTATCCAATTTTAAAGCTCAAAATAAAATAAATATTTAAAATAAAATAAATATTAAAACGCTAATTATCTCATTTATTTATTATAAATATTTAGACACAAATGTAAAAATAACGAGAACACAAATAAAAAAAAGTTGGACGTCCAAGTGCTCGAAAAAATAAATTGAGTACACTAAAATGATCAGTGTGAAATATACGACTCGAAAAAATACAGCGATTGATCAGATTTAAAAAAATTTTTGACCAGTTAAAATGTTCAAACTAATCAAAATACGACAAAAAATAGTCAAAAAATGAATACAAAAACGTCAGGTTAAACTACACGAAATGTAGATTAATATTATTGACACATGCAAACTTGATTTTGAAATTTTTTGTCCCTTGATTTTACGCACAGTTGAGATTTAATTTGACCGGTCTGTCTATAAATCCGAAAAATTATTCTGGCTGACATTTTAAGCAATACATGGGATGAAATGTACGCATATAATGGAAAGTGAAAATAAAGTCAAATAAATGAAAATTTTAAAATGCCCAGACAAAATTGGCGTATCTTGAATCAGAATCCATTGGTCACACCTTGAAGCACTTGACTGTGAGAACAAATATTGTCCATACTTGAAATCAATGCATCTGTACAAATTGGTTAGTCATGGTGAATACGCACACAATATCCTATGACCTAAATTCTCATAAGATTATGGTCAAAGACTAGGTCATCTTACAGAAAGAAAGCTTACAACGGTAGGACAAATTTGGGGTATGACAGATGCCCCTATCTAATTGCCTTGAACCCGAGAGAATGAACTGCTGCATAGCGTTCGTTTTTATGATAAAAGTCAATTAGATATCAGAAAAATCCAAAATGTGTCCATCAAGGATAAAAAAGTAAAGGCAAAAGGATGATGTAAGAAGAATGAAATAACATGAGATTCTTTGGATTGTCAAAGCAATATCTCAAACACAAATGAAATCGCTAGGTTGCACGAAGCAATACCTTAAGAATTAAGCCTCTTAGGGTATCCTTAGAGTAGCTTAACAAGGATATTCTTTGTTATTGCATGAAGCAGTACCTTATTAGTTAAGGCTCTCCAGGGATATTCAGAGCAAATTATGCAAGGGCACGAGATTCCCTAGACCGTATGAAGCAATATCTTATTAATTAAGGCTCTCCAAGGATGATAAGATAGTATCTCGATAAAAGTTATGAGACTCTCTAGACCATGTAAAGCAGTACCTTACGGATTAAGGCTCTTTGAGGAAACCAAAGCAGTGGCTCAACAAATGTGATTTTCTAGATCACGCAAAGCAGTACCTTATAGAATAAGGCTCTATGGAAATAATAGAGAAGTATCTCGAAGGAGGTATGAGACTTTCAGATCATGTGAAGTAGTACCTTATTGATTAAGGCTCTCCAAGAACAATATCTCAACTAAAACATGAGATTCTTTGAGCCAAATGAAGTAGTATCTTACGAATTAAGGCTCTCCAAGGATGTCAAAGCAGTATCTCAATAAAATGAGACTCTTCATTTCAACGAAGCAGTGTCTCAAACAATGGTATAAAACTTTCTAGATTATGCGAAGCAGTACCTGGAGAAGGCTCTTCGGGAGTGGTAGAACAACATATTTACCAAAATAAGAGATTCTTTGGGGTTGAAGCAGTACCTTATGAATTTTTCCATTGTATAATTTTAGCTAATTTATTATTTTATATTTAAAAATTTATTTTGCATACTGGAAAACTTTTGCAAAAGAGTTTCGATAGTCATTTTTTATAACTTTTTTGTACCAGAAGACTTTGCAAAAGAGTTTCGGTAGTCATTTTTTAAACCTTTTTGTGTGTCGGAAGGCTTTGCAAAAGAGTTGCGGTAGTCAATTTTTATGTACTGAAGAAATTTGCAAAAGAGTTTCGGTAGTCAGTTTTAAAAATATTTTTTAACTTTGATTATGTGTACCTGAAGACTTTGAAAAATAGTTCTGGTAGTCAATTTTTGTGTACCGAAAGACATAACAAAAGATTTCTGGTAGTCATTTTTTAAAACACATTTGTGTACTAGAACTCTTTTGCAAAGTCTTACGGTACGCAAAATTAAATTTAAATAATAAAATAATAAAATAGTTAAAAATATACAAGGATAAAATTGATATTTAATATAAAATGAAGGGGTATAGAGATAAAAGTAGAAATATAAAATTAGAGTAAATATTTTTCATAGCAGTCAAAATGGGTTAATGCAACTGTTACTGGTGACAACGTTTTCTTATACCGAGATACACCATATTTAGGACACTCGTTTAATGATGCATATTCATTTCGAAACAAAATGCAATCATTTGGACAAGCATGTATCTTATCATAGCTCATGCCAATAGAGCATAACATTTTTTTAGTTTCATAGGTTCGATTGGGAAGAACATTATCCTCCGGAAGCATCTCTTTCATAAGGGCTAATAACTCTGTGAAACTTTTATCCGACCATCCATTACCCGCCTTTAAAGTGTACAACTTTAATAGCGCAGACAATCTTGTGAAAGTAGTGCAACCTTTATACAATGATTTCTTTGCATCGCTTACCAACCTCTCAAACATCTTGGGACAATCCTAAAGATCTTCTTCAAGTGCTTCTGCAATCTCTTCGACTCGATCACAATCATATGCACCCCTGTCATTGTCATTTGAAGCATACGTCGTATTATCCCCCGGTTCAACATTCTCGTTACTTATCTCACCATGTAATGTCCAACATGTATAACTTCGACCAATTCCATGTCTCATTAAATGAGATTCCAACTGAACTGCGTCAATTCGACGCCCATAATAGCAACCTAAGCAAGGACATGTGATCCTACTGGGGTCTTTGGCGTGTTCAACAGCAAACTTAACGAATTTTGATACCCCATTCTCGTACTCTTTTGACAATCGATTAGAAGACATCCATTTTTTATCGATACTAATTAAGTAGGCTAAACTAAACTAAAAAAGCTAAACAAAAACAACGAATACCTGTGGCACCTGTAGAGAAATCACCAACTTCTAGAACTATACAGTAGGATTCTTGGAAACGATCACAATCTTGCTCTTCACAGGTAACCCCTATAACAGAAAAAATTAATAACATCATCAACATTAAATAATTCTTGGGAACGATCAAAATTAACAGACATAAATAATTCATTTACTTTCATCAACAACATCAACATCATTAACATCAACACTAACAACATCAACAACAACATTATCGTTACTTAATTCAAGTTTCCATCAACAACAATAACATTAACATATATACAAAATTAATTCATTTGTTTTCATCAACAACATCAACATCATTAACATCAAAACTAACAACAACAACATTTTTTTCCATCAACAATATCAACAACATCACTAACAACAACAACATTAACATCAACACTAACAACAACAACATTAACATTATTTTTTTCCATCAATATTATCAATTTAACATCAATAACAACACTAACACCAACAACATTAACATCAACACTAACAACAACAACATTAACATCATTTGTTTCCATCAACATTGTCATCTTAACATCAATAACAACACTAACATGCAACAGCATCATTTGTTTCCATCAACATTGTCATCTTAGTAACACCCCCTTCTACACCCCCAAATAATCAAATAAATAATTTAAGAACATTTTAAAATTTCATCAGAGTAAAATTAAAAGATGGTATAAAAGAGGTATGTCACATCATACATAAAATTGAAACATACAACACCTGCTCTATAAAAGACATGCAGCAGTGGGGTAGCTTTCAACAGAGGAACTTAGTCCTTACACCCACATCTCAATATTTAGAATTAAAAGCGGAAAATCTAAACATTGAATCATTTTAAACATGTAATCATATAAGCACATAACATCCAGTTTTATTCACCACATCATTCATGTTTACATAAACATTTGTCAGCAGATACATATACAAATGTATCACAAAAGAATGCTATACAATCCTAACTACCCGGTGCTACATATCAGAGCTAACCGACCAAAAGAATGAAGCTATACTTCACAAAAGACCTCCAGCAAACCTAATATTCAATGCCTCATAGAGCATTATAAAACAGCAGAAGGGTGAGAAATACTATCATAATAATCAATGCATATAATTATATATATACAAGCATCGAATACACATATTCTGTATTTCTCACCACAATTCATTATCATTATCATATACATCACAATATATGTATAAACAAATATGGATAATCACCAAACATGTTTCATCATGCACACATCCATAATTCTCATCAATCCACCTAACATACACATATGCATACATTCACACAACATTTATCTCTATGCCATGTGACTCAATGCAACTCAATGCAACTCATGCCATGTGGTACTAACACTTGTTATCATTTTTCGGTTTTTACATTTAAGCCGGGTCCGTCCCCTAGACCGATAAAAACAAAAGCCCGTCCTCTAAGCTTTCAAACTCACCTTTCTAGGTTTGGGACAAGTCACTAGCCTCCACGAAACTAGCAAGCATTGCCTCTTGACCAAATGATGCGTATGCAATCAACAACCAAATGCGCTTAAGACCGTTCTCGCATCTTAATCCCATGCATTCTCAAATAATTCATCACATAAGAATTATAACATGATTGCACACTCACACATCATATCAAAGTATTCATACGTTCAACATCATCACATTTATCAAGCAATGCACACATATTCATAATATCTTCTCATGCATTATTCACAATATCGTGTCAAACGGTAACGAACCTCATCATAAATCATCATGCATTTTTAATCAATTTAAACAATGCATTAATATGCCAAAAGGCCACATTTCACAATATTGCACAATCTAGGATTCACGCCATACGGCTACCCACAACATATCACACAACAACACATAAACTATTCATTTCCGATAAGGATTGAACACAATCGAACCAAACAATCAACATTGGATGGAAACACAAGGAAATGAAAATGCTGTCACACTTGCTAGCTTGCTCGCCTAGTGAGTTCCTAGAAAACACTCGCTACCTGTTCGTCTAGCGAACAAGCTCGCGAAGGCAAATAGAAGCTACTGTAAAGCTTCGCTACCTACTCGCTGGGGTTTCGCCTAACGAACCCCTCGCTACCTCGCTCGCTACCAGTGAAGAAGGTCAATTACATCTGTCCAAGTCTAGGACCATTCGCTACTAGCTCGCTACAGCGAACACTCACGACTTGCTCGCCTAGCGAAGGTGCTAGCGAACGTTTGCGATGTTCAAAACCCCAAATGTCCAAAAACCTCAAAAACTCCCAAAATCACCCGATTCAATTCCAAGGATTCCAGTAATCTTAGCCTAACATTTCTCGACTAATCTACACCATTTATTCCAGATTTTAACCTATCAAACATAAACTCTATCGATTAAATCCATTTCTTCCCTAGAATGGAAAATGGAGAAAAACATCCAAACAATCCAAACAATCCATACATTATCATACATATTGACAAGATAATCATATTTCACACCCTTATCTTGATTAAATCGAAGCTAGAAGTTGCTCTTGAGCTTTCCAAGCTTTTTCCCCTTTTCCTTCTCTTTTCTCCTCTTCCTCTTTCTTTCTCTTCTCTTATGTTTCTATTCTTTCCTCTTTCTTCCACTTTTCCTTATATGTCTTTCTATTCTATTTCCTTCCATCATATTTCTTCTCTCAAAATATCTACCAAAAATTCCAATAATTAAAATAATCCAAATAAATCAATTATTTAATATGAATAATTAATTAATGAAAATTGGGTTGTTACAACCCTCCCCCACTTTAGGAATTTTCGTCCTAAAAAATGTTACCTGATTCAAACAACTCTGGATAAGACTCCCTCATCTGACTCTCAAGTTCCCAAGTCACATTTCCACCAGCCGGTCCTCCCCAAGCAACCTTCACCAAAGTAATCTCTTTGCCTCGAAGTTGCTTCAACTCCCGATCTTCTATCCGCATAGGTCATGTCTCCACAGTCAAGTTATCTCTCACCTGCACATCATCTACTTGGACTACATGAGACGGATCTGCAATGTATTTCCTCAACTAAGATACATGGAACACGTCATGGAGATTAGCAAGCGACGGCGGCAAAGCAACACAATAGGCTACCTCTCCTATCTTCTGCAAAATCTGATAAGGACCAATAAAACGCGGCGTCAACTTACGCGACTTCAACGCTCTACCAACACCAGTTATAGGAGTAACCCGAAGAAACACGTGATCTCCCTCCTGAAATTCAAGTGTTTTCCTCCTCTTGTCATGATAACTCTTTTGACGACTCTGAGAAATCTTCATATTCTCTTGAATCATCTTAATCTTATCGGTAGTCTGCTGGACTAACTCGGGTCCAACCACAGAACTCTCTCTGGACTCATATCAACACAATGGCGTCCTACACCATCTACCATACAATGCCTCAAACGGTGCCATACCGATACTTGAATGAAAACTGTTGTTGTAAGTAAATTCAATCAAAGGTAAGTAGCTATACCAAGATCCTCCCTTCTCCAACACACAAGCTCTCAAAAGATCCTCAAGTGACTGAAGTGTTCTCTCAGTCTGACCATCGGTCTGCGGATGATAAGCTGAACTCAAACGCAACTTCGTACCCAAAGCATTTTGCAAACTCTCCCAAAATCTCGAAGTAAACCTCAGATCTCTATCTGACACAATGCTAGACGGAATACCATGCAAACTGACAGTCCTTTCAACGTACAACTTTGCCAATCTCTCCAACGGGTAATCCATTCGCATAGGAATAAAGTGAGCAGATTTGGTCAATTTATCCATAATAACCCAAATAGCTTCAAAATTACTCGGCGTTCTAGGTAAACCAGACACAAAATCCATAGAAATGCTATCCCATTTCCACTCAGAAATAAACAACGGTTGCATCAAACCCGACGTTTTCTGATGCTCAATCTTTGACTTCTGACAAGTCAAACAAGAATACACAAACTCGGCAATATCCTTCTTCATACGAGGCCACCAAAATACTTTCCTCAAATCTTGATACATCTTAGTAGCACCCGGATGAATACTCAATCCACTATGATTCCCTTCCTCAAGAATAATCTTCTTCAGCTCAACAACATCAGGAACACAAACTCTATCACGACACCTCACGATACCATTTTCATTAATCCGAAATTCGCCACCTTGACCTTGATTGATCAAAGTCAACCGATCAACTAAACTCAAATCAGATTTTTGTCCTTCTCGAATCTCGTCAAGAATACCAATAGTAAGCTTTAACATACCAAGCTTAACTCTGTAACAAGTCCTTTCACACACTAAGCTCAAATCGCGAAATTGCTCAATCAATTCCAACTCTTTCACCACCATCATCGACATATGCAGCAATTTCCTACTCAATGCATCAGCTACCACATTCACTTTACCCGGATGGTAATTCAAACCAAAATCATAATCCTTCAGAAGTTCCAACCATCTCCTCTGTCTTGCATTCAATTCTTTCTGATCAAAGAGATACTTCAAACTCTTATGATCACTAAATACCTCAAATCTCGAACCAAACAAATAATGCCTCCAAAGCTTCAGCACAAATACAACGATGACCAACTCTAAGTCATGTGTCGGATAATTCTTCTCATGCACTTTGAGTTGCCTCGAAGCATAAGCTACAACTTGTTTATCTTGCATCAACAGACCTCCTAAACCCATTAAAGAAGCATCATAATACACAACAAACGGTTCTGTCGGATTTGGCAAAATCAAAACAGGAGCTCTCATCAATCTCCTCTTAAGCTCTTGAAAACTTCCTTCACACTTTGCATCCCAAACAAAAGCTTGACTTTTCCTAGTCAACTGCGTCAACGACAATGATAACTTGGCAAATCCTTCAATGAATTTCCGATAATATCCCGCCAAACCAAGAAAACTTCTAATCTCAAAAACTAATTTCGGAGTCTCCCATTGCAATACCGCTTCAACCTTCGATAGATCAACTGCAATACCTCTACTCGAAATCACATGACCAAGGTGTCGCGCTGAAATTTGGATACCAAGTTATTGATTAACTTGAATCTAATTCATTTGCAATCGAACTTTGATTTGTCCAAAGGAAGGGAAATAGATTGAAATACCCACAATGCAATGCAAATGCAAGCTAGAAAGTTATAGGTTCGGGGGTTGGTTAAACTTAGGGAAGGTGCTAGCATCCTATGTTTCTGTAGTACTCTATAGGAACCTCTCGTTTTATGTTTGTTTATTTTCTAAGGTTTATCTGCTTAAAGATAAAATACCTAGGGGTTTATTTCTAAGTATACTCGATAAGATATCGCATCTTATGCCTACATATCCTTACGGGAGTGGAATCAGAGTATTTGTAGTTCCCCTAAAGGGTTTGAGGAATTCTTTGACTCTGGTCAAAGTTCCTACGGGATTAGGTTAGTTGATTGATTGAGTTTAGGAGAAAAATGAGTTGTCATTTTAAGGGAGATTTAACCTCCACAAGTGTAAGAGATTGTATTGTTGTGGGGTGGAGATTCTATCTCGCTTAAAATGATTAACATCTACTTCTCTAATGTTTGAATAATTGTATTGAGTTGTTTTATTTATTCTAAGTTGTAAAAGGTCTTTCCTATGGGGTAGGATCTAGCTTAGAGGATCAACTTGAATGGGATCAAGGATCAAGTGGGAATATGATGCAAATGTAGATGCATACGCACGGTTGTTTAAATCATGCGAAGATTCTTCCTTTGGACGGAATGCGGTGCAAGAAAGATAAATACGATAAATGTAAATTGCAAGATAAAATAAAAGCGGATAAATAAAGCATACACAGACGCATGAAAGCGTTAAGGTGCAAGTGAGTGAATTGTGAATATGTGAGCGAAATCGGGGTGTAGATGTGCGTGCGTTGATTACATTAGTGTTGATTGATTTTATGCGGATTAATCTTATATTAAAAGGGTGATTGATTTTAAGTGAAATTATTTTAAAGGGTGAATTGTTTATATATATATATATATATATATATATATATATATATATATATATATATATAAAGGTTAATTTAGATAAAAAATTATTATTGGATAAAAACAGATTAAGAAATTCATTATCATTTAGTTGCAAATTATTTAGAATAATGAGTTTTGAAACTATTATATTATAGTGAATTAATAAAATAAGAAAAGAAAGATGATTTAAGTATAAATTAATTATAAAAAGGTTATTAGTTTTTTATATTAAAAAAAGTCTAATTAAAATTAATAGATTAATTAATTAATTAAAAAAATAAAATAAAAAATAGTCAATTATTAAAAGATTAATAGCTTATTAAATAGGAAATTAATTTATTTAATGGATTAAGATAAAAGGGTTAAATTGAAAAATTATTAATAAATGGCTGATTTTAAAAGATTTAATTATTAGTTATTAGTTATGTTTTTATTTTTTAAAAAGGGTGATTAAGGTTGATAACCGGTTAAGGGGAATTTACGGTGGTTATTTAAAGGATAAAGGTGAGGTTAACGGTTAATGGTAGGGATTAGTGAGGAAAATGATCGCGTGTGTGTGCGGGTACACAGGTTATCGTGGGCAGTAGTATGTGATCCGTGTGATTGATCTGATCGTGAGAGTGTGTGGCTGTGATGTGGGGTGTATTATAGCTACAATAGGAGGCATACACACGATTGTAATAAAATAGACAAGCATCCCAAATCCCTAATTTCCAAATCATGTCTGTCATCTCTCTCCTTTCTTCTCTGTCTCGCACTCTTCTTTCTTCGCTATTTTTCCGTCTCTTTTCTTCTCTCTTCATTGTTTCCGTTTGTCTTCGACCTGTTTCCTCTTTGCTTCCACCTACACAAATCAAACACCAATCAAACAAGAATATCAAGTTGTTCAAAAATAAATCTTACGGTTTATATGAATTTCTCGCAGGTTTTGAAGATGGTGGCGAGGTTCGTAGTGAAGTTTGTGGCGAGATTTTCCGGCGGCGATGATGAAAAGAAAGATAAGTCCTCTCTTCACGAAAGTATTTAGGGTTGTATGATTTTGGATTTTTTTTTGGGTGTTCTGTGAATCCTCTCGTGGGTTTCTGGTTGTGTGTATTTTTCAATTCGTCTTTCCTCGCGATTTCATCCCTTCTTATAGTAGTTCAAAAAACATTGGAATTGAATGGAGTAATTCTTTCTGATGCATTTCCATTCTCGTTGTGGACATTTCTTGGTTGTTTTGGAAACTAATTAAATTTTTCAATCATGCCTGATACGTATTGGTGATGTTTAATGTAATTCCCTTTTTTACAGAAACAGGTCGGTAGCTGTCTTGGAAGGAAATCTTAAGGTGATAACTGTTACTTCTCTGGCCATTTTCTCTTCATCTTTCACACTACTTTCATCAGTTGGCTGAGAACAAATATCTAAAGCCATATCATTGAGCTGAGGTTCAACAATTTCTCTTTTACTTTGCTTGGGAGAATATGGCGTTCGATATCAATGTCCCTGTCAGAATCTGAATCCCAGTGCTCATCTCTATCATCATGATCTTCAACTTCCTCTCCAAGATCTGAATCAGGAGGCCTTTCCTGGAATTGTACACTGGGAGCATGCTGCAGCTTTGAGAGATTCTCAAGTAGCTTAGATCGGAAACTATCAAGTAAAAGTCAAGTATTTGTTTTCCATGTTATTTGGGGCAACATGAAGGGTATAATCTGGACCAAAATATTCATAATACTCATGCTCTGGCATTTTTTCATCAACTTCAATTCCAAGGGCAACTCCTGTCTCATAGTACTAACAGCGAGCAACATTCTGGATGGTGTAGCCACCACCACCTGTCTCCTGATAAAGAGTCTGTACCACACTGGAGAACTACTGCACCAGGCCTAAAGATTTCCAATACCTTGCCGATTAAAGGTTTAAACAACAAATGATAACTCTCATCATCAATACCATCATCAAGTGGAACATTAAGAGAGTAGTATTTTCCCTTTCCAAATCCAATATCACGCAAGTCCCCGGTACCAGGAAATTAATCACCAGATTTATGGAATGACACAGTCATGACTCTATAGGTAGTGTATAAAGCTTCCTCCACACCATCTCTATGGTGGATATCAATGTCCACGTATAGAACACGCTCGTAGTGTTTAAGAAGTTCTAAGATTGCAAGGACTAAATCATTAACATAGCAAAATCCAGATGCCTCGCACTTCTTGGCAAGATGCCCACCAGCCCAGTTGATAGCAATATCACATTGACCATGGTTCAACTTGATAGCCCCACCAACTGAACCTCCAGCCTAAGTTTTACAGGAAGAATATAGGCCATCAAGGACAGGACAATCTTCACCAACATTAAAGCGTTTGAGTTGTCTCATATGATCTTGCTGCGTTTCAGGGGTTACGCTTCGAAGAAATGAAAGATAACCACCAGCATGAAAACGGCAAAGGTCTCTGTCTCTAGTAGGAAAAGGCTTGTGGACCTGCATGTGCTGAAGCAATCCATAGTGGGCAAGAAGGGCATGTAAATAGACGACGAACGATTTAGGTATTACAAATCTTCTCTTTATCTTGTTTTGCAATTATTCAGAAGTATTGGCCTAACTGATGAATCAATGACTTATGGCCTCCCTTTTGGTTCGGCAGGTTTGACAGTTCTGGGAGGTAGACGGGATGTCGCGGATGGGCGATGTTACTGCGTAACTTGGTAATTTACGGAACACTCTATCACTCTTTGAATGGATTTCTCCTTGTATAACCTTCTCTGAACATTGTTGTTAGTTTTGACAGGTTTCATTGTGTTTCCGTGATTAGTTTGACGATTAACGGATCTTCTGATTCCTTAACCAGAGCTAAGACTTGCTGTTATGAAGATCCTCACTTACTCTTGTGTTTTTTGCAGGTGTTTAATGCGGAGAACCGGTGGCCAAGTGTGGTCTCGTGAGGCATTACTACTAGAAACTAAGATTTCCCACAAACTTGGTCGTGACGATGAATCCCCAAGTTTTCCCCCAGGCTTCGGTTGGAAACTTGAATTTATGCAGTAACCTTCTTTCTTCTTTACATGTTGTTAGGACTGTTGAGTTAAATTGTATTTCTTTTGCAGGAATGATTTACGAATGCGGCACAACCTTTACGAAAGGGAAGCGTAGTGATGTTATCTGTTTCCATGGCTTTATGCAGGCAACAGGGTTCGGCCTTTAGGGGGAAGTTGTTAGCGAAAACTCCCATCTCGACGTGGCTATCCATAGGACAACATAGTTGGTTCAAGTAAATTGGGTGAAGTTGTCGTCGTTTTTCTGATTTTTAACATCTTCATGAGGTAAGAGCTTCTTATTCCACGGCGAAACCGGCATCCTCCCCTCTGGTATTAGGATCGATCTGTTCTTTACTAAGGGATGCTTTCTAACATTGTCGTAGCTTCCTTTCATTTTGCAGATCTGGTCCTTGAGGAATAGACTGATACTTTCTCAAGCTCATGCTCATATGCTTGGAGTCTTAGAAATGGAGGCTAGAGGTGGTTCTGCCATTTATTTCGGAAACAACTCAATACGACCAATCTTCTATGGAGTTACAACAAGAGTAATCTTGCGTTTACGACGTGGAAGGAGGGGATAATATAATCTCGACTTTGATTCTGTATGCGGGGGATCTCTTATGTAGTCTGGTGTAACAACAGGGCTTCCTTGCTGTAAAACGCATGCTTACAACGATTAACCGAACATTAGGTGTGTTACTGATGAGAATAGTCCCATTTCCCGTCCTCTTAGTGTTTTAGTAGCATAACAGGACCATGAATGCAATGGTTATGTCAATATTGTTTTCCCATAACCATGTACAAACTTATGTAAATAGCTTTGGTGTCTTAAAACGGTGTAAACCGGTTGTTGGTATCATGTAATATCTTTATGTATTTAAATGAAAATGAGATTTGAAAATCCTGTAACAACCGTGCAAAAGTACTCAATTAAGAATAAACTTGCCCAATTAGTAATCAAAGAGTCCCTCTTTCATGCCAAGGGTGAAATCAAGTGGTTATATCCATAAAGTTTATTATTGGAATAGTCAAAAAAGTCCACCATGAATTTGGTTTTGTGATATTTTATCTCGCGTAGCCTACATCTTTACTTCGAGATATGTGACAACCTTATTTGTACGAATTTATTCATGAGTCTTGAATATGATGAATGAGATCAAACTCTTGACACATCACTTTAAGAAACCAAATAAATTAATTCGAGCTTAGTCCAGCTTATGAACTTGATAAAACTTGGCTCTCATATTTTGGAATCTAGATTTGGTAAGGACCACATGAAGATTCCCTTGAACTTGCCCCTTATTACTTAAACGATGAAATCACCATAAGCACAACCTGAATAAGAACCAGCCGGCCATGTCTGGAAGTATTGAAATACAAGTGTCATCTTCACTGGAATTTAATACACTTGCACACACTTGTTAGTCATAATAAACACACGTACAAAAGTAAAAAGGAAACACGTAGAAGATAACGAAAACGCAAGGAGGTGGGATCTTAAGGTCAAAAATTAGGGTGTGACACAAGGAAACTCACTTCCTTCAACCAAAATTCACACTTAGAAAGTTTAGCATATAACTGCTTCTCTTTCAACACAGATAATACAATCCTCAGATGCTCGACATGTTCTTCTTCACTCTTCGAATAAATCAAAATATCATCAATGAACACAACCACAAACTTGTCCAAATAAGGATGAAAAATCCTATTCATGTATTCCATAAATACACCTGGTGCATTCGTCATACCAAATGGCATCACAGAATACTCATAATGTCCATACCTCATTCTAAAGGCAGTCTTCTGAATATCTTTGGCCTTCACACGAATCTGATGATACCCAGATCTCAGATCTATCTTACTAAAGACACTTGCACCAACCAACCAGTTCATCAAATCATCAATCCTCGGAAGTGGATACTTATTCTTGATAGTCACCTTGTTCAATTGTCTGTAGTCCACACAGAGTCTCATAGAACCTTCTTTCTTCTTAACCAACAACAGTGGTGCACCCCATGGTGAAACACTCAGACAAATAAACCTTCTCTCAAGTAGATCTTCAAGTTGACTCTTCAACTCTTTCAATTCCGATGCGTACATACGATATGGAGCCATCGATATCGGACTAGTTCCAGGAATTAAGTCGATCGCAAACTCCATTTCTGGTTCCGACGGTAAATCTTTTATCTCCTCAGGAAAAACTTCCAGAAAATCACGGACAATTGGTAAAACATCAATTGTTCCACTTTCACCAATGTTCAAAGTTGCCCTCAGCAAAAATACCTTCGCACCATCTTGCATTGATTCCTTCAATTGCTTAGCAGTCATAAACAAGTATCCCTCATCATCAGGTTCAGGAAAAATAACCGTTTTGTCAAAACAGTTAATATAGACACGATTGAATTCCAACCAATTCATCCCAAGAATAACATCAAGTTGATCTAAGTGGAGACACACTAAATCAACTCCGAAGTCTTTACCAAAAATACTCAACGGACAATTCAAACACACATACGGGGTAGCTACCGAACCCATAGCAGGAGTATCAATAACCATACCACCACTCATAATAGACAACTCAAGATTTAACCTCTTAACACAATCAAAGGAAATAAAAGAATGTGTAGCTCCGGTATCAATTATAGCGACCAAAGGTATACCATTAATGAAGCACGTACCTCAGATCAATCGATCTTCACTAGCAGTCTCTGATCCTAATAGAGCAAACACTTTCCCATTCCCTTGAGTCTTCTTTGGCTTGTTACACTTGGTACTAATGTGCCCTTGCTCACCACAGTTGTAGCAAGTCACATTCATACCGCTTCTGCACTCTAGAGCTTTGTGGCCTTGCTTGCCACACTTGAAACATTTCTGCTCCACACTTTTGCACTCAGGAGCACGGTGTCCTTCTTCACCGCATCTATAACATCTCACCAGAGTGGAAACTCCTCCCCACTCGGCTTCTTGCCGTAACCAGCTTTCTGTTTCCCCTTATCAGTAGGAGTCACATAAGGCTTCCCTCTAAATTGACCTTTTCCCTTCTTATCATTTAAACTCTTGTAGTGACTAGACCGAGCCCTACTATCTTCATCATAAATTCTACTCTTGTTCACCAACTAAAAAAATCGTCTAATTTCCTGATAACCAATGACTTGCTTGATTTCAGGTCTCAACCCATTCACAAACTTAAGACACTTGGATCTCTCAACATTAGCAGTGTTGTAATGAGGACACAACTTAATCAATTCCTCAAACCTGGCCGCATACTCGGCTACAGTTGAGTTACCCTGCTTCAACTCAAGGAATTCAATTTCCTTCTTTCCACGCACATCTTCTGGAAAATACTTCTCCAGAAAGGTCTCTCTAAAAATATCCCAAGTAACCACAACCTCATCTTATTCAAACCTTTGGCGAGTATTACCCCACCAGTCATCAGCTTCCTCTTCAATCATATGAGTGCCAAACTGCACCCTCTGTGCATCCGAACAGTTCATGACTCGAAAGATCTTCTCAATTGCTTTCAGCCATACTTGTGCTTTGTCAGGTTCATGGGTTCCCTTAAATATTGGTGGATTGTTCCTTTGAAACCTTCCTAAAGCACGAAACTCATCATCAGTGTTGTTTCTAACATTCACATTGGCTTGAGGATTCTGTCCAATCTCTCCAGCCAACATCGCCAAAGCTTCAGCAATCGCTTCATAATTTCTGCTGGCGACCATCATTCTGAATCCCAACAACAGAACTCATAAGAACCAACAATATCGATAGTGCCACACACACAATCAGATATATACAGGGAGTAAACACATTAACAACTTGGCCAACTGCCCGACCTGCTCCGGTACCACTTAATGTAACACCCCCTTCTACACCCCCAACTAATCAAATAAATCATTTAAGCACAATTTAAAATTTCATCAGAGTAAAATTTAATCATGGTATAAAAGAGGTATGTCACATCATACACAAAATTGAAACATACAACACCTGCTCTATAAAAGACATGCAGCAGTGGGGTAGCTTTCAACAGAGGAACTTAGTCCTTACACCCACATCTCAATATTTAGAATTAAAAGCGGAAAATCTAAACATTGAATCATTTTAAAAATGTAATCATATAAGTACATAACATCCAGTTTGATTCACCACATCATTCATGTTTACATAAATATTTGTCAGCAGATACATATATAAATGTATCACAAAAGAATGATATACAATCCTAACTACCCGGTGCTACATATCAGAGCTAACCGACCAAAAGAATAAAGCTATACTTCACAAAAGACCTCCAGCAAACCTAATCTGCAATGCCTCATAGAGCATTATAAAACAGCAGAAGGGTGAGAAATATTATCATAATAATCAATGCATATAATTATATATCTATACAAGCATAGAATACACATATTCCGCATTTCTCACCACAATTCATTATCATTATCATATACATCACAATATATGTATAAACAAATATGGATAATCACCAAACATGTTTCATCATGCACACATCCATAATTCTTATCAATCTACCTAACATACACATATGCATACATTCACACAACATTTATCTCTATGCCATGTGACTCAATGCAACTCAATGCAACTCATGCCATGTGGTACCAACACTTGTTATCATTTTTCGGGTTTTACATTTAAACCGGGTCCGTCCCCTAGACCGATAACAACAAAAGCCCGTCCTCTAAGCTTTCAAACCCACCCTTCTAGGTTTAAGACAAGTCACTAGCCTCCACGAAACTAGCAAGCATTGCCTCTTGACCAAATGATGCGTATGCAATCAACAACCAAATGCGCTTAAGACCGTTCTCGCATCTTAATCCCATGCATTCTCAAATAATTCATCACATAAGAATTATAACATGATTGCACACTCACACATCATATCAAAGTATTCATACTTTCAACATCATCACATTTATCAAGCAATGCACACATATTCACAATATGTTCTCTTGCATTATTCATAATATCGTGACAAACGACAACGAACCTCAACATAAATCATCATGCATTTTTAATCAATTTAAACAATGCATTAATATGCCAAAAGGCCACATTTCACAATATTGCACAATCTAGGATTCACGTCATATGGCTACCCACAACATATCACACAACAACACATAAACTATTCATTTCCGATAAGGATTGAACACAATCGAACCAAACAATCAACATTGGATGGAAACACAAGGAAATGAAAACGCTGTCACACTCGCTAGCTTGCTCGCCTAGCGAGTTCCTAGCGAACACTCGCTACCTGTTCGCCTAGCGACTAAGCTCGCGAAGGCAAACAGAAGCTACTGTAAGGCTTCGCTACCTACTCGATGGGGCTTCGCCTAGCGAACCCCTCGCTACCTCGCTCGCTACCAGCGAAGAAGGTCAATTACATATGTCCAAGTCTGGGACCATTCCCTACTAGCTCGCTTACTAGCTCGCTACAGCGAACACTCGCAACTTGCTCGCCTAGCGAAGGTGCTAGCGAACGTTTGCGATGTTCAAAACCCCAAATGTCCAAAAACCTCAAAAACTCCCAAAATCACCCAATTCAATTCCAACGATTCCAGTAATCTTAGCCTAACATTTCTCGACTAATCTACACCATTTATTCCAGATTTTAACCGATCAAACATCAACTCTATCGATTAAATCCATTTCTTCCCTAGAATGGAAAATGGAGAAAAACATCCAAACAATCCAAACAATCCATACATTATCATACACATTGACAAGATAATGATATTTCACACCCTTACCTTGATTAAATCGAAGCTAGAAGTTGCTCTTGAGCTTTCCAAGCTTTTTCCCCTTTTCCTTCTCTTTTCTCCTCTTCCTCTTTCTTTCTCTTCTCTTATGTTTCTATTCTTTCCTCTTTCTTCCACTTTTCCTTATATGTCTTTCTATTCTATTTCCTTCCATCATATTTCTTCTCTCAAAATATCTACCAAAAATTCCAATAATTAAAATAATCCAAATAAATCAATTATTTAATATGAATAATTAATTAATGAAAATTGGGTTGTTACAATCTTAACATCAATAACAACACTAACATGCAACAACATCATTTGTTTCGATCAATATTGTCATTTTAACATCAACAACAACACTAACATGCAACAACATCATTTGCTTCAATCAACAACATCAACAACAACATTAACATTAACAACAACAACATCAACATTATTTGTTTCCATCAAAAACATTTTTAAAAAACTTCAAATACCTTAAAAGTGGTGGAAATACGCTGACAGTGGAGGTGGAGGACAAAGATGACGGTTAAAACGGACGGACGGGGGCGGAGGACGAAGATGACGGTCAAAACGGACGGACGATGACGGAAGGAGGCGGTCGGATAAAAGCAATGGACGGAAGTTGTCGATTGTGAGTAGGGTTCTATGCGCGAGCGGGAAAGAAAGCAAAACCACGATTGTTCTGTTTTATGAAAAATTCTGGGATTTTTTAATTTTATGCTACTTAAACCTATAGCAGCGTTTTATAAAAGGGCTCTCTAAGGTCTGCCTTAAGCAGGACCTATAGCAGCGCTTTTATAAAAGCACTTTCTTTTGTACCCCCTATAGCAGCGCTTTTGTAAAAGCGCTTTCTTAGACTGACACCTTTAGCAGCGCTTTTAGAAAGCGCTTTCGTAGGTTACCCCTTTAGCAACGCTTTCAAAAAGCGCTTTCGTAGGTTACACCTATAGCAGCGCTTTCTAAAAGCGCTTTCGTAGGGCCTACTTTTAGCAATGCTTTTTGTAAAGTGCTTTCTATTGTTAACCATAGCTGCCACCTTTAGCAGCGCTGTCTAAAGTCTGCCATTTTTTTTCCTGACTCTTTAGCAGCGCTTTTGCAAAAAGCGCTGTCTTTTCTGTGCTGCCAAAACTCATTTTTGTAGTAGTGAAGCTATTAATTAACTTGAATCACAAATCATGAAGTTCACTACCGAGCTTTGATTTATCCAAAGAAAAGGGTAAAGATTGAAGAAAATCCTAAGAACGATATGTAACAACACAACTAGAGATCTAAGATTCGAGGTTGATTATACCTAGGGAACATGTTAGCATCCTAAGTATATGTAGTACTCTACAAAAACCTCTTGTTAGTATTTGTGTTATGTTAAAGTTTGCTTGTTAAGGGAAAAGGTGCTAAGGTAAAGACCTAGGGTATATACACTAAGTATGCTCGCCAAGACATTGCATCTCGTGCCTACGTATCCTAACAAGGATGGAATCAGAGCAACCGTAGTTCTCCTAACTAGGGATGAGGAACTCTTGATAATGATCAAGGTTCCAGAGGGGAAATAAGTATCCATAACCATGATACTTACACAGAGTTAACCAACTCTCTAAATCTAAGTTGAAAACTAACTAAAGTTGACTTTAACCAAAGTCAAAAGGGAAAGTGAGTACCCATAACCATGATACTCACATAGAGTTTACCAACTCTAAACCTAATTCTAAGTTGCAAGGCCAATTGGTTCTAACCAGACCAAAAGGAAAGGGATAAGTGTCAATTGTTAGTGTTTAGAGGGCTCGACAAGATATCGCATCTTGTCCCTACGTATCCTAACTAAGAAAGAGGAATCAGAGCCTCTGTAGTTCGACTAACTAGGATTGAGGAACTCTTGATAATGATCAAGGTTCCAACGGGGATAGTAAGTGTTCATAACCATAACACATACACAGAGTTAACCAACTCTTTACCTAAACTAGGTTAAACAAGCAAGACTCTCACAAGGTCTCGGGGGAAAGATGGAAAAGTCTATCCTATCCTAGCTATGACTTACGAGTCAACAGAAGGAACTCCCTTCTTTGAAATCTTGATTAAAAGGAGATTTTGGATGCAAAAAGAAGGAAAATCTAAAGGAGACTGAATCCTAAGTGTTGTCACGCTTGGATTGAGAGGCTAATGTCTATCTTATTCTAAGCTTAATCAGAAATTAAGTCGGACTAGGAGCCTTAAGGGAGCATTTGAGTACAAAGCAATCAACAAGTAAACATGAAGCATCTCAATCACGAAGGAAAAATCAAATACGAAATCAACACTCATGACAAAGTATCAAAAGTATATATCAAGATCAAGTAATATCAAGGAAAAAGTTCACAAGTATCCTCAAGAATTAATCAATGACAAAGTAAAATAAACTCCTAAAATATACAACCAAAACAATTAGAAAATGTCTAAAACAATTATCAAATAGAAAAAACTAGCATCGAAAATAAAATCAAAGTTTAGTCAAAATTAGAACAAAACTAATCAAAATTATCAAGATCTAATCAAAATTAAAATTTAATCACCAATTAAAATCAAGGTTAAATTATAACAAGAAAAAAAAAATTAACCTAAACTAAAATTAAAATCTAATTCTAAAAATTAATATCTAATCTTAGAATTAATATCTAATAATAAAAACAAAATCTAATTAATTCAAAATTAATTTCTAAAATAAAATCTAATGAAAAAAAACTTCTAATCTAATTATCCTAAATCAATTAATCAATTATCAAAAAATCAATTAACAAAAAACAGTTAATCAATTGTTTAAAACAAATAAACAAAAACAATTAATAAAAAGGGTGCAGCCATGAACATTGGGTGGTAGATAGCAATTGGCGCAAGGCTTGTTGCCTAGGTCCAATAGTTTTTTATTATGAGTCAAGGAGGGGTGAGGAATAGCATAAAACAATCATGGGCCTCACGACTCATATGACCAAGCCAGGTAATATGCGCATGGGTTCATGGGTAGATTAGGTGATAAAAAAAAACAAAAAAAAAACCACGGTCTATCAAAAGAGCAACATAAATATCATCATCATCAGCAAATGCATCACAAGGTTCGGTGAACAAAAACGGCAAAACCATCAAAAATGGAAAAACAAAAGAAGAACATCAAACGCCAATAAAAGAACAATATGAACATGAACGCACTCCAACCTTCTCGTTCGTGTGCGAGTCACCCCGTCTCGAACTCGATTTGTCTCAATCTCCATATTACTTCGTGTTTCCGTCCGTCTTCGATTCAAGTTCCAGGTTCAGACTCGTTTCAAATTCATTTGATTTCGTTTTGCTCAAATCGACTTCTTCTACTCCATCTTGTTTCCGATTTGTTTCAGGCTCTTATCATTCTTCATCTCTTCTTCTTGCTGATTGTTTTGGGTTTTTCCCTTTGTTTGGAATAGATTTGGGGTTTTTATAGTTGAGTGTTTGAGTTGAGAATGAAGGAGAAAGTTGATTTGGGAATGGAAGAGTTTTGTTCTTTTGCGCGTAGGGAGAGGGTGTTTTTTGTGATTTTCTGTCATGAGTGAAATCAGAAGGAAGAAGAAGAAATTGATGGTATAGGTGGAGACTAAAGGTTCGTTTTTTTTAGAATTTTTCATTTTTGATTCTGCTCTTTATATGATAAGGATTCATCCTATTTCAAAACGTCTTCTTGGTCATGTCTCTATCACAATGCAGATTTTGCAGAGTGTTTGTGTAGCTGGTTGATGCAGGTTTGGGTATATGAAGCAGGTTTTGTTTGAATGTGTATGTTCAGTAGCTTTTATGGCATGGTACGATTTTGTTTGGAAATGTTGCAGGGTCATGGCGTGGGTTTAGGTAGGTTGTAACAGGTCTGTGGTTTTGCACTATTGTTGCACAAGTTTTTATTTTGTTACAACAATTTGTCTTGGTATGGTCTGTAGGTGCAGAGTTTTTGGATGTTTGTGATTGTCTTAAAGTATTGTGGTACAGGCTTTGTGAGTCCAAGTTGTACGATAGTGACACAATTTTTGGAGTGATATGTGTGTATTATCCTTGTGGATGTAGCAGTAGGATGTACGGTTGTGTAGCAAGGAATTGGAGTATAATGGCAGTGTATAGTACATGGTGCAGCATTAGAGAGTGTTTGGTCAAAGTTTGGTTTTTGTATTTATTAATTTTTTATAATTTTTGGAATTGGACTTTTGTTGTAAATGATGTTTTCTTCTTACTTGGTCTTTACAAAAGTGTGAATTGGGCTTGAAATTAAAAAATGTTGATTGGGCTTGAAATTCAAAAATGAAAGTGAATGAATTTGAGATAAATTGAAATTAAAATTTGAAACGAACTAAAAATGAAGCTAAAAAAATTGGTGACCTTGAATGGATTTGGAAATTGGACTATGGACATGATTTGGATAAAAAAGAATGGATTTAGAAATGGTTTGAATTGAAAATTGGAAATGAAATGGGTAATTGGATTAAAATCGAAAATGAAATGGAATCCTGAGATGGATTTGATTTAGAAAAATAAAAATGGATCGGATTGAAAATGGTTACGGGTAAAGGTAACACGCCTCCGCACCTGAACGACATCTGAAACCATGACAATTGAAACCTTCATGACACAATTCTTGAATTAAACCAAAGAGGATCCACCTTAAATCAATCATAGAGTGATCTTAATGGAACAATAAATCTGACGAATCCTCAGTTCCAGAATAAAAAACCTGGACCACACAATTAGTACTTGCACACACATTGAACCTGCTAGCCTCAAGAGAGACTCAACTGAACGACACTTGACGATCATAAACACAAAGGGTGAGAAACTCTAATTTTCCAGAATGCCGATCGATAATCTTTCTAGTCAATCAACTGATGAACCCTAAACAACGACACCCTTATGGCAATTTAGAGAAACTAAAGTCGTGCCTTGATAAACCTCTGATAAGAACTGCTCATGACGTTTGAAAACCCAACATATCTTTCCTCAGACTTGAGTACAATGATTGAAAGAAACAAACTTTAAACAATGGAAATCCAACTCAACCGAAAACCTTCGATTCCACATCTCAAGAGCTTAAATGGTGGATGGCCTATCCAAAACCCTAATTTACCACTCTAGAAGTCTCTTGACGCAAACCTGATTCACAAGTGAAACCAAACAAAGCAAAGGCTGATAAATTGGTTAGTTATGCAGATGATTGACCTAGAATGACATGCAAAAGATCAAAGAATCAGAGGATAAAATTTAGAGTATGATAGCAACTTTTATATTTGTAGCCGTCAAAATTGACTCTTATAAATTTTTATCGATTACTTATTTATTAATATTTCTATTGGTTGTTTTTTACCTTTTTCATCATGTTCTCTTTTATTTTGCTTGATTATTACTTGGATTAATTATTTAGAGCATTCATTAAAAATATTTAGTGTACTTTTATAGAAAATAAATGGTGTTTTATAGTTGAATTTTATTGAATGAAAAATCGTAGACTTTATTTTAGAATTTTCATATTAGATTTGATGAAAAAAAATTATAATAAAGTTTAAGAATATTAGTTTTTACAATAAAATTTCGAAATTAATCTTCTATTATTAATAAAGAAAATATATTTTTTTAAATACTCACCTGATATTTTGAAAAGATGGTTGATGTATTTTACAATTTAAAAAGGTCTTTAAGAAAAAAGACAAGAAAACTCTAGAAGATATTTATAGATAAGAACAAAAACAGTATGCATGATATTTAATTTTTAAGATGAAAAATTGTTAAACTAAAAAATCTGTAAAAATATAATTTTCAGAAATCTTTAGTGCAAAGAATGTGAAATTAAAAAATCTTAGTTCTTTCAGAGAACAGTATGCATGATATTTAATTTTTAAGATGAAAAAATGTTAAACTAAAAGTTCTGTAAAAAAATATAATTTTCAGAAATCTTTGGTGCAAAGAATGTGAAATTAAAAAATCTTAGTTCTTACAGAGATAATTTATCTATTGATTTTTTTTTAAAATATCCTTTACATACTAATTCAATTTAAAACACACCTAATACTTACCTATTTTTGCTATTTATATTTTAAGGAGATAAATAGACGTGGAATCGTGGATGAGTCATTTAATGGTCATTGACAGCATATACCATCCAGTGTCTATTATGTTTAGGACGGTTCTAATATAAACAAGCTCTAGAAAACCAAAATAAAAATTAGTTGAGTGATAAATTAAATCTACTAAAAATTATTCTATTCAAAATAATATTAATAATCCCTATAAGTCAAAAAGGGTAGAGGTATTCTGTCCGTTACAATTGTGAGAACCAGAAGATTAGATGTTTGTGAAAGAGGACAAGACAATGGTCTTAATTAATACTGGTCCATGCATATGCTACTATTTACACTCCAAAAAAACGTGCTTTCATTCCAAGCTTACAATTATTGTTTGTTGTATATCACGGTGGTATTATCACCCACCTTCCACCCTTCTTCCCCTCTTATTTGAAAATTTGAAAATCTTTTATTGGAGATAATTTTCTTGTTTTTCTATAAGCAAATAGATTAAAAGAAGCACAAGGGTGCTTAATCCAACTACAAACATCAATAAAAAAAAAGAAACTCTAAGAAAATTGAAGGACACCCATAAAAAAGAACCTAGTTCAAAGCCGAAATCAAGGTGACACACCATTCCCACCAATAACCAATCCCACGAATACCGTTTGATCAACCCCAAACCATCAAACTTAACCAAAGAATCTTCTTCGAGAAGAATAGAATTTCTACACTCCCAAATAGTCTTACAAATCGCCAATCCAAAAATTCATCCAAAATCCACCTTACAGTTCACTTTAGCCTCCCTCCCGATGGCAACCAAACGCTCAACTAGAGGCAACTCGATCAATACGGGTTCAAAATGCAACCACTCAAGAGTTTGCCTCCACAAAACCAACGAAATCAGAAAAAAACCAAACAGATGTCCGAGATTTTCTTGCTCCCCTCCACAAAGAGGGCACCACAAACCAGAGTTTGCACACAACACACCCCTACGCAAAAGGTTCAGCCAAGTAGGAAGACGATTCATAACCAAGCTCCAACCAAAAATCAAGATTTTGCTAGGCATCCTCGTTCGGCACATGCTTCTAAGCGCCTCCAAAACAGTCCCAACAATAGCACTCCCCTCACAACATCAAGCTTAAATCCTTTCGTAACAAACCGAGACTGAGAATTTGGCTGTGTTTTTCCACCAGATAAACTGGTCTTGCTGTTGCCCATCAAGAACTACCGGCTGCAGAATTAACAGTAGGCCAGCAAGTTCATATGTTGCTTCCTGCTGCAGCAGTGCCACTGCCCACTTCCAATTATCCGTCGTCTAGTGACCGTTATGAAGAATACGCTGGTGCGTCAAGTCAACCATATAATAAAGAGAACCGAACATGCTGCACAAAGGATCCACCCAAACCAAATTCTATACCAAAATTCAAAAGTTTCACCATTTCCAACTTTGCTAGCCAAAAAGTCAATAAACCAATTCAGATTGTCTACCTTTGCTTCAACCGTACATAAATATTTCTACCAAACCGAGGTTCTCTTACCTAACGGAGGATAGGGTTCGGAAAGAATGATATTACTGATGTTGCCATACTTTCAAGAATGCACCTCGTACCAAAAAGCATTGATGTCGTTCAAAATGCGTCATTCCCACTTGCATAAGAAAGCAAGGTTGAAGTGACCATTGTTTGATGCATAGACCGCTATATTTCTTCGATAAACAAACCATATCCTAACTTAACCAAGAAACTTTCTTGTTCTCCTCCCGACCACCCCAAAGAAAGAACCTTTGAATTTTAGTGATCTCGTTAATGATCCCTTTTGGAGCTTTGTACAAAGAAAAGTAAAAAATTAGAATAGTAGATAGGATAAAATTAAGAAGCAACAGTCTCCCTCTAATTGATAGATTTCTTTTATTCCAAATAAATAGCATCCTCCTTATCTTCGATAAAAACGGAGCCCAAACCTCATTTCTCCTAGGTTTAACACCAATCGGAACACCTAGAAATCTAAACAAAGGCATACCAATAATACAATTGAGAAACGATGTCGCCGCTTGAGAAAACCCCAGTTCCAAATTTAACCCCACAAGCCTACTTTTGTGTAAATTAACTTGCAAATCATGATACGAACTCAAACCCTCTTAAAATAGCCTTGATACTCCAAAGGTTTCTCCAAGATCCTTTTCCAATCACCAAAGTGTCATCCACAAATTGGAGAATTTTAAAGTGAATATTATCATTGAAATGAAACCCAATAAAATCACCCATCCCCCTGACTTTCCTTATCATAGCAGAAAGCCTTTCCGCTACCAACAAGAAGAGAAAAGGAGATAGAGGGTCCCCTTGACGAAGACCTCTAGAAACTGTAAAATCTTTGGTCAGGCTTCCATTCACCAAAATAGAAATGATGCTATTAAAAAACAGCTTTCATCCAACCTTTCCACCGAAACCCAAAACCCATTTTCTCAAACATGTACCTAAAAAATTCCCAAGATATGGAATCATACGCCTTCTCAAAATTAATTTTCAACAACATATAACTAATTTTTTTATTTCTTCCCATAATCCATGATTTTGTTGATTGTAATAACCTTATCCATGATGTTCCTATTAGGAATAAAGGTCGATTGAGTAGAAGAGATAAGTTTACCAACAACTAACCTCAGAAGATTGGCCATCAACTCAACCAGGATCTTATAGAGGCTTCTGATAAGGAAAATAGGCCAAAAGTCATCCAAGGAAGACGATTGTCGAATTTAGGAATCAATGTCAAAAAAGAGGTCGTGATTGCTCTAGGGAGAACACCCACCGAATGAAATTCATTAACAAACTGGCACACCTCATCTTTTACTATTAACTAGCAAGTTTTGAAAAAACACAAATTGAATATGTTTGGACTGGGACTCTTGTCTCCATCGCAATTCAAAACAAACTCCTTGATCTCATCCTCCAAAGTAGGCTTCTCAAGCTTTGAACTTTCCTCCTCGGAAAGTTGCTCAAAGAGTATGTTGTCCAAGGTTGGTCTGGCTATAATAGATTCATAAAACCTCTTTTGGAAATGAGCTTTAATCTTCTCTTTAACATCCTTCACCTTATCATTCCATCGACTGTTTGATATAATTCCCAGCAAATAGTTCTTTATACATAACTACAAAATGTATATACAACAACGCCATGGTTATCACGGTACCACGAAGGACTATGATAACATATTTTACTTAACACGCAAACATTTTTATTTATTTACTTATTAAAATTTTGATATAATATAATCACAGATGAAAGATACGTCCGTGGTTATATAATCACCCTTTCATGGGTTCAAATCTCAGCACCCTCAAATGTTTTATTTCTTTAACATTTAGTCATGCCTTTGTATTTTTATTTATTTTTAATTTCAAAATAAATTTGATACCACCACGGTTGAGTAACTCAACGGTTATGACTTGTTTTAAATATTTTTGATTATAACGTACTGACGCTTCAAATGTTTCATTTCTTTAACATTTAGTCGTGCATATTTATTTTTATTTATTTTTAATTTTTAAATAAATGTGATACCATCACGGTTGCGTAGCTGAACCGTTGTGACATACTTTTCATTTTGTTTTAAATATTTTAAATTGTAATATACTGGTGCTTCTTTATGAAATTTAATTAAGCGAGTAATATATGACCACGGTTCCAGTTGTTAACCGTGGTGGTATTATTCATTCATTTTTATCATAACTAACAAGCTTGTCTCTTCAATAGTCATTCTTTGCAGAGAAATAATATGATACGAAATATCATTTCAACCCTAACGTTCAATACTGAGAAACGAAGCACCATATCAACCCTAACATTCATAGCTCATCACCATCATTCCTCGCTTTTTTTCATCAGTTGTTCAACGGTTCATCTTTTTTCACTGGTTCATCATTTTCCATTCGTTGTTCATTTTCAACTTGTAGGCATCGGTTCATTTTCAACCCTAACACCAATGCCAACACCAGCATCATCGTCATTGTCAATAAGGAATACAAAAACAACATTATTTGTTTCAACCCAAATATTCATCTTTACTTAGTCATCACGTTTACGGTACGTAAAACTTTTTTTCCATGCATCTACAACAAACTTTTGTTTCCATTGTTGTTGGTGTTGTTGTTCTTGTTGTTTTTATGGTTGTTGTTGAATGTGTGTGATAAAACTTGATTAATATTTTGTTGTGGTTGTGGTTGTTGTTGTTGTTATTGTTGAATGTGTATGTAATAATAGATGAAAGAGTTTGTTGTTGTTGTTGTTGTTGTTAAGGTTGTTGTTGTTTTTGAAAATAGATGTCGTCTTTGTCGTATTCTTCATCTAGTAGTGAGGAAACCATGACAAGTGATACTTAAAACAAAAAGGAAAGATCACAAAGAGGTCAAAATGCTTACCAAAGTAACAAAAGTGCACAAATCTAGTAAAAAATTTCATATCGCGTTTGATTCATACTAAATAGTAGTTCATGGTGAATACTCTTCGATGTTTAAGAGTTATGTTGCGTTCCTTGGACATACCAAAGTTAGTATATTGATAGATGATTGGAAACAAGCGCCAGAGGCTGTCAAAGATAACATATGGGTAGACCTTAAGGTATTAATATTATTTTTCATCATTTTGATATGACTTTCTATAATTTCTAATATATTCTTATTGATTTAAATGCAGTTGAAATTTGAGTTTACGAATGATGATAAATACTTTTAAAAAATGGGTAATTCATGCTGGTATTTGTTGGAGGATCTTTAAGTCACGGCTCACGCATGATTACATTAGGAATCCTAAGATTGGTCTTGAGCGTCCATGGGTGAGATATAGTTTTCTCTCGAAGAAGTTTTGGAAAAAGTTTGCGAAGGGGCGTCGTTCTGAGACATTCCTAGTTAGTACTAGTCTTATTTATCTTGATAATTTTATGCTAATGATTTATAGATACTAATCATATTTAACCTATATTTATAATAGACTAAAAGTTAAGCAGGAATACAAAATAAAGCAAAAAACATATACCCTTATAGATTGTCTAGTGGGGGTTACAACAAACATGAGAAAAAATGATGGATGAAAAAAACAACAAATGGGAGATGAGGACTCCATTAGTCGTTATCGCAACCCATCTCCACTGTCAAGGCATGAGAAGTGGAAGAGGGCTCGATTAAAACCAAATGGAGAGTACACCTCATATGCGTCAAGAGCAGTTGTTGAGAAAATTGTAAGTATGATTTGTTGTGTGTATGTTATGTGTTATTTAAATGTTGTGGTAATTGCAATATTAGTATTATCATACATATATGTTATGTAGGATCTGTTGGTTAAGGAGGCTCGTGGAGGCTCATTTTTTCTAGAACCACGACATGATATATGTAATACCCCAAATTTTGCCCTAAGATTAGTCGTTTCATCTTGCATCCCATTTCATTTTGCATTGCATTTAAACTAACCACTAACGGGTGGTGTCGTTGTTTGATTGTTGCAAGAAAATATCATGTGGCGCGCTCTTTTAGTTTATAGGGTTTCTAGTGCCACTTTATTTTGAATGAATAAAATAGCATAATTGGCGAGAGACCTTGTGTAAGGAGTTGTGAGTGTGAGAGGTTGAGAGTTCGAATCCCACCTTCTTCACTTTTTGTTTTGTTTCTTTTATTTTTATTCTAACTTTTCTATTTCCATAAAAAAAAATAACAAAAACAATTTTTTTTTATTATTTAATTATTATTTTCGTATTTTATTTAAATTATTTTTTAAAAATATTTTTTTTTTACTTTTTTTCCATATTATTCATAAAAACATCCAAAAATCATAAAATTAAAAATATTGGAAAAAATTTTATTCTTTTAAGTTTGTTTTAGTTCGTTTTTTTAGCTTTGACTAATTATTTAAGTTGAGCTTTAAAGTGGGCATTAGGTTAGAGTTAACCCTAATTTGTTACCTATATAAACATAAGTGAGGGGGAATCCTAATGTCATCATACCGCGGCTTTGAATATCCAGGATTTAATTCGACAATGGTAATAACTCCGAGGTAAACTTTCTGTCGCATTTCGGATGGCTGTGTAAACATTTCTTTGCTGGTTTTGATTCAGCTACGGGGTACGGTAAGTTCTGTCTTGACTTTGGTTCAATTACGATGTAGCTGTACTTATTTCAATTATTACTATGTTGTTTGCCTTTTACATATTAAGCTCCCTGGTTTAATTTATTTTGATATAGTATGGTTGTTATTATTACACCATTCAAAAGTTTGCTACTATGTTATTATTAACACTGTGGTAACACCGGCGGTACCGCATCAAGGACCAGGAACTGAGCCCATGTAATGATGAAGGTGACTACATCAGGTGCCAATCTCCTCATTTCATTAATATTTGTTTTTTCTTTCAATAATAAATAACTTAATTAAATAAAAAACTAATTAAAAACTTTTAAAACATTTTTTTAACTTGATAAAAATCATTTTAGAACATTTTTTATAACTTCAAATTAAATCCATTTTTAAAACTTAAATTGTTTTTAAAGAAAACCTTTCTAAAACTTATCTAAGATATTTTTAATAATTCAATGATAAGATTTAATGTAAAACAAAAAAACTTAAGGAAAACCATTTTTTTAGAGGCTTAATTCATCATCACTTTTTACCTAAAATTAAAACCAACTTGTAAGTTAAACAAAAATAAATTAAAATTTTGTCTAAAAAACATTTTCTAAAACTTCAACTTAAACTTATTTTAAAACTTAAACTTAACCCTTATTTTTGCAAATTTAAAAGTGAGATTTAAAATTTTTTAACGTTAACACCCTTTTTTTACTTAGTAATTTAAAACCTCTTAAAAACTCAATTTCCAAACTTAAAATTTAACCTTAATTGGGAATTAAAGTTATGTAATTAAAAGATTAATTTTTTTATTATAATTTAAAATTTAATGCTAACAAAGTGTAAATTAACTTAACATAATAAATAACGTAACTTAAAAATTAAGCTCCTTTTGTAAATTAAACCCGTTTTTGTAAATTAACCCTGAAACTTCTAAAATAAGGATTAATAGCTTAATGTCGCAATTAGTCTTAAAACCTTTTCTAAAAAATTGCCTAACATTTCGCTTTTCAGTTTCGAATTGACCTTGCCCGTTCATTCTCATTTAATTGTTAATCTCGTTCCATTCATTATTTCCCAGTTGTACAGTTTGTAACAGTTTTTTTCGTTTCATTTTATGGTTGTAATTTATGCGAGTCTATCCGCATTATATTTCGTCATTTATTTTTGTATTTTTTCATGGATGTAATTTATGCGAGGCCATGATCGCGGTTATTTTTATTTTTTGCATTTTGGGGATTTGTAATTTACGCGAGTGATCATCGCGATGCTTTCTCTACCGCTTTCATTATTTTCCGTACTTTATTTATGTCGTATAATAATTTTCCATTTTGCACGTTCTCACCGTTAATTTCCTCCTTCCGAATGATTAGGTCTAGCCGTTTGACCGCCGAGTCAATAGCCTTACCCTTTGAACATTTCAAAACCCTATTTAGCCTAGGCGTCCCGCCGTGGACAAAAATGCCCTTTTACCCAAGCATTAGGTCAAATAGTCGTCGTACTCTATTTAGGGTTTCCCGCCGTGGAATCCCTAATTTCAACCCTAAATTTTCAATTAACAAATTCAACATAGAAATAAGAGTTTCAAATACTCCACGTAAGCGTGTCCTTAAGATACGTTTATTCCCCATTGAAACCTTGACCATAGTCAAGACGTTTCTAACCTCCCTTTTGAGGGGAACTACGATTACTCTGATTCCGTTCCCTATCCAGGATACGTAGGCACAAGATGCGACGTCTTGCCGAGTAAACTTAGGACTAACCCTTAGGTCTTTAGGTCACTCTATCCCTTAGCTCAATATATATTAAAGCAGGTAATAAATAAAAATAAAAAAGCATACAATAAACAAAAGGTTCCTGTAGAGTACTACAGAAGTTTAGGGTGCTAGTACCTTCCCTAAGCTTAACCAACCCCTTACCTAGGTCTCTCCCCGCATTGTGTTTACAATGCAAAAATAGGTTTTCCCTCTTTTGACCTTTTCCTTCGGATAAATCAAAGAGCGGTTGTGAATTAAAAATTGTGATTCAAACTAATTAATAGTTTGATATCCTATTTCCACCGCAACAGAAAATGGCGACTTCACTCGGAACCGCCATAACTTTTAAGGGTTATCCCTATTTTGTTTATTGTATGATATTTTTTATTTATCCTCTTGTATATATTATTATTGTGCCTTGCTTGGGGGGTACCCTGTTATTGTGAGATAAGTCCTAACCCGGACTTGAGTGACCTTATTATAGGAAGGTGAGATATTCGACGAGGCTTGCCGGGAGTGAGTCCCGACCAAGTTGACTCGAGAATCACCGCTCAGTTGAGACCCATTCGAAAATGGTTCGGTTGAACGAGTGTAGTCGTGAAAAATTTTACTATTTTCGATTGGAGTCTATGATATTGAGGACCGTAGTACATTAACACCACTTTGGCCTTATATAGGACGTAGTGCGGGAACTATGTGGGAGTAGTCCTACAATAGTTGCTACGCGATGCTACACTCAAAAGAGGTTCTCTTGAGAATATTATCGACCCCCCGAGTTAGTTGGAAAGTTGATAATAACCGAAGGATGGACTAATGACTTTGGGCACTTCTTAGAACCTTGTTCTGCAGGTACAATTAACCTTAGTACATACCTTATTAGGATGGGTAGACCCTAACTCCTTGCACATACCTTTAACCTAGAACTTTGTATATGTGCATTGCATCCATTAAAACATTACATTGCATTACATTTCATGGAGTTCAAACCTTGTTTATGAATATTGTAGGATACTATGGATTACAATCGAAGGAAAACTTTGAAATATACTTTTAAAAGTCCTAAGCTAGATGACCTAAGGAAGCTAGGATATTTAATCCAAGGTCGAGAAGGATTTTGTAACCGGTATGGAAGGTTGTTATCTTTATTGGAATATAAGGTGAACGAAGGACTTCTTTCGGTTTTGCTACAGTTCTATGATCCCGACTACCATTGCTTCACATTCCCCAATTATCAGCTATTACCTACTTTGGAAGAATATTCTCAGCTCGTAGGGTTGTCTATTTTGGATAAGACTTTGTTCCCTTTCTTGGAGAGGGACCCTAAAGGACAAGACTGTTGCTAAAGCCATATGCTCGAAGTTATCCAATATCAAGGGCAATATGATCACTAACAATTATGAAGACTTTTCCAACGTACCCTTGTTTGGCTTTGATGAAGGATTTATTTTCCTCTAACTCTCGATCTACCTTTTGAAGATAGGCTCATCCTCAAAAAGGCCCAGCTAGAAGAGCAGATCAAGGGGCAGAACAAGAAGCTTCCTTAGGGTCATTATTAGCTTTTATGTTATGCCAAGATTTTTCTAGGAATATTATTTGTAATCCATTTTCAATTAATAAATAAAATTTCTTTGTTATTCTGCAATATTCGTAAATTTGTGAATTCCATGAAATCATTTTGCATTTTTGCATCATATTTTTCATTTCATGTATCTCCCGGTTTCTCATACTCGGTTCTCTCACCTTCCAGTTTCGTCACCCTGGGTCCTCCGCATCAGTACAACACTAGAGCCCAAGCTCGAAAAAGGATGGAAGAACAAGCTCAAGAGATCGACCGTGTCAGCCATGAACTCGAAGATCTTCGAGGAAGTGTGGGGCAGATTATGGAGATGTTGCAAGCTTTAAGGTGAAGGTGGATAATCAACCTACCGTTGTTTATGAAATTACCGATACTATTGTGGATCCTCAACCAGCTGTTGCTGTCGAGAACATACCTCCTCAGAATCGTAAATCCAGTTCAATGAATCCTACTGTTGCTCAACCAATTCGACGAGTTACTCCTCCAAAGTGCAAGACTCCAAACTCTGACCATCCTAAAAGAGCTACACGCCAGAGGAGTCCCTCGAATAGCTATAACCATAAAATGGTTGCTCATCCACCTTGGCAACATCAGAAAAACTATGTTCAAGGTTATCCCGTGCAGTATGTTCAACAACCCTATGTAGCTACTGTTGCACCTCCCTTCAAGCATCAGTTTCCTACTTATCAGCCTGTGCCACCGGCTCCGGTCTATCAGCATCCGGTTTATCAACAACCTCCTGCTTATCAGCCTGCACAAGCTCCTGTCAACTGTCAACGAGTGCCCAACGCTCCCGTGTGCCAACCATCAGAGGCGACGATACCTCGTCAAAATAGGAGACCATACAAGCCTTGTCCTCCGATCCCAATGATGTTCACTGAGTTGTATCCTTTTTTAGTGCAACAAGGTCTGGTTGTTACCCGAACTTTGGGTCCACCTCCCAATCCGGTACCTGTCAATTACAACGCCGCCGCTCATTGTTTATTTCATGAGGGTTTGCCTGGTCACGATTTGGAAGAATGTTACGCGCTTAAGAATATTGTTAGAGATTTGCTAGAAAAGAAGGTCCTGTCTTTTGACGATCCTCAGCCGAAAGTCAAGACTCCTCTCAGGGCGTCCCAGGGGCCAGAATCAAGCTCTGCAAAGCCTGTTTTCAACAGATCTCAGCCAGTGACACATACGGTGAATCAACCGAAGCCGGTAGTTCTTCAGATGCCTAATCCTTTTCATTTTTGCAATCCTCAAGATGATGCGACCCCGATCAACAGAGAATCTGAGAGAGTTATTCTGAGGGAAGATTTGAAGACCGATAATGATGTAATGACAGACGTAGCTGGGGCAATCAAGACGACTCCTTCCAGTGAGGCTCCGCCAGAGGAAACCACTACCATGTCGGTCGCAGACGCGAAGACTTCATAAACATATCTTGAAGGACTTTGAGACATTACATTTTGATTATTTATATGTTTATTTTCTTTGATTAAGCATAACTATCATGTACGAACTTGTTTATTTTGGAATAATTAATGCAATGCATATTTGTCTGGAATAAATCCATTCGTTTCACTCATTAAAAATATTTTTCCATAAACTATAATGCCAACTTTACCCGATCTTTCGTGTTGATAAAGAATTTGGAGGAGAATGATGAACCAAAAACATCAAATCTCTTGTCGTATGCTTCCGATTGAAACCCGCTGATGATGTAAGGCATTGCTTCAAATCCCAAACACCGGAGATATAAGGATGATAATCCTTCTTTACCCCCTTTGAGCCTTGAAATAGGAGTTTTTTTTCTTTTCTAAATAAAACCCTCATCTTAACTTGGGGCAGGGTAGTTTTTCAGTTAAAAAGGATTGAGCGCTCAGACTCTCAAAAAGAAAGGAGGAGTGAACCTTCGAGAATTTATCCCTAACATCTTAGGAAGTTAGAAGTCCATGACTATCCCTCTAATACTAAAAGAGTGGGGCAGTCACAAGCCATTCAAAGGAGTCACACGACCTAGTCAACAAAAAAATATATATAGCCCGCTAAGTCAAAACCTATGAAGGAGACTTAGGCAAAACTGGGGCATCCCGCTGGACTCCAAAGTCAAATCCAAAAGACGTCGTCCAGGAAAAAGTTAGGAAATAAAAAAATAAATATAACAAAAAAACAAGGGCAATAAGGAACCCCAATAAAGAACAAAAGTCTTGTTGATCGAACACCAAAATAAGTGAGTGACTGCCATTGTCCAAAGCCTTGATGAGGTCTCGACCATATCAAATCCGATTGAGATATGAGTGCTCGTATCCCATTAACTGAATTAGGATTGGAGAACATCACGAAGAAAGGGGTGGATACAAATAACTTTGAGCCTTTATCCTTTGTTTCCTAAACCGTGCACCAAGCCACGATACAACCATTAAAAGACCTAATTGAAGTAGGAATTCTCTTGAAAGCATACTCGACGAGATATCGTTTCCTGACTCCTACGAGCTATGCTCAAAAATTCATGTTGGCATTATAAATTAAACTTATATCCTAACTAGTGATTTCAGTCACGAGTTACAGCGATATCTTTTTCAGAAACAAAAATTTCAAGACAAATGTATTGTTTCATTGATAGTTTCAGGATAGCATTTCACGTGTGTCGGTTTTGCCTGATATCTTAGAAACTTACATATAGATGTCACAGATCCTGCTAAACAGGGGCAGATGGTTTCCAGTTTTCTCATCAATGCGAGCCTGACATTCTTAAGAGCTATTTTTGAAGACTCAGTCATGTCACCGTCGATCTAAGCCAGTTACGTCAAGATCTGACAAGTCTCTCCAAGAGTTGGAAAACAGTGGGGCATCTGGACTCCATGTTTCTCTGTAAAATCCTCTTGAGCTGACTTTTCCTCACGAAGCAGGTACTCTGGGGCATGATATTTTCAAAATGGCGACTACGACAAAGTCCATTGAGATCAAAGTTAGCTTCGTTTCACGACATTCTTCATGCACCCGATGGATTTTACTCCCGGCGGTCTTCATTCCCCAGTAAATCTCATCGTTGTAGAATCTACATCTTAACCATTGCCTCAACACAATCCCCAGAGAAACTTTAAGCTGACACAGTCCCCAGAGAGACTTTAAGCCGACGCAGTCCCCAGCGAGACTATAAGTTGACAACACTTTGGACCGAGCCAGTAATCTCCAAGACAATACAGATTTTACCAGCATCTTCCCAGTGATAGTCCCCAACGAGACTTTAAGCTGTCAACACTTTTGGGATCCATCCGATAAATCCCCAGTGACTCTCAAGAATGCAGGGATATCCCCGGTATCTTCCAAGTGATATATGTTCTTGAAGACCCATTCTCAGTGGAAGCATTTGTTCCTCAGTGAAATTGCCTTACTTTCCTCAGGAAATATTCCCTAGGAGATCGCTAAATTCTCCCCAAGAGGTCAAGATATTGTCCTCATGAATGTTTGTTGAATTCTCCCCAGTAAATCTGATGAACTCTCCAGGGAAGTTTGATATACTTTATCCCCAGTCGGACGTACCTTTTCCCCAGGAAGCCGAAGTATTATTCCCAGGAAGTTGCTACGCTATCTCCATGAAGTTGCCTAATTCCACATCTTCCCCATGAAGCGGATATTTATTTTATCCCCAAAAATCTCTGATCCCAAGAGTTCTTTGGCTGATTACGGTTCATGATAGCAATCCCTCTCGTGAAGTCATGACATCATATCCTCGTGCAGAGGTCATGGATCCGCAGTTGAAGTCGTGACATCGTACTCTCCAGTGAAGACGTATCCCCATGTGGAAGTCATGATCTTTTCTCCCCAGGGAAATTTTAACTTTGAAGCCAGATTCGGTCTTACCATCAACTATTCCTATCCTCTAATAGATGTATTGTTGCAGAGGTCACCGGGTATTCCTGTCGAGATGTTTATTTCATCTCATGTCTCCTCTCTCATCTGTTTTGTCAGCATAAGCATGAGCATTACATACTCATTTTCATTTCATTGTCATACACATGAACATACACATTCGTATACACTTTGGCATACGCATTAGCATTTGCATGCTTGCTATTTATCGTCATCCTTGTCGTTACCGCCGAGTAACTGGGTTTGTCCGCTCTCTCCAAGTAGATCGTCAGCCCTAAGCATAAAATACCTACTTGTTTCCAGTTTCCCCATAGAGTTCAACCCTCGTGGACGATGGTTATTTCCGTTACCTTTCCGCGTTAAGATAAGGTAGTCCCCATTCGAGTTCGTTTCCTCAATGGATTCTTGTTGGACAGTTTTTTCTATCCCAATTCTAGATCGAACTTCGGTCCCGTCGGTCACTGAACATACCTGGATGTGCATTTATTTTTCACTATCTCTCAAGAAAAGTATTTACAATCCTTTGCAGATATGCGACAGTTCTCGCCTGAGAAGCTTATCACTACATTGCACAATAGACAAGCAACAGTTCCCAGCCGAGGAGCTTATCACCTACCTTACACTTTACAATACACTCTACAATTGATCTTCTCATACAAGGAGCTCATTATTAGATTATAGTGATCTAGATGTTTACCATCATCACAACATTCTTGACAATTTACATTACAGTGATCTAGATGTTTGCCATCATCACGACCTTCTTTACAATTTATGTTACCTGCTATCACTCAGTGATCTAGATGTTTGCCATCATCACAACTTTCTTTACAATTTACATTACCTGTTACCACCTCTACAAGCAGTTCTCACCCGAGAAGCTTATTATTGTCACTCTTGCAAATAAGCGACATTTCTCGCCTGAGAAGCTTATCTTATCTTCGTTATGACTTGCAGCAAATGACCATCTCCAGCGAGCAGTTTGGTTTCTGTTTCCCGTATCATTTTGAAGAAAGGGGAGGTTTGAGCGGAATCATATTCAGGAGAGTGTGAATCTTGAAGTATGAAGAAGTTCAGTTTACCCTTTAGTAAAAGAAGGAGCAGAATCATATTCAGGAGAGCACAAATCTTGAAGTATGAGGAAGTTCAGTTTACACTTTAGTAAAAGAAGGAGCGAAATCATATTCAGGAGAGCACAGATCTTGAAGTATGAAGAAGTTCGTTTATCCTTTAGTAAAAGAAGGAGCGGAATCATATTCAGGAGAGCACAGATCTTGAAGTATGAAGAAGTTCGTTTACCCTTTAGTAAACGAAGGAGCCGAATCATATTCGGGAGAGCACCGATCTCGAATTATGAAGACGTTTATTTTATCCTTTAAAAAAAGAAGAAACTGAATCATGTCCAGGGAGCACAGACTTGAGACGTGAAGAAGTTTATATTATCAATCAATCTATTATCCACAGATAAGCAGCAGGCTCTTTATTTGAGAGCTTATCCAGTTTGGCATATAAGTTCCTTCCAACAATAAGTGGCAGTTCTCTCTCGAGAAAGCTTATCAGGGTGTTTCCCATTTAAGACCATTTATTTTGGCATACAGCCGATTTTACCCTGTATATTTTCTACTGATTCCTTAATTCCGTTTGATCCTGTCACGAGGGAAAGTTTACAGAAGCTCGGATGTTATTCTTTGCTCAATGCTCCAGCATCTTGTTAATCGATCCTACAGTCGTGCAGATCCATTTTTATCATTTACTTTTACATATTCCCCAGTGGAGGCCGTCTCGCCGGTGCCATCTCTATTGAGGATCCCATTCTACTATTCCTTTTTCCTAAAGTGGTAATTGGTCGTACTCGCACCAGTTGACTATTACTTTAGAATTCCCCAGTGTCGTGCTGTCACCCAGTGCGTCGTGTTCCCAGTGTGGTCTGTTCGTCGCTTCTGTCCCCTATGTCGTCGTGTTGTCTGCATCTATGCATTTACCATTCCATCATACGCACCATACTAAATTCATGACATTGTCAGCATTATAGTTTATTTCTGTTTTGTCCATAGCATTGCATATCACTGCATCTAAGGGCAAAATTTTCAGTTATCTATATTTAAATCCTTCCCCCATGATTTCTCGAGCCTTCGTCGCTCAAATCATCCGGTGAAGCTATTTAAATAAGGGCAACTGTAATACCCCAAATTTTGCCCTAAGATTAGTCGTTTCATCTTGCATCCCATTTCATTTTGCATTGCATTTAAACTAACCACTAACGGGTGGTGCCGTTGTTTGATTGTTGCAAGAAAATATCATGTGGCGCACTCTTTTAGTTTATAGGGTTTCTAGTGCCACTTTATTTTGAATGAATAAAATAGCATAATTGGTGAGAGACCTTGTGTAAGGAGTTGTGAGTGTGAGAGGTTGAGAGTTCGAATCCCACCTTCTTCACTTTTTATTTTGTTTCTTTTATTTTTATTCTAACTTTTCTATTTCCATAAAAAAAATAACAAAAATAGCTTTTTTATTATTTAATTATTATTTTCGTATTTTATTTAAATTATTTTTTAAAAATATTTTTTTTTTACTTTTTTCCATATTATTCATAAAAACATCCAAAAATCATAAAATTAAAAATATTAGAAAAAATTTTATTCTTTTAAGTTTGTTTTAGTTTGTTTTTTTAGCTTTGACTAATTATTTAAGTTGAGCTTTAAAGTGGGCATTAGGTTAGAGTTAACCCTAATTTGTTACCTATATAAACATAAGTGAGGGGGAATCCTAAGGCCATCATACCGCGGCTTTGAATATCCAGGATTTAATTCGACAATGGTAATAACTCCGAGGTAAGCTTTCTGTCGCATTTCGGATGGCTGTGTAAACATTTCTTTGCTGGTTTTGATTCAGCTACGGGGTACGGTAAGTTCTGTCTTGACTTTGGTTCAATTACGATGCAGCTGTACTTATTTCAATTATTACTATGTTGTTTGCCTTTTACATATTAAGCTCCCTGATTTAATTTATTTTGATATAGTATGGTTGTTATTATTACACCATTCAAAAGTTTGCTACTATGTTATTATTAACACTGTGGTAATACCGGCGGTACCGCATCAAGGACCAGGAACTGAGCCCACGTAATGATGAAGGTGACTACATCAGGTGCCAATCTCCTCATTTCATTAATATTTGTTTTTTCTTTCAATAATAAATAAATTAATTAAATAAAAAACTAATTAAAAACTTTTAAAATATTTTTTAAACTTGATAAAAATCATTTTAGAACATTTTTTATAACTTCAAATTAAATCCATTTTTAAAACATAATTTTTTTTTAAGAAAACCTTTCTAAAACTTATCTAAGATATTTTTAATAATTCAATGTTAAGATTTAATGTAAAACAAAAAAACTTAAGAAAAATCATTTTTTTAGAGGCTTAATTCATCATCACTTTTTACCTAAAATTAAAACCAACTTGTAAGTTAAACAAAAATAAATTAAAATTTTGTCTAAAAAACATTTTCTAAAACTTCAACTTAAACTTATTTTAAAACTTAAACTTAACCCTTATTTTTGCAAATTTAAAAGTGAGATTTAAAATTTTTTAACGTTAACACCCTTTTTTTACTTAGTAATTTAAAACCTCTTAAAAACTCAATTTCCAAACTTAAAATTTAACCTTAATTGGGAATTAAAGTTATGTAATTAAAAGATTAATTTTTTTATTATAATTTAAAATTTAATGCTAACAAAGTGTAAATTAACTTAACATAATAAATAACGTAACTTAAAAATTAAGCTCCTTTTGTAAATTAAACCCGTTTTTGTAAATTAACCCTGAAACTTCTAAAATAAGGATTAATAGTTTAATGTCGCAATTAGTCTTAAAACCTTTTCTAAAAAATTGCCTAACATTTCGCTTTTCAGTTTCGAATTGACCTTGCCCGTTCATTCTCATTTAACTGTTAATCTCGTTCCATTCATTATTGCCCAGTTGTACAGTTTGTAACAGTTCTTTTCGTTTCATTTTATGGTTGTAATTTATGCGAGTCTATCATCGCATTATATTTCGTCATTTATTTTTGTATTTTTTCATGGATGTAATTTATGCGAGGCCATGATCGCGGTTATTTTTATTTTTTGCATTTTGGGGATTTGTAATTTACGCGAGTGATTATCGCGATGCTTTCTTTACCGCTTTCATTATTTTCCGTACTTTATTTATGTCGTATAATAATTTGCCATTTTGCACGTTCTCACCGTTAATTTCCTCCTTCCGAAGGATTAGGTCTAGCCGTTTGACCGTCGAGTCAATAGCCTTACCCTTTGAACATTTCAAAACCCTACTTAGCCTAGGCGTCCCGCCGTGGACAAAAATGCCCTTTACCCTAGCATTAGGTCAAAGAGTCACCGTACTCTGTTTAGGGTTTCCCGCCGTGGAATCCCTAATTTCAACCCTAAATTTTCAATTAACAAATTCAACATAGAAATAAGAGTTTCAAAGACTCCACGTAAGCGTGTCCTTAAGATACGTTTATTCCCCATTGAAACCTTGACCATAGTCAAGACGTTTCTAACCTCCCTTTTAAGGGGAACTACGATTACTCTGATTCCATTCCCTATCCAGGATACGTAGGCACAAGATGCGACGTCTTGCCGAGTAAACTTAAGACTAACCCTTAGGTCTTTAGGTCACTTTATCCCTTAGCTCAATATATATTAAAGCAGGTAATAAATAAAAAAAAAAACATACAATAAACAAAAGGTTCCTGTAGAGTACTACAGAAGTTTAGGGTGCTAGTACCTTCCCTAAGCTTAACCAACCCCTTACCTAGGTCTCTCCCCGCATTGTGTTTACAATGCAAAAATAGGTTTTCCCTCTTTTGACCTTTTCCTTTGGATAAATCAAAGAGCAGTTGTGAATTAAAAATTGTGATTCAAACTAATTAATAGTTTGATATCCTATTTCCACCGCAACAATATACTAGTAGAAGCTATTAGAACATATGAGCATGGTAGGCGCGTTCGTGGTGTTAGAGAAGGCGTTGGCCTGAGATTATACTTTGGTCCAACCAAAAAAAGCACTAAAAATTCCGAATTATAAGCGCAAAGAGAAAAGCTTGCGGTTGTTGAGAAGGAGTTATAAGAATAGAGGAAGATGTTAGAAGTTGAGTGAGAAAGTCAAAAGAAAGACATTGAAAAGTTAGAAGAGTTATATGCGGTATGTGTTTTATCTGAAATGCTAGTGTTTTATCTGAAATGTATGATATATTGTGTTTTATCTGAAAAGTTAAAAAAGATAGAAATGTGTTTATTATGTATTGTGTTCAAAACGAATATTAATATGCAGAGAATACGTGGATTCTTCCAACAACGTACAAATGAAAATGATGATAATATCGATGATCAAGTTCCCTAAACAAATGTTGTACGTGGCGCTAGCACCAAAGGAAATAATTGTTCATCCGCCCCCGCTCAAGAGGTCAATGAGATATTGGATCCTTTCACAAATGAAATCACCAAATTATACCTCTTGGTTGTGGAAAGCGATTACCCGGTTCCTCTTCAGTTAGAGCGTTGTCCCACGGTAGAAATCTTTTATTCTCCTCCTAGTGACATACGAGATTTTCTGTCAAGATATAAATGGATGGAAGTAGGGATATTTCAAGTTTGGTGCATGTAAGTATAATTAAATATGCATGTCATTATATATAGTACATTATCGTTTTTTGTATTTTCCCACTTATTTTTTGAATTTTATTTAGCCATTTAGATACATTTACAGTGTTTGTGTAGAGTTAAATAAATCGAATATTTATGGTATCTTGGATCTGTTTAATATTCGATGGACAAATAATGATCCAAAAGGAATTGATTCTTACGTTTCAGAACGGTTAAGTCAAGGGGGAAAAGAATGTTACTTAGCACCATTTCTCAAATTGTAAGTAATTTTAAAATTGTGGTTTATCTATTATAGTTAGTTTTTTTAGAATATACTAATTAAATATATGCTCATGTTTATTCAGTGATCATTGGCAGTTGTTGCGGTTAGAATATGATATCAAATTATTAATTAATTTGAATCGCATCTTTAGTTCACAACCGCTCTTTGATTTATCCGAAGGAAAAGGTCAAAAGAGGAAAACCTAATTTTGCATCGTAAAGACAATGCGGGGAGAGATCTAGGTAAGGGGTTGGTTAAGCTTAGGGAAGGTACTAGCACCCTAAACTTCTGTAGTACTCTACAGGAACCTTTTGTGTATTGTATGCTTTTTTTTATATTTTATTATCTGTTTTAATATATGTTGAGGTAAGGGATAGAGTGACCTAAAGACCTAAGGGTTAGTCCTAAGTTTACTCGGCAAGACGTCGCATCTTGTGCCTACATATCCTGACGGGAATGGAATCAGAGTAATTGTAGTTCCCCTCGAAAGGGAGGTTAGAAACGTCTTGACTGTGGTCAAGGTTTCAATGGGGAATAAACGTATCTTAAGGACACGCTTATGTGGAGTCTTTGAAACTCCTATTTCTACGTTGAATTTGTTAATTAAAAATTTAGGGTTGAAATTAGGGATTCCACGGCGGGAAACCCTAAAACAAAGTACGGCGACTCTTTGACCTAAAACTAGGGTAAAGGGTATTTTTGTCCACGGCGGGACGCCTAGGTTAATTAGGGTTTGAGACGGCTAAAACTAGGGTTATTGACTCGGCGGTCAAACAGCTAGACCTAATTCCTTCGGAGGGATTCTAACGGTAAAAACATGCAAAATACGACAAATTACTATTCAGCAGAATTAAAGTGCGGAAAAATAAAGAAAGCGGTAAAAAAAACATCGCGACGATCACTCGCGTAAATTACAAATTCCCAAAAAATGCAAAATAAAATAACTGCGACCACGGCCTCGCGTAAATTACATCCATGGAACAAAAACGAACAAATGAAATAATAACGAGTTGAAACAAACAAATTAACGAGGGTTAGACAAAAATGAAACGGCTAAATCACAACTTATTTCTTTTTGAGTTTTTATTGAGAAGAGGAGAGGAGAATTAATTTCATGCTTAAATGGAGAAACTATTCTAATTATTTACTAAAAATTTTAATAAAGAAACTGGTTTTAATTTTAATGAAAAAATGTCTTGAAAAAAATGTTTTAATGTTATCGAAAATAAATGTATTAAATTTTAAATAAAAAAATGTTTTAAATTTTAATGAAAAAATTTGATTTAAATTCAACGAAAAAGGTTTTAATTTTTGTTTTAGTGAAAGAAAGGTCATTTTTTAATTTTTGTGTTAACTTAATGAAAAATGGTTTTAATTGGAAAAAAGCTTTAATTAAGAAAAACTGTTTTATTTAGAAATATGTTTTTAAATAAAAAATGATTTAATTTTTGAAAAAAAACTTTTTAGAAAGATCTTAATTTTTTAAAAAACTAATTACGTTATGTTTTTTTTTGTTGTTGAAATAGCTTACCTAAACTTAATTGCATTATTAATTACAAACTACATAGTTAATATAAATGAAAAAATAAACAATTGAATAATAAAATAAAAAAATGAAACGTAAATAAAAAGGCTTCTGCCGTTTTCTCCCTGGATGACTATCAAAGCTTTTCCTCTCCTTCAATCCTTGCATGTCATCTTCTATTTATTCTTCCCATTAATTGAGCCTCCGCCGTTGGGACTTTTTGCTCGCCAGTAGCGCTTGGCCGATGATGAATTCAAACTTGTTAGGGTTCTTCCAAAAAAATTCCTTCTTCTGATAAATCGTGAGAACGGCCGCCGTTTTTCTCTTTTGTCTCCTTCCCCTTTTATCAAATGCAACTCATGTTTATATAGGTAACAAATTAGGGTTAACTCTAACCTAATGCCTATTTTAAAGCCCAACTTAAATAATTAGTCAAAACTAAAAAACAAACTAAAACAAACTTAAAAGAATAAAATCTTTTCTAATATTTTTAATTAATGTTTTTATGAATAATATGGAAAAAAGTGAAAAAATAATATTTTTTAAAAAATAATTTAAATAAAATACGAAAATAATAATTAAATAATAAAAAAAAACTATTTTGTTATTATTTTTTTTTATAAAAATAGAAAAGTTAGAATAAAAATAAAAGAAAAACAAAAAGTGAAGAAGGTGGGATTTGAACTCTCGACCTCTCACACTCACAACTCCTTACACACGGTCTCTTGCCAATTGTGCCATTTTATTCATTCAAAATAAAGTGGCACTAGAAACTATGTAAAGGTAGGACAAATTTGGGGTGCAACAGATGCCCCTATTTAAATAGCTTCACCGGATGATTTGAGCAGCGGAGACTCGAGAAATCGCGGTGAAAGGGATTTAAATACAAATAACCGGAAATTTGGCCCCTAGATGTAGTGATATGCAATGATATGGACAAAATAACACGAACTATAATGCTGACAATGCCATGAATCTAATATGATGCGTATGATGAAAATGAAAAAAATGCACGGATGCAGACGAAACAACGTCACAGGGGACGGCGCAACGAGGAAATGCACTGGGGAAGAAGACACGCGGTGGTGACAAGGTAACATATGATCCACACGGAGGCAGGACCAGGTAAACGACAGACGCTAGAGTTTTCGGGACATTCCTGGAAGAGATCGAGCGGGATCTTCAGGACTCACCAGAAAACATATAGGGAGAGACAACATCAGAACATTTCGGAAGAACATCGAAAAGGAGACACGTCGTATCTGGAAGAACGTCAGATAGACATGACATGAAATAGTCGATGGGTGCCAAGTAAACTGGACTTTGTCCACAAGGTAAGACGCGGATAAAACACGACCTCGGGGAGAAAAATGCGAATGGGGATAAAACACCCATGCTGCCAAGTAACTAAATTCGTCCACAAGGTAAGACGCGGATAAAACACGACCTCGGGGAGAAAAATGCAAATGGGGATAAAGCACCCATGATGCCAGGTAAATTGGACTTCGTCCACGAGGTAATACGCGGGTAAAACACGACCTCGGGAGAAGAAGCAAATGGGGATAAAACACCCATGATGCCAGGTAAATTGGACTTCATCCACGAGGTAATACGCGAGTAAAACACGACCTCGGGAGAAAAAGCAAATAGGGATAAAACACCCATGATATGCACATGTATAAGAATTATGCTATGATATATGATCACATGCAAATGCAGATGTCAATGACAAGGCTCGACTCTGTTGGTGAGATGACAAAACTGGAAAACTGATTCCTCAACCCGGAGATCACTGTCACTTGCTAAATTGTAATCAGGTTGATGATCCTCGTAGGAAGGATGGAAAGCCGCTTGGAGATCTTTCAAGTAAACTGCCCCAGATTAAATTGTCCATTACAGATGAACTGATAATTGCTTCAGCTTGTCTAATTCTGAAAATGACTGTTTTACTGTACCCTCGGAAGTTTTGCCCCAGTCTGAGTATTGAAAATCTCATGGATAAACCAGATCTGAGAAGACTTTGCCCCTGATAGGATCACTTGACCAAGTTTCTCGATTGTTTAAAATTTCCTTAGAGGAAAGCCAGTTTGCAAACAAAAATATTCATACAAACATGGTAATGCAAAGTTCATGCAACTTTTGAAATCAAAATTATTTTTGAAAGATGAAAAATAAATGAGTCATCGATTAGAACGCGGCGGTCCAGGACGCTCAAAGTTTAATACAGGTATACGGCCAAAATAAATGATTCACAAAGATCTTTAGGAGTCAGCTTACGCAACCTTGATGTAGCATGCTTTCAAAATATCCTTGTTTCAATTAGGTCTTTTGAGGATTGTAACGTGGCCTGGTTCACGGTTTATGAAACAAAGGATAAAGGCTCAAAATTTGTTTGTTCCCACCCAATCTACGTGATAATCTTCAATCCTACGCTCAGTTAACTCATATTATGCATTCAGGTTCCTATAGGTTAGGAATTGCACTGATGGTAGTAATGATGGTTCGAAAGTCAAGGGACTCTTGAGATGGTCGTCACTACTTTCCTATAACATTTGGTTGTTTTGACATTTAGGATTTTTAGGGTAAGGATTTAAAACTCCTCTCTGCATTATCCCTAAATTTTGCCTGAGCTGTTTCTTGTGAAGATTACAGTCAGCGGGATGCCCCAGTTTTGCCTAAGTCTCCTTTATAGGTTTTGACTTAGCAGACTTTTTTTTTTTTGAAAGAAAGTGACTGCCTAGCTTAATGATCACGATGAACCATCATCGGCTTTTGAATTGGAAAACATCTTCGACACTTACTTGCTGTGTACGAAGGAAAACTTGTGAATTCAACCTTTATATGAAAGGTGTATTGCATGAAAGCACAACCGAGTTAACTGAGAACTACCCATCCCCAGGCTAAGATTGCGGGTTTTTTTGTAAAGAAAGAAACTCCAACTTCTAGGCTCGAAGGGGGTGACAAGGGGATAACTTCCTTATTTCTCCAGTGTTTGGGAGTTGAAACAATGCCTCACATCGTCAACAAGGATTGATTGAAAGCATACTGACAGCAGTTATGGGTATAACGTTTTCGTCATCCTCCCTCCAATCTTTGCATACCAAAAATTCGGACAAAGGTAAATATTTGAAAGATAAAGCATAGAGATAAAAATAATAGATAAAATTAATTAAATCAAAAGTTGCAATGCTCAGTTCACCGATATAAAAGTACAACCATAGTTCGAAAGAAAACAACTAATAAAATAAGGAAAATACAAACAATGAGAAACAAAGGTCTGTGATTAAAACAATACAAAGATAAACTGTCATGTCTAAAACAAATAAATAGCCTACTGAGGTCAGCCTGAAGCTTCACTTCTGATGCCCTGGCAAAGGATTCTTCTGGATGTTTGGAGGATTGTCTGGAAAATCAAGTATCCCTGCTCTCATCAGCTCACGCACTCTGGCTTTCAGTGCAAAACAATGCTCCAAGTCATGGCCTAAGGCACCCTCATGAAAAGCGCACTGGAAATCAGCCCTAAATCCAGCTGGAGGAGGATTAGGAGGAGGTGGTAAAGCCCTTGTAGTGATCAGCCCTTGTTGAACCAGGTAAGGATAAAGTTCTGTGTAAGTCATGGGAATAGGATCAAATTGATTCCTATTTTGATACTGGTCTTGTCTAATAACTGGACGTTGAGGATTCTGAGCTGGCTGCGGAGCAACAACAGGTTGAGATCCCTGGCGAGGCTTTCTTGATTCAGTCATGACAGCATTGGTCTGCTCGTCCTTCCTCTTATGGAAATTCCCATAGGATTTCTTTGCACCATTAGAAGATTCGGCAGCTTTGGATACCTTCCCATTTTTCAAACCTTCTTCTAACCTTTGGCCAATAGTCACCAGATCTGTAAAGCTTGAAGAGACGCTCCCAATCATCTTTTCCCAATAGAAAGGAGACAAAGTATCCATGAATATTCCTGTCAGTTCCTTCTCTGCTATAGGGGGTTCGACATGAGAAGCTAACTCCCTCCAACGCTGAGCATACTCCTTGAACGACTCTTTTTCCTTCTGAGACATACTTTGAAGCTGACGACGATCGGGAGCCATATCCAAATTGTATTTGTATTGCTTCATAAAAGCGTTGACAAGATCTTGGAAGCAGTGGACACTGTTATGCTGTAAGTTCATATACCATTTAAGAGAAGCACCACTCAAACTATCCTGAAAGCAATGAATGAGCAACTTCTGATTGTTGGTGTAAGCTGCCATCTTTCGGAAGTACATGACTAGATGGGCTCTTGGACATGAATGACCTTGATACTTCACGAACTCAGGAGTCTTGAACTTGGCAGGCAAAACAAGACCAGAAACTAGGCACATATTATCGGCATCAACATTGAAGAAATCAGTACCCTCGACAGCTTGGAGTCTCTTGTTTATGATCTGAAACTGTTCCCGGGTGATCTCAGGCTCAACAAAATCTTCTTGATCATCGGCAACATTGTACTCATAGGGAGGATTCTCAACGGGAGCTTGGATAGTTTGATTAACCGTGTGGACCACAGGTTGGGCCTCGGTAAGGATAGGAGCTTGAAAAACCGGTCTGACAGCCTGACCAATCATAGCAGCAGATGCAATAGGTGGAGAGTAGTTAGGAGGTAAACCAAACTCAGGCCAACTAGAGGGAGGCACTGAAACAAGAGGTGGATCAACACTTGAAACTTCCTGAATGACAGTCCTCTGAGGTGGCTCTCCTCTAGCAATCAACACTTGAAGCATCTCGGTAAGCCTGGTCATGCCTGCTTTCAACTCATCAATCTCCATTCGGACCTTCGCATTATGTTCCTCTTGTTCTGACATTTGGCGTCTATAGTTAGCTCTAGTCTGATATCTGTGTCGAGGAATCAGCTTGACGACTCAAAGGTACACTGGAAGACGAGAGAACCGAGAATGAGAAACCGGGGGAAAAATGCAATGCAAAAATGTGATGCTAATGCCATGTAATGGTTCCAAGAATTTCAACGGTCGATTGCAAATATTCCCTTTTAGGACAGTTGGAAAGAAATTTTTTTTGACTCTAAAATGTAGGACCTTTTTGAGTTTGCAAAAGACTGTTGAATTCCTTGAAACTGGAAATGATATGATGCTTTATGGATGCAAAGCACAAATACACACACAAAGGTCCTAGGTTAGAGGACAGCGAATGGAGTTAAGGTCTACCCTTCCCAAAAGGTAAGTACTATAGGTTAATTGTACCTGCAGAACAAGGTTCTAAAGCGGTGCCCAAAGTCATCAATCCATCTTTCGAATATTATCAACTTTCCAACTAACTTGGAGGTCGATAATATCCTCAAGAGAACCTCATTTGAGTGTAGTATCGCGTAGCAACTATTGTAGGACTACTCCCACATAGTTCCCGCACTACGTCCTATATAAGACCAAGGTGGTGTTAAGGTACTACGGTCCCCAGTATCACAGACTCCAATTGAAAATAGTAAAAGTTTTCACGACTGCACTCGATCAACCGAACCATTTTCGAAAGGGTCTCAACTGAGCGGTGATTCTCGAGTTGACTTGGTCGGGACTCACTCCCGGCAAGCCTCGTCGAATATCTCACCTTCCTATAATAAGGTCACTCAAGTCCGGGTTAGGACTTATCTCACAATAACAGGTATCCCCACAAGGTACAATGATATATAAAAATAATTAATAAAATATCACACAATAAACAAAATAGGGGTAACCCTTAAAAATTAGGAGGGTCCCCAGTGAAGTCGCCATTTTCTGTTGCGGTTAGAATATGATATCAAATTATTAATTAATTTGAATCGCATCTTTAGTTCACAACCGCTCTTTGATTTATCCGAAGGAAAAGGTCAAAAGAGGAAAACCTAATTTTGCATCGTAAAGACAATGCGGGGAGAGATCTAGGTAAGGGGTTGGTTAAGCTTAGGGAAGGTACTAGCACCCTAAACTTCTGTAGTACTCTACAGGAACCTTTTGTGTATTGTATGCTTTTTTTTATATTTTATTATCTGTTTTAATATATGTTGAGGTAAGGGATAGAGTGACCTAAAGACCTAAGGGTTAGTCCTAAGTTTACTCGGCAAGACGTCGCATCTTGTGCCTACATATCCTGACGGGAATGGAATCAGAGTAATTGTAGTTCCCCTCGAAAGGGAGGTTAGAAACGTCTTGACTGTGGTCAAGGTTTCAATGGGGAATAAACGTATCTTAAGGACACGCTTATGTGGAGTCTTTGAAACTCCTATTTCTACGTTGAATTTGTTAATTAAAAATTTAGGGTTGAAATTAGGGATTCCACGGCGGGAAACCCTAAAACAAAGTACGGCGACTCTTTGACCTAAAACTAGGGTAAAGGGTATTTTTGTCCACGGCGGGACGCCTAGGTTAATTAGGGTTTGAGACGGCTAAAACTAGGGTTATTGACTCGGCGGTCAAACAGCTAGACCTAATTCCTTCGGAGGGATTCTAACGGTAAAAACATGCAAAATACGACAAATTACTATTCAGCAGAATTAAAGTGCGGAAAAATAAAGAAAGCGGTAAAAAAACATCGCGACGATCACTCGCGTAAATTACAAATTCCCAAAAAATGCAAAATAAAATAACTGCGACCATGGCCTCGCGTAAATTACATCCATGGAACAAAAACGAACAAATGAAATAATAACGAGTTGAAACAAACAAATTAACGAGGGTTAGACAAAAATGAAACGGCTAAATCACAACTTATTTCTTTTTGAGTTTTTATTGAGAAGAGGAGAGGAGAATTAATTTCATGCTTAAATGGAGAAACTATTCTAATTATTTACTAAAAATTTTAATAAAGAAACTGGTTTTAATTTTAATGAAAAAATGTCTTGAAAAAAATGTTTTAATGTTATCGAAAATAAATGTATTAAATTTTAATTAAAAAAATGTTTTAAATTTTAATGAAAAAATTTGATTTAAATTCAACGAAAAAGGTTTTAATTTTTGTTTTAGTGAAAGAAAGGTCATTTTTTAATTTTTGTGTTAACTTAATGAAAAATGGTTTTAATTGGAAAAAAGCTTTAATTAAGAAAAACTGTTTTATTTAGAAATAGGTTTTTAAATAAAAAATGATTTAATTTTTGAAAAAAAACTTTTTAGAAAGATCTTAATTTTTTAAAAAACTAATTACGTTATGTTTTTTTTTGTTGTTGAAATAGCTTACCTAAACTTAATTGTATTATTAATTACAAACTACATAGTTAATATAAATGAAAAAATAAACAATTGAATAATAAAATAAAAAAATGAAACGTAAATAAAAAGGCTTCTGCCGTTTTCTCCCTGGATGACTATCAAAGCTTTTCCTCTCCTTCAATCCTTGCATGTCATCTTCTATTTATTCTTCCCATTAATTGAGCCTCCGCCGTTGGGACTTTTTGCTCGCCGGTAGCGCTTGGCCGATGATGAATTCAAACTTGTTAGGGTTCTTCCAAAAAAATTCCTTCTTCTGATAAATCGTGAGAACGGCCGTCGTTTTTCTCTTTTGTCTCCTTCCCCTTTTATCAAATGCAACTCATGTTTATATAGGTAACAAATTAGGGTTAACTCTAAACTAATGCCTATTTTAAAGCCCAACTTAAATAATTAGTCAAAACTAAAAAACAAACTAAAACAAACTTAAAAGAATAAAATCTTTTCTAATATTTTTAATTAATGTTTTTATGAATAATATGGAAAAAAGTGAAAAAATAATATTTTTTAAAAAATAATTTAAATAAAATACGAAAATAATAATTAAATAATAAAAAAAAACTATTTTGTTATTATTTTTTTTTATAAAAATAGAAAAGTTAGAATAAAAATAAAAGAAAAACAAAAAGTGAAGAAGGTGGGATTTGAACTCTCGACCTCTCACACTCACAACTCCTTACACACGGTCTCTTGCCAATTGTGCCATTTTATTCATTCCAAATAAAGTGGCACTAGAAACTATGTAAAGGTAGGACAAATTTGGGGTGCAACAGCAGTTGATCATCATATCGCTTAGGACGAATATGATAATGACATTGTGTTCCTTACATAATCCAGTCGAACCTAAAATGAAGCAAATTATTAAAGGGTAAGTTTATGTTTATATGAAACTCTTTAGTATTATTTTCTTTGACTTTGTAATTGGTTTAACGTGTAATATGTTTAAATAGTTTTCAATGTACAATGTTGTGCATCGACACAATAGTAGAAAAAGGCCAATATTTCTCTTGCCTCATGTAAGTGACCATATTACTTGTGACATTCATTTATATATATTGTTACATGCATGTGTAGTGGTTATAACATTCATGAAATTAATATTTATTTTTGTAGACAAGGAAACATCCAAAGGGATACGAGTGTGGGTATTATGTAATTAAACACATGTTAAACATTGCCTTTGTCGACATTGTTGATAAATGGAATCAGGTATATATATATATATATATATATATATATATATATATATATATATATATATATATATATATATATATATATATATATATATATATATATATATATATATATATATATATATATATATATATATATATATATATATATATATATATATATATATATATATATATATATATATATATATATATATATATATATATATATATATATATATATATATATATATATATATATATATATATATATATATATATATATATATATATATATATGTAATGAATTGTTTACAATAACATATTGTTGTTCAAGTTTTCTATGATTATCATATATGTGCGATATTCACATTTTTTCCCTTTTTTATTTAGACGTTTAACGACGATACACCATTCTCATGCGAAGACTTTGTAGACATTTGTGAATGTTGGACGTATATATTTAATGCGCTTAAAGGTTATCAAACATTTATATATATATATATATATATATATATATATATATATATATATATATATATATATATATATATATATATATATATATATATATATATATATATATATATATATATATATATATATATATATATATATATATATATATATATTTGTGTGTGTGTGTGTGTGTGTGTGTGTGTGTGTGTGTGTCTGTGTGCGTGCGCGCGCGCGTGCGTGCGTGTGTGTTTGATGTATATTTGAGTTTGAGTGTTGTAAATAACATTTTTTGATTTGATGTAATAAATAAGTATTTGAGTTTAAGTTCAATTAATGTTTCTCTTCTGATATAAGTTAAAAAAATACAGGTTATAAAATTGTTCTATTCTGTCACAAAAAAATATAGCTTGAAAAAATAGAAAAAAATTCAAAATGCATAAATATATATTTCTAAAAGATTCATATTGGAGGCGTCAATGTGGTTTATGAACTTTTGGGAAGAGTATCAATTGTCATCGAATAATATAATTTCTAAAGATTCATATTTGTGGGAATTTTTATAATTTTTACTAAGCAATTATAAATTTATTTAATATGATTGTGAATCTATGTGTTGTGTAAGTATAATCGTCAGTTGGTTTTGATGATGACAACTGATATCAGTTGTCTTGCAACTTAAATGTCAATAACTTCATAAGTGAAATGACTTTTAGGTGTTGATATCTCTCTTTAATAGTTCTTTGTAACAAGCATTAAAAGCGGGTGGGTTGATTGCAACTATCTAGTGGTTTCTGATATTGGCATCCACATAAGATATCTCAAGACTCACCAGTCAACGATTCAATTTCAAATTGAAGTTCTAATCAAACTTTGAATTAAGTAAAAGAACTTGAATTCTTAAAATAGTAAAAGCTCGTATGATCATGCGTTTAGTGCTTTGGAGTGATTAGCTTACTCTAAAAAGAGACAAGAGTAACTCTTGAGGTGTTAAGGCAATCAAATAAATTCTTTTTAAACCTTTTCTATTGTTATTAAACTTCTTAAGCTCAATACAGAAAAGTATGGAAACAATTAAGAAGTATTTCAAATCAATTAGGAAAGCTAACTCACACCCTAATCAATTAAAACTTTGGTCAAAATGATTAAGGCAAAGAGAAACACCTTCTAATCAATTAGAAAGATCATTAATCAATTAAAATGTGTTAATAATCAATTAGGAAAGCTAACTCATAGGGTAATCGATTAAGATTTTGGTCAAATTGATTAAAGCAAAGAGAAACACTTTTACTACTAGAAATCCTGCCTTTAGAGGCTGAAAATCTGCAAAATTGATAACTAAATTCACAAACTACTAAATTCACGATCAAATTTGCGTAGTGGCGTAAACCCTGGACGTTAGTCCGTAGTGACCATTTCAGAGACCGACTTTAGTGATAAAATTCAGAGATCAAATGAAATTAAAACGAAAAATAAAATGAAAGGCAACTATTTAAAGTTGAGAACTCATTACTTAAACATGTTATGATCTTCGATCAAACCAAGTCTTATTTTTGCGATGTTGGTGTGTTGTCGTACCTCGAAAAATACGATTTTCGCGATGCGCAAAACTAGGGTTGCACGACCACAGATGGAGTTATAAGAGTCGGTTATGTAAGGAGAAGGTGCTAGCACTCCGTACATCCATCGCAATCGATGGGAACGGTCTAAGATGTCTAGGCATGGAATGTGTTTGATATCTATAAGCTTGCTATGGAAAAATGATTATAACTTGAGGGAAAATAAATAGTTTTTATTATTGAGTTCATCTGAATTTATAATTCAGTGCCTACGTATCCCAGAGGAAATCAGAACTCCGTAGTTCGTGTTGAAAACATTTTTGGTTTGTTGTGTATTTTTTATGGATGATACTAGGAAACATATCTTTTTTGAAAAGTTTTAAACTGAAAAGCCAAGTGGCAAAAAGAGTTTGTGATTTGTGAAGTGTTTTTAAGGATTTGAAAAGAAATTAGAGATATCGTTAAAGTGTTTTTGTATTTTTTCAGAAAGAGATTTTAATTTTAAAGGGAAAGGAAACATATCCTAATTCTAGGATCCTAAGGTTATGATTAAAAGGGAAGCTATCCTAGAAAGTTATCAAGCAACAAATTCAATCCTAAGACTATATTGATTCAATTGGTGAGGTTGAACTAATATTCTAAGGGATCATGAGAATAAACATACAACAATTAAACCCGAGTAAAGAGATATCACGAGCTTTCATCAGGCGCCATATCGAGATCATAGAGAAATTCAATACTCAAGGGTATCATATACGACTATCAAACTTTGATCATAATTTGCAATTGTAAATCAAGAACTTGATCATAACATTAAATCAAGAACTCAATCATAAATTTAAAAATTAATCACAAGTTCTTATTAAGCACGGATCTTAAATTTAGTCAACATTAAATAGCCAACCTAATTAATTAATAAAATCTAATTAACTTATTGATATTAAATCCACATAAATTAAAAAACAAAACAAAATTAAATTAAACAAAAAAACAAAAAAAGTTGAAAAAAAAAGAGGTGGGTAGTTTTTTTAAAATGATGATGGGCTTATTTCTGCCAAAGGCTAACAAAAAGAAAAGTGAAGTAATAATAATAATAATAATAATAATAATAATAATAATAATAATAATAATAATAATAATAATAATAATAATAATAATAATAATAATAATAATAATAATAAAGATGATGATGATGATGGCCGGTAGCCCGACCAAACAACAACAACAACATAGTCTTAAAGAAAACAAAAGGAAATGATCATTATACAATACCTCCCTCCACAATCGCTTGTCATCTTCTTCCTAACATTCGCACGTCCACCATCCTCACTCTCTCTCTCGTAGCCAAAAAAAGCTTACTTTGTCGCGCCTTGGCTTTTGGCAGGCGACGACATAGGTCATTTATCCCTCTCGTCTCTTTCCACTACGCCAGAAATGAGTTTTAGCAGCGCATCCTTTAGCAGCGCTTCTTAAAAAAGCGCTGCTAAAGGGTGGGTAAAAAAAAAAGAAAAAAAATTTCCTACCTAAGACAGCGCTTTTGAAAAAGCGCTGCTAAAGGGGGGCCCTAAGAAAGCGCTTTTTAAAAAGCGCTGCTAAAGGGGGGGGGGGCTAAGAAAGCGCTTTTAAAAAGCGCTGCTAAAGGGGGACCTAAGAAAGCGCTTTTAAAAAGCACTGCTAAAGGCGTCCCCTTTAGCAGCGCTTTTTCTATAAAGCGCTGCTATATGGCATTGCTAAGGCACCCTAAGAAAGCGCTTTTAAAAGCGCTGCTAAAGGGGGACCTAAGAAAGCGCTTTTAAAAAGCGCTGCTAAAGGGGGCCCTTTAGCAGCGCTTTTTCTATAAAGCGCTGCTATATGGCATTGCTAAGGCACCCTAAGAAAGCGCTTTTAAAAGCGCTGCTAAAGGCCTTTAAAATCGCTGCTATAGGTATTAGTATTATAATTTTAAAATACCCTCCAGAATTTTAAGAGAAACAGAACAGTCGTGCAATATTTCTTTTCTTCTTTCTTTCTCCTCTGGCGAATGATCCATTCAAAGTTTCGTTGCTGTTGCCGTCATCCGCCGTCGACCGTCGCCCTGTTTCGTTGGATTGCGCCACCGTCGCCGTTCACCGTCCGTTTTCGAGTCTGCATTGCATTGCATTTCCACCATTGTTAAGGTATGCGAAGTTTTACTATGGCTTTCTTGTTTTTTTTCTTTTCACCATTGTTGGTATTTGAAGATATTAAAGGTTTTGAAGGTTTTTGTTAATACTGTTATCTAAATATTGATGGTTTTTCTTTTCACCATTGTTGGTATTTGATGGTTTTTCTAAATATTTGATGGTTTCTGAGTTGTTGACTAAATAGGTAAGAAAAATTATTAATAATTCATAGTAAAATTATTAATGTTGTTTGATGGTTTCTTTGCATAAAATTATTAATGTTGTTGACTAAATATTGATGGTTTCTGAGTTATTGATGGTTTATGAGCTGTTGTTATTTTTATTGAGTTATTGAAGGTTTAGTGAAGGTTTTTAGTGTTGTTTTGTATTGAAGGTTTGAGGACATGCAAGTAAATTTGAGTTCAAGTATGATATGTATACTATTGTTTTTGTTGTTGTGTATATATGTTACGTTTGAGGACATGCAAGTAAATTTTAGTGTTGATACGTATACTGTTGTTGAGTTCAAGTATGATACGTATATTGTTGTTTTGTATTGAAGGTTTGAGGACATGCAAGTAAATTTTAGTGTTGTTGTTGTGTAGAAATGACTTATTGAAGGTTTAGTGAAGGTTTTATATGTTGATATGTTATTATGTTATTATGATGGATTTCTCAATGTTTATATGATATATATGTTATTATGGTTTTATATGTTTAGTTAGGATTTCTCAATGTTTAGTAAGGGTGTCATTTTGGTTTAAGGATTATCTAGTAATTTTAATATGATTTGTTTTGGTGGATTATCTAGTATTTTTAATATGATTTGTCTTGGTTAATTATTAATATGATTTTAATAAAATTTATATTTTGTCTGCTATAGGGGTTACCTGTGAAGAGCAAAGTTGTGATCGTTTCCAAGCATCCTATTGCGTAGCATTCTTAGAAGTTAGTGATTTCCTTACAAGTATTCTCTGTTTTGTTTAACTTTTATAGTTCAGTGTAGATTACTCAATTAGTATGGATAAAAAATGGATGTCTGGTAATCGATTGTCAAAAGAGTACGAGAATGGGGTATCGAAGTTCGTTAAGTTTGTTGTTGAACACGCCAAAGACCCCAGTAGGATCACATGTCCTTGCTTAGGATGCTGTTATGGGCGTCGAGTTGACACCGTTCAGTTGGAATCTCATTTAATGAGACATGGAATTGATCGAAGTTACACATGTTGGACATTACATGGTGAGATAAGTAACGAGAATGTTGAACCCCGGAATAATACGACATGTGCTTCAAAGGACAATGGCAGAGATACATATGATTGTGATCGAGTCGAAGAGATTGCAGAAGCACTTGAAGAAGATCTTCAAGATTGTCCCAAGATGTTTGAGAGGTTGGTAAGCGATGCAGAGAAACCGTTGTATAAAGGTTGCACTACTTTCACAAGATTGTCCGCGGTATTAAAGTTGTACAATTTAAAGGCGGGTAATGGATGGTCGGATAAAAGTTTCACAGAGTTGTTAGCCCTACTTCAAGAGATGCTTCCGGAGGATAATGTTCTTCCCAATCGTACCTATGAAGCTAAAAAAATGTTATGCTCTATTGGCATGAGCTATGATAAGATACATGTTTGTCCAAATGATTGCATTTTGTTTCGAAATGAATATGCATCATTAAACGAGTGTCCTAAATGCGGTGTATCTCGCTATAAGAAAAAATTGACACCAGCAAAAGTATTATGGTATTTTCCTATAATTCCGAGATTCAGACGCATGTTTCGTAGTGAAACATATGCAAAACACCTGACTTGGCATGCAGATGATAGAATTGTAGATGGGAAGTATCGACATCCGGCAGATTCACCACAGTGGATGAAAATTGATAATGATTATCCTGATTTTGGAGAAGAAGCTAGAAACCTTCGCTTGGCATTATCGAATGATGGAATGAATCCGCATGGTCTGCAGAGTATCTCACATTCTACCTGGCCTGTAATTATTATGATTTATAACCTACCTCCATGGCTATGTATGAAGCGTAAGTACATGATGTTATCTATGTTAATTTCTGGCCCTAAACAACCAGGGAATGACATAGACGTATACCTGACACCTCTAATCGAAGACTTAAAGAGTTTGTGGGAGAACGGTGTGGAGGTTTATAATGGATATAGGAAAGAAAGTTTCAATTTGAGGGCGATGTTGTTTGGCACAATTAATGATTTCCCAGCATACGGAAATCTATCGGGGTATAGCATTAAAGGTCAATGTGCGTGTTCTATCTGTGAAGAAAACACAGATTGGACGCGGTTGGAATTTGGTCAGAAGAATGTCTTTCTTGGTCATCGTAGATTCTTAAATTCTAGTCATCACTACCGTGGGTGGAGAAAAGCATTCAATGGAGATTCAGAACAACGTAAAGCTCCACCTACATTAACCGGCGAACAAATTTTTGAAAAGGTGAAAGATGTGAGTACTAAGTTTGGCAAGCCTTTTGCTCATACGCTTGTCACGCGTGGGTGGAAGAAGAGGTCAATTTTGTTTGAGTTTCCGTATTGGAAGTCGTTGTATGTAAGACATTTTCTTGATGTTATGCATATTGAAAAAAATGTATTTGAAAGTGTTATTGGTACGTTACTCAATATACAAGGAAAGTCTAAGGATGGCCTTAAAGCAAGAAAGGACTTGGTAGCAATGGGAATAAGGAATGAATTAGGACCCTTGAAGAAAGGAAACCGCACATATCTACCACCTGCTGCTTATACTCTATCTAGAAAGGAGAAAAAGATACTGTGTAAGTTTCTGAGTGAAGTTAAAGTTCCATAAGGATACTCTTCAGATATTAGAAGACTTGTTTCTATGAAAGACCTCAAGTTAAAAAGTTTAAAGACACATGACTGCCATGTTATAATGGAACACTTTCTACCAATAGGTATACGTTCTATTTTGCCAGAAAAAGTGAGAGGCGCAATAACTAAATTGTGTTTTTTCTTTAGGTCAATCTGTAGTAAGGTGATAGATCCTGCGATCTTACCAACATTGCAAAGAGAAATAGTTATTACTTTGTGCGAGCTTGAAATGTATTTTCCTCCATCATTTTTTGACATAATGGTACATCTAGTTATTCATCTTGTGAAAGAGACACAACTGTGTGGACCTGCCTATATGAGATGGATGTACCCTGTTGAACGTTATATGAAAATATTGAACAGAAGTCGACCAGAGGGATGTATTGTTGAACGATACATTGTTGAAAAAGCTATTGAGTTTTGTACTGAATATTTGTCCAACGTTCAATCCATTGGCCTCCCAAAATCTCATGTTGTTGAAAAAATAGATGGTAAACAGTTAATTGGAAATAAAGTTGTGACAGTTTCAAGGGATGAACGGGAGCAAGTGCATTTGTATGTTCTGCACAATGACATTGAGGTTGAGCCGTATGTTGAAATGCACAAGGACGTTCTCCGAGTTTTAAATCTGAATAGAAATGAAAATTGGATAGTACGTGAGCACAATCGAAATTTTATAACATGGTTCAAGGAGCATTTTTTTCAAAGTTTTATTCTGATCCCGCTTCAATAACAGAAAGGTTGAGATGTTTAGCATATAGTCCAAGTTTGCATGTGTTTTCTTATAGCGCATACGCAATTAATGGATACACATTTTATACCAAGGAACAAGATGATAAAAGTACAATGCAAAATAGTGGTGTCATCGTGCTTGCCGAAGCAATGCACATTTCCTCGTATTATAGGGTTATTGAGCGTATTTGGGTGATTGATTATGAGAAGTTTCAGATTCCTATCTTTGGATGCAAGTGGGTTGAAAATAATAGTGACATACAAATGGATAAATCAGGTTTTTTGAAAGTGGATCTTAATAAGGCGGGGTACAAAGATGAGCCTTTTATTCTAGCCACGCAAGCTAAACAAGTGTTCTATGTCACTGATCCGACAAGTACGAAATGGTCTATAGTTCTTTTTTCCAACAAAGTAATCGATGATAACATTGGAGAAAAGGGGGATGTTTATGTTGAGAATGAATCTTATATTATAGATGATCCAGATGTGAATATTAGAGCGGACGAATCATATATTAGAAATGATCATAACGAGGGAATTTGGATCAATCCATCTGTCTGTGTTGTTAAGAGACAAGTAAACCCCGTTACAACGAAAAAAAGAAAGAGATGTTAAAGGTACTTGTAACATGTTTTTCTTATTTACACATGTCTTATTTATACCATGTTTTTCTTATTTCTTATTTATACCATGTTTTTCTTATTTACACATTTCTTATGTATATATTTGTTATTTACATATTTGCATGTCATTCATTTGATACTTTGGTTTTTCTGAATTACAGGTATATATATTATGGCCAGCAACGAGGAAACATCACATGATGGAAAACAAACAACAAAAGACGTGGAAGGAGATATTAAAAGAGGCATAACAATTATGAAAAAAATCATCCGTGCGAGAGATAAAGGAGTAAAGTATGATGTCCATTGGAATGAAAGAGATCAGTTAGTTGAGCCTAACGGTACGTTGCTAACAAGTTACATCGGAGCACTTGTACATTCACAAGTTCCGATTACTTGCGATAATTGGAGAATTGTTTCATTACAACCGGCTAAAGATAAGATTTGGACCGAGATTCAGGTATAATATTGGAATTGTTTAATTATTGTTGACATTTACGTCTTTAAATTAAATATACTAACATGTTATATGTATGTGTGTTTGTTTGCAGAGATCTTTCAATATTGAAGATCATTGGAGAAAATATTGTATTCAATTGGCCGGAAAACGCTTGAGGGGATTTAGAGCGTTTTTAACAAACAAGTTTCTAAAATATTCTGAAGGAAACTTTGTTGACTCAGAGCGTCCGATGAAGTACGCGGATTTGATTTCGGAGGAAGAATGGGAGACGTTTGTTGCAAAGCGAAGATCAAAAGAATTTGAAGTAAGTACAACTTATCATGAACTATGTATAGTATATATACTTCTTCCATGTACAGGAGTTCTGATAAACTTTTTTTTTCAGGTTGTTAGTGGCGTAAATCGTCAAGGGCATCAAATCCCGCATATCCATACAGAAAGGGTCGGTTGGGATATGCACGATTAGAACAAAAAATAGTAAGTACATATAAATGCTTTAATATGATATATTTACAAAAAATAGTAAGTATATATAATAGGATACAATGCTTTATTATCCGTCTTAATGCATAGTTGGAAGAGGAGAAGAGTGATGCGACATCTCTTCCGGGCCATGTAGTATGGAAGGCTGCCCGTGTGGGACGAGATGGAGTCGTTCAGGAAGAAGTTCAACAAGTCTTTGAACAATGTGTAAGTACAACGTTATCTTTGTCAGTAACTGATCAAAAGTGTGTAATATATTTATATATGTTTTTATCTATATTTCAGGAGACTCTGTCCCAGACCATAACTCCCGCCGAGGACAATGATTGCAGGAGCTTACTGAGCCGGGTGCTGAATATTCCTGAGTATTCTGGGCGTGTGAGGGGTAAGGGATTTGGTGTCACTCCATCCAAACTGTATAAGCAGCCAAAGAAAAAAATCCAACCAATAAAGAAGTGATGGAGACTTTGGAGGAGTTGAAAGTGCAAATCCGTGAATTACAGAAGGATAAGGAGAGATACATGGCGGAAAGACGCGCTCCAGAGGGTAGAGCTACTAGTGACAAAGATAGTACCGGTTGTCCGCAGAAGCTTCCAGAGGTAATTGTATATATTACATTGAAATTAATTTAGCACACTTTACTTAATTGACACATTAACTGATCATTATTTGTTTAGGGCATTTCACTTTGCCGGCTATATTTATCGTCACCTACTCATTGAATGGTTGGCAAGGGAAAGGTGCATAACTTTCTGGGAGACTTACTTCACCACAAACCGGTCCCTTCTGGATTTTTGAAAGTATCTATTGATATTGCATTAGAGGGGAGTGCGTTGTTGCCTATACCAGATGATATTTCAGGCGCAACAGTGGTGGGAGACGCAATAGGAGCGTATGTGGAATGGCCGTCAAATCTGATTTGCATAGATGATGAGGTAGGTTGAACCTTTTAATACTCAAATGTTTTATGATCCATACATGAAAGTTATTCTTACATCTACATTTTCTTATTTACATGATGATCTTAGACTCCTACAAAATCCAAATCAAAAGATGATAGAATTATTATGCGGGATACCGATTCAGCTGCATCAAAGAAACAGGTACTATAGTTACATGACTATCTTGTTATACATTAATTACTGAACTTATATATGACTTTTAGGTTCATGATCAGCAGTCGCAACAAGTCAGCAAGGGTAAGATGCCTGAAACTTCCAAGGTTCCCAGAAAAGCAATTGTTCCTCGATTTAGGATGTGCCTTGAAACATATGTCGGAACATCAGATGTGCCTGAGGGTGGCGTCCGTCAAATACACATGGAGGCAGGTATTTTCGGTTTTGAATATCCCGAAACAATTGCTAAGGAGGATTTTGATCAGGTTTTCAACCATTCTGAACTGGGCGTCGGTGTTATGCATTCATACATCAGGTACTTCGATCCATTTTAATTAAATAATTGAACATTTTAAAATTTGCTCGTTTAACTTAATACTCTAATGTTGATTATGTTTTTTTAGGTTCTTGAATGACAAGTTATTGGTCCCGAATGAATTGACTTCAGTATTCGCATTCTTATCTGGTAGCTGTGTCAACTCACGTATAATAGACCAGTCACGTAGTATAATTGACCCAAGTTATCTCTAGGATTTAGTTTACGCAACCTTATTGTAGTATGCTTTCAGAATAAACCCTGCCTCAGTTGGGTCTTTTAAGGGTTATAACGTGGTTTGGCTCATGGTTATAGAAACAAAGGATATAAGGCTCAAATTTGATTTTCACCCACCCCTTCTTCGTGATGTTCACCAGTTCTACGTTTAGTTAAGTTGACACGCATTCGTCTTCTAAGAGAGTTTGACAGTGTAAAAGTGAAGATGAGGATCCGCTTGAAATAGCAGTCACTTTATTTGCTTTTGTCATGGTGTCAATGTCACTTTGAGTTTTTGATAAAGTAGTCATTGAATCTTAATTTTCTTTCCTTGAGAATTTGAGGACCTCTTTTGCTTTTTATTTTTCTTTTGATTCCTAATTTTTTCCTAGACTGATTTATTTTCAAGTCCACCGGGATTGCCCTAATTTTTTCCTAAGTCGCCTCTTTTGGGTGTTCAACTTAGCTGGCTATTTTTTTTCTTTTTTTTTTGGAAAGGCTTGTGACTACTAAGTAATTGGTCATTGAAGAACAACATTCATAGCTTTTGAATTTTGTACGGTTCCTTCGACACTTCAGGATGTGTGCAAAGAATAATATATGATTGATCCTCAGACGAGATATATCGTCTTCAAATCAAATGTGCAGTCAGATTAACTGAACACTACCCATGCCCCAGGTTAAGCGTAAGGGTTTAGAAATCCGAAGGAAACTTCTTCTTCTAGGCTCCAAGTGGTTAACTAGGGACTAACTCCTTATCTCTTTAGTGTTTGGGGAATTGAAACAATGCATGTACATCATCAGCGGAATTTTATTCGAAAGAATACAGTTTGCAATTATGGATATTTCGTTTTCATCATCCTTCCTCCAATTTTTCTAAATAAATGGTTTGATAAAGAAAGTGGACGAGAGGTATGCGGATATAATTTTTTTTATATAAGTGAAGAAAAATGAGTGAATGTGACATGATTAATTCAAAAAAAATGCATGACCACTTCATTAATATTACCATTCAAAATGACAATGTTTAAGAACAAGTATCATTTAACAAGAAAGAAACTACAAAAAAAGGGTAAAGGTGATCCGATGATTGCCAGTTCCAAGGAGAATGTCTTCTTGTTTGTACAACTAGCTTTAGGGTACTTGATTCACTACTTGGTTGACCTCTTTGGAACCCAAAGGTTAATGTCTTCATTTTCCTCAATGTGAATGGAATGATCTCCAAATTCTTCTTTTTGGGCCTCCTCACAAGATGTGACCTTCTTGGACGTGTCACCCAACTCTTCTTTGTCTACACTCGTATGGGTAGTGACCTCCCCTACTATTGCTTTAGCATTATCACTAAGACATACATCCATTTCATCTTCCATAGGCCTGACCTTCTCTTTGTGATACATGATCCTAAAAGGTCTTTCACTTTTCTTGTTGCCCTGTCTTTGGTTAAAACCATCTATGTTTAGGTCTTCTTTCTTAATCAACTTCTACAATTTGCTTTGGAAGCTCTCGCATTCATTGACAGCATGCCCTATAGTTCGGGTGTGGTACCCACACTCAACATCTGGGTTATCTTCTTCAAAGACTAGGTGCTTGTTATTAATTAGCTCTTGAACTTTATTCTTGAATGACCAACAGTCTTCAATAAAGTGCCTCTTCGCCCCTTTATGGTATTCACACTGCGCATTAGGATCATATCCAGGTGGAAAATGGGTACAAGCCAGCCCGAGGGATGTGGGTACCACCAATGAACTCAAAATTAGGTATGATAGCAGTTGTCTACATGGTATAGGAATAAGGTCGAGAATAAGGCGCGAATTATACTGCTTACAACTTCTCCGATTTAGATTCCCATTCCCTTGGGACAGAATGGGTGATGACCACTAATTCTGAGGCTTTGGAAGGATTGGTTGGGGACAAAAACTAGAAGGAACAACACACAACGGGTTATTCAATGTAGGCTGCGGAGTGAAAGGAACTACGGAAGTAACATTCCTAGTTGTGGCGTCTTCTCAAAGCTTTTCTTTTCTTCTCCCCATAGTATTTATAGCTTATGGAATCTGCTTCATCTTGCCTTTCATGTTGTTCATATCTTTTCTCAGCTCAATTTGATTCTGCTTCAAGCATTCCATGGTCCTCCAAGAGCTACCTCAAGTCCAATACATATGTCAGGAAATTAACTGCGGGTTATGAATGAAGGATGGATGATTTTTATTTTGTTTTGGAAAATGATATGCAATGTAGTGGTATGAAAATGAATGCAATGTAATTCTCAAGATCACAGGATCATCATGTTTTTAGGTCAGTCAGAATAACGGGTAAATAACAGGTATCTCTGATTAAAGGACCCCCTAGATAGGCTCTAAAATGGGTAAGTGACAGGTATAATTGATCAAAGGAACCTCATGGGTAGGCTCTAAACAGGTAGGTGCCTAGAGTCATGGATCCTTATCAAAGACCTTATTTCCATGATGAAGGTTCATCAGACAATAATACCCTTGAAACAATCTCCTGTAGGTGAGGTCTTCGTATCGTTCCAATGAAAAAGACTCCTAGTGGGCTTTTACTACACAACCATCAACACAAGGTTTCTAAAACAAGGTTCTCAAAGTCATAGATCGAGATTGAACCCATTACTATTAACTAGTAATACATTCGAGGGGTCTCATCTGATTGAGGCTTTCGTAATAACCCCACGAATCCAAAGGTCATGTAGGTTATCACTACATGACTACCATGGATAGAACAAGTTAAAGGTCCTTAGAGTCAATGATTAAGGCCTAAAAATATTATCATCATGATGAAGGTTCATAAAAACAATAACGTCTCCATGGGAATCTACTCTAAACGGGATTTTCATATCGGACTCACGAGGAAGATTCCCCGTAAGTCTCTACTACACAACCACCATCCTAAGCTTATGTTTTTTCTCAGGCTTGGGTATAGAGCATATCTCAAAAAGTTTTCAATCAAAGTTTCTTCATCCACAGAGTCAAGAATCACACACACACACACACACACACAGACACACACACACAGACACACACACACAACACACACAACACACACACACACACACACACACACACACACACACACACACACACACACACACACACACACACATATATATATATATATATATATATATATATATATATATATATATATATATATATATATATATATATATATATATATATATATATATATATATATATATATATATATATATATATATATATATATATATATATATATATATATATATATATATATATATATATATATATATATATATATATATATATATATATATATATATATATATATATATATATATATATATATATATATATATATATATATATATATATATATATATATATATATATATATATATATATGTAATACCCCAAATTTTACCCTTATATTTAGTCAGTCATTTCGCATATCGTCTCATATGTACATTTGCTAACCACTAACAAGTTATGAAGGTGTTTGTTTTGCAGATTTGGTCCCAGGGGTATTTTGGTCATTTTACACAAATTCTACCAATTCCTTGAAGACGGGCTGTTATTAAAATTCTGAGGCATTTAATACGCTGTTGTTTTGAGGCATTTATCTATCACCATGTCTGATCATATCAAGCTCTTGGCATTTGGTCAGTGGAATTTAATTACGAGTAGTGTTACTGTTGATGCTGAAACTGTTGTGATTACGGTGCCCATATGTGTTGGTTATGAAATGGTTGGTTAACATTTTAATCAGATGATGAAGTTAGAACTACAAATGAGACGAGTGCACAAGTAAGAATATCACTTGGGAGTGTTTATGTTTTATGCCTATGTTAATGAATTTAAATACTTGTGGATTTACTCACAAATGTTTATATTTTTTTAACTAAGAATAAAATATAAATAAATTCAAAATTTTGGGAATTTTATTTCATAAAAAATTTTCATCATACAAGAAGTGGAGATTGCTTCACATTTTATAAGTGTTGTTACAAGGAAATACATTAAAGTTCTAAATCCTAAGGGATTACATTAAAGTATCTATCCTAAATCCTAAGAACATCTAAAGGTCTTCATGTTGTCTTTGAACTTCTCCACGAATCCTCAGCTAACCTGCACATCAAAAGAAAACAAACAGTACAGAAAAAATGTTAGAAGTTTTTTGACACTCTCAGAACAATGTCATCATCGAGTGCCGAGAGTGGCACAACCGAAGCTGCGTCCTACCCCCGTTACCGATCCGCGCCGTGGGCGTCAGATCAGGTAATACCTGTTCTTATCGATACGGGACATCCGAGAGATAGAAAAAATAAATGAAGTGGGACTGATTCATTTTGCCACGATTGGATTTCCAAACTGATACGAGAAAGGCAACATAGGCAAGTTTTGACTCAGACCCGGATGCCGGCAGGTCTGAGCCCCCTTGGTTTCAAAACTTCCAACACCTGAAAAGCCACAAGCATCATCAGAACTCAAAGCATAAACAAAATCAGGAAGGGGCTCGCGCCAATACAGGTATGAATAGCCACCAAAGAAACAAATCTGTTACCAAACAGAATGAATATCAAGCTCAAAACAGAACAAACGAAACCAAACAGCATCATACACCATCAGAGCCTTCGGCTCAAAAGCATACCAAAACAGGACAAGAGAATTGAATATAAGCCAAAGCTGCATCACATTGCAAACCAAATACCATATGCAAACTAAACAATGTATCAGAAGGCAGAATTATGCGCAAGAAGCCACAGAAAACATCCTGTAAATCATGCCCAACAGGATCCAAAGAAAAGAAAGGTAACAGCATACGAAGAAAGCAAGTTTAGCAAGAAGAATGAAGTATCCACACAAAACCGCATCAAGCTGCATAAAACATACCAAAAGGTTGTCAGTTAGGAGGGCCAGCTTCACACGATACAGATGGCAAGTCACAAAGAAATGGACACCAAGTTGCAGCACAAAGCATAGCGCAGAATGGGGCTCAGTCATGAGCATCATCGCCCCAACAAATAAGTCACCAAATCAAGTTATCAAATCATACTCAGTTCATGAAACGAACAAACGAACAAATACATGGCTCAGCTCAACATGATAGCCAATCATCATCACCAATTCAATCAGAAGCAGCAACATAAGCAAAAAACTAGGATTATAGCATCCTGTTCCAAATGGTTCAGACAAAAGTCATCACTACCATGAACCCGTCTCGGCGGCAAAGACCAAGGCAAAGTGTCCATCCTGAAAGAAGAAAAAGAAAAGTAAGTGCTAATGATCAGGATTGAATCAAAACAAAATCGCATCAGGAATCAAATCAGTATCTAAATTCCCCAAAAGCAATCCAATTCGCAAATGGAAAGTTTCGAGTCAGGTCCAAATCATATCCCATTGGAACTCAATCTGGGAAAAATAGAAACAAATAAAAATGAATCCATCAAGAAATCCCGTGAATTAATATCAGATGCCAATCAACCCAATCTGAAGGCAAACCATATCAGAAAATAATAGAGATTTTGATTTGATGTCAATCCCAAAGCAGATCAAAACAAATCAGTTCAGGTTATTAAATCGAATAGGGTCAGAAGAATCAGCTGGAAATCAGAAACCAATCAAATCCTAAAAGGGGAATGTATCAGATGGAACTAAATCGTATCCCATTGGAACTCATTTTGAATCAATCAAATTCATACCAGAAAAATGAATTGAGATCCCAATCGTATCAGAAAGCATCGTATTGGAACTCAATCTGGAAAAATCAAAATCAAATCTCAGAAAAAACACAAGTTCAAGGCCCAAAAAGAGAGATAAAGAGAAATTATAAATAGGAGGATACAACCTGATGCAAAGGGGGATCGTGTACAAACCCTAGAACGTAACCGCGAGAGAGAGAACGAAGAATACCCAGATCGCGGAGAAACCCTAGCGAAGAAGTCGCACGCAGAAAACCCTAAACGGCGCGAGCTCAGACGAAGCGATCGTCATCATCGCTCCGGGAGATCACCATCACTGAACGCGAATCAACAATACCCAGAGAGATCACCTTCACCGTTCGCGAAGAACGACGGGCAATCGACTCCACGGCCTCAGCTTCAACATCATCGGCCAAATCAAATGTAAATGCACTATCTCACATATTCTCGTGGTTCATTTTTGTTTCAGGAAGAAGGGAGGATCACGACGCGAGGAAGAAGAAAGATGAGAATGAGAGAAACGAGAGGAAGAACGAATGGAAACGGCGCCGCGAGCTGGGGTCTGGGAACCCTAATTTTCATTATGTCTGCCACTTGGGTTGGGTCCGGGTGTGATGACCGGCCCAACCCTTTTCCCTTTTTATTTTTTTTGTTTTGTTTTATTTTTTCAATCTAATTTGTTTTATGTTTTAAAAAAAAACTTTTTCTTAACATTTCAATTTCATAATTTTAAAAAAAATATTTTTCTCATTTTAATCCTTTTAAAACATAATTATTAAGAATAAATTAAAACCTTTTTTCTTAAAAATATAAATTAAAACTTTTTTTTATTAAATTAAAACTTTTGTAAATATAAAATAATGAAAAACTCTTTTTAAAAATATAAAAATAAAACTTTTTTAAAAAATTTCTTCTGTAAGTTAAATCATTAAATATTAAATAAAACGATAATAGATTTCGAGTTTGTATCTCATTTTCCTCATTGCCTCGTAATTCATCTGATAGCTGGTTGACTTTGCCTACTAACATTGTTCATTGGTTTTGCAGCTTGTCATGTTTACCGTTATTTATTTTATTTCTCGATTCAAGTTTCGTTTATATTTGTATCTGCTTCTCAGTTGTAATCTCGCGAACCTAATAATCGCGTTTACTTTTCGCATTTAAATTTCTGCTGATGTATGGTTTAAATTTCTGCTGATGTATTGCAATATTTCTGTCATATTACACACTCCGAAGGAATTAGGTCTAACTGTTTGGCCGCCGCGCCAATAGTCCGTAAAACTTCACACATTCAACTTTCAAACTACAAACTACAAACCCTAAATTTTCACAAATGCCTCGCCGCAGGCAAAATTACAACTTTACCCCTAGCATTAGGTCAAAGAGCCGCCGCGCTCATTTTAGGGTTTCCCGCCGCGGAATCCCTAACCTAATTTAACCCTAATTACAACTTAACAATTCAACGTAGAGATTTGGAGTTTCCACACTCCACGTAAGCGTGTCCTTAAGACATGTTTATTCCCCTTGAGACCTTGACCACAGTCAAGAAGTCTCTAACCTCCCTTTTGAGGGGAACTACGATTACTCTGATTCCACTCCCGTAAGGATACGTAGGAACAAGATGCGATGTCTTGCCGAGTAAACTTAGAACTAACCCCTTAGGTCTCTTTTCTCACTTTTAATCCTTTATACATATACCTTAAGCAAATAAATAAAGCAAATAGTAAACATTTGAACAAAAGGTTCCTGTAGAGTACTACAGAAGTTTAGGGTGCTAATACCTTCCCTAAATTTAACCAACCCCCGAACCCTAGATCTTTCCCCGCATTGTGTTTACGATGCAAAATAGGTTTTCCCTCTTTTGACCTTTTCCTTCGGATAAATCAAAGAGCGGTTGTGAATTGAATTGAGATTCAAACTCATTAATAGTTTGTGATCCTATTTCCACCGCAACAGAAAATGGCGACTTCACTGGGGACGTCTAAACTTTTGGGGGTTACCCCTAATTTGTTCATATTTATTACTATTTGTCTTACTATTCATTTGCATGTATATATTGTATTTTGATTTTGGGATTGTTCCTTGTGTTGTGAGATAAGTCCTACGCCCGGACTAGTGACATTATTATAGGATGGGGATATATTCGATGAGGCTTATAGGGAGTTGAATCCCGACCAAGCTGATTCGAGAATCACCGCTCAGTTGAGACCTTTTCGAAAATGGTTCGGTTGAACGAGTAATCGCGAAAACTTTTTCCATGGTCGATTGGAGTCTGTGATATTGAGGACCGTAGTACCTTAACACCACCTTGGCCTTATTTAGGACGTAGTGCGGGAGCTATGTGGGAGTAATCCTACAACGGCTGCTACGCGATACTACACTCAAAAGAGGTTCTCTTGAGAATATTATTAACCCCTGAGTCAGTCGGAAGGTTGATAATATCCGAAAGATGGGCTGATGACTTTGGGCACTTTGTAGAACCTTGTTCGGCAGGTACAACTAACCTATAGTACACTCCTGTTGGGATGGGTAGACCTCGACTCCGCTCACGTTCTTTTAACCTAGGACTTTGTGTGTTTTCATGCATTGCATCCATAAAGCATCTCATTGCATTGTATTTCATGGAGTTCAAACATCATTTATGGATATCGCGGGATACCATAAATAAAAAAAAATAATAAAGTGAAAAAAACAAGAAAAAGATTTCCTTGGTACCCCACGACATTCGTCAATGATTGAATTCCATGAAATCTTCATCACAGCATCATTTATTGCATTGCATGTGTCTCCCGATTTCTCATACGCGGTTTTCTCGCCTTCCAGTTTCGTCACCCTGAGTTCTCGGCACCAGTACAACACCAGAGCTCAAACTCGGAAAAGAATGGAGGATCAGGCAAAAGAGATTGATCGCCTTAGCAATGAACTTGAAGACCTTCGAGGGGGTATGGGGCGTATGATGGAATTGTTACATGTCATGAATGCTAAGATGGATACCCAGCCCACTGTTGTTTCTGAGATTACCAGCGTTACTGTGGACCCTCCACCAAGTGTGACCGTAGCAAGGGACCCACCTTATGGTCTTGCTCCCGGTTTTGTGCCTCCTCAAGCCACTGTTCCAATTAATCAGCCTGTTCAGCAAGCCGTGCCTTTATTTTCTGAAGTTTCTAGGGGGGCTCCTATCTTTGCACCTCCTGTTGTACACACTCGTGCGCAACCGTACTTCAATGAGACAGTTTTCGAGGATCTTGATGAGAATGTTGAGGGTTATGAGAAACATGATAAGCTTCGTGAGGAAGTAAACACCATCGTCCAGAGATTGAAAAAGGTAGAGGGTGATCAAATTTTTGGGACTGCTGCAAGGGATGTTTGTTTGGTCTCGGGTTTGGTTATTCCCCCGAAGTTCAAAACTCCGAACTTCGATCGTTATAAAGGTGCCACCTGTCCTAAGAGTCATCTGATCATGTATTATCGCAAAATGGCTGCCCATGTTGAGAATGATAAACTGATGATCCATTGCTTCCAAGATAGTTTGAAGGGTGCTTCTTCCAAGTGGTACTTAACTTTGGACCAGTCCCGCGTTAAGAGTTTTCAAGATTTATCTGACGCTTTCATCAAACACTACAAGTACAATATGGATCTGGCTCCTGACAGAAGACAGTTGCTGAGTATGTCACAAAAGAATTCTGAGTCATTCAAAGAGTATGCTCAAAGGTGGAGAGAGACTGCTTCGCAGGTAGAACCTCCTTTGACCGAGAAAGAGTTAGCTGATTGGTTTGTCGACACGGTCCGTCCAGAATTTTACGAAAGAATGGTGGGTAGTGTGACTTCAAATTTCTCCGACATCGTTGCTGTGGGTGTCAAGATTGAATTGGGTATGAAAAGTGGTAAAATGACAAATAATCATGGTGCTTCTAAGGATCAGCCGAAGAAACCTCCGCATAGCTCCCAGAAAAAGAAGGAGGGTGAGACTAATGCTATATCCTCTGGTAGACCCAGAGAACGCTTTTATCGACATCCGCAAGGTTATGCTCAACCTCAAGGGTACCCGGTCCAATATGCTCAACAACCCTATGTGGCAGCTATTACACCCTCTTTCAATCAACAGGTTCCCATGTATCAACCTATGCAACAACCTCCTGTTTATCCGCCTCCTGTCAACTATCTACAGGCGCCCAACGCTCCTGCTCCTCAACAGCCGAAGAGTCCGGCTCCTCGCCAGAATGTTCCGAACAGAAGAACGTATAAGCCTTGTCCGCCGATTCCGATGACTTTTACCGAGTTGTATCCCTCTTTGGTCAAGCAAGGTCTCATCACTACTCGGGCTTTGGGTCCGCCTCCTAATCCTCTACCCGCCAATTACAACGCCGCCGCTCATTGTTTATTTCATGAGGGTGCGCCTGGTCATGATCTGGAGAATTGTTATGCTCTCAAAAATATTGTCAGGGATTTATTGGAAAAGAAGATTTTGTCATTTGAGGATCCTCAACCAAATGTTAAGAAGAACCCTTTTCCTAACCATGAGAGTATCAATGTCATTAGTGTTGATTCGGGGGAAGGTTATGCCCTTGACGTTGGACAGATTAAGACTCCTCTCAAGATGTTCCATTCGAAACTGTTTGAAGCTGGTTTGGTGGATACTTCCCACGTTGCATGCGTAAGTTGTGAAGCCAGTATTAAGGGTTGCGTGTTGGTTCAGAATGATGTTCAGAGGTTAATTAATGAGGGTGTTTTACAAGTGACAAGCCAATACAAGAAAGATGAGGTCGTTGTGGTTGAGCCTGTCTTCCATCAGCCTGAATCAAAGGGTAAGGTACCAGTGTTTAATCTATCATGGGGAGGTTCTGCCAATCTCGTGTTCGATATACCGAAGTCGTATATCCCTGAGGTGAATCAGCCTAAGCCTATAGTTATTCGAAGACCAAGTCCGTTTCCTTTCAGTGATCCTAAAGTTGTGCCTTGGAAATATGACGTGACGATGATTGACAAGGAGTCTGGGAAGGTTATTCCAACTGAAGAGATTAAGGGCACCGTGACCAATATCGCAGAGGCAAGCAGGATGACGCGCAGTGGCCGTGTGTATACTCCCCATTCCAATGAGGTCCCACCGAAGGAAATAACTAGTACCCCAGTGCCTGCCAAAGACAAAGGTAAGGGAGCCGTCACGAATGATGAAGATGCCGAATTTCTGAGGATCATCAAGAAAAGTGACTATAAGATTATCGACCAACTTCATCAGACTCCTTCCAAAATTTCGATATTATCACTGTTGATGAGTTCACCCGCTCATAGGATGGCCTTGCAGAAGGTTTTGACTCAAGCGCATATGGATCAAGATATCAGCACCAGTCGGTTTGATAGTGTGATTGCCAATTTGACCGCCTGTAACACCCTTAGTTTCAGCAATGAAGAGTTACCGAAGGAGGGTCCGAACCATAATCGTGCTTTACACATATCGGTGAAATGTCAGGAGGACAATTTAGCGAGAGTGTTAGTGGACACCGGGTCTTCTCTGAATGTTCTACCCAAGAGGGTTCTTGATAAGTTGGTTTTCAAAGAGACTGTGTTGAAACCTACTCCTTTGGTCGTCAAGGCTTTCGATGGTTCTCGCCGGTCGGTAATGGGGGAGGTTGAGCTTCCTATCCTGATCGGTCCTCAAGTTTTTAATATCACGTTTCAAGTCATGGACATTAATCCCAATTACAGCTGTTTACTTGGAAGGCCGTGGATCCATGCCGCTGGGGCAGTAACCTCAACTTTACATCAGAAGATGAAGTTCGTGATCGATGGAAAGTTGGTTATTATACACGGTGAGGAGGATCTGATGGTCAGTAACCTGTCTTCTTTCCGTTACATTGAGGCCGATGAGAATGCTTTAGAAATCTCCTTTCAAGCACTTGAGATCGCCAATGCTGTTCTGCTGGAAGTCGAAGAGACAGTGGGTCAGGGTAATCCATCTTTTGCATCTCTGAAGAGTACCAAATCAACAATTGACAGGGGCATTCCTGAAGGTTGGGGAGAGGTAATCGATGTCAAGACCAAGACTGATCGCTCTGGGTTGGGTTACAAACCAACTCAGAATGGAGCTTCCATAACTGTCGAAGGGCGTCCGAAGGTTATCCAAGAGGTATTTGTCAGCGGAGGTTTCCAAGTCAATGCCATCAGTAACTGTGAGGAAAGTGAAGAGCTGAGCAACCTGGTGTCTAAGGGTGATGCAGTTTTGAACAACTGGGAGGCCGTAGAGATCCCTGTTATCTTTCCCTTGTCAAAGTAATTGTTTTTTTAAAAAAAAAAAAGTTTTCATTTACATTTTCAAATAAAAATCCGTAGCTCTGCCCAAGGCTATAGGGTCGCTTTTATTGGGCCACCTTTCATTCCTAAAAAGATATTAATAAAAGCATTTTGTTCAATTCCACTTTGTTTCATTTGCGTTTTTCGTTTTCACTTTTAAAAATGAAATTGGCAACCTTTTTTTCGAAAAAACAAAAAAAACAGCATTTCATTCTTACATATCTTCGAGCATTTTAATTAAGTAAGCCTTCCATCATGCAGAGACATCGTAAACCTTGTTGGATCCGACGACTTTACTGACACTCCTGACTGGGATGCACCCATCAATCAAGCTGAGGACGAGGGTGAAGAAGATTTTGAAGTACCCGCTGAACTGACAAAATTGATTGAGTACGAGTACACAGAGCTTCAACCGCATAAAGAGCAGGTGGACTTAATTAATCTTGGTACAGATGAGAACAAGAAAGAGGTCAAGATTGGTGCAATGCTTGGGACAGAGATTAGGCCGAGGTTGATTGAGTTGCTAAAAGAGTATATTGACGTGTTTGCATGGTCGTATCAAGATATGCCGGGCCTAGACACGGACATTGTTGTTCACAAGTTGCCGCTTAAGCCAGATTGTCCACCTATCAAGCAGAAACTCCGAAGAACGAGACCCGACATGGCTTTGAAGATTCGAGATGAGGTTAAAAAGCAGTTGGATGCAGGTTTCTTGGCAGTCGCAAAATATCCAGATTGGGTTGCTAACATTGTGCCAGTGCCTAAGAAGGACGGTAAAGTTAGGATGTGTGTGGATTACAGGGATCTGAACAAAGCAAGTCCGAAAGACGACTTCCCTCTGCCACATATTGATACACTGGTAGACAATACAGCCAGTTTTGCGTTGTTTTCGTTTATGGATGGTTTCTCTGGCTATAATCAGATCAAGATGGATCCCGATGATCGAGAGAAGACGACTTTCATTACCCCTTGGGGGACCTTCTGTTACAAAGTCATGCCCTTTGGTTTGAAGAACGCGGGGGCAACTTACCAACGCGCTATGACCACTCTTTTTCATGATATGATGCACAAAGAGATTGAGGTGTATGTGGACGATATGATAGCCAAATCTCAGAGTGAAGAGGAGCATCTAGACCATTTGGTAAAATTGTTTGAACGACTCAGGAAATATCAGTTGAAGTTAAACCCTGCTAAATGTACCTTCGGTGTCAGATCCGGAAAATTGCTTGGTTTCGTTGTTAGCCAGCGAGGGATTGAGGTGGATCCTGACAAGGTCCGAGCCATTCAAGATATGCCGGCTCCGCGAACCGAGACGCAAGTTAGAGGTTTTCTGGGACGTTTGAATTATATTTCCAGGTTTATCTCCAATATGACCGCTACTTGTGAGCCGATATTCAAGTTGCTTTGCAAGGGGCAGACAGTTGAGTGGAACCCTGATTGTCAGAAAGCGTTTGAGAAGATTAAGGGTTATTTGCAAGATCCCCCTATTCTGATCCCGCCCGTACCTGGAAGACCGTTGTTTATGTACCTTACTGTTCTTGAGAAGTCTATGGGTTGTGTGCTTGGACAACATGATGAGACTGGGAAAAAGGAACATGCGATTTATTACCTGAGCAAGAAGTTTACCGATTGCGAAAACAGATACTCACCATTGGAGAAAACTTGTTGTGCATTGGCATGGGCCGCTAAGCGCCTTCGGCAATATATGGTCTGTCATACCACGTTATTGATTTCTAAAATGGATCCGATCAAGTATATTTTTGAAAAACCTGCTCAAACCGGGAGGCTAGCCCGTTGGCACATGTTGTTATCCGAATATGACATCCAGTATGTACCCCAGAAGGCGATTAAGGGTAGTATTTTATCTTATTATCTTGCAGACCAGCCAGTTCAAGATTATGAACCTCTTAAGCTCGATTTTCCTGATGAGGATATTTTGTTGATTAAAAGAGATTGTGAAGAGCCAGATCCGAGTGAAGGTCCAGAACCAGGTCTTTGGTGGAAGATGATGTTTGATGGCTCCTCGAATTTCAATGGGCATGGTATAGGCGCCGTTCTGATGAACCCAAAGGGTGGATTCACTCCATTTACAACGAGGTTGGACTTTGAGTGTACTAACAACGTCGCAGAATATGAAGCATGTATTCTTGGCCTCGAAGCAGCGATTCACCTCCGAATCAAACTTCTTAAAGTAAGTGGTGACTCAGCCCTGGTTATTTACCAGGTACAAGGCAAATGGGAAACGAAGAATGAGAAGTTGATCCCTTATAAGGACTATATTATTGAGCTGATCAAGTACTTCGACGAGATAGAGTTCGAGCACGTTCCTAGATCCGAGAATCACGTAGCTGATGCTTTAGCCATGTTAGCATCCATGTGGAAAGTTAAATTCGTTAATGAAGCACCTCTTATCCATATTGAGCACAAGGTTGAGCCCGCTTATTGTCAGACGGTCGAAGAAGTTGAGGCGGATGAAAAGCCTTGGTTTCACGATATCAAGAACTATCTCATCAAGCAAGAGTATCCCGATGGTGCTACTGGTCTGGACAAAAAGACATTGAGAAGACTGGCGTCCAAATTCTTTATCAGTAATGGTGTGTTATACAAGAGAAATCACGACATGGTCTTGCTCAGATGTGTTGATAAACGGGAAGCGGACATGTTACTACAGGAAATTCATGAGGGGACCTTCGGAACTCATGCCAATGGTTATGCTATGTCCAAGAAGATGTTAAGGGCTGGGTATTATTGGTTAACCATGGAAGCCGACTGCATCCAATACGCTAGAAAATGCCATAAGTGTCAAATTTATGCTGATAAAATGCACGTACCTCCGTCACCGTTGAATGTTTTGTCTTCACCATGGCCGTTCTCTATGTGGGGCATTGACATGATTGGGCCAATCGAGCCGAAAGCTTCTAATGGTCATCGTTTTATCCTTGTTGCTATTGATTATTTCACCAAGTGGGTAGAGGCTGCCTCCTACACCAACGTGACCAAGCAAGTGGTTGCCCGATTCATCAGGAAAGAGATCATCTGTCGTTATGGAGTCCCAAGCCGGATAATAACTGACAATGGCACCAATCTGAATAACAAGACTATGAAAGAGCTGTATGATAGTTTCAAGATCACTCATCACAATTCTTCTCCGTACCGTCCTAAGATGAATGGGGCCGTTGAAGCTGCGAATAAGAATATCAAGAAAATCCTGCAAAAGATGGTTGTGACTTACAAAGATTGGCATGAGATGTTACCGTTTGCTTTGCATGGATACAGAACCTCGGTGAGAACTTCGACAGGGGAAACACCTTTCTCACTGGTATATGGAATAGACGTCGTGCTCCCCATTGAAGTAGAGATACCTTCGTTAAGAGTGTTAATGGAGGCTGAACTTGAGGAAGCTGAGTGGGTTCAAGACAGACTGGATCAGTTGAATCTCATTGACGAGAAGTGTTTGACAGCCATGTGCCATGGGCAATTATATCAGAAACGGATGAAAAGAGCGTTTGATAAGAAGATTCGTATCCGCGAGTTCCGTCAAGGAGAGCTCGTACTCAAAAAGATCTTGCCAGTACACAAAGATATGCGTGGAAAGTGGATGCCCAATTATGAAGGCCCTTTTGTTGTAAAGACCGTTTTCTCCGGAGGGTCCCTGATACTTACGACAATGGATGGTGAAGAGCTTGCACACCCCGTGAATTCTGATGCAGTCCGAAAATATTATGCCTAAAAAACCCGCTAAGTCGAAAACCTGCAAAAGGCGACTTAGGCAAAAGTAAGGGTTGGAAAAAAGAAATAATAATAAAAAGCTCGCTAAGTTGAAAACCCGAAAGGGCGGGTTAGGCAAAAAAGAGCGTCCCGGTGGATTGAAAACCCGAGAGGGCGGTCCAGGCAAAAGTTAGGGACAAAGGCATTTCATTGCATCAGAGGACACTGATCATCTCGAACACACTTTCCGCATGAGAGCCATGTTTCAGTTCTTTCATCCTTGCCCAAAGCAAGATTTTGGATTAGTCTTAGTTATTAGTGTCAGTAGGTGTCATTGGATTCGATGTAACCTTTTCCCATGTTGCCAATTTCAAAACATAATCATCTGTGGAGCTATGCCTTCAGCGAGCTACCGCCCTTTAAATAAAAGAAACCATCTCGTTACTTACATTCCTTGGTGCATTGCTCTTTGTTTTCTATTGTTATGCAAAATGCGTTTATTCTTAAAATTTGAAAATGAAAGGTGCATTGTAGATTTTTCAAAACTGTTTTTCAAAAACAACAAATTTGAAATGTAATAAATTACTTTGACTAGTGGAAATTTCGGAAGGATCTTTTCACTCCCCGGAAATATCATTATTGCAGAAACACTTTCAAACCATTGCTATGACACAGTCCCCAGCGAGACTATAAGCTGACAACTTTTTCTTGGGTAACTCGAAAGTATCCCTCAGGTGCTCTTCTCCCCATGTGAAGACATGATACTGTGCACCCAAGCAAATTACCTTCTCCCCAGAGAGTTCAGAACTTTAAAACCAGATTTGGTTCTACCATTGATCTTTCTTACCCATGATTTACGTATTGGTTGCAGAGAATGCAGGGTATCTCCGTCGAGATGTTTATTTCATCTCTTGTCCCGTCTCTAGTCTGTTTCGTCAGCATACGCAGGGGCATAAGCATCACATGCCTACTTCATATACTCATATTCATTACATACTCATTACATACTCATTTCATAACATCTTGCATACATAAACATTAACATACATAGACATTAACATACATTCACATTAACATATGCATCAACATATGCGTTAGCGTTCACAGGTTCATCGTGTCTCCATCATTGGTCGTTACCGCCGAGTAACTGGGGTTTGCCCATTCTCTCCAAATAGATTGTCAGCCATAAGCATAAAATACTTACTTGTTGCCAGTTTCCCCACAGAGCTCGATCCTCGTGGATGACGGTTACTTCAGCTATCTTTCCTCACCAGGATAAGATATTTACCCTCCGAGATCATTCCCTCGATGGAGTCTTGATTACCAGTTTTCTTTCTAGCTCGATCCTAGATTGAATCTCAGTCTTGTCGGTCGTCAATCCCAACCGGACGTGCATTTATTTTGCACCATCTAAAGGTTTTCACCATATCATGGCCGATACACGACTGTTTTCGCCCGAGAAGTTTATCACTGTACCCGGACGTGCATTTATTTTGCACTATCTTCAACTACAATCATTTACAGATACACGCCAGTTCACGCCTGGAAAATCTATCATTACAACACTACAACACTTTACAATCCTACATGTTACAACAACACTTTACACTTTACATCTTACAGCATCAATATACGACATTTCTCACCTAAGAAGTCGATCTTATCTTCGTTATGACTCGCAGCAAATGGCCATCTCCATGGAGCAGTTGGGCTTCCATTTACCTGTCGTCTTGAAGTATTAGAGGTATGAACCAAATCGTATTCAGGAGAGCACGATCTTGAAGTACGCGGAGGTTTTGAGCGGAATCATATTCAGGAGAGCACGATTCTGAAGTTATGAAGAAGTTCATTTATCCTTTAGTAAAAGAAGGAGCGGAATCATATTCAGGAGAGCACGATTCTGAGTTATGAGGAAGTTCAATTGGCCATTTTTCAGGAGGACACGATTCTGAAGAATGAAGAAATTTCAAGAGCCGAATCATATTCAGGAGAGCACGATTCTGAGTTATGAGGAAGTTCAATTAGCCATTTTCATATTCAGGAGAGCACGATTCTGAAGTATGAAAAAATTCATTTACAACCAAATCATATTCAGGAGAGCACGATTCTGAAGTATGAGGAAGTTCAGTTCACCCTTTTCATATTCAGGAGAGCACGATTCTGAAGTATGGAGAGTTTCATTTACACGAGAAAGCCGAATCATATTCAGGAGAGCACGATTCTGAGGTATGATGAAGTTCGGTTTACCCTTTTCATGTTCAGGAGAGCACGATCTTGAAGCATAGAGAAGTTTATTTATCCTTCAGTAAGAGAAAAAAATCAGAATCGTATTCTAGGCGCCGACCTTAAATGCGAGAGGATTTATTTATTAGATAAGCAGCAGCCTCTTTATTTGAGTGCTTATCCATTTTGGCATATAAATCCCTTCCAACGATAAGTGACAATTCTCCCTCGAGAAGCTTATCAGGGCATTTCCCATCAAAGTCCATTTATTGTGGCATACAGCCGGTCGTTACCCTGTATGTTTGTTACGGAGCTCCGAAAGGTCCGTTTGATCCTGTCACGAGAGATAGTTTACAGAAGCTCGGATGTTATTCTTTGCTCAATGCTCCCGCATTCTGTAATCGATCTTGCAATCGTATGTGATCCAGTCTTATTTTTATATTCCCCAGTGGATGCCGTCGCACAGGTGTCACCTCCATTTGAGAATCTCGTTCCCAAGATGACAATTGGTCGTGTTCGCACCAGTTGACTATCATTTTAGGATTCCCCAGTGTTTGTACTGTGTCTCAGCGCGACATTTTCCCCAGTGTGTTCTTCTCGTAGCATCTGCCTCGTAGCGCTTGTCCTCATTTTCATATTCACCATTCCAGCATACGCATCATATCATAATTCATATCATCTGCATTAAGCGGTCCTCGTTTTGTCCATAGCATTGCATACCGTCGCATATAAGGGCAAAATTTTCGGTTATCTATATTTAAATCTCTCCACCACGATTCCTCGAGTATCTGTCACTCAAATCGTCCGGTGTAGCTATTTAAATAGGGGCAACTGTAATACCCCAAATTTTACCCTTATATTTAGTCAGTCATTTCGCATATCGTCTCATATGTACATTTTCTAACCACTAACAAGTTATGAAGGTGTTTGTTTTGCAGATTTGGTCCCAGGGGTATTTTGGTCATTTTACACAAATTCTACCAATTCCTTGAAGACGGGCTGTTATTAAAATTCTGAGGCATTTAATACGCTGTTGTTTTGAGGCATTTATCTATCACCAGGTCTGATCATATCAAGCTCTTGGCATTTGGTCAGTGGAATTTAATTACGAGTAGTGTTACTGTTGATGCTGAAACTGTTGTGATTACGGTGCCCATATGTGTTGGTTATGAAATGGTTGGTTAACATTTTAATCAGATGATGAAGTTAGAACTACAAATGAGACGAGTGCACAAGTAAGAATATCACTTGGGAGTGTTTATGTTTTATGCCTATGTTAATGAATTTAAATACTTGTGGATTTACTCACAAATGTTTATATTTTTTTAACTAAGAATAAAATATAAATAAATTCAAAATTTTGGGAATTTTATTTCATAAAAAATTTTCATCATACAAGAAGTGGAGATTGCTTCACATTTTATAAGTGCTGTTACAAGGAAATACATTAAAGTTCTAAATCCTAAGGGATTACATTAAAGTATCTATCCTAAATCCTAAGAACATCTAAAGATCTTCATGTTGTCTTTGAACTTCTCCACGAATCCTCAGCTAACCTGCACATCAAAAGAAAACAAACAGTACAGAAAAAATGTTAGGAGTTTTTTGACACTCTCAGAACAATGTCATCATCGAGTGCCGGGAGTGGCACAACCGAAGCTGCGTCCTACCCCCGTTACCGATCCGCGCTGTGGGCGTCAGATCAGGTAATACCTGTTCTTATCGATACGGGACATCCGAGAGATAGAAAAAATAAATGAAGTGGGACTGATTCGTTTTGCCACGATTGGATTTCCAAACTGATACGAGAAAGGCAACATAGGCAAGTTTTGACTCAGACCCGGATGCCGGCAGGTCTGAGCCCCCTTGGTTTCAAAACTTCCAACACCTGAAAAGCCACAAGCATCATCAGAACTCAAAGCATAAACAAAATCAGGAAGGGGCTCGCGCCAATACAGGTATGAATAGCCACCAAAGAAACAAATCTGTTACCAAACAGAATGAATATCAAGCTCAAAACAGAACAAACGAAACCAAACAGCATCATACACCATCAGAGCCTTCGGCTCAAAAGCATACCAAAACAGGACAAGAGAATTGAATATAAGCCAAAGCTGCATCACATTGCAAACCAAATACCATATGCAAACTAAACAATGTATCAGAAGGCAGAATTATGCGCAAGAAGCCACAGAAAACATCCTGTAAATCATGCCCAACAGGATCCAAAGAAAAGAAAGGTAACAGCATACGAAGAAAGCAAGTTTAGCAAGAAGAATGAAGTATCCACACAAAACCGCATCAAGCTGCATAAAACATACCAAAAGGTTGTCAGTTAGGAGGGCCAGCTTCACACGATACATATGGCAAGTCACAAAGAAATGGACACCAAGTTGCAGCACAAAGCATAGCGCAGAATGGGGCTCAGTCATGAGCATCATCGCCCCAACAAATAAGTCACCAAAACAAGTTATCAAATCATACTCAGTTCATGAAACGAACAAACGAACAAATACATGGCTCAGCTCAACATGATAGCCAATCATCATCACCAATTCAATCAGAAGCAGCAACATAAGCAAAAAACTAGGATTGTAGCATCCTGTTCCAAATGGTTCAGACAAAAGTCATCACTACCATGAACCCGTCTCGGCGGCAAAGACCAAGGCAAAGTGTCCATCCTGAAAGAAGAAAAAGAAAAGTAAGTGCTAATGATCAGGATTGAATCAAAACAAAATCGCATCAGGAATCAAATCAGTATCTAAATTCCCCAAAAGCAATCCAATTCGCAAATGGAAAGTTTCGAGTCAGGTCCAAATCATATCCCATTGGAACTCAATCTGGGAAAAATAGAAACAAATCAAAATGAATCCATCAAGAAATCCCGTGAATTAATATCAGATGCCAATCAACCCAATCTGAAGGCAAACCATATCAGAAAATAATAGAGATTTTGATTTGATGTCAATCCCAAAGCAGATCAAAACAAATCAGTTCAGGTTATTAAATCGAATAAGGTCAGAAGAATCAACTGGAAATCAGAAACCAATCAAATCCTAAAAGGGGAATGTATCAGATGGAACTAAATCGTATCCCATTGGAACTCATTTTGAATCAATCAAATTCATACCAGAAAAATGAATTGAGATCCCAATCGTATCAGAAAGCATCGTATTGGAACTCAATCTGGAAAAATCAAAATCAAATCTCAGAAAAAACACAAGTTCAAGGCCCAAAAAGAGAGATAAAGAGAAATTATAAATAGGAGGATACAACCTGATGCAAAGGGGGATCGTGTACAAACCCTAGAACGTAACCGCGAGAGAGAGAACGAAGAATACCCAGATCGCGGAGAAACCCTAGCGAAGAAGTCGCACGCAGAAAACCCTAAACGGCGCGAGCTCAGACGAAGCGATCGTCATCATCGCTCCGGGAGATCACCATCACTGAACGCAAATCAACAATACCCAGAGAGATCACCTTCACCGTTCGCGAAGAACGACGGGCAATCGACTCCACGGCCTCAGCTTCAACATCATCGGCCAAATCAAATGTAAATGCACTATCTCACATATTCTCGTGGTTCATTTTTGTTTCAGGAAGAAGGGAGGATCACGGCGCGAGGAAGAAGAAAGATGAGAATGAGAGAAACGAGAGGAAGAACGAATGGAAACGGCGCCGCGAGCTGGGGTCTGGGAACCCTAATTTTCATTATGTCTGCCACTTGGGTTGGGTCCGGGTGTGATGACCGGCCCAACCCTTTTCCCTTTTTATTTTTTTTGTTTTGTTTTATTTTTTCAATCTAATTTGTTTTATGTTTTAAAAAAAAACTTTTTCTTAACATTTCAATTTCATAATTTTTAAAAAAATATTTTTCTCATTTTAATCCTTTTAAAACATAATTATTAAGAATAAATTAAAACCTTTTTTTCTTAAAAATATAAATTGAAACTTTTTTTTATTAAATTAAAACTTTTGTAAATATAAAATAATGAAAAACTCTTTTTAAAAATATAAAAATAAAACTTTTTTTAAAAAATTTCTTCTGTAAGTTAAATCATTAAATATTAAATAAAACGATAATAGATTTCGAGTTTGTATCTCATTTTCTTCATTGCCTCGTAATTCATCTGATAGCTGGTTGACTTTGCCTACTAATATTGTTCATTGGTTTTGCAGCTTGTCATGTTTACCGTTATTATTTTATTTCTCGATTCAAGTTTCGTTTATATTTGTATCTGCTTCTCAGTTGTAATCTCGCGAACCTAATAATCGCGTTTACTTTTCGCATTTAAATTTCTGCTGATGTATGGTTTAAATTTCTGCTGATGTATTGCAATATTTCTGTCATATTACACACTCCGAAGGAATTAGGTCTAACTGTTTGGCCGCCGCGCCAATAGTCCGTAAAACTTCACACATTCAACTTTCAAACTACAAACTACAAACCCTAAATTTTCACAAATGCCTCGCCGCAGGCAAAATTACAACTTTACCCCTAGCATTAGGTCAAAGAGCCGCCGCGCTCATTTTAGGGTTTCCCGCCGCGGAATCCCTAACCTAATTTAACCCTAATTACAACTTAACAATTCAACGTAGAGATTTGGAGTTTCCACACTCCACGTAAGCGTGTCCTTAAGACATGTTTATTCCCCTTGAGACCTTGACCACAGTCAAGAAGTCTCTAACCTCCCTTTTGAGGGGAACTACGATTACTCTGATTCCACTCCCGTAAGGATACGTAGGCACAAGATGCGATGTCTTGCCGAGTAAACTTAGAACTAACCCCTTAGGTCTCTTTTCTCACTTTTAATCCTTTATACATATACCTTAAGCAAATAAATAAAGCAAATAGTAAACATTTGAACAAAAGGTTCCTGTAGAGTACTACAGAAGTTTAGGGTGCTAATACCTTCCCTAAATTTAACCAACCCCCGAACCCTAGATCTTTCCCCGCATTGTGTTTACGATGCAAAATAGGTTTTCCCTCTTTTGACCTTTTCCTTCGGATAAATCAAAGAGCGGTTGTGAATTGAATTGAGATTCAAACTCATTAATAGTTTGTGATCCTATTTCCACCGCAACAATATATATATATATATATATATATATATATATATATATATATATATATATATATATATATATATATATATATATATATATATATATATATATATATATATATATATATATATATATATATATATATATATATATATATATATATATATATATATATATATATATATATATATATATATATATATATATATATATATATATATATATATATATATATATATATATATATATATATATATATATATATATATATATATATATATATATATATATATATATATATATATATATATATATATATATATATATATATATATATATATATATATATATATATATATATATATATATATATATATATATATATATATATATATATATATATATATATATATATATATATATATATATATATATATATATATATATATATATATATATATATATATATATATATATATATATATATATATATATATATATATATATATATATATATATATATATATATATATATATATATGGAAAACAATAAAGAAACTAAGCAGGAAAAAAAGATAAACAAATAGGTGGCCCACTGAATTAAAATAAACCAGCCTATTTTGCTCTGTTCGCCTAGCGAACTTCCTAGCGAACATGTTCGCTACTGTCTTCGCCTAGCGAAGGTGCTAGCGAACATGACAGGTTTTTTAAAACAAAACATCCATGCATAACATAATTCAGCCAAGTTCCACCACATCAAACACCAAATTTACCAAACAAAAATTGATAAATACTTACAATGTTGGGGTGCCTCCCAACAAGCGCTTTGTTTAACGTCGTTGGAGCTCGACGGTCCGATGCAATCACAAATTGCCAAAATGCACGGAGGTGGTGTCCCGCTCAAAATCACCACCTAAGTAGATCTTCAATCATTGGTCATTGACCGTCCAATTCGCTTTGGTCTTGATATCTTCAATGATAATAGCCCCGTAACTCAAAATGTCGCGAATTCGAAACGGACCCGACCACTTGGATTTTAACTTTCTAGGAAACAATCGCAACCTCGAATTGAATAGCAACACCATTTGCCCTACCTCAAATTTCTTGGTCATAATCTTTTTGTCGTGATACACCTTCACTCGATCCTTGTAAATCTTGTTTGACTCATAAGCTTGAAGGCGAATTTCTTCCAACTCATGAAGTTGGTTTTTTCTTTTGTCGCCACTCAAGTTATGATCAAAATTTAGCAAATTCAATGCCCAAAAGGCTTTGTTCTCCAATCAACCGGAAGGTGACAATTTTTACCGTAGACCATTTTAAATAGTGTAAGACCAATCGGGGCTTTGAAAGCGGTCCGATAGGCCCACAAGGCATCGTCAAGCTTGCTTGACCAATCCTTCCGTGAGGTAGACACGGTTTTTTCCAAAAAAAAATTAATCTCTCGGTTCAATACCTCTGCTTGTCCATTAGCTTGTGGATGGTATGGTGTTGTAACTTTGTGGAGCACACCATATTGCTCTAAATCTTTATCTAACTGAGTGTTACAAAAGTGCGAACCACCGTCACTTATTAACACTCTCGGAGTACTGAAACGAGAAAATATGTTTTTTTTCAAAAATTTTATTATTGTTTTCCCGTCTTCCTTAGCGCTAGCTATGGCTTCCACCCATTTGGAGACGTAGTCCACCACAACAAGAATGTATTCATTTCCAAACAACGGTGGAAATGGACCAACAAAATCAATGCCCCAACATTCGAAAACTTCGACTTCTATCATGTTTTGCAGTGGCATTTCATTTTGTTGCGTTATTCCACCGATCCTCTGACATTTGTCACAACTTTTTGTGTGCGCGTACGCATCTTTGAACAAGGACGGACAATAAAATCCCGATTGAAGGAATTTAACGTTCGTTCTTGTATTGTTAAAATGACCTCCATACGGAGAGTTGTGGCAATGCCACAAGATATCTTTGGCTTCCTCCTTAGAAACACATCTCCGCAAAATGTTATCGACACCAAGTTTAAAAAGACATGGTTCATCCCAAACAAAGTACTTGGCGTCAAACAATTTTTTTTCTTTGGTGACTAGTTAGACCTTCCGGCATCAATCTGGTGGCTTTGTGGTTAGCCATATCAGCGAACCAAGGTCTAACCTTCACCATATACAAATTTTCATCGGGGAACTCCTCCCTCACCTCTTTCTCATATTTTGTGACTTCATCATTCACAAGTCGGGACAAGTGATCTGCTACCAAATTCCCGGACCCTTTTTTATCACGAATTTCAAGATCAAATTCTTGAAGTAAAAGAATCCAACGAATTAACCGTTGCTTAGAATTCGGTTTGGTAAGCAGATACTTGATCGCTGCATGATTGGTGTATACCACAACTTTTGATCCAATCAAATAAGACCTAAATTTTTCTAATGCGTACACTATAGAAAGAAATTCCTTTTCCGTTGTTGCATAATTAATTTGAGCCTCGTTCTGAACCTTGCTTGCATAATGTATCGCATGGAAATTTTTTGTTTTTCTTTGGCCTAAAACTGCACCAACCGCATAATCGCTTGCATCGCACATAAGTTTAAAATCATTTTTCCAATTCGGTGCAACGATTATGGGTGCAGTGATTAGGCTTTGTTTCAAAGAATTAAAAGCTGTCATGCAAGAATTATTGAAAAGAAAAAGACTTATCTTTATTGAGCAGGTTGCTCAATGGATTTGCTATCTTCGTGAAGTCCTTGATAAATCTTCGATAAAAGCCCGCATGACCCAGAAAACTTCGAATTCCCTTCACATCCAGAGGTGGCGATAGCTTTTCAATCACTTTCGCTTTAGCTCTATCAACTTCAAGTCCCTTTGGAGAAACTTTGTGCCTGAGCATAATACCTTCTGTGACCATGAAGTTGCATTTCTCCCAATTAAGCACTAGATTAGTATTCACACACCTCTCCAAGACAACATCAAGATTTTTCAAACAAAGGTCAAACGATGGTCCAAAAACTGAGAAATCATCCATAAACACCTCAATCGTCTTCTCAATCATGCCCGAGAATATAGCTTGCATACACCTTTGAAAAGTCGTCGGTGCATTACACAAACCAAACGACATCCTCCTATAAGCAAAGATTCCGAAAGGACAAGTGAAAGCTGTTTTTTCATGATCATCTGAGTTGACAATTATTTGATTATACCCGGAGTATCCATCCAAAAAGCAATAATATTCTTGACCGCAAAGCCTTTCAAGCATTTGATCCATGAAGGAAGAGGAAAGTGATCTTTTCTCGTAGCTTGATTGAGCCTACGATAGTCAATACACATTCTCCATCCCGTTACGAATTTTGTTGGAATCAACTCATTCTTTTCATTGCAGACAACTATCATTCCACCCTTCTTCGGCACCACTTGAACTGGACTCACCCACGGACTATCAGAAATAGGGTAAATCATGTCGACATCCAACATTTTTATAACCTTTTTCCTCGCCACTTCTTTCATAGTAGGATTCAATCTTCTTTATGGTTGAGCTACCGACTTGAAATCGTCCTCCATGAATATTCGATGCATACAATAGGAAGGACTTATACCTTTTAAGTCAGAAAGAGTCCAACCCATTGCCTCTTGATTTTTCTTCAACACAACAATTAATTTCTTTTCTTTATCCATGGTTAACTCCGAACTTATGATCACCGACTTGTTTTTCTCTTCATCAAGGAAAACATACTTAAGATGAGATGGTAACAACTTCAACTCAAGCTTGCTTTCCTCATTATTGTCTTTTTTTCAAATTTTCCACCCTTTCTTTCGAAGGTGGGATTTCCTCTAACTCTTCAAGTTTCCACAAACACTTTTCAATTTCTCTTTCTTCTTCTTCATTTACTTTTCAAAGAGCATTGGTAAGAACTTGTTATACTGGTGAAGGAACTTGCAATAACTCTTTGACTTCTTCAATTGCCACTTTCGTTGCATCAATTCAGAAACAATAAGTTTTGTCCTTAGAAAGCTTCATGGCTTCAAAAAGATTGAAGAAAATCTCCTCATCAAGAACTCTTACTTTCATGAGACCATCATCCATATCAACCGCCATGCGCGCGGTCTTCATAAAAGGTTGACCAAGAATCAATGGAGATTCTTCATCTTCTTCCATATCAATTACTACATGTTGCACCCCAAAATTTGACCAACATTTCTTTACCTAGCTTGTGGTTCATCTCATTCAAATTAGCATTATCACTTGTATTTCATTGACATGTGTGCAGGAGATCAAGAGGTATGATTACCAATCAAGAGCACCACAAGAATTTGAAGCTAGCCAACAAGGTTATTCAAGTGTTCAAGGATTGATATCTTTGTCAAAGAAGTTAAGAGATCCTCAGAGAGATTGGTTGAAACCAAGGTTGTGTGCCTCCTAACTTGAGAGTTGTGGGAGCTCCTCAAATGATTCTGAAGCTATGAGGATGGACTTGAAGCCTTGAGAGAGCTTATGAGATGTCTTGAGAGCCATCATAAAGCCTAGAGAGGTCATTATGCAAGATTAAAGAGACCCAACCATGAGTGGTGTAATTAGGGTTTGACTGGGTCAACCCTAGGTCTACTGAGGATTTGGAGAGGGTTGAGACCTAATCCAAGAGCCATGTGATCACGGATTGATGCATTGAGATGCTATAAGGATGATTCCAAAGTCAACTCATCATGATTGAAGATTTTGAGAAGTTTCAAGCTAGGGTTTCTAAGGCTTGACAGTCTAAAATCCCCTAGTTTGACCCCTATCGTCAAGGCAGTTTAGCTCAAGATGTGATTGTCATCTCATCTTACCCCCAACATGAATGTTGTAGAGCTTGCTCTTAGCTTTAATTTGAGTACTAGAAGTCCTTGATAGGATTTGTAGATCTCAATTTATGACTTTGACAAGTTTCAGGTCATCTGAGGTATGTGAATCTGGGGCCTTGAAAGTCACCCAACTTGCATCAAACTTTTGCCCAAGAAGGATGATTCCTATGAACTTTTCTTCAACATGAATGTTGTTCCTTATCTTCTTAGCTTTCTATAGAGTACTAGAAGTCTTTGATAGGATTTGTAGAACTCAACTTATGGCTTTGACAAGTCAAGGGCATTTTGGTCATTTGGAGATTATAGGTCATTTCAAGCATAAGGCCATAACTCCTATTTCCAAGCTTCAAATGGAAAAATATTCAACATAAAACTTGCTTAAAATGATGTTTTAAGGCTATTAAGGAGGTCATGAGATGTTGAAAAGGCTTGTAGCTCAAAACGGTAAAAATGACCTAAAATGGAGGCATAAGTTAAATAAGTCAAAGTTGGAAATTGAAATTTCCAAGCTACACATACAAACCATGGCATGTAATAGGTCATTTTGACTCTAAAAAGCATTTTAAAAACAATGGTTCAGCCATATTTTTGATTTGAGGTTTAGATCATGGACTTGCTTTGGAAAATGATTGCTTGCATACTAAGGTAGAAATGCAAAACACAAGGAAACTCAATACACAAGCTAGCTAAGTATCCTAAGATGTCATGTATCTCATCTAAGGAGATTTTCAAGTCAGAATAAGCTGATGCAAGAGGCATAGCATGAGATGGCATGTGAGATGAGATGAAATCAAAAACTCATGGCATGAGAATCCCAAATTCTCATTGGATGATTCCAGAAAGTTCTGGATGGGTCTGAACCTCCTATATAGTGTTTAGAACTTGCTCAGATGCAAGGTTGGTGAGAGATTAGACAGGAGAGTGAGATAGCCATTTCAATTTCTTCCATTGCAAGTTGAAATCAATTTCTACTTTCCACATCATTTCCATTGCTTCTTTCAATCCTAACACCTTCCATTGATCATACTGAATGTGTGCATACCAAATTGAGGGCAAGATCATGAAGAATTGAAGAGTTAGCTTTTGGATTTTGGGAGCTGCAAGTCACCATCGAGTTTGGAGATTCAGGCTTTTTTGATCAAATCTTTTGCAAACAGAAGCTTTAACATCAATCAAGGAGTGTTTCTGAAGAGTTTGAGAGGTTGAGGTGGAGGTTTGACCTATCTGATATTCAAGATTTGACAGGTTTGCAACTTTTCTTCTACACCTTAATTTAAGCATAATTAGTTAGATTTGTTAGGTTAGAATGGTTAGAGACAAGTAGGAGATGAGTTCTGGAAAGTTTGAGTGCATTTGACGAAGTTCAAGATAGTGACACCATTTCTGTTTACCACCATAACTTGCTGAATCTTGAGAGATAATCTTGGTATGATAGTGGAAATTGATCAGTGTAAGCTGAGGAAGAGATTGAGCATCATAATTTCAAGAATGGTGAACTTTGATTCCTGAGCATATTTGGAAGTTTGATTCGTGTTTTAGGTTTGAGGAAGTTTTAATGGATTTTGATACCATGGTTAGATTCAGGGTGAAATTCTGGATGAGCTAGGGTTTTGAATTTTAGTTTTTCATGGAGAATTGATGAGATACGAGTGAGGAAGGTGAATGTGAAGAACTCTGTTTCATCCATGGCTTTTCCCTCCAAGGCATTCAAAATGAAGAAGACGATGTAGTAGCCATTAGATTAGGAGGAGACCTTTGACTGAGTGGAGATCCAAGGGCCAGGAATTGATTTCGTTTTGTGAAGGATCTGAGTTCCATGCCAAACGCATCCGTTTCACTTAAAATTCGTTTTGGGCTTAAGTGATGAGATTGATATCCACACCCCAAGTCTTGGCCCATTTGCATTTTGAACTAATTTCCTTTACTTAATGCACCGAGTATTTTTCTTTTTTCTTTGTATTTTGAATTGATTTTCTGATTAAATAATTGGGCCTAACGCGCATTGATATCCACACCCCCATTTAGAGCCCATTCTCATATTATACTGCATACTATTGCTAACTGCACCAATGTTTTCATATTTTAATTTCTTTTTCCCCATTTTTCTTTAATCTTTGAAAAATCATATTAAATAGAAAAATGATGATTTTTGCATGGGGATTTTTTCTCCTATTTCATATTAATGTCTAAAAAATTATAAAATCAAAATATTTTCATTTCACGCATTTTTAATATTTTTTGTGTATTTTCTCTTTTAATAGCTTTTTAATTCCTTTTATGTTGATGCATAGATTTGTAGAATTTTGTTTAGCTAGTTCCTTTCATATTTTTGAACCATTCTTTTTAGGATAGTTAGATTAGGACTTTAGCTCCCCTCTGGATTTATTCCATAATTTTGTGATTAATTTTTGATTAGTTTTGATTAGTTTTGGAGATCCTGAAGGAATCAAGTTGATACTTGTGGTTAAGAGTGAAGCCTGAAGGTGGAGCTGATTAAGGAGATGAAGCTTGAAGAAGAAGATAAGTTGAAACTTATGTTGAAGGGTTGAAACCTGGAGAAGCAAATTGATATTTATCAAGAGTGATGGAGGTCTGAAGACTGAGTTGATGTCAGAAGAGCTGAGGCTTGGAGTTGGAAGAGAGAGGAGTTGATCTGCTTTCTTGTCTGTTTCTTCCCTGTATTGATGTGCCTTGTTTGACTTGCTTGATGCATTAGAATAAGTCCATATCTAGACTAGCTTTAATCTAGGAGCATGATTGCACTAGAGGTTGAGTTGCTCCCTCTGCTTGTATTGTTACTGTATGGCTTTGCTTGCGGGTATTCGGTAGAGCCCAGCTCCCTTGCCCATGTGGTTTGTTCTGCTCGATAGCATGATTTTACTTCTTCTGTATGATTGCAGTTTACTGTATTTTGCTTGATAGGATGTTGTTATTTCCTCATTATGATTACTGTTATTCATTCTGGCTTGAGGTTGAGATGAGCTTGTGGAGGCTGCTGCCCCACACACATTTCCTCCCTCACTTGCATTGCATGCATTTTACAGTCGTTTACTGTATTACTGTTTACTGTTTAAGCTGATGCTTTATCTGTTTCTGTGTATCATTGACATGATCCCGTAGGACTCTCATTTCCTTTGATAAGGAAGTGATTATAGAACTTTAGGTTGAAACCTATGCATGATAACTTCTAGGAGTTCCCTGTTTCAAACCTCAACCATAGGATGAATCCTTGGCATGACAACAGTAGGACTTGATAGTCTCCCAGTAGTTGAGCCTGTTCTCTTCTCATCTCAAAACAGCTTAAGATACAGTAATCATGAATGATTTCTTTCGTACGTTACGAGCCTTAAGCTATCTGAGAAAGGATTGTTGGAGAGCTTCTTTTCAACAGTCTGGATGTTTAGTATGGCACCCTTTGGGTGACATGCGACGCATTCACTCTCAGGTCATAGTCTTTAGTGCGATTGAAATTGCAAACACAATAAAAAACACTTCTTTCGTAAAAGACAGAAAACAAACTTCAAACCTTTTTGCCCCGTGGGCCCATAATTCAAAGGAAGCTTTTCTGAAGAAAAGAGTGTCGTTAAACTTCAGCGCCAATGCAAACAGGCATGGTCCCTAACTGCTGGAACTGTTGTTTAACCCTACTCGGTAAAACAGATGAATCTGAATCCCCGTAATCCGTAGTGTCCCGAACTACGTAAGCTCTGATCTCTCATACCTGTTGAGAGTACGTAGCCACAATACTGATGTATTGGCGAGCCACCTTCCCCGTATCCCGTAGTAGGTTGAACTACGTTGACTCTGATTTCTCATTCTCTGATGAGAATACGTAGGCATAAAGTGCGACGCTTTGCCGAGTCATTTTCTTTTCTTTTCAGACCAACCTTGATAGGTAGATAGATAAAACCAACCAGTCCAGTAAATATAACAAGCGTGGATCTCGTCGAGTACGACGGACGTGAGGGGTGCTAATACCTTCCCCTTGCGTAACCGACTCCCGAACCCAGACAATGGTTGCGATGACCTTGTCTTACCTCTTTCGTGAGGTTTTTCCGATCGTTTCCTTTCCCGCTCCGAGGGATAAATAACGAAAGGTGGCGACTCTTCTGTTTTTCCGGCACCTTATTTTCGCGGATGCGACAGCTGGCGACTCTGCTGGGGATCGAACCCAGAATCTCTGGTTCTCCGGTTCCCTGCGAGAGTCAATCCTAGCGCTTGTATGATTACTTGTTGGGTTGTGTTTATTTATCGCATTTTACTTCCCGCATTTTATTTTCAGTATGATATGATTATCTGTGCTGTTGTGGGAGGGGCATTCTGATGAGTGAGAAGCCAGACCCAGGCTTGAGTGAACATAGCATTAGTTGTGGAAATTAGTGGGCGCGTGCTTTCTTTGCAGGCACTAGTGTCTTATGAAATCCACGCTCAGACGAGGTTCTCCCGGTTGGCTTCTCTTTCAACCCTTTGGGTTGAGACGGTTGTTGGTTTGGAGGATTGTCGACTCTGGGGACCGATCATTTGTGATTCAGCCGAGTGAGGCCGCTTCATGAGCTGGTGATGCCACACCTTCTGGGTATCGTATCACCCCTCTTGAATGTCTGTGACGTTGATGACCGCATAGGATGCCAAACTTGAGTCAGTTTAGGTCCATACCTGTGAGCAGGGTTGGGTTTATTGCAGGAAACTTTGACCTTCAGACCACCTGGTTTTCTTGATAGTGGATCAATTTTGTTGGTACTGGAGGTTCTCATCATCAGATATATGATTGTTCTTGACAGAACAGGTTTTTGATTGGGATCAGAGGATCTTATCATCAGATGAGTATTTGTTCTTGATAGAGCAGGTTTTGATCAGAGGATCTTATCATCAGATGAGTATTTGTTCTTGATAGAGCAGGTTTTGATCAGAGGATCTTATCATCAGATGTGTACTTGCTCTTGATAGAGCAGGTTTTGATCAGAGGATCTTATCATCAGATGTGCATTTGTTCTTGACAGAGCAGGTTTATGACTGGGGTCTGAGAATCTCATTATCAAATGTTTGTTCTTGATAGAGAAGAGTTTTGGTCATCAGTTGTTTGTTCTTGACAGAGCAGATTTATGATTGGGGTCTGAAGATCTCATCAGCAGATGTATGTTTGTTCTTGACAGAGCAGAGTTTTGGTCCTATATCAGAGGTCCTTATTACCAGATGTTTGTTCTTGACAGAGTAGAGTTTCTTGGTCTTGTATCAGAGGTCCTTATTATCAGATGTTTGTTCTTGACAGAGCAGAGTTTCTTGGTCCTGTATCAGAGGTCCTTATTATCATACGTTTGTTCTTGACAGAGCAGAATTATGGTCTTGTGTATATGGCCCTATCGGTCTGATACCAGGGTTTTCTTATTATCAGATGTAGTGGTTGTTCTTGATAGAGCGGGATTATGGTTTTATTGATACAGAATCTCCATAGCACAGTTGCCTTGATCTCCTGCTGCATGATTGCATTTTACATTATTTTGCATACTCATTTGCATTTCATTAACGTGTGTCTGTGTTGCAGGTACCGTTTTCCCCGATCCAGGATTTCTTGCTTCCTATTGTATTGTTATGGGTTCTCTAAGGAAGACCGTGGCTTACAAGTTCCCTGCCCCTGATGTGGTTCGGCTGACCGGTTTGATTGCTTTAGCAGATGATTCTGTGAGGGATGAGTTCAGAAAATCTTACGGCAAATTGCTCAGTTTGGTTCGTAAACCTTCTGCGTTCGAGTTGAATGGGTTGCATGCTCTTCTGCAGTTCTACAACCCTCCATTGAGATGTTTCACTTTCCAGGATTTTGTTCTCGCCCCTACGCTAGAGGAGTATGCTGATTTGCTAGGTGTGCCTGTCAAGAGGCAGATGCCTTTTGTTCATATGGACGCTGAGACTGATCTGGCTAGTCTAGCCCCTTCACTTCATCTGGATGCCTCCGAGTTGGTATTGTCTAGTTGGAACAAGGTTCCTGGCTTCTCCTTGCAGTTTTTAGTGGGAAAGGCTCAGCAGTGCGCCAAAGACGGATGTTGGGTCGCGTTCAACGCCATCCTCGCTCTGTGCATATATGGCATCATTCTGTTCCCCAATATGCCCGAGTTTGTAGACTTTGATGCATTTCATATCTTTTCATCAGGGAATCCTGTCCCTACCTTGATAGGAGATGTCTACCATTCTATCCACTACAAAAACGAGAACAGAAGGGGCAAGAATGTCTCTTGCTGTGTGCCCTTGCTTTATAAATGGCTTGATAGTCATCTGCCTAAGAGGGGTCCTTTTGTTTCGTCTGCAGCCACAACTGAGTGGTCTGAGCGTCTGATGAGTTTATCTGCAGAAGATATTGACTGGTTTGACAAAGATAGGCTGGGTACCGAGATTATCTTCAGCTGCAGCGGGTTTCCGAACGTGCCTTTGATAGGCAGGAAGGGTTGTATCAACTACAATCCGTCTTTGCTGGTCCGACAGTTCGCGTATGCTTTGAGAGCTCCGCCAAGGGAGGAAGAGGTGCAGGAATCTCTGTACCTCGTCGGTCTTCTAGAGGGGGATCTGTTATCCAAGCTTCAGCGCGCCTGGAATGGCATCAGTAAAAGGGGAAAACCATTGCTGGGGAGAAGCAATAATCAAGCCTACCCTCCGTATGTGGCGTGGATCAGAGCCAGAGCAGATGCTATAGGGATGCCGTTTCCTCATGCCAAGCCAGAAAGCCCTCCAATGATTGAAGAGCCTACTACTGTGCCCATTCAACAGCATAATCAGGTGCTAGCTGAGCGAGATGAATTGAAGCGGGCAAATGAGGAACTGGAGAAAGAATTGGCTCAGCTCTGAAGCGAGAGGAACAAAGCCGTTCATTCTTTCAAAAGGCAAACAAAGCTGGTGAACCAGCTAGGTATAGACCTGACTAAGCAGATAGCCGAGCGTGAACGCATGGGTCAAGACTTCAAAGTTGTCAATGACGTACTGGCTACGAAGAAGCAGCACTTGGACGAAGCGTATCGGAGGATATCCAAGTTCAACCAGCACTGGAAGGCCTCCCTAGCCACAAAAAAAGAGAGGGAGGACAAGCTGATGCTACAGATCTCCAAGGTGGAAGCCCAGGTGAAGGCTAGTGAGAAGAGGTTTGATGAAGAAACCGCTCTCAGATACGCCGCCGAAGGCCAGCTCAACAGGGCTCTCGCTAACCTGAAGGAGCGCAAACTGACGTTTGAGTCTAAGAAACAGAAGTTAGAAGATTGTTTCGGCGAAGGAGCATGGGAAGGTTCGGTCGAAGGACTTCAGTACACCATTGTGCAGAGGGAATTACTCGTCGAGGGGTTGCTCACTCTGCCTGATCATCTAGAAACGAAGGAGTTGTTAGAAGAGTATCGCGCCCGTGGCCGTACCTGACTATTTGTATTCCTTTTATTTTCATCATTGTTGTATGCTGACCATCACCAGGCTTGTTGGTTGAGGTCACGCTGTTGATTCATCTTGTACTCGCTGATGTTCTGTACTGCCTTGATGGGCTTTCTTTATATATGAGATTGTTATTTCCATGATTGGACTCAGACTTCTTCTTTTTATCAGCACTGGCACTCATGCACTAGGATCGGGGGAGATCTCCCTAACGCACAGACACACGTTTGCATTTGCATGAAGCATTTGCATAACGAGCATTTTGTTGTTTTTCCTAACCCTTTTGTGTTGACAGGTTGTTTCAGGTTGTTCCAGGTGGTTCCAGGATTGATCAGAGACCTATTCACCGCTATCCGACCAGAGCTAATTAGACCAGGATCATGGAGCAAGTGCAAACTGATGTTCAGGAACTCCACGAAAGAATGGATCGCTTCATGGAGCTCATGCAAGCGGTCGCCAATGGCCAGGATCAGCTCAGAACTTTGGTTCAGCCTTTGATTTCAAGGGTTGATAGCAATGGCGTACTCCATAGTGGGACTGTGCCTACTCCTCCACCAGTTGAAACTCCACAGAATGGTGTTCCCGTGATGGGGGGAAACGGCAGTGCCAACGGCAATGTGATAGCCAACATGGGACTCAATACGACGGGCGTCGGTAATGGGAGTCTAGGAGCTAATGTCAACGTCGGGCTGGGCAACGGCAATGCAGGCGTCGGGAATCTGTTTGGGCCTCAGTCATGGCTAGAGGATCGTCAGGACGATGTGTTCTCTCAGAGAGGTGCTGAAGGGGAGCTGAATGCTGAAGCACGGCTTAGGTTCAAGGCACTTGAAGATAAGATGAGAGATATCGAGAATCAGAATACTTTGGGCGTTGATATGTCCAAGTTAGGACTAATTGTTGATTTCAAGGTGCCTCCCAAGTTCAAGGTACCTGACTTTGAAAAGTATAAGGGCACCACTTGCCCTCGTGTCCACCTGAGATCGTACTACAGAAAAATGTCTGCTCATTCTGAGGACGAGAAGTTGCTGATGCACTTCTTTCAAGACAGTCTTTCCGGGACATCCCTCGAGTGGTACATGAGTCTTGAGCCTACTAGTGTGCGCATGTGGAAGGATCTTGCTGAAGCATTTGTGCACCACTACCAATACAATAGCGACTTGGCCCCGAACCGAGTCCAGCTGCAGAATCTGTCGCAGAGGAACAATGAAGGGTTTAAGGAATACGCCCAGCGGTGGCGTGAATTGGCAGCCAGGGTTCAGTCGCCGGTGGTGGAACGTGAGCTCGTGCAGCTGTTTGTAGCCACCCTCCCAGGGGTTTACTATGAGAAGTTGGTCAGCGGTATGTCTGGGACGTTCTCAGATCTCATTATCACGGGTGAGCACGTCGAAAATGGGATCAAGATCGGGAAAATTCAAGGTGAGTCATCCTCAGCTGGAGGAGACGGAAAGAAACCTTATAGTGGCAAAAGACGGGAAGGAGAAGCGAGCGCTGTGACCAACGCTCGAAGGAAGGGTAAAGGTCCTCACCAGCAGGTGGCCAGCATAACTATCCCGACAGTTCCACAGCAGCAGCAACAGCAACCGAATCAACAGGGATATAGAAAGTATCAGAATCAGGCACCTTTGTCGAACCGTCACCTCGAGACACCGCCCATGTCGTACGCGCAACTCTTGCAGACTTTGCTTCAGCTACAGTTGATCCAGAAGAGAACGCTGACTCCTTTGACAAGGGCATCTCCGCCGGGGTACGACGCGAATGCCACTTGTGAGTTCCACTCAGGGGCACCAGGCCACACAGTAGAGAACTGCAAAGCCTTCAAGCATAAGGTGCAGGACATGGTGGATGCCAAGATCATCAACTTCTCCGATAATGTGCCAAATGTCACGAAGAATCCTATGCCGAATCATAGGGGAGGCGGGGTGAACGCCATTATCGAAGACGAGAGTTCGGATTTGTTGACTGATGTTAGAGATCTGAAGACGCTGTTTAGCTTCGTTAAAGCTAAGTTGATGAAAAGAGGGTTCTTTCCAGGTTGCGGAGAGCTATGTATGGACTGTGCCACACGTTCTGATGGATGTGAGCAGTTGGTAGAAGGAATTCAAAGTCTGATGACTGAAGGTATTTTACAGTTTAGCCGGAGGGCCGAAAGTGGGTCAGGAGAGGTAGTGCTGAAGCAAGATGATGAGGTCGCCACCATCACCATCCCTCGCCGGACGATAACGATTTCTGCGCCCAGACCGCCCACAATTACTATCACCAAAGCTGGGCCGATACCCTTTGAAAGCACGAATGCTGTCCTGTGGCATTATGGGGCTGAAGTCTACTGCAACGGACAGAAGTTGGAGCTGGAACCGTTTGGGTCGACTGCGGAGAACCTTGAGGGAATCAGTGGTATTACTCGCAGCGGAAGAGTGTTTGCACCACCGAAGGTCGTGGCGGATAAAGCAGTCAGAGCTGATGCGGCTGATAAAGGTAAAAGTAAAGTCGTTGAAGAGGTCCCACGTGGGGCGGAAAAAGACTTGCTTGTTAAAGATGTTGAGGAGTTTATGCGGTTGATTAAAAAGAGTGACTACAAGATTGTAGACCATCTCCATCAGACGCCCTAGAAGATTTTCATCCTGAACTTATTGCTGTGTTCTGAAGCACACCGCAATGCGCTGCTGAAGGTGTTGAACGCCGCATATGTACCGCAGGAAATATCGGTGAATCAGCTAGAAGAGGTCGTAGCCCACGTAAATGCTGGAAATGGGCTAGGTTTCACTGACCTAGAGCTGACGCCGAAAGGAAGGAATCACAATAGCGCCCTGCACATCTCGATAGAGTGTAGGGGCACGATTATGTCGCACGTGTTGATGGACACGGGTTCGTCACTTAATGTTCTTCCGAAGAAGGCATTAATGAAGATCCACTTTGGGCCATGAAAATCCTCTACCAATTTAATCCTATAAATATTTTCGTTGATTTCCATATTAAAGGTTTCACTTAAATTCAGATAATACTTAGTTTTTATCAAGAATCTAGCTACATCAAGGTATTTATGTTTCTAAGTATCCACATCGCATAAAATAAATTCACCTACACATCCAGATATGCACTTAAAGAATTCGGGGGGGGGGGGGGGGGGGGGGGGGGGGGGAGGAGGGGACCATGCGTGACAAGGCAATCCAAAATTCTTCAGCCAAGTTAGTCTTTCATTATCAACATCCGTCGGAGTCTGTGGATGAACGTCATCAAACCAACTTTTCACCCAGTTTTCTTCCTTTTTAACCATTACACTAACTTCTCCTTCTGAAGATTCTTCCAACAAACATAAGTTTTCCTAAGTGGTGTCGCTTTGATCATAATGTAACCCTCCGCATTTAGGGCATCTTGAATAATATAGGTTGAGTCAGATTTCTTCACAACACCAACATATGCTTTGCTAAACCTCACCATATCTTCATCCCCAACATTGTACTGCAAGTGTGCAAAGCTTGGTTTAACATCCACTTCGACCCTCGCTTTAGCTTGATAATTGTTAGGGTTAATACTTATTCTCCCCCTGTCATATAAGCGCTTTTTAAAAAATATCATGTAAAAAAGATGTTTGAATTTCTCTAACATTTGAAGATTCTCACACTTTTACCTTCATCACATCCCGTCATTAAAAAAACGGACGTGGCCGTTTTTTTTACTGATGTGCATGGTGAAGTGGCTTTTTAATGCCATTTTATTTTTTATTTATTTTAAGCTTTGAAAATTTAAAGCTTTGAAAATTTAAAATATGCAAAACTCTAAAACTCTAAAATGTGAGGACAATGAGTGTTAAACCCATGACCTCCCATCACCAACCAAGATGCCCTACCACTAAGCCATGTTATTCTTTCTGATATGTTTTGCTGCTATACTATATATAATATATGATTATTTGCCTCATTTCCTATTTCTATTATATTTGCCTCATTTTATTAAACTATATTTAGACCATCTATTATATTGTTTGTTTTAACTATGTTGATTAAAACTACAATATATTTAAACAATTTTTAAATGCTACAATATATAAAATTAGTTTATTAAAACAAGTTTTATTTAAAATTTTTATAAAAAATTTTTATTATTTATATTAAAACTACTTTTTATAAACAAGTTTTATAAAAAGTTTTATTATTTATATTAAAAATACAGTATTATTTAAATTTTTTTTTTATAAAAATTACTGTAACTAATTTTTAATAAAGCGTTCAAATTATTATTTGCCACATATAGTATTATTTATTTCTCAATTTAAATGCTAAATAATTTATTTATTTGTTTTTGAACTTAAATTTTAAATAAATTTTATTAATTAAAAAATTTTATTTAATAATTTCAGTTTAACAATTTAATAATTAATAATTTCAGTTTAATAGTTTAAAATAGTTAAGAAATGAAAAACTATTACGTATAAATAGTTTAAAATAGTTTTTAATGATTTATAATTTTATAATTTAATAACTAAAAACTAAAAACTAAAAACTAAAATAGTTTAATAGTTATTAATTAAACTATTTCAGACTATTTTAATTTAGTTTAGTTTATTTAGTTTATAAATTATAAATTATAAATTATTAAACTATTTTAAACTGAAATTATAAACTATTAAAATATTAAACTATTAATTAATAAAAATTATTAAATTATTAAACGTTAATAAATTTTAGTTTAGTTAAAACGTTTAAAAAATTAGTTTAGTTTAAAACGTTAAAAAAAATATTAATTTAGTTAAAACGTTGAGAAAAATGTATTCATTTAGTTAAAACGTTAAAAAAAATCAGTTTATTAAAACTTTATTAAATATACTGTAGCACTTAAATAAATAAAAATGAAATGAGGCAAATATAATAGAAATATGAAATGAGGCAAAGAATTATGTACTGTATACAATATAGTAGCAAAACACATTAGAAAGAATAAATATTCTAGTGGCAGTGCATCTTTGTTGCTGATGAGAGGTCATGGGTTCAACATTTAATATCTTTCACACTTTAGAGTTTTTGTATCTTTTATATTTTCGACATTTAAAAAGCCACTTGACCATATACATTAGTAAAAAAAAATTTCGAACCTGAAAATAAATAAAAAATAAAATGTCAACGTGACATTACAAATAATAATAAATTAAAATAAAAAACCACTTAACCATATACATTAGTAAAAAAAAAATTTCGAAGCTGAAAATTAAAAATAAAATAAAATGTCAACGTGACATTAAAAATAATAATAAATTAAAATAAAAAGCCACTTGACCATACACATTAGTAAAAAAAAACGGTCAGTCTGCTTTTTTGATGACTGTCTGTGATGAAGGTCAAAAATGTGAAAATGTTCAAATGTTACGGGAATTCAAGCAACTATTTTTACGGGGTTTTTCAAATGGCAGCGGGAGAATAAGTATTAACCATTAATTGTTATTACCCACCACATGAGCAAATGACCTACTTTGATTTCGTTTGTTCCAAACAGTTTCCATATGCTTCACACCCATTCCACGATCCATAAACCTATCCTTTTTAGGAGGAGGAATCACCTTACAAGTCCCACGATTGAACTTAGGAATATTGGCATATATCTTTTTACCAAGGATATAAATATTGTCCATTTTAGCTTCCAAGATTCGAACATCCTTCACGTTTCTAAAGCGTACAAACCTATACCTCCTACCTCTTCTATCTTTCTTTGCTAGGATATACACCTCCTTAACCAGTCCAAATTCCTTTAAAATATCAAACATTGCCTAGCCCTATAAGATTTAGGAAGTTCAGTGAAGAAGAATGAAGTTATGTCTTCTTCCACGCCCAACTCTTTGCCTCATCTATCAGTCCAAACCGATTTTCTAAGAATAGAAAAATTGCTCTATCTATTCCTAACTTCCACCCACTTCTAGTCTATTTCGCCCATAATCCAAACGACTACCTAAACTATCGAATACAGAAACAAAAGAAAAGATCTTACTAATTAGGTCCCTAGTTCGAAGACTAGAAATTTAAACCTTCATCAGTAATGACCTTCCTTCGTTGTAATCAATTACTGCCTAATGTTTGAACGTACGTTGAATGTTGAACCCACTTTATTGTTGTTACTTTTATACGTATGTTGAACATCCATATATATGACTATCATTTTTCTCATATCTAAGAGCAAGTAGACATAACAATGAGACTTGTATTACTTTTATTCCTTATTTCCTACTACTTCATATATCTCACAATTGTCATCTCTACCAAATGTCTCCAGGATCAACAATCATTGTTGCTTCAATTAAGAAACAATAACACATTTGATCCTAAATTTTTCACCAAACTAAAATTGTGGAATGAAAATAATGCTTGCTGTAACTGGAACGGTGTAACATGTTATCGTAACTGCGAAAAACACCTGGCATAAAAAATAGAAGAGTCGCCGTCAAACATTATTTATCCCGACGGGGGAAAAGAAACGATAGAAGAAAATCTCAAAGCGGGAGAAGACATGTTCTCGCAACCAAATCTTGGGTTCAGGAGTCAATTACACGAGAGGAAGGTATTAGCACCCCCCCGCGTCCGTTGTACTCAATGGGATCCATGCTTGTTGTTCTAATCAAAGGGTGTGTTTATCTAAAGCCTACTGCTAACAGAAACGAAAAGGGAAAAAAAAGGAGACTCGATAGGAATTCGCCGTCCTAGGCCTACCTATTCCCTTGTGCAATGGGAAAGTCAGATTCAACGTAGTTCGGGGGACTACGGGTGATGGGGGGAAGGTTGCTCGCCAAGACATCACCGTCTTGTGCCTACGTATCCTCATCTGGTATGAGAAATCAAAACATCCTTGTTCGGCTCACCATAGGTTGCTTAGTATTTTTTTTATGAGTGACGTCAAGTTTCCGTTTTAGCAGTTAGGGTCGATGCCTGTTTGTGGTAGAATGGAAAAATAACGTACTCTTTCTGAAAATGATTTGACAAACGATCCCGATGGATAAATATAATTTTCATTTGTTTGTGAGTTTTAGAGAAATGAGTTGACTTTATTTGGAATAACCATCGCACTAAAGTCTATGACATAGGATCGAATACTCCGCGCTAACGATCCAAGCGTCTCACACACAAAGTATCCTAAGATGAGGTTAGAAATTCATCTGTTCACATTTTCCCATGTACTTAAGGCTCGTGACATACAATGCATATTATCTTTATTTAGTGTTTTAATGTTGTTTTAAGAAAGAGAAGAGAAAGACGCACGAAAGGTCTAAGGGGAAACTCGGTCCCGACGTTGTCATGAAAAATGGTCCTAAGGTCGAGATGCAAACGGAAATTATATCCTAATGTTAGCATGCAAAAGATGGACCTAAGGTTGAGTTAAAAAGGGACTAACCTATTGTTATCATGCATGGACTAAACTCCTAAATCTATCCTACTCCAAGCTTAATCAAAAATTAAGTTGGACTAAGAGGCCCTAAGGGGGCATGCAAGAAAAAGCCAAAATAAAGAAAGCAAATAAAAAATAGCAGCTACAACAACACTCCAGCTTCAGAACATCCATAAAAACCCAGCAAATAAGCACAACAACATTTAATAGCTCGTGTTTTAGCATATAACAGGTGTAAAAAGCAGCAGGTAAAATAGATGCACAATTAACAGCATGTGAAAATCCAGAATAGCAGGTGTAAAAGGCAGCAACATGCATACGTTGCAACAATGAAGCCACACATCAAGCAAGCAGTGATCATAAACGAGCATGCATAACAAGCTAAACCAAGCATCAAGATTGCAATCAACCAAGATTAAGCAACAATTAACATATGATAAATTCATCCGAGAACAACACATGATTATGTATCCACAATTCAACAAAGGAATATGACATCGTGAGGATCAATCATGAACATGCGTCAAGCAAAGTCAAATGATGAACATGTATTAACAATTAAGTAAAAGCAAGTTCGATGCGCAACAGATCATTCATCAAGAATATCATGCATATCCAACACCAATTAATCAATCAAACAAACATGCATTTGCGGAAACGGAGACATACATGAGTATGAAACACAAATCCAGTGAGATGAGCATCAATGATCAGCAACTGACATGGTATAAACAGTTATGCAACATGATCATCACATCAAGAATGTAACACAACAATTAAAGATATTCAAAAATGAAAACCAAAAGTCACGCGTCGAAGAATCACAAGCATGCTATCAAGTATGATGAAATAGATCAAAAACAGTCCACATATATGCATCATATCAATCCATGAAGATTAGAAATGGAAAGGAATCAAATCAAGCTTGAAAATGCAAAAAATAATCACATTTTGCATCGGTGTTAATCGATTAACCATTTGTAGTACAAAAGTGGTTAATCGATTAACCCTATTTGAAAAGCCATAAAACTTGAAATTAACACTAGTTAATCGATTAATCAGTTTTGCACTGCAGCTGGTTAATCGATTAACACTGATGTAATAGCAAAAAATCACCAATTTAAAAGTACTTTTCAGCAATTAATCACTCATGTATCCATCCACATGCTTAAGCAATCAAATATGCACAAATGTTATACCAAATCAAAACAAGCAAACATCAATTGGATCCAACAAACACCAAAAACAATTATCAAAACAAGTAATGGATCAAATATCACCAAAAAGTCAAGGATCTACATTGTGAAATAAAAGATTAAGCAAAATTAAAACTAGATCTAGGATTTACCAACCTACAAAGCTGAGATTTTCTTTGGTGAGTGTTGTTAAACTGCAATTAACAGATCCAAGCAATAAATCCAAGGATCTATGAAGCTCTAGCAGTAGAACTTGAAGATCCAAGCAATAATCAACGAATAAGCAAAAGCTCATTCAAAAGTGATTCCAGCAACTTAATTCAAGATCCAAATGAACTTCCACACCAGAATTGAATCAAAGATGAAGATGCAATGGAGGTTTAGCTCAAGAATTCATAAATTGCAATGAACAATTTGTGAAGCTTTTGGCTATGGAGCTTTGGTGAGGGTTTGAGAATGAGAGAAAAGTTGAGAGAATTGAAATGAGATGTGTAGAAAAAATCAGAAAATGAGTGAAAATTATTAGAGGTTTGGAGTGAATCCGTTTAAAGAATCCCTAGGTTATGAATTAAAATGTGGCTTGGAGTGTGGGTTAGTGTGAGGAATGGAAATTATGAGTGGAATTAGGAATGGAATGTTTGGAATTTGGAGGGAATTTGAATTAATTGGAAAATAAATCAAATTTGAAACCACTTCTAGATCCTTCTACTGGTGTGAGAATTGAAATTAAGTGATTGAAATTGAGTTGAAATTCTACAGTGTTGAAAAATGAACATTCTGGGCAAATTTTACACTGGTTAATCGATTAACATTTGGCTATGAAAAAAGTGTTAATCGATTAACACATAGAAAATTTGAATTTCTTGGCGCCACAAGGAGGGAAGTCGGGGGAATCGCTCGTTCTCACCCGTTCTGAGCATAATTTAACCTTTAAAACTTGTCTTTTGATATTGCACCTGTATAATGCCTGGAATAAACTGTGATTTGTCTCGTGCGCTCAAAATACCCTGCTAAAAAATATAATCCGGTACCCGATCGCTGAACAAAATAACCGCTGAACCCTCTAATGCTTGCTGCTTACAAACTTGCAATAAAAGAAAACCTTGAGCCATAGAAACACCTTGATCCCATGTCTCAAGAACCAATGCCATGATATGCATAGTGATGCAAATGAACGACATAGAAGTTAGTTACGTTAAAACGAAAGGGTAAATTTTGAGGTGCTACACATGTGACAATGAGGGACATGTTGTTGACCTTTGTCAAGTTTATGTGATTTAATTTATACACATGATAAAATAACTTATGTATGAGTTTAATAACGTAATTTTTGCCAATCAATTGATATTTGTTCTTAATTTAAATTTTTTAGAAAATATTCAACATATATTAATTTTAAAGACATGAGAACATAATTTTTTTTCACGTTTTTTAATTGAAAAACCTAAAATATAATGAACCAAACTTTCTAAGCACATAAATGTGCTATGAAAACCTTAATTGATTTAGCTTATAGTAAAAGAAAAACTTGTACCCTAGGTTTGAACAACTAAGAAGATACTAATTTGGTCTGATAAAACATAATACTTTAACCAAACAACATTGTTTTTAATAAGCATAATTTTTTATATTTCCAAGGGTATTAGGGGTACCCGAATCCATTTATAATCAATCCCCTACTAAACTATCAATCAACCAAATTACACTAAATGAACAAATAAAGAAACTTGCACCAATCATAGTAATTAAAAATAGACAAATGTTTGTCTTTCTCCCCAATCCACCACCAAGATAAAATGATTGTTCTATGCAACACCAATTCCAAGTATAAAACCTCATAAATAAACATTATTTGGTTTCTAGAATACCAAATACATCAACACACTAATATCCAAATTTCAACCGCATTATCTACAACTGAAGCTTTAAGTTTGAGTCTCTCAATCCAAACGAACAAATGTTCAAAATACCCTTCAACCTGCATATGAACAATCCCAAGTCATGCACACACCAGACACCATACTCTTCTACTTATGGAACAACTGAACAATAAATTTCAAATTTCTTCTGCTAAGTTAAAACACAAGGCACACACTAGTTCATGTTTGTTTGATGTCAAACCCATCCTAATAAGATTATCCCTAGTAGGAATCCTATTCAAGCATAATCTCCAAGAAAAGAATCTTTATTTTCAAATATGCTAATGCATTCCACAATATCTTAAGGGCGAGCTTGCATTCAACATCCAAAGCCTCTTCTACAACTTGGAAAACAAGCCTGTCATAACAGGACTTCACAGGAAAACATTTTGATTTACAAAACGGCCATACAATTACATCTTCACACCTTCTTCTAGGACAAACTTCCCTCAGCATCAAAGATACCTCATGATACTCCTGTTGCAAATCCATATCAGTCTCTTCCAAGAGTAAATCTAATCGCTGGGACCAAACCACCCCATTCCAGAATCCCATGTCAGACACGACTCCTAATTTGTTATTAGTTTTATGCCATAACCCAGGAAAAATGGATGCAATGGGCCAATTTCCAATCCACCTTGACAACCAAAATAAAGACTTAGTACCATCACCTAGTTTGAAGGATAGCATATCAACAAAAGAGTCTTCCCCACAAAGTTTGTCCACTATAAAGATATCCTTTCACCAACTTGAGGAACCACAATGGTACTTATGAATTTCACCAGACATCAAAGCTTTCTTAAAATTACCATATCTCCCTACTAGTATTTCTTTCCAAATGACCTCCTTATTTGTTAGAAGTCTCCATATCATTTAGAAAGTAATGCCATGTTGAATAGACTTAAGTCCTTCACCCCTAAACCCCCTTCCTCCTTGGACCTACGCATTGGGCTCCATTTGACCCAAGCAATTCCTCTATTAACCTTTGACCCTAACCAAAGGAAGTGCCTTTGGATAGCCATCTGTTTCTGCATCACCTTTGTTGGGACCTTATCAAAGGCAAATAAAAGAGCACACACAAATTGGAAAGAACTGAGTTAATAAGGGTAACTCTACCCCCCATAGACAACAACCTGCCTTTCCAACTAGCCAATCTAGACTTCATACAATCAATGACTGGATTCCAAAAATATATTCTCCTACGATTGCTTCCCACACATAATCTTCCATTAAATACCAAAAAGAGTGCTTTTATCAAAGTTAATCTTCAACCCCGAGATAAGTTCAAATCCCATCAAAATTGCTTTGCTAGACCACATATTAGATCAAATCCCTTCACAAATCAACACAATATCATTTGCATACTGTAATAGATTGTATGAGCCACCCTCACCAATATTGAAACTATTTAACATGCCCCCCACAAATGCTCTATTGACAAGAATGGACCGTCCTTCTTCACAATTGAGAAAAGATATGGAGAAAGGGAGTCACCTTGTCTAAAACTCCTAATAACCTTAAAATCATTTGTTGGACTACCATTAACTAAAACAAACATATAGTTGTGCATAACCCCACCATGCAACTTAAACAAACTTAATATCCATCATGCATAACCTTCTGATCCAAAGAGAAAATAGTTGATCATGTGACAAAGCATTTTGATATAAAGCATATGCCCAATTCTAATAACCTTAAACTACCTAAAACCAATCAATACAAAAATATTAGTTTTTTTTTGTAATGAATTAATTCAATAAAGCTGGGACTAGAAATGGAGTCCCAAAACCACCAGAACAGCACTGCCAAAAGGCAGGAAAATAGCAAAAGCACAAACTAGATAGACACTAACCTTAAAAAAACCAACTAGTTACAAAAAAAAAAAAAAAAACAATGGCATCTTGTGCCACTCATACAAATTACATTTAACTTTTTTTTTCTCTCTATCTAATTCCTTTCACCTCCAAGAAAAATGAATATGAATAACTCTATGGAATATATCTCTTAGAATAGCCACTAAATCATTAAAAAAAATTAGTTTATGTAAGTTATGTGAAATTACTTCACAAATTTCATTAAAGTTCCTTTTCTTAGAGTCCAATGGAAACTGAAAAGGTTATTTTAATTTCCTGCAGAACCATATCTCAAAAAAATTCAAATAAATACATATATAAAAGTAACTAAACATTAGGTGCAAATATTAATAATCCAAAAGTTGGAAAATATGCACTAATAAAAGATGTACTAATTGTTTAACCAAAATGGTTTATTGCTTTAATAATTGAAAACTAACCATCCAATTTTATACATTTTCACATAAAATGAGCTACTCAAATATTTTCAATGAATAAACAAGATATTTAACATGGTGCAAATCTATCCATAAGCAAACATATTGTTGACTCAGATATTGCTGTTGTGTTCTTTTGAGTTTTCCATCTCTCTTCTTTCTCTTGCTCATATCCTTCTTTAGATTTAGTCTTGTTGATGAGAACTTTCTCTTTGAGTTTGGCTAGCTCCCCGATCCATACCTCTACCATACTTGACATTTTTCTCACTTTTATAAAATTAGCAAAATGAAAGTTTTCTTTTTTTTGAGTTTATTTTTTGAATGATAGATGTAAGAATAATAATAATAGAACTATATTATGGTTTATATAGAGACTAGAAATAATGAGAATATTCATTTGGGGTGAAAGTGTATTCTTATAAGAAAGGATATGGATGTTTTGGATCCTCTTATATTCAATAGTACGTGGAAAGGAATACACCAATGGGATATTCGTTACAAAATTTTATTGGTTTGCTTATTTATTTATATTTTCTATTTCTTGCGTATTACTTTTTACATTTGTGGTGTATATTCACTCTCACCATCTTCTCATTTATTGGTTGCTTATTACTTGGATAAATTATTTTTTAGTATTTATAAAGAAAAAATATTTTTATCTGAATTTTTTATGTAATAAAAAATTCAAGACCTTATATTTATAAAATATTATAGTTGTTGGATTTAAAATTTTAAAATTAATTTAAATGTTTTGAAAATTTTTAATTTTATTGTTAATGTACATTGATTTTTTTTACTATATTTTATAGCTGTATATTTAATCTCTATTGAAAAATTAGTTAATATCAACTTATGTTCTTTTATGTATATTTAACCTTTTAAATTCTTAATATATATTTATTCTTAATTTTTATCGAGTAAATAAATTAAAGCTCATGTTAATTATATCATCAGTAAATTTATCGTCAAAATAAAAGACATAATTCATATTTGTCTAGTTAAATTTGTATTGCTATTTGTTTCTTCAAGTTGAATAATTTTCAAATAAAATTGTATTATTTAATATTACATAAATCCACATATGCAAGATCCACTTGTTCATTGCAAAATTAGCAACAATATACATTATATTTTCTAATTTGTCCTTCCATTATTAAGAGAGATGCTATTGATCTTTTAATTATTCTCCTAATTATTTTTAATAAGGGTAAAAATTATTGAATAAATAAATAAAAATAAAAATTACGAGGACACAAAACCTAGTCTATTAAACAAATTAGAAGAAAAAAAATAGTTAAACATATACAATTTATCCCTTAAAAAATTTGTAATGGTAATTGAAAAGACTCATAGGGGTGAGATAAAGACATATGCTATGCTCTTCCTTCTTTTTAAGTAACCATTTTCTCGGTTTGAGCACCCATCTTTTAAATATGGCGCCCCTTATTTGGTTATGTCGCCCAAATTCTCTAGGACTTCGTCCATGATGTGTGATCGTGTTAGTAATGTGTATTGGGTAAACAAATATTACATTAGAAATCGTGGAATTAACTACGCTCACTGAATTTCAAAGAATCAACTATTCATTTTTAGAGTGTTCTAATATCTAATGAAAAATACAAGAATTTATCAAAATGAGTGAGCTTTTATATGCGTATTGAAAAATCTGGTTATCCACATGCTGGCTATGGAATCTAAACCAATTGAATCCGCAACTTCCCCTTTCTTGTTTGATCTGTCTTAGGGGCAGGTACTGGCCACGATTCTAGATTGTATGATCTACCAAAGCATTAAAATCATAGAACAAACAAGTGGCTTACAACCTTAATCCTCCACATAAGAGTAAGATACATCCAGTCCCGATCGAAGGAAACCATAACACCCGGGATGAATCCTCAACCTCTACCAAGCTAGCATGCATGCCACTTAAAAATCCTTTGATTCTGTTCACACATTTTTTAGCTTTTAAACCATGAAGATGGGGACATTTTTAGATGCAAACCTATAGTTTTGCTGCTTGTAATAAAATTTGCATCAACTCCGTTGCAAACTGTTAAAGCTAAGTTGTTATGATTCTATAATTCATCTTTGTTTTATTGATTCAAAGCTTAGGAATTTACAACCAATATAATATGCAATATGTAGGATAGTTGGAAGTTGGTTGAGTTCTAAAAAACTCCCAACTAATTTGAACCAACTTCTAACTGTCAAAACTAACTCAAAATGACAGTTTGCAAAATCTCATCCATGACAGATAAATATTGATAGTAGATATACATATTATTTGTAAGAGTGTTGGTATATGGCACAACAAATGCCACACCACGAATTGCACGATACATGTTACTAGTAGTTAACTTGTACTAATTTTTCAAAATAACGTACAAACCATGATACAATAAACATTTAGCCATGTGCGCGGTACATTTTCAAAGATCAATGAAAAGGCAGACACAAATAAAAGTGTTTGTGAGTGATCTCATAAACAAAAACAGTTGCAAAACTATATCAATAATTGAGTAAAATCAAAGTGAAAAGAGACTTAAATGACATTTAAAAATTTATTGGTACAATTGACACGAATAAGTTGTCATGCAGTTTAGCATTTTTATATTTATAATTCTTAAATCACCTATTTGATTTGAAGTCCTTTGATTCCACAAATAGAGAGATATCATAACACTGCAAATTAAAAGCAAATTAAAAGTGTGGATTAGTCCGGAGGAGTTTTTTCAATAAAAAAAAAAGTAATAATTGATGCAGTTGCCTCTTATTCATATCGCAAAAAGAAACCTTAACAAACTAACTATTAAATAAGCTATGTTAACTTACTAAATTGTATCTTATGCAAAGAATTTGAAACAGTAGATAACATTGTTATATGACTGGGCGTGCTGGAGTGGTCATCAGAAATGACTAGAAACATGTCAGCTTTTGCCCCTGCAGGTTCGAATAGTGTCATCCACGGTTTTGTTTTTCATCTTTATTTCTTAATAACCATGCTCTGTATAATTTCTTTCCGGTTGCTGTAAACTCCTCATATTTTCCTAGCTTTTTTTGGATTTAAACTAATTATGCTAATAGCTCATTTTAGAGGTGTATGTGGATTGGATTTTTGTAATTTAATTAAATATAATATTCGACCCAATTAGTATTTTTTGAGTTCGATTGAGTGTTCAATCCGTATTTTTAAGATTAAACTCGAATCAAACCAACCCGCTTCATCAATGGGTTGGAGTTGTGTTAGGTTCGCGGATCACCCATTAAATATAATTTTCAAATTCTAAACAAAATATCAATTTAATTAACACATTTATATTAAAAAAATATTTAAAAAATCATAAGATTTTAGTATTTAATTTGAATAAAATTTATTAGTTAATACCTAAAAACTCTTTTACTATTTATAAAAAGTTAAAAAAATATATAAATGGTGTAAAATATTATTTAAAAGGTAAGATATTTTTTTCTTTGAATAAATAAAGTTGATCTCTCAAATTTGATTTAAATTTAGACTCTTACCATTAATAAAAACTATAATTATATTAAAAAATATATGTGTTGTAAGAATTATGCGAGCTAATTCATAAAAAAATAAAATAAAAATAGTGTAACATATTAATGGACTGTGTTGCGGTGAGAATCAGATGTTAAGCTATTAATTAACTTGAATCTTAATTCATTGAAATTCACCACCGAGCTTTGATTTATCCAAAGGAAAGGTTAAAGAAAGAAAAATCCTTTGCGCGATGTAACAACAACACTAGAGTTTCGGGGGTCGGGGTTGGTAATACCTAAGGTGGTTCTCACATCCTAAACATTTGTAGTACTCTACATGGACCTTTTGTGTGTATGTATGCTAAGTGTTGCACCCTAATTTTTGATCGTGAGATCCCCCCTCTTTTTGCGCATTCTTCTATTATTTGACTTTATTTTAATATTTATGTTTTTTGCGACTATTACTACTAATATTATATTTATCATATTTATTATTATTATTATGTTATCTATTTTATTTACTAACATTACTTTCACTCTTAGAGCTCTTTCTCCTCTCTTTTTTCGGGGCCATTCTGGGACCCTTCCTTTGAAGGCATGTCGGATGGATTGTTGGTCATCATCTCTTGGAAGTCCATATGGGGCTATAATTGATCAAGTGAAGCGTTCTGAGTTCAATTGGCGCAACTCATTTGAATTAAGCTTGCGAGCACGGAAACCAGGAGGTCCGCTTATAAGGGGGTTCCTTGAAGTTTATACTCGTTTCGGATAAATTATTAGTGGTGGATGCAAGAGTGTTCGACTCAAGGAAAATTTCTCCAATTTGCATTTTTGGGATCTCAAGTTTGTTTCTTCAGAAGGTTTAAGTCGGAACTCTAGTTTAGGATTCGAATATTATGAGCTCTAGTCACGATCAAGCTATGACACCAAGTACAATTCATGACTTAAGTTTCTCATCATTCGAAGGATTTGAGTTATAAAGAGTTTTCCTATTTGGATCAATTTTATTTTTTAAAGTCAAGGTGGATTGATAAGAAACCACTTGTCCTCTACAAAACAAGGTCAAAAGTATTTATGAGCCGCTACATAATGCTGAAGGTAAAACTCAAGTGCAGCCCAAGTACAAGTTAGGAATTTATTGCAAGATTAATCATGGATTCTTGATTCGCCATTTAATACAAATATTAAGGTGAGAAACGCCTCACAAGAATTACAAGAAGTACAGCTTGTCCTAAGGTACAAAGACTGTCCCCAACGCACATACAACATGATTATATGGGCCATAGGATTTCTTGAGCAGAACAAGAATGGCTTTAAACAGGTATATCTATGCACAACACTTCATAACTCCAAGTTGCTGCCAGTTTGTAAACTCAACCGCATTATAATTCATGCTTCCACGATGGCGACAACAACTTAATTATCTTGAACCTTGCACTTGGGAGGGGCCAACACGTACCACCACTTTACCGCTCTTAAGAAACCCACGCCATATCTGCGACAAGGAATAGCCGTTTCCTGCAAATCAAACGCAGATGCAATTAATCGACCTTCGGAACACGGCAACGTTCATTGAAGAAGGAATTCACAAACACAGAATTATATACAGCATCACCTCCAACTATGACAGCTGCGACATAACAAATACAATGCAACAGTCTTCACTTTATCACAACTCTGTCCGGAAGCGAGATGTAAATGCATCGGAAAACCGTCCACCTTCGTCCTCTAGAAAGTCAGCTGCACAAATCAAAACAGCAGTTAGTAAAGGAAAAGGTTAGGTCCCCAACCGAGATCAATTTAGACAGCCATGATAATCCAATACGGTGGCCAGGGCCCATCAGTTTGTACTGGCAAGCATCAGTTAACATATACCTACAACACAGACTGAATAATGACACATCCTGCTATGCCTCCTTTTGTGAGTTTCACCTTGACTTATAAAAGAACACAAAACGTCACTCAGAATAACTAAGTTGCATACAACTATCAAACATTTATCTAAGACTATCGAAGACCAGAACATATTGAAAGGTTGAGGTTTTCCATTCCGTTGAGACACTTGAATAAACCGATGCAACTTATCACCTTGATCTGAACAAGTTATTGTCCCTGCAACAAAGATTGTGACGCCAAAAACTCCCAGTTAGAACATACACAAGGAGGGCAGCAAGCAAACTCACCGTTTCAAAGGCCAAGGCTATGAGAATGAAGGATGATGTCCTTTTGGTTGCAACTAGCCTCGATGCCTTGCATTGTTGTTGCTCTGTTGGATAGTACTATAAAGACGCACCTTGTAGACATTTTCAAATCCTTCCTGTCATTGTTAGCCCTCCCTGCTCGATGCTCATCTCAACGGGGAATTTCAGTTACCGCGTTGAATTGGTCGACGTTGATTGCACCTACATTAATATTACACTGTCAAAGATGGTATCAGAATCACCATGTGTTCATCCAGATGATCAATGAGAATTTAAAGGAGTTGGAACTACACACTTATCTTTTCATTACGCCGCAACCACGCTCATGACTTATCACAAAGCCTTCATGATCAAGCTCCATCAAAGGTCGCGAATGCCACTTCTGGATGCCGGCAAGCAACGGGTGCATAGATGCAATCCAACCTGACAATTATAGGAAAAATCCATTAAATCAACGAACCATAAACATTGATTCTTTCCGTTCCAAAACAATTAAACTACCAAAACATGTAACAGAGCTTGCAAATTACAACTTTTAGAAGCACAGAAGGGAAATGACTAAATCTATGAGTAAGGATGAGCTTGTAGCTTAGTGAAGAAAATACCTGATGACCCAACCACTTGGTATCAGTCACAATCTTGATTCAAAATTCTGGAACTGATAAAGAGGGCGTGATTCCACTCCCGTCGTTGAGAAAGGGATATTCGGGCTTCCCTCGATAGTGTTCAAGGCAATGGCAGTATAAAGAAAAGAGTTGAGGTTAGTCTGTATAGCCATCATTGGCTGTCGAACAGGTCGTAAGTCATAGCTACCTTCCCAAGTTCCTCAATGACCTGCACTATCACATTTAATTAATTTCGTACAAGCAATTAGAAACTGGTAAGTTGAGAAGCACTAAGATCCAACCAAACGCCTCACGTTGGTTGACGATATCAGTAGCATCGCATCAGGTTTCCAAGTCTAAAACGAAGTTTTCTGAAAAGAGAATTGAAGGAACGTGAGAAGGATGTATTTTACTACTTATCATTTAAAATCACTCCTAAGTAAGACTCACCCGTAGAACAGAGCAAGCCCGCCGTCTGAGATTCATCCTGGGACTTCAGGTAGCGTCCACGCCGGCAGCACTCAATCCACGAGTTGCAGGTGGGACACAGTGTTACCGTTTCTGCATTGCAAGAGAGGAAGAGGCGTCGAGACATTAATGATAGGTCATCACTGTTTTGTTTGAATTTAAGAGAGATCTAACAAATAATGCTATCCCTACATGTTAAACCAAAGCAAATCATCAGACAAATTCATAGTACAGGTCAATTCGTGTTATCACAAAACAGACAAGGATATCAAACATACATCAAGCAACCTTCCAAAATAAAAATGTTTTCACGACATCAATGCTATTCCAAGACAGGACTAAGACAAATCAGTTAGTTTCCAAAAACAGAGTTTTAACTTAATGGAAAATCTGAATATGATCAAACATGTTCAACTACAATAGGAAGGTCTTTAATTTCTTATTTAATTCGTCTTTGAAACCAAGCTATAAGAAGGGTTCAGGAATTGGACGGAAGGGGGATCCAGACGACTATACACACAGAAATCGATATACAAAACTCATACACACAAAAATACCAATCAAGAAACCCTAACCTAGCCACAAACAGATTCTCAGAAATACACAAAAAAAAACCTAAATCAAATTCATAAAAAGCGAGAATCCCAGACACTAAACAAATCATGTCCATTCACAAATTTCCCAAATTAAAACCTTGAGATTGCGAAATAAGAATGGGGGAGATCCAACTTATCTCGTGTTCTTCCTTAGCCCTCGCCGGAGAAATCGAAGCAACCCTCACATAAATCCGTCCGCAAACCTCAAAAACCTTCGCCACAAGACCCATCGACATCACCACCGCCGTCCGCCACCAAAGGGCCCCTTGCGAAACATGGATCCACATCAAACCGTGAGAATTTCCATTACTAACAATTTAACGTTGTTTGTTTGATTGATTTATAATTTGTGTAGAGAAACGGAAAGAGAAGAAGATAGAAGCAGGAGACGGAAGAAGGAACCGGATGGGAAAGCAACGCGATGAATAAGAAAGGGAAGGTGAAAGAAGATCGAGTGAGAAGCAACGACGGAAGCATCGATGGAGAAGAGGATCGATTTAGGATTTAGGTTTTTTTTCTATTTTGTTTGTTAATCTAATATTGTAATATTCGTATGCACACGCACACACCGCACCAACCGTGCACCCGCATGATCAGCACCACATACTCCACCTATCACATGATCACACGCCTTATATCACGTCCCCACGGTAAACCTTCGTGACTCGCGTCACACGTAAACCCAAACGATCCACTAAACCTTCCATTAATTTGTTAACCTCCTAATTAACCATTTACTCTTTATCTTAATCCACTTAAGCAACTTTTTTTAATTAGTAAACCTCTAATCCGCCATTTAATATAATTATTAACTTAATTAATCCAAATTTATATTATCTTTTTAATCAGGCTTTTATAAATAAATAAAAAAATAATAACTAATAACTCCTTTAAATTTAACCTCTTAATAAATTAAGTTTTTTTTAACTAATTAACTTCTTTAGATCTTTTTATTTAAAATAGACTTAATAACATTTTTTTTAAATAATCTATTTGTTCACCCTCTAAAAAAAAATATATTTCATATTTAAAATAACTTGAAAACAAAAAACATAATAATAGCGAAACAACCTTTTATATATAATTAATAACTTCTATAATAATAACTAGAAATCCATGTAAGAGCATCTTTTATTTAAAATCATTTCTATCTAGTTTTAATCTCACTAAAAATAATATCAAATGACCTTTTTTTAAAAAATTAATTTGTCACCTAAAACTAAAAATCAAATCAAACGATTAAAATCAATCAACATCGCATCCCACGCAATCATGCACACCCACTTCACGACACATTCACCTACACTTAGCGCTTTCATGCGTGCGTATGGCTTTACATTTCCGCAATTTATTCATCGCATTTACATTTCCATCATTTACATTATTGCATCGCATCCGTCCAAAGGAAAAACCTACACATGAGTCAACACTTGTGTGTAGTGCACATCATTCGCATCATACTCCCCGTGATCCTTGATCCCATTCAAGTTGATCACTTAAGTTTAGGACCTACCCCATAGGAAGGACCTTCATCTTACAACATAGAAACAAACCCAATTCAAACAAAATGATACAAACAATATTCAAACATTCAACAACTCAACATTCAAAACTCAAACACACTAGAGAAAAGATGCCAAATCATCTTAAGCGAGATAGAATCTCCACCCCCACAACAATACGATCAAGCCGTAGGGACTTTGCCTTAATAGAAATAAAGGCATACTCGTCAAACAATCCGAGTACTTAAGCCCTTTTCTTAAGACGATGCAAAGACTATTTTCCTACAACCTGTGGCGGTTAAATCTCCCTTAAAATGAAAACACATCTCTTCTCCTAAAAACCAATCAATCAACTACCCTAAACCCGTAGGAACTTTGACCACAGTCAAAGAACTCCTCAAACCCTTTAGGGGAACTACAGATACTCTGATTCCACTCCCGTAAGGATATGTAGGTATAAGATGCGATATCTTATCGAGTATACTTAGATATAAACCATTAGGTCTTTCAAACCATAAGCAGATAAACACTTAGCAATAAACAAACATAAAACAAGAGGTTCCTGTAGAGTACTACAGAAACTTAGGATGCTAGTACCTTCCCTAAGTTTAACCAACCCCCGAACCTATAACTCTCTAAACCTTGCATTTGTATTGCATTTTGGGAATTTCGATCTTTATCCCTTCCTTTGGACAAATCAAAGTTCGGTTGCAAAAATGAATTAAAGATTCAAACTTAAGGGGCATGAGATCAAGGTTAAGGTGAAGTTTGAAAATCCTAACAAGGGTTAACTTTAACCAAAGTCAAAGGGAAAAGTGAGTACTCATAAACATGATACTCACCTAGAGTTCACCAACTCTAAACCTAATTCTAAGTTGCAAGACCAATTGGTTCTACCCAGACCAAAAAGAAGGGGATATGTGTTAGTTATTAGTGGTTAGAGGGCTCGACAAGATATCGCATCTTATGCCTACGTATCCTTACTAGGAAAGGGGAATCAGAGCCTCCGTAGTTCATCTCACTAAGGTTGAGAAATACTCGACTATGGTCAAGACTCCAAAGGGGAACAAACATAACAATGTTTGTATAGAGTTTGACAAAACTCTCTAGATCTAAGTTTAACACTCAAAGGGATTGACTTCGACAAAATCCAAGAGGGGAGTAAGTAATCATGACAATAATCCTTACATAGAGTTAACAAAGTCTATCTTAAAGTTCTAATTGAAGGATACTTCTAACATGGTAGGTCTTTAGACTTAAAGTAAAGTCTAATGGATATAGGTTCTAAATTAACTAAGTTAAAGGAGCTAATGACTTAACCAAGTCAAAGGGAGGGGTAATGAGCTATCTATGATAGTGAAGTCAATAGAGAGACTTTCCTTTGGAATAAGGGATAACAAGGCAATTGGATGAGAGCTAACAAGCTACATCACTTGGGGACACCTATTTAAAAAAGCTTAAAAAATATATATGCAATCATTCAAACATGATGAAGATACAAAGAGCATGGTAACATAAAAAAAAGAGCAAGCTTGTGATAACACCAAGCAAGACAAATAATAAGATTACAACCAAGTGTTCACTAACAAGAAATTTAGAATCAGACCAAATGGTTATAACCAAAGGTTAAGATAGATGTAAAAACATCTAAAAGGGGATGATGGCAAGGTTCTTACAAGACCAAACATCAGAAACATAAGTGAATCATGCATAAGTCAAAACATTACTTATCATGGAAAAGTTCAAAGATCAACATGCACAAATCATGACAACATTTAATCATGGATACAAATTAAGTAGAGGTAATAACCAAGAAATCTTTAAACAAGGGTGTGACATGTGTGACAACAACATGTGCATTATGGTGAATCATGTTAGACAAAATGGTAACAACCAACATGGGCAAGCATGAAACATGTGTAACAACAACATTATCATCAATGGTTTTCAAACAAAACTCATATAAACAAGTTACAACTTGAATACAACATGGTATATGAATCAATCAAAGACAAATGTAACACGCTTAATCATATTCAATACATATTGATGACAATCAAGCATGGATAGGCAAGAAAGGTGACAATCAGTTCAAGCATGGATTCACACTTCATAAAAGGAAAGATAAACAAGATTCATGGCAACAACCAAGGCAAGGAATAACCCTAAGCATGTCATGGTTCTAAGAAGACACATAGACAAGTAAGGTGAGGGGTTAAGGATCATGGATAGGAAAGAAAAGTAACAACAGTTCAAGCATAGATTCAAACTTCACAAAGGGAAAGATACACAAGATTCATGGTAACTTTCAAAAAAAGAAACAAACCTAAACATGTTATGGTTCTAACAAGACACATAAACAAGTAAAATAGGGGTTAGGGATCATGTTCATGAGGTTACAACATCAAGAAACATATCATGGTTCATAAAGAAGTTCCAAGGCAAACTTTTCACATTCATGCATCAACAAAGGAAAGTATGATCATGTTAAAGCAAAGAGCCAAGTTTTTTCAAACATATAAACATGTTAGACATTCAACAATGATTCATACAAGATAAATATTACAAGAAAAATCAAGTAATATGTCAAGAAAGTTCATGAAAGCCAAAGAAAAACCCTAAAAATGGCCATGTCATTCAAGTGGACCAAAGTGTTTCAAAAATAATAATTCTAGAATCCTTTCTTCACACATTGAAACTACCCATATTAAGGAGCATTATTAAAAAAGATTGGCATCAAAATGATAAAAAAAAACAAAGGAGTTATGCACATTTGAAACCTAGGTTCAAAGCTAGGCAAACTAGAGCAAAAAGCAAGGCAACATAACCAAGGCAAGACAGATTTGAAAGAAGGGGCATAACTTACTCAAAACTCAACCAAATTGGGTGAAAGAAAAAACGAAAATTGTGTATTTTTTTCACAAGGAATCCAATGGTGGTGGATGCATCATATAAAAAATTCGATAGCAAAATTAAAAATGACATGTTTTGTGCAAGAGCAAGGTGACAGTCTAATGTACATGTTTTAAGTAGCAAGCAATGATTCAAACACAACATATCAGACATATAGAGAGTGCTTACAAGCATAAAACCTCAATAGATAAGCTCATTCAACAAATAGCATGTGAAGCGGAAAAATGGCAAGTTTGTGCAAGAACAATGTGACAGACAGAATTGGACCAATTCAACATCAACTCAATGATCAAACACAACACATATGGCCTATAAATGATGTTTACAAAAACCAATCATATATGCCTAACCAGAATCAACAAGTTGCATATGGAAATGACATGAAAAGCAAGCTAACAAGCCAAACCAAAAGGACAGTCATGAATACACAAGTTTTGGGGCAAGAACAGGTTCAAACATGACCTATAAAGCATATCTAGCATGTTCAAACTCAGTGTACCTCAAAGCATAGCATGATCTTAAAAGTAGCAAGTCAGAACACTTACCTCTTGTAGTTTTTTCAAGCCAATGCACCAAATAAGAAATTCAGTTGATGGATAATGATCCAAGCAGCCCAAATATGCTCAAAATAAGGTGTTCAAATCATGAAATCTCCCCCAACCACACTGCCTTGACAAAATGGCTTCTTTTGCAAGAAATCACCAAAAGCTTCAAAGTGAAACTCTATGGTGTTACAGAACTTTGGTAATTCCTTGGACAATTAAAAAAACTTATATAGAAAGTGTTTGAAGTGTTAGAATGAATAGAAAAGGCCTTGTTTGGTTCTGGTATATGAAAGTGCAGAAAAGTCAAAATTCAATGGTATGAGAGTTGACTTTCTGTTCTAGCAGGTTTTGGATGATTGTAAGAGTTTAGACAACTTCAATGCATCATACATGATGTGTTTGAAGTGTTGGTTCAAGTTTTTTCTAGTTGGAAATGGTTTTGGATGAGTTTATGCAAAGACATATTTTCGTCACAAAGAAGTAACCTCTACCACTTGCAAGAAGGTTGTGATCAGAGAAATGAGAGAGGTTCAACTTGGTTTCTAGTGTATTTTTGTGTTGTTTGGTTGTGGTGAGTGTGTTCTATTTATAGTCAAGCTTGGAGAATGAGAGGTATGGGCAGATTGTGCCAATTTGCCAAGTTTACCCTTTTTGGAGGCAAAAATGAGCAAATCCAACTCGGGATCTCTTTTCGGAGCATGAGCCACCTCTCTATGTGTTTAATCATCATAAATAGCCTGAAAATAGTTGATATGAAGTGAAGGAAATGGATAAGATAATGTGGTAGCTGAGGTGTGGCAGAATTTGCAAAAAGTTTCTCTTTCCTTGCCACTTGCATCCACTTGCAAGAATAAACAATTCAATATAATCCAATTCTGGTTTTTACTCGTGAAAATGAATTTTAATCTCATCAATTAAGTCCCTAAGCATCAAATAATGAGTCAAGCAAGTGATTTGAAGAGGTTTCAGTGGTTTATGCATCAAAATGCAAGTGCTGGACTTGGTTTTGTGACATGAAAAACTCCTAACATGCCCTCTTCAATTCTCCCTAACCACAAAGGTTGAGAAAATGATCTTGTACTTTTAAAAATCCCTAAATATGATCTACAACATTCATGTTTGGCCAAATTTCAAATTCCAAAGGGAACTAGGTCAAAAATCCTCATGAAGTTTGTTGCAAAATTTGACTTACAAGTCAAGAAACATGAAATTTTTCCAAGTGCAGAAATCCTTCACAACTTAATGAGCTCACAACTCAAAATACATGAATTTTTGGACCTCAACCCTATAGGATACTTTTGTTGGACTTCTCAAGAGCTTTCCAACCCGCTTTGGATCATTCAATTTGGATGTGTAGTTTGAAAGTTATGACCAATCCAAATTAGCTTGTAATTATGGTTTTTCATAAACCCTAATTTTTTGATTGACAAGTTATCCATCAATTCTTGATTAAATCTTCACCAAACTCACTAGTTAGGAATAAAGTGATATTGGAAACCTTGATTGCTTCAATTTGGGGTCAAAACCCTTAAAGTTAAAGAGTTGACTTTCCAGCCAGACGAACTGAACAATTGAAATCTTTAGGATCAATCCTTAGTGTTCTAGGATTTTTGAAACTTTTATTCTTCTTGAGGGGAATTTAATAAGTCTTAGGAACATTTAGACCAAAAGTCAAACTACAATTGACTTTTTCAACTAGAAACCCTAATCAGGGTTTTGTGTAACACCCCCTTTCTATACCCCCAAATAAATTAAATAAATCAATTAGGCACTTAGAAAATTCATTTCATCAGAGTTTAATTAAAACATGGTATAAAAGAGGCGCATCACATTATCATGAAATTAAACACATACGATACCTGCTCAAAATAGATATGCAACAATGGGTAACCCACCTCTCAATATTTAGAATAAAAGCGGAAACATCCAAATATTGAATCGATCACATTCATAAAAGTATATACAACCATCAGTTAATTCATGCTTTACAACATATCCACAGCAGATACATACACATATGTATCACAAAAAATTCAAAACAAATGTAACTCCAAAAGAGTCAAAGGCTTCCTAACTACCCAGATGTTACATATCAGAGCCATAGACCAAAAAGAATGAAGACATCGCTTCACAAAAAGAACCTCCAGCTTCCTACTCTGCAATGCCTCATAGAGCATTATGAAACAGCAGAAGGGTGAGAAACAACACCATAACAGTTAATGCATAAAATTGTATATATAAATATACTCATATTAGTACAAGTTATACTCAAATTATGTTCTCACCACATTAAGCATATGCAAATAATCATGTCTCTACACATACACATGAACATTTACTATATGTTTCTTCCAACAATCATATATAACATACACAGTTATTTTCATTCAACTAATGAATCATACACAGATGACTCATGCAACTCATAGAGACCGACACACGACTCTATGCAGATGCAAATGCGGTACCGACTCATTCAACAGATTCTCTAAGGAATCGAGTATTCAGCAGATCCTCCACGGGATCAAGTACTCAACAGATTCTCCACGGAATCAAATATTCATCAGATTCTCCACGGAATCGAATATTCAGCAGATCCTCCACGGGATCAAGTACTCAGCAGATTCTCCACGGAATCAAATACTCTAGCCAATCCTCCACGGGATTACATGTTATGACCGATTCTCCGAGGAATCACACAATGCAACCGATTCTCTAAGGAATCACACAATGCAACCGATTCTCCAAGGAATCACACAATGCAACCGATTCTCCAAGGAATCTAATATAACCATCCTATCATACGAGGTTCTGCAAATCCTCCGAGGGATCATTCAACACAAAAATGCATACTATGCTCACAAACATACTCATTGCATTAATCACATACATCGCATATATCTATCATGCATTCACATTATGCACCATTCCACACATGGTTTACACACATATCAGCCTATCAATGCGTTTCTTATTCAGTTCGAGCAAATGCACAAGATTATCAAATATTCAAGATTCACCATTTACTCTACAATCTAGGATTCACGCCTTTCGGCCACCCACAGCACGGCATGTCAAAACAGTTCACACATCAATCATTCATATAGGCATTAATCATAATTGAATCAACCAAACATCATGCTATGAACAAAACAGCAAAACAAATAACACTGCCAGGTTCGCCAACCTTCGCCTGGCGAAGCCACGCAGCGAATGCTCGCTGACCTTCGCCTGGCGAACTTCCCAGCGAAGTCCACTGGGAGTAATTCTGGAATTACTCGATGAGGCTCGCTACACACTCGCCTGGCGAACCTTCGCCAACTCACTTCGCCTGGCGAACCTGCCAGCGAATACAGGGTATTAGCTTCTGACTTGTTTCGCTACAGCTCGTTGGGCATCGCCTGGCGAAGCTTCGCTGCCATTCGCCTGGCGAACTTGCGAAGACAGAACTTCCATGGCTGTCTCAAAGCCCAAACTCCACAGAACCAACCGATTAAATCCAAACCAGTCACAGTGGCACAACCCAACTATCACCCGACTAAATTACATCGTCTAATCCGAGTTCTAACCGATCAAAACCTCATTCTACTCACAAAACTAACTTCTAACCTAAGTGGAAAAAGAGTAGAAACTCTACAAAATCCACACACATACACATACAATCATGTACATTAAAGAGATGATGGAGTTTCACACCCTTACCGATCGATTGCAAGCTTTGGTGATGATCCCTTGATGATTCTAGGTTTTCCTCTCCACTTTCTCTTCTCTTTCTCTTCTCCTCTTTTCTTTCTCTTGTTTTTTCCTCTTATGTTACTATCTTTCTTCCTTCCCTCTCTTATTCTATTTCTATCTCTATTTCTTTCCTCTCAAATTCTTTCCAACACTTACCAAACAATTCTCACACTAAATTGCTAAATGTCTAAAATGCCCTTTTTACTCTAATTCGCTGAAAACTCTCCGAATCGGTAAAATAGATAAAATAAGCAAAACACCACATAGCAATATATAATTTCTCAATTTAAAACAAACATCAAATAAATAAATTAAAAGACTCAACAATTAATGGGAATTCAGAATCGGGGCGTTACAACTCTCCCCCACTTTAGAAATTTTCGTCCTCGAAAATATTACCTTATTCAAACAACTCCGGATGCGACTCTCGCATCTTGCTCTCCAATTCCCAGGTCATGTTGCCTTCTGCGGCACCTCCCCAGGACACTTTCACAAGCGCAATATCCTTGCCTCTTAGTTTCTTAACTTCACGGTCCAAAATACTAACCGGTAAAACTTCAACTGTAAGGTTATCTCTTACTTCAACTTCATCCATCGGGATCACATGTGACGGATCTGGAACATACTTCCGAAGTTGCGAGACATGGAATACATCATGCAAATTCGAAAGGTTCGGAGGCAACGCCACACGATAAGCCACAGCACCAACTCGTGCGACAACCTGATACGGACCAATAAAACGAGAAGTCAACTTTCTTGACTTCAAAGCACAACCCACACCCGCAACCGGTGTAACTCTCAAAAACACATGGTCGCCCTCTTTAAACTCGAGATCCTTTCTCCTTCTATCATGATAACTTTTCTGTCTACTCTGAGAAGCTCTCATCTTTTCCCGAATAAATTTCACCTTTTCCGTCGTTTGCTGTACCATTTCCGGACCAACTACCGACTTTTCACCCGTCTCATGCCAACACAGAGGTGTTCGACATCTCCGACCATATAAAGCCTCAAATGGCGCCATACCAATACTCGAATGGAAACTGTTATTATAGGTGAACTCAATCAACGCTAAATAACCGTCCCACGCACCACCTTGTTCAAGCACACAAGCACGCAACAAATCTTCTAACGATTGAATCGTCCTCTCGGTTTGACCATCTGTTTGCGGATGATATGCCAAACTCAATCTCAACTTAGAACCCAAGGCACCTTGCAAACTCTCCCAAAATCTTGAAGTAAATCTAGGATCTCTATCCGACACAATACTCTTAGGAACTCCATGAAGCTTCACAATAGTGCCAACATAAATCTCGGCCAACCTTTCCAAAGAATAAGTAATATCAATCGGAATAAAGTGAGCCGATTTAGTAAGCCTATCAACAATCACCCAAATAGCATTATGTCCTCTTTGCGTATTCGGCAATCCCGTAACAAAATCCATCGATATACTATCTCATTTCCATTCCGGAATATCCAACGGTTGCATCAATCCACTAGGCTTCTGATGCTCCACCTTAGACTTCTGGCAAGTCAAACACGAGTACACAAAACGAGCAACATCGCTTTTCAATCCAGACCACCAAAAGATCTTCTTCAAATCCTGATACATCTTATTCGCTCCCGGATGAATACTTAAGTTACTCCGATGTCCCTCTTCCAATATCATCTTTTTCAAATCCGCATCATCGGGAATACAAATACGACCTCGAAACCTCAAAACTCCTAATTCATCAACTTTGAAATCTTCATTTCCATTCGTCATCAAATCCACAAATTTCAAATCCAACTTTTGCTTTTCACACACCGTAGTAAGGAAATCATTCGTGACATGCAACATACCAAGCTTCACACTACTCAGCGTTAACTCACAAACCAAACTTAAATCTCTAAAGTTCTCCAAAAGTTCCCACTCTCTAACCATCAAAGTAGACACGTGCAACGACTTCCGACTTAAGGCATCGGCTACCACATTCGCCTTACCCGGATGATAATTTAAACCAAAATCATAGTCCTTCAAAAGTTCTAGCCATATCCTTTGCCTCATATTCAATTCTTTTTGATCAAACAAATACTTCAAACTCTTGTGATCGCTAAAAACTTCAAATCTTGCACCATAAAGATAGTGCCTCCAAATTTTCAAAACGAACACTACGGCCGCTAACTCCAAATCATGAGTAGGATAATTCTTTTCATGTACTCTCAACTGTCTAGAAGCATACGCCACGACCTTCCCATCTTGCATCAATACACCACCCAATCCTGACAAAGAAGCATCGCAATAAACCACAAAAGGTTTCGTAGGATTCGGCAAAATCAAAATTGGCGCTGTCGTTAACCTTCTCTTTAATTCCATGAAACTCTCTTCACAATTAACATCCCAAATAAAAGCCTTTCCTTTACAAGTCAACTGCGTTAACGGAAGTGCTAACTTTGAAAATCCTTCAATAAACCTCCGGTAGTAACCGGCCAAACCCAAAAAGCTTCGAATTTCCGTAACCGATCTTGGAGTCTCCCATTGCATTACCGCATCGATCTTGGATGGATCCACACTAATACCATTGCCGGAAATAATATGTCCAAGAAAACTCACCTCCGACAACCAAAACTCACACTTAGACAACTTTGCATACAACTTCTTCTCTTTCAAAATCCGCAACACAATCCTTAAATGTTCTTCGTGTTCCTCTCGAGACTTAGAATAAATCAAAATGTCATCGATAAACACTACCACAAAACGATCCAACTGCTTGTGGAAGATACGGTTCATATATTCCATGAAAACACCCGGCGCATTAGAAACTCCGAATGGCATCACCGTATACTCATAGTGACCATATCGTGTTCTAAAAGCCGTCTTCGAAATATCTTCTTCCTTAACTCGAATCTGGTGATAACCGGATCTCAAATCAATCTTACTAAAAACACGAGCTCCAACCAACTGATCCATCAAATCATCAATTCTTGGAAGCGGATACTTGTTCTTAATTGTCACCTTATTCAACTGCCGATAATCAATACACAATCGCATACTACCATCCTTCTTCTTTACCAACAATACCGGCGCACCCCAAGGAGAAACGCTTGGTCTTACAAATCTCTTATCCAACAAATCATTCAACTGCTTCTTCAATTCCACCAACTCCGATGTCGACATACGATACGGGGCCATCGAAATCGGTCTAGTACCCGGAACTAGATCAATAGAAAATTCAACCTCTCTCTTTGGCGGCACATCCGCAACATCTTCCGGAAACACTTCAGGAAATTCACAAACCACAGGAAACACGTCGAGCTCAACTTTGCTCTCCACCGACAACGATGCAAACAAACCAAACAACTGAGCTTCGTCCGCTATAAGTTTCTTCAACTCTTTAGTGGAAAGAAAACTCTCGTTTTCACCATCTTCCAAAGAAGGAAACCTTACTAGCTTGTGATAGCAATCCAAATGAACTCTATTAAATTGCAACCAGTTCATACCCAAGATTACGTCCAAACCTTCCAACGGCAAACACACTAAATCCATAACGAAGTCCTTACCATACATGGTCAAAGGACAACTTGCACACACCAAAGAAGTAGTTACCGACCCCGAAGCGGGAGTCCCAATAACCATACCACTACTCAAAGAAACCATACACAAATCCAACCGCTTAGCACACGCAAGAGAAATGAACGAGTGAGTCGCTCCAGTATCAATAATAGCAACTAAAGGCATATCATTAATAAAGCATGTACCTTTAATCAAACGATCCGCCGCATTAGTAGCGTCTGAACCTGCTAATGCGAATACTTTTCCGCCCAACGGAGCTTGCTTCGGTTTGGTACAATTCGAGCTAATGTGACCCACCTCGCCACAATTAAAACACTTCACAGCATTCTTTCTACACTCTGCTGCATCATGTCCAAGGAGCCCACAGTTGGAACACTTCGCCTTGAACTTTCCACAATCATAAGACTTGTGGCCCATCACGCCACACTTAAAACATTTGATCGCACCGGAACCTCCTCCGGGTCTCCTATCAAAGTTTCCCCTATGTTTGCCCTTCTCAGCAGGCGTCACATAAGGTCCGCTTCGTACTTGCTGCTTCCCTCTCCTCTCGCTCAAACCCTTATAATGAGTAGAACGAGCTCTACTGTCTTCTTCATAAATCCTACAGCACTCGGTCAAATCCGAAAATCTTCGTATCCTTTGATAACCCACCGCTTGCTTTATCTCAGGACGCAAGCCATTCTCATACTTGATACATTTGGAAAATTCCGCCGTAACCGCATCATAGTGAGGGTGAAACTTCACTAACTCAGTAAACTTAGCGGTGTAGTCCACCACCGACATATTACCTTGTTTCAACTCCAGAAATTCCATTTCTCTCTTCCCTTTAACACTTTCAGGATAATACTTCCTTAGAAACTCAGTACGAAATAAATCCCACGTAATCTCCTCATCGTCGACCTCAAGAACTTGCCTCACGCTGACCCACCAGTCATCAGCCTCTTCTCTCAGCATGTGAGTCCCTAGTCTCACCTTGTTCCCCTCAGCACAATCCATCACCCTAAAGATCCTCTCAATTTCCTTTAACCATATCTGAGCACCATCCGGATCAAATCTCCCTTTGAACACCGGTGGTTGGTTCTTCCTGAACTCATCATTCGCATTCACGTTAGGTGCACCCTGCACAGCTCTGGCCATAGCCTCTAACGCCGCTGCCATAGCATTGTCATTACGACCTGCCATATTCTGAGGATTCCCAAAAATAACAAAAAAAGTTAAACAACCGTTCAACCAACACAACAACAAGACAGACACGACTGACTCAACACTGGCTCTGATACCACTTAATGTAACACCCCCTTTCTATACCCCCAAATAAATTAAATAAATCAATTAGGCACTTAGAAAATTCATTTCATCAGAGTTTAATTAAAACATGGTATAAAAGAGGCGCATCACATTATCATGAAATTAAACACATATGATACCTGCTCAAAATAGATATGCAACAATGGGTAACCCACCTCTCAATATTTAGAATAAAAGCGGAAACATCCAAATATTGAATCGATCACATTCATAAAAGTATATACAACCATCAGTTAATTCATGCTTTACAACATATCCACAGCAGATACATACACATATGTATCACAAAAAATTCAAAACAAATGTAACTCCAAAAGAGTCAAAGGCTTCCTAACTACCCAGATGTTACATATCAGAGCCATAGACCAAAAAGAATGAAGACATCGCTTCACAAAAAGAACCTCCAGCTTCCTACTCTGCAATGCCTCATAGAGCATTATGAAACAGCAGAAGGGTGAGAAACAACACCATAACAGTTAATGCATAAAATTGTATATATACATATACTCATATTAGTACAAGTTATACTCAAATTATGTTCTCACCACATTAAGCATATGCAAATAATCATGTCTCTACACATACACATGAACATTTACTATATGTTTCTTCCAACAATCATATATAACATACACAGTTATTTTCATTCAACTAATGAATCATACACAGATGACTCATGCAACTCATAGAGACTGACACACGACTCTATGCAGATGCAAATGCGGTACCGACTCATTCAACAGATTCTCTAAGGAATCGAGTATTCAGCAGATCCTCCATGGGATCAAGTACTCAGCAGATTCTCCACGGAATCAAATATTCATCAGATTCTCCACGGAATCGAATATTCAGCAGATCCTCCACGGGATCAAGTACTCAGCAGATTCTCCACGGAATCAAATACTCTAGCCAATCCTCCACGGGATTACATGTTATGACCGATTCTCCGAGGAATCACACAATGCAACCGATTCTCTAAGGAATCACACAATGCAACTGATTCTCCAAGGAATCACACAATGCAACCGATTCTCCAAGGAATCTAATATAACCATCGTATCATACGAGGTTCTGCAAATCCTCCGAGGGATCATTCAACACAAAAATGCATACTATGCTCACAAACATACTCATTGCATTAATCACATACATCGCATATATCTATCATGCATTCACATTATGCACCATTCCACACATGGTTTACACACATATCAGCCTATCAATGCGTTTCTTATTCAGTTCGAGCAAATGCACAAGATTATCAAATATTCAAGATTCACCATTTACTCTACAATCTAGGATTCACGCCTTTCGGCCACCCACAGCACGACATGTCAAAACAGTTCACACATCAATCATTCATATAGGCATTAATCATAATTGAATCAACCAAACATCATGCTATGAACAAAACAACAAAACAAATAACACTGCCAGGTTCGCCAACCTTCGCCTGGCGAAGCCACGCAGCGAATGCTCGCTGACCTTCGCCTGGCGAACTTCCCAGCGAAGTCCACTGGGAGTAATTCTGGAATTACTCGCTGAGGCTCGCTACACACTCGCCTGGCGAACCATCGCCAACTCACTTCGCCTGGCGAACCTGCCAGCGAATACAGGGTATTAGCTTCTGACTTGTTTCGCTACAGCTCGCTGGGCATCGCCTGGCGAAGCTTCGCTGCCATTCGCCTGGCGAACTTGCGAAGACAGAACTTCCATGGCTGTCTCAAAGCCCAAACTCCACACAACCAACCGATTAAATCCAAACCAGTCACAGTGGCACAACCCAACCATCACCCGACTAAACTACATTGTCTAATCCGAGTTCTAACCGATCAAAACCTCATTCTACTCACAAAACTAACTTCTAACCTAAGTGGAAAAAGAGTAGAAACTCTACAAAATCCACACACATACACATACAATCATGTACATTAAAGAGATGATGGAGTTTCACACCCTTACCGATCGATTGCAAGCTTTGGTGATGATCCCTTGATGATTCTAGGTTTTCCTCTCCACTTTCTCTTCTCTTTCTCTTCTCCTCTTTTCTTTCTCTTGTTTTTTCCTCTTATGTTACTATCTTTCTTCCTTCCCTCTCTTATTCTATTTCTATCTCTATTTCTTTCCTCTCAAATTCTTTCCAACACTTACCAAACAATTCTCACACTAAATTGCTAAATGTCTAAAATGCCCTTTTTACTCTAATTCCCCGAAAACTCTCCGAATCGGTAAAATAGATAAAATAAGCAAAACACCACATAGCAATATATAATTTCTCAATTTAAAACAAACATCAAATAAATAAATTAAAAGATATTAATGGGAATTCAGAATCGGGGCGTTACATTTTGCACAGCACTGCTTCAATTCTCTTGGTAACAACCTCAAATAGAACTTCATCTTGGTAATATATGAACCTATTGATGTTGTGAAGACTCGATATGTAGAAGATCAACCCAAAACCTTGACTTATCAGCCCATAGGATTCTTGATTTTGATAATGTGAAACCCTAATTCATCTGCATCTTAACAAAGATTAACTTGAAAGGGGTTAGGGTTAGATAACATATGCTTGATGCACCTAGAATAATAATGAAATATAGGGGTAAAAATTTGGGGTATGACAGTTGCCCTTATTTAAATATCTTTACCAGATGGCAATGAGAGATAACGATCTCCATAGAATCATGGTGAAAGATATTTAAATATAGTAAATTGAAAAATTTTCCCTTAGATGCGCTGGTACGCGAAAGGACAAATGCTGATTGATCGCGACTTTCTATGTCTAACTCAATTAACTGCAAGTGCACAGTCTATCGCGTAGTAATAATAGATATCGATCCCACAGGGACTCGTAATCAAACTAGTATTTTCAGGTGTTACTGTGTTTAGCTAGGTTGGTAATGTTTTAGGGGAATAAAAGCAAAATAAGTGCGTAAACTATAAGGGAACTAAAGCGTTAATTAAGGTATAAATGCTTGAATCGGTATGTAATATGTTAGTTCTTCAGGAATTCTACAGGTCACCGGTGTCTTTAGGTTTTCAAAAATAGTTTAAGAAGAAAATGACGGTTTAAAAACCTTTGTCTCACGATGGTTGTTGACGCTAGTCGTAACTCTAAGGCGGAACGTATGTTGTCGCTATCCCGTTCGGGGTTAAAGTTACTTTTTGAAAACTATTAAGTTCTAATTCCTTTTAAAGCACATTCGCTGTTTTTAAAATCAATGCTTAGTTTTTACTATCTGGACTTAACCTCAGCTGTCGCTTGTTGGTCCGTACCTTTATGAATTTCTCACTGTCGTGGCAAAACTACTGTAAATAATTACTCGCTGTCGCGATGAAGATTTATTTAGAAAAATCGATTTAAAAACTGAAGCCATAATTAAGTTTTGAAAAGGAAGGTATACACCGGTTAATTATCGAATCCCATCAGATTACTTATTACATACCGATTACTTAAGATTTAGCCGGACATGGAATATAAGTTAAAAACACGTAAATAATGGCAGAAAATAATAATATGCATCATAATGGGAAATAGAAATCAATTAACAATTAAAATAAGAACCTGTAAACAATTCGATTGGCTTTTGGGAAATCCTCCGATATGACGGCAGGATTTAGTCTTTATGCCAATTACTCGTACAGAATAAAGTTTGGAAAGTAAAACAACAATTGCAAGGAAAGAAAGAAAAAGGAAACAAAATAACGATAAGAAAATGGGAAACTAAAAATTGCTCTGAAAGTAAATTGGCAGCACTTCGTCTCTTCATTGCGGCTCTCCTTTTCTGGTACTAGCTCCCTCCTTTTATAGATGGGATTTTCAATGGTTTATTTCTTCGGGAAGTGGGAATGATATCAGAAAATATAGGAGTTAGTGGTCCACTCCTCTTTGGCATTTTTATCACTTCACAGCACGTGCAGAAAATCTGCATTTTAACTCCATGACGATCGTCATGGACCTGTGATGGTCGTCACACCCTTGTGACGGTCGTCATATCAGCAGAACTCGTTTTTGCTGCTTTTTGGCCTGATTTTCACCTGTAAATGCTTGTTTTCTTCATCTTGCTCCATTTGAGCATGGACTTTGGATACCTGCAAAATACTGGACAAATAGTGTGGAAATATCCGAAATCGGAGTGAAAATGGTCGCTGATTAGTAGAAAAGTACGTCATTATGTATATACGATTTCGCCTAAACTTGAATCTTTGCTTGTTCTCAGGTAAAGGTAGGAAAAATTTAAAGTTCGGCAAGCACGCGACACGCTCTTCCTTTGATAAGATTTCTCGGACGCCAAGTTAAGAAAAACCGGGGGTCCAATGGAAACAAAGCGTATACGGCAACGACACTTGATTGTAAGTGTTCGAAGGCCTCTCTTTTATGCAAGCCAATCTTAATCATGTTACTGTAGCTCGGCTTCAAGTTTCTCGCAACAAATTTTACCCGGCTTCGCTCTGGCGCAGTCACATTAAGCCCGTTGTCCCAACACGTTCATGGCAAGAAAACATGTTGGTGATTATGATCTCTTTGCTAGTTTGATTTTTTCTTTGCACATATGCTCATTATGCTATAGATCTGCAAGAGTTTTGTACCGTTGGGCTAAATGCTCGGGCGAGGAGCACCTAACTTAGAAGGGACATGTCTCTATATTCAGGCTATATGGCTTTTCTTTTAATTCAAGATTATTGAATTCATACTAGAGATCACACACTTATTTGCATCGGTTTCTTTCTTAGAAGTGTTTAGGATGGTGCTGACTGCTCGTATAAACTACTAGGGGCTTCGTTCGAGTCGAAACTTGAGGCTTTGGTACGAGTAAGTAGTGAGACTGACTCGCATAAACCAGAGGTCTAAGGTATCAAGGTGTAGAAGATTTGTTAGAATTTTCTTCTCGGAGATTCCAAACTTGGTAAGTGTTGCACCCTAAAATTTGCTCAACCTTATTCACTTGGTTTATGTTTCAACATCATTGGCATTTGCATATAGAGTCATGTATATAGACTAATCATCTGCATAGCATAAGCATAGCAAGTCATTCAACAGGGGACCAATCATTATTCTCATCTCTAGAGGCCTATCAAAAGGTTATTATTCAAATTCAATCTCATTCAAGTCATCAGAAAGAATTGGGAAGCTACCAAGTCAATAGATCAAACAAGTGCATCCATCTCCTATCTGGGGGTATCTGAGGATCAACAAGTAATTATGAGTTGTGAATTGAGAGCATGGGGGTATCTAGACATCTTGGAGGACTTAGAAAGTCATTTGGAGAAGAAAACAAGTTGTTGATGGGATCACAAGAATTGCAGTTGAAGACAGTCAACTAAGGTTTCATCTGGGTCAACCCTAGGTCAACCCTAGGTCAATTGACTGATTGAAAGGCATTAAGGGCTATTGGAGAGATGTGGGGTCATCATTTGACATGGAGAATAAGGATATGGTGTTGTGCCAAGAATAAATAAAAAGAAATCAAGAAGAAGAGGAGTTTCTAAATTAGGGTTTCTGTGTAAAATCCCCTGATTTAGGTCAAATTTCCAAGCAAGATAAGTCAAAATTCAAGCTTCAAATGGCTTCTTGGCCAACATGAAACTTGTAGAGGATCTCAAGACCTTTAATTTGAGTGGTGGAAGACATCAAGGAGATTTATAGAACTCAAGTTATGGTCCTTGCAAGTTACAGGTCATCTGAGGTATCTGAAATTTTGTCTGTGAAAGTGACTTGACTTCCAAGCAATTTTTACCCCTCAAGGAAATTTCAAATGAATTTCTGGTCAATATAAGAATTTATCCTTATTGTCTTAGCTTTCTAGAATGGTATAGTATGCCTTCATATGATGTGTGGAACTCAACTTATGGTCTTGGCAAGCAAAGGGTATTTTGGTCATTTGTGAATTACAGGTCATTTTAACCCATGTCCAAAACTCATACAAGGAGGCCTCAAATAAAAAAAATTACAACATAAAACTTGCTCCAAATGACATTTTGAGTCTAGAAAAGTGACCATGAGAGATTGGAAATGTCCATAGCACAAGGTTTCAAAATTGTTGAATTTAATGAAGAAAAATGGCTTAAAAAATGAGATTTTTCATATCTTGGCCAAATGATGCAAAATTATAGGTCATTTTGAATGGAAAGGGCATTTTAAAGACATTGGCTAAAGTGGAATTTTGAGTTTAGTTCATAATTTGATAGTTATCCATGGTTGCTTGAATTGAAAGTTACATAATCAACATCCAAGGGAATTTGCACAAGGGAAACTTCTCCAAGCTTCTAGGAAGTTCTAATCCCATCTATATATTCATGCAAGTTGGTTCATGCAAGGGTTGGTGCTCCCATTTGTTCAAAACCTCAATTTTCATTCATTTTCCCATTCTTGCATAAGCTTCTCAAACTCCCTCAATTTCTCACCAATCTTCACTATTCTTGATTGAGTCTTCATCATCATCACACAAGGATCAGAATCCACACTTTCATTTGTCAAATTGAGGAAGGAATTGAACCATTCACCATTATCATTCAAGAAGCATGAACTTTGGAAGTGAGTGATTCAAGGCCTTAGAACCACACTTGTTGCATACAGAAGTAATCACCAAGCCTACTGATCACATTCCCTTCATCACAAGCAGTTGGTTTGAAGATCTCAGCACCTGTATCAAGGAATTACACCAGGTTTGTTTTCTCTTCGTATAGCATGAATTAGTTAGGGTTAATAGGTTTTGATAGTGTAGAACGGTTAAGGTAGGGTAGAGGATGGTTTTGGATGAATTTGAGAAGATTTCATGAAGTTTGAGCATGATGTGTTAATTCTGTTGAGGCTCTTAACTCTTGGATTAAGGCACGAGAATGTTAGTAGAGTAGCATGCTATGATCATGAGGAAGTGTAGATCAGTTTAGGATGAATTTTGTGGAGAATTGGAGAGGTTTCATATCAGGTATTAATGGTGATTTCCCTCTGTTCCACCTATCGAATTAGCTGATTATTTGAGTTTCAAGGTAAACTATGGTTACAGACTTGTAGAGGGAAAGAAATGGAGGAATTTTGCTTTTCACATCGTGTGTTTTCATGGCGTGTGGAGGGAGAACAGAGGGAGAGAAGATCATGCATGGTTAGGGTTTTCTGAAACCCTAGGAGAGCTCAAGGTAGAAGACGATGGCTAGACCACACGATCCCAGCTTGACCTTTGACTAGAATTCCCATCCAACGGTCCACGTGCACTCTGAGAAACGGAGGGAAATTTTAAAAGATGAAACGCACCGTTTCATTTAAGTAGGGGAATTGGGCTCTGATGACTATTGGCACCCCCACACGCGCGAGGCCCAAATGTTTGAACTGGATTTCCTTACTTTTCTCACCCCTCCCCATTTATTCATTATATTTTCTTTTATTTTCTTTTCATTTTTCATTCATTTTTAAAAATTCATAATAAATGGAAAAAAAACATTATTTTTAATTCATTCTTTTTGCATATTTTTCTTTAGGATGTCTAGAAAATTATAAAAAATAAAAATTGCATTTTATTTTTTATTTGATATTTTTCCCATATTTTCTAAATAAATAACATTTTACATAATTTCATTTCATACATGATTTTGTTATTTTTTGTTCTATTAATTGCTTCAATATTTTTTGCCCATCCTTTTTAGGTTGTTTAGGTTAGACATTAAACTTGTAGATACAATTTAGTTCCCATTTTTAGAAATTAATTTTGGGTGTTTAGTTTAGGTGTGAATAATATGAACAAACTAGGGTTTTAGGTGATGACTTAGGAGAATCAATTCATTTCCCTTAGGACTTAGAGTTTGAATAGTTTAGCTATGGGACTATAGGGGCTATGGGTAGTTAGTAGATCCCCTAGAAAGAGTTAGGATTCCCCCTACTGCTATTAATGTACTGTATATCTGATTGACTGGTGTGGTGTGCCCTCTGGGGATTATTGCTTGTCTGTGTGGGTTTTGGGATTGTCTGGGGATTTGGGAGAGTTGAAGACTTGATGAGATGAAAGCCATTGAAGATCCAGAGATTGAGGACCAACTTCCAGAATTGAAGAAGAGATTCTTGCTAGCAAATGCTGAGGAGACTAGGGTTTAGGAGCTAGGCAGAGCTCTAGATTAGAAAGTGTTTCTCAAACATGGATTGCCTTGTCTGCATCCATTCTTCTCTGTGATTCAGAGTCTCTCTAAGACATTCACCCCCTTCCTTTGGAAGGCTTGGTGATAGTGTCTAAGAGATAGAACTCTTGAGAGAAAATGTCTTTTGTGTTAGAAGCAGTCTGTTCACCACCTTTGGTAGTCAACTGATTGCTTAACACCCATTCACTCTTGTGACTAATCCCTCATCCCGGAGGTTTGAGCTTGAAGAAAAGCCATTGCAGATAGAAGACTGATGATGAAAGCCCTTATCTGAAGGCCATGAAGATGGAGATTGATGCTTGTTGAAGCCTGTAACTGATTGGAGCTTACTTGGAGCCAGATGTTGATTCAGAGCTGCTGATGCTGTTTCTTTTGCTGTTGTATTTCATTTCTGATGTATTGATTGGTTTTCCTGACTGTATTGTTTGCTGTTTACCCTGTTGGGTTGAAAGTGAAGTCTGTTCACTTTTGCCTATTGCTTTCTAGGTTCGAGCTTGAGTGGGACTCCCTTGCCTCGCTTGTATTGTTGCATTCATGCATTTTACTGTATTACTCTATATATCTGATATTGTTTTTATCTCTGTCTATTCCCTTAGGATCTCTGTTTCTCTCTGTGCAAGAGAGGAGCATGATAGACACTAGGTCTTAACCCATGCATGATAACATCAGGTTAGTTTGTTTCCCTTCGCAACCGTAGGTCAGAGTTCTGTCTCTTTCTTTCTCAAAACAAACAGAAAAACACATAAAGATTTCAAACACAATAAAAGACACTTCTTCCGTAAAAGAATGTGAACTCATCAAAGCGTCATTTTTGTCCGCCGGGACTGTTGATCAGAAAACCTTTTTCAGAAGGAATAAAATCAACCAAGACAGACTTGTGTCGTACGTGGCCCGAACTACGTTTGCTCTGATCTTTCATGCTGTATGAAAGTACGTAGGCATAGGATGCGATATCCTAGCGAGCAACCTTCCCCTCCTTTCCCGTAGGTAGGCGAACTACGTTGACTCTGATTTCTCGTTCCAGACGGGAATACGTAGGCATAAAGTGCGATACTTTGCCGAGTCACTTTTATTTTTATTTTAACCCTTGACCTATAGTTTAGATAGAATAACAATCCATACCCGAAAACAAGCGTGGATCCCGTCGAGTACGACGGACGTGAGGGGTGCTAATACCTTCCCCTTGCGTAACCGACTCCCGAACCCAGGTTTTGGTTGCGATGACCATACCTTTCCCATGTTGTGCGAGGTTTACTCTGAGCGTTTCCTTTCCCTCCCGTGGGATAAATAACGCACGGTGGCGACTCTTCTGTTCAGCCGGCGCCGATTTTCGCAGTAGCGACAGCTGGAGACTCTGCTGGGGACCCAACGTCCCCTGGCTGCTAAGGACTGCGATAGTTCTTATGCATTTGGGATCCAACGTCCCTTAAGAGAGTCAATCCTAACGCTTGTTTTCCCTTCGAGGATTTTGTATGGAGTTATTTTATATTTCTAACCTTGTATTTTCAGCTTTATATATTGATTATTGTTGCTGTATGTTGGGGTGTGACGGGTGTTCTGATATTGAGAGATAAGCCGGACCTGGGCTTGAGTGCACCTAGAATTAGAGTAGAAATTAGTGGGCGCCCGCTTGCTTTGCTTGCTTTGGTGTCCCATGAAATCTACACTCAGACGAGGTTCCTCTGGTTGGCCTCCTGCCCCTTCCTTTGGTTGGCGTGGGTTGCTGGTTAGTTGGATTGTCGACTCTGGGGACCGATCATTTGGAAGTTGGCTAAGTGAGGCCTCTTCAGGAATTGATGATGCCACTCCTTCTGGGAATCGTATCACCAACCCTGAAAGTCTGTGACGCCGACGACCGCATAGGATGCCGTACCTTGTGCCAGTTATAGGGCCACCCACCTGTGAGGGGATTCAGGGTTATGCAGGTAACTAGACCTTCAGACCACCGGTTTGTTTCTTGATCAGGATCCTGGATATTTATGGAGGGTTCTAACGTCTGTCAGAGACCAGGTGGAGATGTGTTCTAAGGTCTGTCAGAGACCAGTTGGTGTGTTCCGAGGTCTGTCAGAGACTATTTGGAGATGTGTTCTGAGGTCTGTCAGAGACCAGTGGGAGAAATGATTTGAGGTCTGCCAGAGACCATTCAGGTTATGATTATGGGGTCTATCAGAGACCAGTATTGGAGCTTTGTTTGAGGTATATCTGAGACCAGGGCTTGAGGACTTCTGGATGGTCTATCTGAGACCTTTCTTGATTGAGTTCAGGCTATTCAGCTACAGCTTTGGTCCCTGTTGCATGTTACTTGCATTGCATCACTGCATATCCATTACCATTTGCATTTCACTAACGTGTGTCTGTGCTGCAGGTGCATTTGCATTTCCCTAGTTCTAGTGCCCAGACTTCTGAGTGTTTGATCATGACTAGCTTAAGGAGAACGGTTGCTTACAAGTTGCCTACGCCTGATATTGTTCCTCTACTTGGGTTGATCTCTCTTGCTGATGAGGGTGTTCGTAGGAGCTTCCGGATGAGCTATGGTAGACTACTGAGATTGGTGTGCAAACCTACAGAGGTAGAGTTAGATGGGCTGTATGCTTTGATGCAATTCTACGACCCTGCTTTGAGGTGCTTTACGTTCTCTGACTTTATTATGGGACCAACCCTGGAGGAATACGCTGAGTATGTTGAGCTGCCCGTGCAGAACCAGGTTCCGTTCATTCATTATGACGCCAAGCCCAAGCCGGAGGATTTGGCAAAAGCCTTGCATATTGATGCTTCTAAACTTGTGACTACTGTTTCCCGTGGAGTTCCAGGCTTCTCACTCCAATTCTTAGTTGGTAAAGCCCAAGAGTAGGCCAAGAGCGGGTGCTGGGTTGCTTTCAATGCTGTGTTGGCCTTGTGCATTTATGGCATAGTACTGTTCCCCAATATACCGGATTTTGTGGACTTCGATGCTGTCTACTTGTTTGCCGCTGGTAATCCTGTACCCACCTTACTCGGGGATCTCTATCACTCACTGCATTACAAGAATGAGAAAGGGAGAGGAAAGAATGTTCACCTTTGTGTACCCTTGCTGAGTATGTGGTTTGAAAGTCACCTTCCTAAGAGAAGAGCTGTTGCAGAGACTACAGTTCCAGTTGGTTGGCCAGAGCGCCTGATGAGGCTATCGTCGGAAGATATGGAATGGTTTGATCGAGACCTGTTGGGATCTAAGCTCATCTTCAGTTGTTCTGGGTACCCTAATGTGTCGTTGATAGGAAGAAAAGGGGGTATCAATTACAACCCTTCTCTATTCATTCGTCAGTTCGGATATGCGCTGAAGAACCCGCCAAAGGAGGAGGAAGTACAGGAATCTCTGTACTTCACCGGAGACGTGAAGGGGGAGTTATTGGCCAAGTTGCGGCATGCCTGGACACGTATTAACCGCAGAGGGAAGCCGTTGTTAGGAAAGAATGACTGTCAGGCCTATACACCATACAGAGTTTGGGTCCAGGAGAGACCAAGTCAGTTGCGGATGCCATTCCCAGATGTACCAATCCTTGTTCCTATTCCGGTAGCAGAGCCAACCACTGTTTCTCGGGAAGCCTACGAGCAAGTTGTGAAAGAAAAAGAAGCCTTGATGAAGATCAATGAAGGGTTAGAGCAAGAGTTAGCCCAGGTACGCAGTGAGAAAAACAAGGCCGTATATGCTTTCCAACAACAGATCGAGCTGTTAAACAGGTTAGGGGCTGAGTTGACTGAGGAAAAGAAAAAGTGAGAACGTCTGGGGCAAGAGTTCAGAAGCTCCCATGACATGCTGGAATCCAAGAAGAAGGCGCTTGACATCGCTCACCGAGAAATCTCCTCTTGCAATAAGACTTGGAATGCTACACTCACCAACAATAAGAAGAGGGAAGATAAGTTGAAGCAGCAAATCTCCGACCTCGAAGAGAAGTTGAAGTCTAGCATCAAGAAGTGTGAGGAAGAAGTGATGACCCGGTATAGTGTCCAGCATGCACTGAACAAGGCAATCAAATGCAGAGATGAAGCGGTGTCTCAAAAGCGAAAATTAGAAGATTGCTTCGGAGAAGCGACATGGGAAGAAACTGCTGAAGACGTGCGCCGTGTTCTTAAGAAGAGAAACCAACTTGTTGAAGGGCTGCTTGATCGACCAAGTCATCCAGAGACCAAGAAGTTGATAGAAGAGTATCAGACTTTTGGGAAGATTTGATCATTTCATGTAGTAACTTGTATGCTTTATTTGCATAGTGCTGACCATCACCAGGATTGTTGGTTGAGGTCATGCCTTCTTGTTGTACTCTCAGCGACATTGTATTCCGGTTTCCTTAGCAATATATGAGGCTTTCTATGATTCAGCTCCGATATTCCTATTGTCAGCACTGTCACTGCACTGGCACCTTCACATTAGAACTGGGGGAATGAACTTCCCTAATGCACAGACACATTGCATTGCATTCATATTCATATTGCATTGCAGGTAATCTTTGAATAAGTGTCTTATTTCCTGCTCTGTACCAGGTACTTGCCAGGATTGCAGATCAACACCCGCACCGCTATTCTACTCGCACCAACTGTCGAAGAATCATGGATCAAATGCAGAACGAGATGCAAGATGTGCGCGAGAAGCTCGCTCTCTTTATGCAGACCATGGAGGCTATTGCCAAGGGTCAGGAGAATTTGTAGGCCATGGTCCAGCCTCTGTTGGCCCGAAATGCTGGTCACGGTAACGAGGATCATCAGTCTGTACGGGTCGATACTGTTCATGGAGACGACACTCCCACGCCAGTGGCTCCACCTGTAGTCAATATACCTGCTGCTAATGTCAACAACGCTACCGCTGCTGTGAATGGTAACGTCGGAGTTGGGAATGAGACTGCTGTCCATAATGTTGGGTTGGGTGATGTCAATTTGGGAGATAACATGGGAGGCAATGGCTTCGTCAATGCTGGATTCGGATTCAATGATCAGGGATTCGATAATGCGGGAAAATATGGCTTTAATGCTCAGGGCTTTGGGCAGGACGGTTATGGTGCGACCAACCAGGGTTACGGAGGTTTTGGAAATGGAAACGGAGCTGGATTTATGGCTTTTGGTCCTGCTGGAGGAGTTCAAGGGTACGGCAACAGAGGCCGAGGTCCGGGGATGAATCAGATCAGAGCTGGACGTAATAATGGATATGATGGGTATGGAGCTGGAAATGGCATGTGGCAAGAAGATCAGCAGGAGGACGCTTTCTCCGGCGGAGGTTTCGAAGGGCCGATGGATGACTCCCAGAAGATCAGAATGCTGGAAGAGCAGATGAGGGGAGTCCTGAACCAAAGTGCTGTGGGTTTGGACATGGCAACAATGGGGCTGGTACCTGGCTTGAGGGTGCCAATTAAATTCAAAGCTCCTGCGTTTGATAAGTATAAAGGGGACACATGTCCGAAAGTGCATGTACGAGCTTATTACAGAAAGATGTCTGCATACTCAACTGATGAAAGAATGCTAATGCATTTCTTTCAAGATAGTCTGTCGGGTCCTTCCCTAGAGTGGTACATGGGGTTGGAGCCAACCGATATCAAGACATGGAAGCAATTGGCGGAGGCGTTTGTAGCTCACTACAAGTATAATAGCGATTTGGCGCCCAATCGAGTCCAATTGGCCGGGCTGTCTCAGAAGAAGGGGGAGAGCTTTAAAGAGTACGCGCAAAGGTGGCGCGATATGGCTGCCAGGGTCCGTCCTCCTGTGGAAGATAAAGAAATGAATGACATGTTTGTCGGCACATTCACAGGTCTGTTTCATGATATGCTGTTTCACACATCCCTGGCCAGTTTTTCAGACCTAATTTTGATGGGAGAAAAGATTGAGCGTAACATTAAGCAAGGAAAGTTCCAGGTTGAGGAATCGACTGCATCTGGCAGTAATAGGAAAGCTTTTGGTGGGCGCCGTCAGGGCGAGGCTAGCGCAGTATTTGGAGGCCGAGGCCGAGGCCGAGGCAGGGGACGAAACCAATATCGTCAGCCGCAGCAGGTGGCGAGTGTTACTATCCCGTATCAGCAACAACCACTTCAGCAACAACACCCGTCGCAGCAGCAGCCAATGCAGCAGCAGCAGCCTCAGCAAGGGGCGCAGCAGGCCCAGCGAAGATTCCAGGGTGGCAAACCAAGAAGAGTGTTTGAGAAGCCTCCTTCAACATATGATGATTTATTGCAGACATTGTTGGGATTGAACTTGGTAGAGAAGAGAACTCTGGCACCGATAACGGGAGCTCCCCCGTTCGGTTACGATGCAAGCAGGCACTGTGAGTTTCATTCTGGGGCTCCGGGCCACGATATAGAAGGTTGCCATGCTTTTAAGCATGTTGTGCAGTATCTTTTGGACAATAAGACTATCAATTTCGGAACGGCAGGTCCGAATATAGTGCAGAAGCCCATGCCTAATCATGGGGCAAACGCCATTCTGACTGAGGAAGGGTTGAATCTGATTATGAATGTTGAAGATTTAAAGACGCCGCTGAGCGAGATAAAAAGCCGACTATTGCAAGGGGGTGTTTATCCAGGATGTGACGAATATTGCTTAGAATGTTGGACCCTAGCTGGGGGGTGTGATGATTTGAAGAAAGGCATTCAGGCTTTAATTGATGAAGGCATATTGCAGTTTGACCGAGCAGCAGCTGAAGAGCCCGCAGGGGCAGTAGCACAGGATCAGACTGATGTGGCCACTGTAACGGTTCCTCGAAAGACAATCACTATCGCAGCACCAGCTCAGCGCCCACCGATCACCATAACTAAGGCCGGGCCGATCCCGTACGAGAACACGAAAGCAGTCCCATGGTCATATGGGTTGGAGGTATATTGTGACGGAATAAAGATTGATGTCAACAAGCAGCCAGCTGAGACTGTGGATAATGTTGTTGGTTCGGGAGGTATGACAAGGAGTGGTAGGATCTTTATATCCCCTGAAGTGGAGGCCGAAAGACTAGCTAAAGGAAAAGGGAAAGCAGTTGAGAATGTCCCAGCGCAAGCAAGTGACAGAATCGGCATCGAAAGACGTAGAAGAATTCATGCGCTTGATCCGAAAAAGTGATTATAAGATTGTGGAGCATCTGCAGCAAACGCCGTCCAAGATATCTATCCTGTCATTGCTGTTGTGTTCGGAAGCTCACAGAAATGCTTTGCTGAAAGTCCTCGATACTTGTTTTGTACCCCAAGACGTCTCCGTGAATCAGCTGGAAGGAGTATTGGCACATGTGAATGCAGGCCACAGCCTGGGCTTTACTGACTTTGACTTGACCCCTAAAGGGAGAGATCATAATATGGCACTGCACGTATCTGTCGAGTGTAAAGGATCAGTAATGTCACACGTATTGGTTGACACCGGATCGTCTTTGAATGTGCTGCCCAAGAAGGCGATGATGAAGCTGGATGTTAGAGGAATCTTGTGTACGCCCAGTGATTTGGTAGTCAGAGCGTTTGACGGCACGCGGAGAACAGTCTTTGGATCGATCACATTGCCTCTACAGGTGGGGCCGGAGGTGTTTGCAACTGAGTTTTATATCATGGATATACAGCCTGCGTACAGCTGCTTGCTTGGAAGACCTTGGATTCATGGGGCGGGGGCAGTCACGTCTACCCTACATCAGAAGTTGAAATATATGGTCGGAGACAGCGTAGTCACCGTATGCGGAGAAGAGGACATCCTGGTCAGCCATCTGTCGTCATTTAAATATGTGGAGGTCGACGGAGAAATCCACGAAACGCCCTGCCAGGCATTTGAAGGTTTGCGCATTAAGGACAAAGGTCCCGGGCTGAGCAAAGTGCCAGAGATAGCCGTCTCATCGTATAAAGAAGCTCAAGCTCTAGTAGAAGCAGGAGAAGCAAAGGGCTGGGGCAAAGTGCTGGATATTCCTGTAAAGATGGACCGGTTCGGGGTGGGATACCAACCGTCGTCATCAACTCCTTCCGTGGGGGCACCCCGTTTCAGAGGGCCGATCACCATCTCTGCCAGTGGAGTATGTCATGAAACCATCAACGCTGCTTCGGAGTCTGACGAAGGAGACAGCGACTGTGATATGGATGCCTGGATTCAGCCAAGCACGCCAGGACAAGGACTGTGCAACTGGTCTATTCAGGAGCTTGTTCCTGTGACTCTTAAACAGTAATGCTTTGCTTTATTAATTGTTGAATAATCTGATGTCGTGCCCGGGGCATCATGATTTGCTTAGGGTTGTGTTGTTATGAACATTGTGTGTCAATCATTAAATAAATGGCGTTTTCTCATGTGCAAATACTGTAATCTCTGTCTTTCCTGTTTTATATTTTTCAATAAAATGGCAACGCGGTTGTTCGCTTTATACGCATTTTGAAGCACTTAACCGTTCCTTTTGCAGGATAACATTTTCAGATGACATCCTTGAACCACCTATGACTCGTCCCGACTTTGAGCACCCGGTATTTCAGGCCGAAGAAGAGGTTTTCGAAGATAGTGATGTTCCTGAAGAACTGTCTTGGTTGGTGAAGCAAGAGGAAAGAGCCATTCTGCCTCACGAGGAGGTCATCGAAATTATCAACTTGGGGTCGGAAGGGGTTGAGAAGAATATTCGCATCGGAGCCGCACTGCAGAGTGATATCAAGCGAAGACTGGTTGAAATGCTCAGGGAGTATAATGATGTATTCGCTTGGTCGTATGAAGATATGCCAGGGCTCGATACAGACATGGTTGTGCACCGCCTGCCACTGAAAGAAGATTGTCCGCCGGTCAAACAAAAGCTTCGCAGAACTCGACCAGATATGGCAGTGAAGATCAAAGAGGAAGTTCAAAAACAGTGGGACGCTGGTTTCCTGGCTGTGACAAAGTATCCCTCATGGGTTGCCAACATCGTACCAGTGCCAAAGAAAGATGGCAAGGTTCGAATGTGCGTGGATTATAGAGATTTGAATAAAGCAAGCCCAAAAGACGATTTTCCACTTCCTCATATTGACGTGTTAGTTGATAATACCGCTCAATACTCCGTATTCTCCTTCATGGATGGCTTTTCAGGCTATAATCAGATTAAAATGGCGCCAGAGGACATGGAGAAGACTACTTTCATAACGCCTTGGGGAACATTTTGCTACAAAGTGATGCCCTTTGGTTTGAAGAATGCTGGGGCAACATATCAGCGTGCGATGACGACTCTTTTCCATGACATGATGCATAAAGAGATCGAAGTTTATGTTGATGATATGATTGCCAAATCCCAGACGGAGGAAGAGCATCTGGGGAATCTGCTGAAGTTATTTAAAAGACTTAGGAAGTTCAGGCTGAGGCTGAACCCTAATAAATGCACCTTCGGGGTGAGATCGGGTAAGCTGCTGGGATTTATCGTAAGCGAAAGAGGAATAGAGGTCAATCCTGCTAAAATAAAAGCGATTCAAGAAATGCCGACGCCTAAAACAGAGAAAGAGGTGCGCGGGTTTTTAGGGAGGTTGAACTACATTGCCCGGTTCATATCTCACCTAACGGCCGCGTGTGAACCACTATTCAAGCTGCTAAAGAAAGATCAAGCTGTAACGTGGAACGAAAATTGTCAAAAGGCGTTCGATAAAATAAAACAGTATTTGCAGGAGCCTCCTATTTTGATACCCCCAGTGGCCGGGAGACCCTTGATCATGTATTTGACGGTTCTTGAGGGAAGCATGGGTTGTGTTCTCGGTCAACACGACGAGACAGGGAGAAAAGAGCATGCAATCTATTACCTGAGTAAGAAATTTACAGATTGTGAATCTCGATATTCAATGCTGGAGAAAACTTGTTGCGCGCTAGCCTGGGCCGCCAAGCGTTTGAGGCAGTACATGCTGAATCATACAACCATGCTCATCTCGAAGATGGATCCTATCAAATATGTATTTGAAAAGCAGGCGTTGTCAGGTAGAATTGCCCGTTGGCAGATGGTCTTGACTGAATATGACATTCAATACGTCTCGCAGAAGGCTATAAAGGGGAGTGTGCTGTCTGAGTATATGGCGGAGCAGCCTATTGAAGAGTACCAATCGATGAGGTTTGATTTTCCTGACGAGGATATCATGTACCTAAAGATGAAAGATTGTGAAGAGTCGTTGCCAGACGAAGGACCAGAGTTGGGTTCCAAATGGAAGATGATATTTGACGGAGCCGTGAATGCTTACGGTAGCGGAATAGGGGCAATCATCACCACGCCACACGGGTCGCACATCCCGTTTACTGCCCGATTGACCTTTGCCGTTACCAACAATGAGGCCGAATACGAAGCTTGTATAATGGGGCTTGAAGAAGCCATTGATTTGCGAATCAAGAACTTAGACGTATACGGAGACTCAGCTCTGGTGGTGAATCAGATCAAAGGGGAATGGGAGACGCGTCAGCCCAACTTGATACATTACATGAATTATGCGAGGAGATTGTTGCCTTTCTTCGACAAGGTTGAATTGCATCACGTACTGCGGGCACAGAATCAAATGGCTGACGCCCTGGCCACTTTGTCTTCCATGTACAAAGTCAACTTCTGGAACGAGGCTCCCCAAATCACTATCGCTCGGTTGGACAAACCTGCTTATGTATTTGCTATTGATGAAGCATCTGATGACAAACCGTGGTATTTTGATATCCTTAATTTCCTGAAAAATAAAGAGTACCCGACGGGGGCATCCAGTCAAGATCAGAAGACTCTCAGGAGATTAGCGGGTAATTTCTATTTGAATCCGGATGGCGTCTTATACAGAAGAAACCACGATTTGGTGCTGTTGCGTTGTGTAGACGAAAGAGAGGCAAAGCTGCTCATGGAAGAAATACACGAGGGTACCTTTGGCACGCATGCTGGTGGGCATGCTATGACGAGAAAGCTGCTGCGGGCAGGTTATTTTTGGCTGACTATGGAAACGGATTGTTTCAAGTTTGCGAGGAAGTGTCACAAGTGTCAAATCTATGCTGATAAGATCCATGTGCCTCCAAGTCCCTTGAATGTAATGTCATCGCCATGGCCATTCTCGATGTGGGGAATCGATATGATTGGAAAGATCGAGCCGACGGCTTCTAACGGGCATCGGTTCATCTTAGTAGCAATCGATTATTTCACCAAGTGGATGGAAGCGGCGTCTTACGCAAACGTAACTAAGCAAGTGGTGGCCAGATTCATCAGGAGAGATATCATTTGCCGATATGGAATCCCCGAGCGGATAATCACGGATAATGGTTCAAACTTGAACAACAAAATGATGAAGGAGCTCTGTCAGAATTTCAAGATCGAACATCACAACTCTTCTCCTTACCGACCCAAGATGAATGGCGCTGTCGAGGCGGCCAATAAGAATATCAAGAAGATCGTTCAGAAAATGGTGGTGACCTATAAGGATTGGCATGAGATGCTACCTTTCGCTTTGCACGGTTATCGTACGACGGTACGCACATCAACCGGGGCAACTCCGTTTTCGTTGGTATATGGAATGGAAGCGGTGCTACCATTAGAAGTCGAGATCCCTTCTCTGAGGGTATTGCGAGACGTTCAGCTGGACGAGGCAGAATGGGTGAAAGACAGGTTGAATCAACTGAGTTTGATGGATGAGAAGAGGCTAGCTTCTCTAGCATACGGTCGTTTGTACCAGAGCCGAATGAAGAAAGCGTACGACAAGAAGATACATCCGCGAAGCTTTCAGACGGGCGACCTTGTGCTGAAAAGGATTCTCCCGCCGCAAGCAGATCACAGGGGCAAGTGGACCCCCAACTACGAAGGGCCATACGTTGTCAGGAAGGTCTTTTCAGGAGGAGCGTTGTTGTTATCCACCATGGACGGAGAAGACTTTACGTCGCCTGTGAATTCGGACGCAGTTAAAAAATACTTTGCTTAAAATTGACCCGCTGGACAAAAAAAGAGAGTCCAGGCAAAAATGGGGCATCCTGGCGAACCAAAAACAGAATGAAAGGTTCGGGCAAAAGTTAGGGATAAAATTGAAAAAATGTACACCCGCGAAGTTGAAAACCTACACTGGGCGGCTTCGGCAAAAAAGGGTATCCCGGTGAACTGAAAACCCGTAAAAGGCGGTTCACGTAAAAGTTAGGGATTTGAAAAGCAAATGATTGCGGTCCGAATTTGACATTGCACTGAGCATCAATGCGGGAGGATATACCTGAGGGGTCGACTATCGGATACAATCTCTTCGGAAGTATGGATACCGGGAAAGCATTAGAGTCGGACGAGTCATAGGAGGATCAGTTCGTGGTGTTCATCTGTATCCCGTTGCCGACATGTGTACAAATTTAGTTTGTCAATATATTTATGCTTCCTGTGCATACTTGTATATTTGCTTTGTGTAGCTTCCTCTTTTCAGGAGTTACATCCCGTGTACAAAAAAACTCCGCCCATTCAGGGGCCCAATCAATAAAATACGTTATTCAGTACTTGACACTGTTCTTTACGGTTTTGTGCATGATTAACGCCTAAGTTTGATAAAACTAACATGTGCATAACGTCACTGGCCCTTGCCAACAGTTGCTAAAGCTTTGAATTAACTGAAAATAACGTCACTAACCTGAATCGACTTGGTTGCATAGATTTGTCTTGCCTTGTTTGTGTTGTTGCAGGTCTCATCGCCGTACGAGGAAGATGATCAAGAGACTGCAGTAATAAAAGACTCGATCTCCGCGCAGGTCATGCATGTTCCTTACTGAAGAAGGATCGAATTCCCCAGGCAGTCGTAGCTTATCCAAGAGGGCATTCTCCGGCCAAGTCATTTATCCTCAGCAGAATTGGCGGGTCCAAGATTGTAGGATGTATTCAGACAGTGTATCTCAAGCAGAGTGGTTTAGCCGCAAAGGATTAACATTTGTGAGTTGTATTCAGGCAGCTTACCTTTCCCCGCAGGGTCATTTACTCTCCTCAGTGGAGTCAATTGATTTTTTTTCCCAAGAGAATCACCTCATCGCCAGCGGAATTCTCTTCTCAGCAAGTATTCCTCCCAGTGGAACTCAAAGATTAAGGCTCTCCCCGACAGAGTTGGTGTGGCGCATTGGCATTTATTTTGTCAGAATACCGTGTGATATCCGTTCACTTTCCAGCATAAGTCCGATCATACCGAGCGTATCTGTTATTCCCCAGCAGAGTTATATTCCCCAGCAGGGTATTACTTCAAGGAAATGTTTGGTTTAAGTCCCCCATTTCCCAACTGAGTCGACTTCACTCTTCCGGTATTTATTTTGCTGAAATAATCCTGTAGCACCTGGCTATCCCCAGCGGAGTTGGCAATTCCTGTACCCAGCAGTTCAAGTCCGCGGTTGCATTGGCATATAGGGTCATACTTGCATCCACCAAATAAAGTGTAGTATTTCCATGTCGAATGGAGCATTGCATCGCCGTCAAACATGCGCATTTTTTTGAAACATAAACCAGGTTGGTTAACTGTTTGTTTCAAGTATTGTTTCTCATGCAGGAAGAGAGAGCCCTTGCTCAAGTGAATTATCAAGCATTCAAGACCTCGACATAAGACATCCCACGAGGTGTCAGCCTTGACACTACTCCCCACAGAGTTGTCAGGATGAAGTTTCTCCGTGTCTCCGAACAAAGTTATTTATGAATTTCTTGTGTTGTCCCCGCCAGAGTCAGCAGGATAAGTTTCTCCTTATCCCCAAGCGGAATTTGTTCGTCATCAAAGGATTCATGAATCAGAACTTCAGAGGCTACCGCCGGTTATCAGAACAGGCGTCTGTAAGTTTGGTTTCCAAATGTCCCCAGTAGAGCCAGCCTCAAAGATGCTGTAACGTCAGTGTTAAGAAATTGGCGGAAGGAGGAGTCCTAACGTGGACAATTTTATTGACAGGTTTTCTTTGTGCTAAAGAAGATTGTGGGAATGTGGAGTCCTAACGTGGACATTTCCTCAAGTTGACGATGTATGGACCGGTTCGGGTTATCGGTATTGATTGAGTGTGGAGTCCTGACGTGGACAAGTCTTATTTCACAAGCAAGTTGAAGACGCACAAGTCCGGACGTGGACAAGTTTTATTTCCTCAGCAAGTCAAGAGGTGAGTCCTGACGTGGACAAACCAAGACGAAACGTGAGTCCTGACGTGGACAGGTTTATTCCTTACAGGGAAAAAGAAGCTTCAGTTCCTTACATGGAAAAGCAAGTTCAGTCCTGAAGTGGACAGACGCATAAGAGACGAGTTGTATGCCTTACGTGGGAAGGTAAGATCGTTTCCTTACGTGGAAAAGCTTAAGTCCTGACGCGGACAGTTTGAGAAAAGATCTCCTTACGTGGAAAAGAATGGGTTTCCTTACGTGGAAAGATTGAGTCCTCACGCGGACATATCAAGATTGATTCCTGACGTGGAAAGAAAGAGATTATTCCTGACGTGGAAGAGTTTAGTCCTGACGCGGACAGATCAAAGAAGTTATTCCTAACGTGGAAGAAGAAGATAGATTCCTTACATGGAAAGTTTAGTCCTGACGTGGACGGATTCAGAAGAAGAAGTATGCCTAACGTGGAAAGAAGGCGTGTTCCTTACGTGGAAGAGAAAGAGAAACTTCAGGTCCTTACGTGGAAAGATGGGAGTCCTTACGTGGACAAATCAGAAAAATGGTTCCTTACGGGGAAAGGAGATCGTGTTCCTTACGTGGAAAATATTGAGTCCTTACGCGGACACATAGGAGGAGGATTCCTTACGTGGAAAGAGCGGAGTCCTTACGTGGACAGATTAAGATGGCATTCCTTACGTGGAAAAATGTAGTCATGACGCGGACAAATCGGAAAGAGTTGGTTTCCTACGTGGAGAGATTGGGGTCCTTACGTGGACGGATTCAAGAAAAGTTGATTCCTGATGTGGAAGAATGATGTACTCCTTACGTGGAAAGGTGAGTCCTAACGTGGACAGGTTCAGAACCAAAGTTGTATTCCTTACGCGGAAAGATTGGAGTCCTGACGCAGACATATCGAGTTGTACTGGAGTCCTTACGTGGACAGATTGATACGGTTCTCCTTACGTGGAAAAAGAAGATTGCATCCTGACGTGGAAAGATGGAAAGTTTAGTCCTGACATGGACAGATGCAGAAGAGATGATTCCTTACGTGGATGGTGTTATTCCTAACGTGGAAGAGTCTATTCCTAACGTGGACGATTTATTGGAATATCCCCCAGCGGAGTTGCCGAGATTTTTCTGGGTTAACAGCAAGTGGAGTCCTAACGTGGACAGGTTCTAGTTGAGATTTCTTCGTATTGATGACAGACAGAGTCCTAATGTGGACAAGCAAGCAATTTGTCATCCCCAGCGTGGTCGTTACGAGATCAGCGAGCGGCTGCAAACAGTCAGATCCAGGCAGTGGATGTCGTTACCCAAACGGGGTGCAGTTTATTTCTGCGGTTGGCAAATTTCCGGGTTTCTTAGTATTCAACCGTCTCGTACCTCGAATGTTTGAAGGTCGTTCGCTCTTCACTCAATCGGGTCCAAGTCGCTTGAATAGGGGCAGCTGTTGCACCCTAAAATTTGCTCAACCTTATTCACTTGGTTTATGTTTCAACATCATTGGCATTTGCATATAGAGTCATGTATATAGACTAATCATCTGCATAGCATAAGCATAGCAAGTCATTCAACAGGGGACCAATCATTATTCTCATCTCTAGAGGCCTATCAAAAGGTTATTATTCAAATTCAATCTCATTCAAGTCATCAGAAAGAATTGGGAAGCTACCAAGTCAATAGATCAAGCAAGTGCATCCATCTCCTATCTGGGGGTATCTGAGGATCAACAAGTAATTATGAGTTGTGAATTGAGAGCATGGGGGGTATCTAGACATCTTGGAGGACTTAGAAAGTCATTTGGAGAAGAAAACAAGTTGTTGATGGGATCACAAGAATTGCAGTTGAAGACAGTCAACTAAGGTTTCATCTGGGTCAACCCTAGGTCAACCCTAGGTCAATTGACTGATTGAAAGGCATTAAGGGCTATTGGAGAGATGTGGGGTCATCATTTGACATGGAGAATAAGGATATGGTGTTGTGCCAAGAATAAATAAAAAGAAATCAAGAAGAAGAGGAGTTTCTAAATTAGGGTTTCTGTGTAAAATCCCCTGATTTAGGTCAAATTTCCAAGCAAGATAAGTCAAAATTCAAGCTTCAAATGGCTTCTTGGCCAACATGAAACTTGTAGAGGATCTCAAGACCTTTAATTTGAGTGGTGGAAGACATCAAGGAGATTTATAGAACTCAAGTTATGGTCCTTGCAAGTTACAGGTCATCTGAGGTATCTGAAATTTTGTCTGTGAAAGTGACTTGACTTCCAAGCAATTTTTACCCCTCAAGGAAATTTCAAATGAATTTCTGGTCAATATAAGAATTTATCCTTATTGTCTTAGCTTTCTAGAATGGTATAGTATGCCTTCATATGATGTGTGGAACTCAACTTATGGTCTTGGCAAGCAAAGGGTATTTTGGTCATTTGTGAATTACAGGTCATTTTAACCCATGTCCAAAACTCATACAAGGAGGCCTCAAATAAAAAAAATTACAACATAAAACTTGCTCCAAATGACATTTTGAGTCTAGAAAAGTGACCATGAGAGATTGGAAATGTCCATAGCACAAGGTTTCAAAATTGTTGAATTTAATGAAGAAAAATGGCTTAAAAAATGAGATTTTTCATATCTTGGCCAAATGATGCAAAATTATAGGTCATTTTGAATGGAAAGGGCATTTTAAAGACATTGGCTAAAGTGGAATTTTTAGTTTAGTTCATAATTTGATAGTTATCCATGGTTGCTTGAATTGAAAGTTACATAATCAACATCCAAGGGAATTTGCACAAGGGAAACTTCTCCAAGCTTCTAGGAAGTTCTAATCCCATCTATATATTCATGCAAGTTGGTTCATGCAAGGGTTGGTGCTCCCATTTGTTCAAAACCTCAATTTTCATTCATTTTCCCATTCTTGCATAAGCTTCTCAAACTCCCTCAATTTCTCACCAATCTTCACTATTCTTGATTGAGTCTTCATCATCATCACACAAGGATCAGAATCCACACTTTCATTTGTCAAATTGAGTAAGGAATTGAACCATTCACCATTATCATTCAAGAAGCATGAACTTTGGAAGTGAGTGATTCAAGGCCTTAGAACCACACTTGTTGCATACAGAAGTAATCACCAAGCCTACTGATCACATTCCCTTCATCACAAGCAGTTGGTTTGAAGATCTCAGCACCTGTATCAAGGAATTACACCAGGTTTGTTTTCTCTTCGTATAGCATGAATTAGTTAGGGTTAATAGGTTTTGATAGTGTAGAACGGTTAAGGTAGGGTAGAGGATGGTTTTGGATGAATTTGAGAAGATTTCATGAAGTTTGAGCATGATGTGTTAATTCTGTTGAGGCTCTTAACTCTTGGATTAAGGCACGAGAATGTTAGTAGAGTAGCATGCTATGATCATGAGGAAGTGTAGATCAGTTTAGGATGAATTTTGTGGAGAATTGGAGAGGTTTCATATCAGGTATTAATGGTGATTTCCCTCTGTTCCACCTATCGAATTAGCTGATTATTTGAGTTTCAAGGTAAACTATGGTTACAGACTTGTAGAGGGAAAGAAATGGAGGAATTTTGCTTTTCACATCGTGTGTTTTCATGGCGTGTGGAGGGAGAACAGAGGGAGAGAAGATCATGCATGGTTAGGGTTTTCTGAAACCCTAGGAGAGCTCAAGGTAGAAGACGATGGCTAGACCACACGATCCCAGCTTGACCTTTGACTAGAATTCCCATCCAACGGTCCACGTGCACTCTGAGAAACGGAGGGAAATTTTAAAAGATGAAACGCACCGTTTCATTTAAGTAGGGGAATTGGGCTCTGATGACTATTGGCACCCCCACACGCGCGAGGCCCAAATGTTTGAACTGGATTTCCTTACTTTTCTCACCCCTCCCCATTTATTCATTATATTTTCTTTTATTTTCTTTTCATTTTTCATTCATTTTTAAAAATTCATAATAAATGGAAAAAAAACATTATTTTTAATTCATTCTTTTTGCATATTTTTCTTTAGGATGTCTAGAAAATTATAAAAAATAAAAATTGCATTTTATTTTTTATTTGATATTTTTCCCATATTTTCTAAATAAATAACATTTTACATAATTTCATTTCATACATGATTTTGTTATTTTTTGTTCTATTAATTGCTTCAATATTTTTTGCCCATTCTTTTTAGGTTGTTTAGGTTAGACATTAAACTTGTAGATACAATTTAGTTCCCATTTTTAGAAATTAATTTTGGGTGTTTAGTTTAGGTGTGAATAATATGAACAAACTAGGGTTTTAGGTGATGACTTAGGAGAATCAATTCATTTCCCTTAGGACTTAGAGTTTGAATAGTTTAGCTATGGGACTATAGGGGCTATGGGTAGTTAGTAGATCCCCTAGAAAGAGTTAGGATTCCCCCTACTGCTATTAATGTACTGTATATCTGATTGACTGGTGTGGTGTGCCCTCTGGGGATTATTGCTTGTCTGTGTGGGTTTTGGGATTGTCTGGGGATTTGGGAGAGTTGAAGACTTGATGAGATGAAAGCCATTGAAGATCCAGAGATTGAGGACCAACTTCCAGAATTGAAGAAGAGATTCTTGCTAGCAAATGCTGAGGAGACTAGGGTTTAGGAGCTAGGCAGAGCTCTAGATTAGAAAGTGTTTCTCAAACATGGATTGCCTTGTCTGCATCCATTCTTCTCTGTGATTCAGAGTCTCTCTAAGACATTCACCCCCTTACTTTGGAAGGCTTGGTGATAGTGTCTAAGAGATAGAACTCTTGAGAGAAAATGTCTTTTGTGTTAGAAGCAGTCTGTTCACCACCTTTGGTAGTCAACTGATTGCTTAACACCCATTCACTCTTGTGACTAATCCCTCATCCCGGAGGTTTGAGCTTGAAGAAAAGCCATTGCAGATAGAAGACTGATGATGAAAGCCCTTATCTGAAGGCCATGAAGATGGATATTGATGCTTGTTGAAGCCTGTAACTGATTGGAGCTTACTTGGAGCCAGATGTTGATTCAGAGCTGCTGATGCTGTTTCTTTTGCTGTTGTATTTCATTTCTGATGTATTGATTAGTTTTCCTGACTGTATTGTTTGCTGTTTACCCTGTTGGGTTGAAAGTGAAGTCTGTTCACTTTTGCCTATTGCTTTCTAGGTTCGAGGTTGAGTGGGACTCCCTTGCCTCGCTTGTATTGTTGCATTCATGCATTTTACTGTATTACTGTATATATCTGATATTGTTTTTATCTCCATCTATTCCCTTAGGATCTCTGTTTCTCTCTGTGCAAGAGAGGAGCATGATAGACACTAGGTCTTAACCCATGCATGATAACATCAGGTTAGTTTGTTTCCCTTCGCAACCGTAGATCAGAGTTCTGTCTCTTTCTTTCTCAAAACAAACAGAAAAACACATAAAGATTTCAAACACAATAAAAGACACTTCTTCCGTAAAAGAATGTGAACTCATCAAAGTGTCATTTTTGTCCGCCGGGACTGTTGATCAGAAAACCTTTTTCAGAAGGAATAAAATCAACCAAGACAGACTTGTGTCGTACGTGGCCCGAACTACGTTTGCTCTGATCTTTCATGCTGTATGAAAGTACGTAGGCATAGGATGCGATATCCTAGCGAGCAACCTTCCCCTCCTTTCCCGTAGGTAGGCGAACTACGTTGACTCTGATTTCTCGTTCCAGACGGGAATACGTAGGCATAAAGTGCGATACTTTGTCGAGTCACTTTTATTTTTCTTTTAACCCTTGACCTATAGTTTAGATAGAATAACAATCCATACCCGAAAACAAGCGTGGATCCCGTCGAGTACGACGGACGTGAGGGGTGCTAATACCTTCCCCTTGCGTAACCGACTCCCGAACCCAGGTTTTGGTTGCGATGACCATACCTTTCCCGTGTTGTGCGAGGTTTACTCTGAGCGTTTCCTTTCCCTCCCGTGGGATAAATAACGCACGGTGGCGACTCTTCTGTTCAGCCGGCGCCGATTTTCGCAGTAGCGACAGTAAGGTTTAGGCGTGTCACGTGATGCTTTGGAGAGGATAAAAGTTTCTTTGTATATGTCAGATAAAGCGCGGGGAGTTCACGTAACGGAGGGATATATATATATATATATATATATATATATATATATATATATATATATATATATATATATATATATATATATATATATATATATATATATATATATATATATATATATATATATATATATATATATATATATATATATATATATATATATATATATATATATATATATATATATATATATATATATATATATATATATATATATATATATATATATATATATATATATATATATATATATATATATATATATATATATATATATATAAGAGCTTATTTTCCGAAATTAAACTTGCTTTAAATTGAAAATTTGAAAGAAAAAGTACAATTGGAAATGGGAAATGACAGGGAAAAGGGAAATAACGGTCCGCTCCCACACTATCTTAATCAGTGTCCTCACTGATTTGAAAGAATGCGGAAGAGAAAAATACAAAGGAAAGAAAAATAAAAAGACAAAAAATGAAAAATACTACTAGTCCCTTCCTCTTCCTCGATCTCTACCTCTACCTCTGGTTGTGCCGTCGCGTGCCGCGAGGTTCAAAGCTCCAGTGTGGAAGATGTAATCGCGGAGGCCGTCGACTCGCACAGTGAGGTTGGCCATGTCATCAGCTAGGCCGGAGTGGACGTCCTGGATCTGCTGCATAGTTTGCCTCATGTGACCGGTTTGTTCTCTCTGCCACGCTTCGAATTCTTCAGCCCGTCGGTTCTGCTGTTCCATCATAAGCATCATCTGATTCTGCTGTTCGATGCAGCGGAGGAGGGCCTCGGATGTGTCATCAGTGGCAGGACGGCGGCGGCGGCGCGAGGAAGGGCCTTCGGCAGCATTTTCTTGTGATGGCTCAGGCTGGTCGGCTCTATCTAACTCCTCTTGAACTTCATCCCTGGGCTCGTGGTCAGTATCCTGAGTTGGGGTAGCAGGGGCAGTGGTATCGAAGAGCCAGTTGGCTCTATCCTGCGGATGCATTCGGGTGCGTGAAGGCATGATGATGCTCTGGATAGTGCGGCCTCGCACTACCGGATGATATTTCCCATCTGCGCGAGATCTGATTAGGTGGGAGGCGCGACAGTGGTCGGTGTCTAGGAAGACAGGGGGCGTCTGGTGGAGGGTATGGAGGCGGTCGCCAAAGCCGAGGCCTAAGGCAATGGATGTGATGATGCCACCAAAATAGAAAGGTTTTGAGCCACGGTTGCAATTGGCTTGAATGTGAGCCAAGAGGAACGGGGCGGCATTAACAGGTTCCGAAGCGAACACGCAACGGAGGAAAAACAGCTCCTTCGAGTTGACCTTGTGGTTACTGTCACGAGCGAATATGGTGTTGCTCAACACGCGATGAAAGTAGCGGATTGTTGGGTTGTGGATGTGAGTAGCGTTCAGAGTGTCCCAACTTTCTGGAGTGGTGTCGGTCAGTTGGTTCCATAGAGGGAAAGCTTCTTGGTAGAACTGATCGGATATGCGGCGATGAGCATCGTCGCTGTGAGGGAACTGTAGAATGACGACGATGCGGTCTTGGGGGACTTGATATTCGGTGCCGAACAAGCGGAAGCAGGCGGCGCCGGTAAGCTGGTTGGTATCGCCGGGTGATGTTACGTACGCGAAGGAACTGAGAAACTCCAGTGTGAGTTGCTCGTAGGTGGGTTGGGGATTGGTGCAGAGATGCCAGATGCCGGTTCTCTGTAACATCCAAGTTATGCCATCCATAATTCCTAGTTCTGTCAGAGAATCCAGGTGAGCATACCGGGTCGGCTGAAGCGACCACTGATGGAAAGCTATGAAGTTGGTCTGCTGCCTTTCGCTGGTCTCGCCTTCTCGGAAAGTGACAGTGCTCAAGTCGGGGTTTGCACGATTTTTTCTGGCCATTTTCGTGAGAGAAGTGCAGAGGTTGAGAATAGGAAGTTTCTGAGGATGGTGAGGTATGGGAATGCAGAGGTTAATATATAATAGTGAATTTGAAGTTGAAATGGTGGAGGTTTAATGGGGGATTCAGAAGGTTTTTAGTGGGGTTTAATTGTGTGAAAGTGGGGAATTGGGAGAGTGAAGGTGGAGAGGTGCGTAACCTCTGTTTTGACAGAATTGGGGTTTTATTCGCGTGACGACCGTCAGGGGTGTGTAACGGTCGTAATACGCGTGACGACCGTCAGGGGAGTGTGACGACCGTCAGGGGAGTGTGACGACCGTCAGGGGAGTGTGACGACCGTCACATCATCAAATTCTACTGAAATGCAGAAATTCGCTTGTGGGGCGTTTTAACAGTGGAAAATATGATTTTTGAATTCTTTTGCAGTATGATAGACTGATTGTGAAATAGGAAATAACATGAAACATAATTAAGGGAGATACCAAAATGAAATTAAAATGACATTGAATCAAAAATGAGTTTAAAGTAATACAATATCCAAAAAGAAACAATTGCAAAATTAAATAATGTGAAACAATGTGAAATGCAGTAAACTAAAATTAAAGAGAAAACTAAAATATCACTCCTTTGGTTTCTTCAAGTTGTTGATCTGCTGAATAACGTCATCAAATTGGTCGCTAACTACGTCCATGTATGTAACGAAATCCATGTGAAGTTGCGTTAATTCCTCTTTTATAGTGGTTACTTCCAGCTTGAGGTCGTCCATAGTTCTCAGAACAGTGTCCAACTTGTCCGTGTCTTGTTCAGGAGTGGGGTCAGGAAAGTTATGGTAGTTAGGAGGGGTTTCAGAATCTATCTCCACTTCGGACTCATAATCTTGGTAGTACAAATAGTCATGTGCTTCTGATATTTGATCACTGTCATACATGTAAGCCTGGGGTGTGGAGTGAGGTGATGGGGGTCCCATAGGCTCGTCCAATTCATAAAGCCAATTGTTCTTATTGTGGATACTTGTTAGCTCGTGGTTGGGCAATGTGAAAAGGTGGACAGGTTGATCAGCTATGAGGTATTCGTAGGCTCCTGGTCCTAAGGTACCCAAGATACGTCTGTTGAAGCAGAACTGGATGTCCATTGATCTAAGGTTGCCGAAACAAATGGCTTTGTTCAGGTAATACCTCAGGCCAATTTCGTGGGAAATCATGGTGACTAAGCCTCCTATTAAAATGGGTGAGTGCGGTTCCTAATTAAGGCGTGTGAATGCCCTCATCATAAAAGGGACAACATTTATAGGGCGGCCTTGTGAAGCACAGAGAAAGATGAACAACTCTTCCTTTGAGATTGTTGTAATGCTTTCCTCCTTCCCAAAGAGGGTATGGGCTAAAATCTTATGGAAATAAAAGAGGGCTGAATTGTGTATCTCGTTGTTGTGCATGTCATTCGGTTCAGGGTGATAGTTATCGGTGATGGTACCCCAGAATTGTTCTAACTCGAGATCAATATCCTCTTCAGTGGTGGTAAACACAAAAGGTCCACTAGGGAAGCCTAGGATATTAGCTAACAATGTACGATTGTGTGTTTGGTCCATTCTAAACATTCTAAAGGTTATCAGCTCTTTAGTGGATCCATAGCCATGTTTGGGTAAGTAACTTAAGGAGCTAAGGAATTCGAACGTGAGTTCGCGGTAGGTAGCAAATCGGGTCTTTAGAGCAGTTTGCTCCCAGCCTAATTGGTTAAATAAATACTGAATGCTATCGTGGATTCCTAGCTTGTCCATGATGGGTCTATCGTAGTACAGAGTCGAAGCAAAGCTTCTCTGAGTCAGTGCCTCAAATCTGGCCTTATGAGCTAGTCCTCTAAATACAACAGTCGTAACGTCGATGTCAGCCATACGTTAGTCGGATAAAAACGGGAGAAAAATAAAACGACTTTAAAATCCTTGAAAAGTTAAAATCACATTCACTCAGATCATATTTTTAAGAAGCAAAGGGTGATGAAAGAAAAAAAAATAAAATAAATAGTAGAAAAATAAGAAAATAAAAATTTATAGAAATTATAAGTTAAAAGGAAAACATAGTTTTAATAAATTTAGATGGGATAAATTGGGTTGCCTCCCAATTAGCGCTGTCTTTAACGTCAGAAGCCTGACGATAGCTTGGCTATAAGCTATTTGGGAAGCTCGAGCAATTTCATATTGCTCACGTGGTTGCTATGTTCATTTTGATTATAATGCTTCAAACGTTGTCCGTTTACTATAAACGGTACGTTGATTTGATTCCTGATTTCAACAGCCCCACTCTTTAGGACTTTGGTGACCTCAAAGGGTCCAGACCATCTAGATTTTAATTTTCCAGGGAAAAGTTTTAATCTGGAGTTGAATAGGAGCATGATGTCTCCCACACTGAATTGTTTCTGGATCGAACGTTTATCATGCCATTTCTTGGTTCTTTCTTTGTAGATACGTGCATTCTCGTATGCATCCAATCTGAGCTCTTCCAATTCATGAAGGTTCAGGATTCGTTTCTCTTCTGCTGCAGTGTAGTTGAAGTTTAGCGTCTTAATGCCCCATAAGGCTTTATGCTCTAATTCTACCGGCAGGTGACATGATTTTCCCTAAACTAGTTTAAATGGTGTGGTACCTATTGGTGTCTTAAAGGCGGTCCTATAATCCCATAAAGCTTCGTTCAACTTTGATGACCAATCTTTCCTGGAGGTTGCGACAGTCTTTTCTAAAATTTGCTTTATTTCTCTGTTCGAAACCTCCACTTGTCCACTAGTTTGTGGATGATACGGTGTAGCTACGCGGTGTTTGACTCCGTATTTAGAGAGGAGTTTGTCAAAGATCCGCGATATGAAGTGCGAACCACCGTCACTAATGACGAGTCTGGGTACACCGAATCTAGGAAAGATTGTGTTTCTAAAGAGTTTGACGACTACTCGCGTGTCATTTGTTGGAGCGGAAACAACCTCTATCCATTTAGATACATAATCGACAGCGACGAGTATATATTTGTTTCCAAAAGAAGACGGGAAAGGTCCCATGAAGTCTATTCCCTAGACGTCAAAGATTTTTACTTCTAAAATTCCTTTCTGAGGCATTTCATCGCGTCGTGAGATGTTTCCAGTGCGTTGGCACCGGTCGCATTTTTGTACAGCGATATGGACATCCTTCTAGAGGCTGGGCAAAAATAGGCCAGATTGTAGAATTTTAGCACACGTCTTTGAAGTGCTAGCATGACCACCATAAGGTGTTGAATGGCATTGGGAAATGATGTCTTCTATTTCTTCCTCTGGGACACAGCGACGGTATAAGTTGTCGACGCCTCATTTGGAGAGTAGAGGTTCGTTCTAGTAGTAATGCTTTAAGTCGTGGAAGAATTTCTTCTTTTGTTGATATTAGGTCCGGTGGAAGCATGCCTGCGGCCAAGTAATTAACGATGTCGGCAAACCAAGGCAAAGTGGCTTGGGCATAGACAGCTTCCATGGCTTTTTCCAGTTCAGGTTCTTCCAAAGTTGAGTTGGATATATCGCTTTCCAATTTGGCTATCAGACGTTCGTACGGAAAGTCGTCATTGATAGGCACTGGTTCTTGTTTAATGCCCTCTATACGGGATAAGTGATCTGCAACTACGTTCTCGGTCCGCTTCTTATCTTTAATTTCTAAGTCGAACTCTTGTAATAATAGGATCCATCTCAATAATCTTGGTTTGGCGTCCTTTTTGCTTATTAGGTACCTAATGGCAGCGTGATCTGTGTATATGATTATTTTGGCTCCTACCAAGTAGGAACGCAATTTGTCAAGAGCAAACACGACTGCTAGAAGTTCCTTTTCCGTTGTGGTGTAGTTCATTTGGGTAGGGTCTAAAGTTCTACTGGCGTAGTAGATAGCGTGAAGCTTCTTGTCTTTCCTTTGTCCTAGAACTGCGCCTACATCGTAATCACTCGCATCGTACATGATTTCGAATGGTAGTCGCCAATCTGGGGGTTGCATGATTGGTGCGGTGATAAGTGCTGACTTTAGAGTTTCGAATGCTTCTAAGAATTCTTTGTCGAAGATGAACTCGACATCTTTCATTAATAAACCTGTAAGAGGTTTTGTGATTTTCAAGAAATCCTTTATGAATCTTCGGTAGAATCCAGCGTGTCCTAAGAAGCTTCGTATTTCTTGTACGGTTTTCGGAGGTTGAAGATCCTTTATGATCTCTATTTTAGCTTTGTCAACTTCAATCCCTTTTTTAGATATGACGTGTCCTAAAACGATGCCTTGTCGGACAATGAAATGACATTTCTCCTAATTAAGGACAAGGTTCACTTTAGCGCATCTCTTGAGTACCATTTCTAGATTTGACAGACAACTTTCAAAACTTTTTCTGCATACAGAGAAGTCATCCATGAACACCTACATGATGTTGTCTATGTAATCCGCAAAGATTGCCATCATGCATCTTTGGAAGGTTGCTGGAGCATTGCACAATCCGAACGGCATTCGGCGGTAAGCAAAAGTACCATAGGGACAGGTGAATGTCGTCTTTTCTTGGTCATCGGGGTGAATAAGAATTTGAAAGAATCCCGAATAACCATCTAGATAGCAGAAGTACGAATGTTTTGTTAGTCTTTCCAACATCAGGTCTATGAAAGGTAAATGGAAGTGATCTTTCCGAGCTGCCTTGTTCAGTTTTCTGTAATCGATACACATCCTGTTTCCAGTCACAACTCTTTGGGTTATCGATTCACCTTTTGCATTCTTCACTACAGTAACGCCTCCTTTCTTTGGTACTACATGTACTGGGCTGACCCATTGGCTGTCGGAGATCGGGTATATGATTCCTGCGTCTAGTAACTTTTTCACCTCGTCTTTGACTACAGTGCTTAGGATCGGGTTTATCCTTCTCTGATGTTCTCTTGAAGTTTTGCAGTCTTCCTCTAGCATGATACGGTGCATACAGATGGAAGGACTTATGCCTTTTAGATCGCTTATATTATAGCCTAACGCAGTTGGGTATTTCCTTAGGACTTCTAATAATTGCTCAGTTTCTGACTGTCCTAAATTAGCGTTGACTATTACTGGTCTTTTGAATTTTGTATCTAGGAATTCGTACCTGAGGGTTTTAGGTAGTTCTTTAAGTTCTAAAGCTGGGTTTTTCGGACCTAGCATGTGATTTGGAGTGAGTGCTAAGATCTCGCTCAGACTATCATCTTTGTATGGTGCACGCCAGTTGTCGTCTTCATGAATAGCAGGGATCTAGATTTTCATGATTTCAGAATATGTAATTTCTTCCTTCTCTAATTCTCGTATGCATTCGTCAATGACATCTACTATATAGCATGTGTCATCTATAGCTGGTGCCTTCAAGAACTTAGTAAGGATGAACTCTATCTTTTCTTCTCCTACTTCTAATGTTAGCCTTCCTTTCTTTACGTCTATGGTAGCTCTAGCTGTCGCTAGGAACGGTCTTCCTAGGATAATTGGGGTAACAGAGTCCTCTTTGATGTCCATGATTATGAAGTCGGTTGGGATATAGAATTGGCCTATGCATACTGGAACGTTTTCCAGTACACCGACGGGATATTTGACTGATCGGTCAGCCAATTGCACAGACATTTTAGTCGGTCTTAGTTCTCCCATATTCAGCTTTTTGCATATAGATAAAGGCATGACACTTATATTGGCTCCTAGATCGCATAGAGCTTTGTCTATAACGAACTTTCCTATGACGCAAGGTATGGAGAAACTACCTGAGTCTTTTAGTTTGGAAGGCATGTTGTTTTGAATGATTGCGCTACATTTGGAAGTAAGTGTCACTGTCTCGTTATCCTTTATTTTCCTTTTATTCGACAAGATTTCTTTAAGAAACTTAGCGTATGACGGCATTTGAGTTATCGCTTCTGTGAACGGAATAGTGATGTTTAGTTGTTTCAGGAGTTCAACAAATTTCTTAAATTGTCCTGAAGTTTGGAGTTTATTAATCTTTGAGGATAAGGGATAAGTGGTTTATATGGCGCTGGAGGCACATATGAGTTTTCATCTTTGGCGGCCTTTTGCTCGTCAGATTCCTTCTTTTCTGTTTCAGACTCCTTTTCTGTTGGTTTATCAGATTTCTGATGCATTACTAAATCTTCATTCCTAGGATCTGTAGGGCCTTCCAATTCTTTTCCACTTCTCAATATAACAGCGTTTGTGTGGCCTTTCGGATTAGGTTCTGGCTGGCCTGGAAATGTTCCAGCTGGGGCAGCTGCAGAGGCTTGTTGTTGAGCCACTTGTGATATTTGCGTTTCGAGCATCTTATTGTGGGTGGCTAAAGCGTCTACTTTTCCGGTCAGCTGTTTAATTTGCTCGCTAGTGTGTATGTTTTGATTCAGGAATTCTTTATTTGTTTGAGCTTGAGTAGCTATGAATTTTTCCATCATCACTTCGAGGTTTGATTTCCTAGGGGCAGTCTGGGCAGCAGCGGCTGGTTTCTGATATCCTGGCGGAGCAGCGGGTGCTTGCAAGGCATTATCGTTCTTGTAGGAAAAGTTTGGGTGGTTCCTCCATCCTGGGTTGTAAGTATTTGCGTAAGGATTTCCTTGAGCATAGTTAACTTGGTCTGGTGGGGTTCCTGCCAATAATGGGCACTCGGGCGCATTATGAATGGCGATTCCGCATAACTCGCAGTTTGGAGTTACAGCAACTACGGTTGCAGTTGGAGTAACGGTCAGACTGTCGATTTTTTGCGCTAGAGCATCTACCTTAGCGTTGAATTTTTCAAGGCTGTTGATCTCGTACATCCCACCTTTCGCTGCGGGTTTCTCTGCTGGAGTTTGTTCACCTCCCCATTGACAGTGGTTCTGAGACATGTTTTCAATAAGTTGATAGGCTTCGTCGTATGGCTTATCCATAAGTGCACCGCCTGCGGCGGCGTCTACCGTTAATCTGGTGTTATACAGAATCCCATTGTAGAAAGTATGGATCGTCACCCAGTCTTCTAAACCGTGGTGAGGACATGCTCTCATCATATCTTTGAACCTTTCCCACGCTTCGTAGAGAGATTCAGTATCTTTTTGTCGAAATCCGTTGATTTGAGCTCTAAGCATAGCAGTTTTGCTTGGCGGGAAGTATCTCGCTAAGAAAACGTTCTTCAACTGTTCCCACGTTGTAACGGAGTTGGATGGTAAGGATTGTAACCATGTCCAAGCTCTATCTCTAAGAGAGAAAGGAAAAAGATGAAGTCTTATTGCGTCTGGAGTTACTCCATTTGCCTTCACTGTGTCTGCGTATTGCAAAAACTTCGTTAAGTGTTTGTTCGGATCCTCAGTTGCATTTCCTGAGAATTGATTTTGTTGTACAACTGACAGCAATGACGGTTTTAGTTCGAAATTGTTTCGATTTATAACTGGGGCAACAATGCTACTTCGAGGTTCCAACTGAGAGGGTGTAGTGTAGCCCTTTAGCGGTTTGTTCTGAGGTCCGTCAACCATCTTTGCTTCTTCAACAGGAGGATGAGCTAGAAGATCAGGAATATTGTGTTTTTGTTTATATTCGATGATGCGCCTTCTTAAATGTAAGAAGCGCTCTAGTTCGGCGATTGTAGGTTGTAAGATGTCGCCTTGTGAGCGAGTACTTGGCATACAATCGAAGAACGAGTAGAGGGAGAGAGAATATTTAACCTAGTCTATACTGTGTAACAAAGGATTACACTATTGACTAAACAGGTCCCCGGCAACGGCGCCAAAAACTTGATCGCGACTTTCTATGTCTAACTCAATTAACTACAAGTGCACAGTCTATCGTGTAGTAATAATAGATATCGATCCCACAGGGACTCATAATCAAACTAGTATTTTCGGGTGTTACTGTGTTTAGCTAGGTTGGTAATGTTTTAGGGGAATAAAAGCAAAATAAGTGCGTAAACTATAAGGGAACTAAAGCGTTATATAAGGTATAAATGCTTGAATCGGTATGTAATATGTTAGTTCTTCAGGGATTCTACAGGTCACCGGTGTCTTTAGGTTTTCAAAAATAGTTTAAGAAGAAAATGAAGGTTTAAAGACCTTTGTCTCACGATGGTTGTTGACGCTAGTCGTAACTCTAAGGCGGAACGTATGCTGTCGTTATCCCGTTCGGGGTTAAAGTTACTTTTTGAAAACTATTAAGTTCTAATTCCTTTTAAAGCGTTGTCGCTGTTTTTAAAATGAATGCTTAGTTTTTACTATCTGGACTTAACCTCAGCTGTCGCTTGTTGGTCCGTACCTTTATGAATTTCCCACTGTCGTGGCAAAACTACTGTAAATAATTTCTCGCTGTCGCGACGAAGGTTTATTTAGAAAAATCGATTTAAAAACTGAAGCCATAAATAAGTTTTGAAAAGGAAGGTATACACCGGTTAATTATAGAATCCCATCATATTACTTATTACATACCGATTACTTAAGATTTAGCCGAACATGGAATATAAATTAACAACACGTAAATAATGGCAGAAAACAATAATATGCATCATAATGGGAAATAGAAATCAATTAACGATTAAAATAAGAACATGTAAACAATTCGATTGGCTTTTGGGAAATCCTCCGATATGACGGCAGGATTTAGTCTTTATGCCAATTACTCGTACAGAATAAAATTTGGAAAGTAAAACAACAATTGCAAGGAAAGAAAGAAAAAGGAAACAAAATAAAGATAAGAAAATGGGAAACTGAAAATTGCTCTGAAAGTAAATTGGCAGCACTTCGTCTCTTCAATGCGGCTCTCCTTTTCTGGTACCAGCTCCCTCCTTTTATAGATGGGATTTTCAACGGTTTATTTCTTCAGGAAGTGGGAATGATATCAGAAAATATAGGAGTTAGTGGTCCACTCCTTTTTGGCATTTTCAGCACTTCACAGCACGTGCAGAAAATATGCATTTTAACTCCATGACGGTCGTCATAGACCTGTGACGGTCGTCACACGTATGACGGTCATCACACCCTTGTGACGGTCGCCATATCTGCAGAACTCGTTTTTGCTGCTTTTTGGCCTGATTTTCACCTGTAAATGCTTGTTTTCTTCATCTTGCTCCATTTGAGCATGGACTTTGGATACCTACAAAATACTGGACAAATAGTGTGGAAATATTCGAAATCGGAGTGAAAACGGTCTTTGATTAGTAGAAAAGTATGTCATTATATATATACGATTTCGCGTTATCACTGATCATGAAATGAGTTCTAAGAATGATGTTTTATGATGCTTGAGTGTAAGAAATTGCTGATACACAAGCAAAAGAATAAAAGAACAAAACAACGAGTAACCACTCACTGGGAACACATATACACTGGGGAGGGATCCAAAGCATACCAACCAATAGTTCAGGCATGGCTAATGAAGGTACTTCAAGGGGATCCTCCATACAGGAGACAGGGGATAAAAAAACTTCCCCGGGGAAGACAAATCTCCATTGCGTAAATGTAAATCCAGTCGGAAGATGCATCATAAGAGACAAGGATAAAAAGTCACACAGGGGAACGAAAGTCAACAGACTCGGACTCCAACTGGGGATTCAAAAGACAAGAGACACGGTCCCTATTGGGGAACAAACCAAATAGAGACTTTCCTTTCAATGAAGAGTTCAATCGGGATCTTCAGGAAAAGACTAGAAATAAGACCAGACTCACCAGGGATGCTAGTGACTACTAGACATCCAAGACCTGCTGGGGACATCTAGGGATGTTGGTCACAACCAACTATCCTAAAAAGCACAGAGACCGCCCTGTCAATAATCATTGGCCTTTAAACGTTTCCAGTAACCACTGGTCTTTCCCAGGGATCGGTGACAACCAAACTACATGCCAATACAATTAGAATTATTAATCAGTAACCACTAGACTTACAGGGAAAACAGATGTGGGTTACAACCATATAACAATTGGGTTTCAAACAGTTCCAGTAACTACTGGACTTCATGGGGAGATGTTGGTAACAACTAACAATCAAAGAACACAACAGAGTTGGATGAAATTGCCAATAACCATTGGACTTAACAATGCCAGTAACTACTGGACTTTCTTGGGGATTGGTGACAACCAAATATCCAAAAATGCTGGAGACGTTGGTAACAACCAACCATCCTAAGATTCACTGGGGATGTTGGTAACAACCAACCATCCTAAGATCAGGATTAGGTGAACATTTCCAATAACCATTGGTCTTTAAATGAAGCTAGTGACGACTAGACTTAACGGACAAGTGACGACTAGATTGATGATACCAATAACAATTGGGTTTAAGCAAAGATTTCTAGTAACAACTAGACTTCAAATAGACTAGTAACGACCAAATTAACAATATCAATAACAATTGGATTTTAAGCAATGCCACTAACTGCTAGACTTCCTGGGGAATGCTAGTAACGACTAGACTTCCAAGAGGATATGGTGACAACCAAATTAGCGATACCAATAACGATTGGATTTTATAATGATTGCTAGTGGCAACTAGACTTCAAAAGGGGGAATCTAGATATGACCAGACAAGCTAGAAAAAAAGGGGGACAGTAGAAACTAGACTTCTCGGTGAATCCAGAAGGAAATAAAATCTTCGCTAGAGACTAAACCAAAACAGAGAATTTCCTTATAGCGAAGAGTTCAAACGGGACCTTCAGGAAACAACTGGAGGTGTAGGTGACAGACCAAAACATCCTAAGATGCATTAGGAATGTTGGTAACAACCAAACATCCTGAGATTTACCGGGTGAATATTGCCAATAACCATTGGGATTTTAAACGGATTTGGTAATGACCAAAATCGGGATACCAATGACAATTTGACTTTAAATAATGCCAGTCAAGACACTACTAGACTTTCAAATAGATGTGGTAACAACCAAATCGACAATATCAATAACAATTGGATTTCATATAGAACGCCAGTCATAACATTACTGGACTTCAAATGGTAACGACCAAATCTGAAATACCAATAACAATTGGATTTTGAGCAATGCTAGTGACTACTAGACTTTCCGGGGATAAGTATTTATTACAATAATACCTAAGCCGGATAACTTGACAAAGTTGAGGTAACAACTAAAGGGTAAGCCCGTGACAACAGGTCTGAAGCAAAGGAGTTTGGTAATGACCAAAAGATCTCAAGATGATATTCAGTAACAACTAGGGAAGGAACACCCGACAGATACTTAACAAAGAAGATCATTCAACTGGATCGCAATGGCCACAACCAAAACAAACCAAAATAAAAGGTATGCTGAGAAATGCATATGCCAAAGGTATGATGCAAATGCAATGCCGAACGACTCTGCAGGAGAAGGAAACAAAAGATAGATCTCGATCTATCACACCAGAGGAAAAAAGAATCACACTGAACCCCAACGCTAGAGAATGTTCTTAATCCTCTGGAAAAGGAACGATCCCTGTTCTTGCAAATTTGTTGGGGAGAAGTCACAACTTCAATACAACGGACAAAATAACTAATTAGAGATATTGAAACTTTATAGTGCAGCGACGCGGCGAAAGTTATCTCTATAGACCCCATATTGTCGAAATGATGGTATCAAGGTTTCAACTGTTCTGTCCTTATGAGGAGAGTCAAATTTTACACCTGTTGCACCCCAAAATTTGCCCAACCTTTTCTTAACTTGGTTTATGTTTCATTTCTTTCTAGCATTTGTATTGCATAGCATTTTTCATTGAACATGGGATCAAGAGATTTTTCATAGCAAGAGGAGTCTACTCAGATGGTTGAGCCTAAGCAAGGGGTGTTGCTCAAGGTTGAATGGTCATCTAGAAGTGGGCATTGGTCTTGTGAAAGGATTGATGGATGTATGTGGGTCAACTTCTAACTTGGAGGCCAGTTCAAGATCATCAGGGGATTGTGAATTCATGGTTATAGATATAAAGTGTTGAGAGATATCATTGAGTGCTTTGAGAGCCATGTGGAGCTTATTCAAGTTGTTGTGTGAGGTGGAACAAGCCACAGCCAAAGGTGTTGCAATTAGGGTTTCCATCTGGCTAATCCTAAGTCAATTGTGAAATTGGAGGAGATTAAAACTTAATTCCAAATCTCTATGGTCATGGGATGTTGTTTTACGATATATGAGATATCATTTCAAGTTCAATTCATCAAGAATCAAGAGTGTGAGAAGTTACTCAATCAGGGTACTCAGGGTAAAATCCCCTATTTAGTGCCTAACTTCAAGACAACCTATCTGAAGATACAAGTTTCATCTCAACTTTTGACCAATATGAAACTTGTATAGCATGTTCTTAGCTTTCTTTTGAGTACTAGAAGTCCTTGTTTGGATTTATAGAACTCAAGTTATGATCCAGACAAGTTACAGGTCATCAGATGAATGTGATTTTGGTCAACAAAAGTCAACCAACTTCCAATCCATTTTGACCTAGAAGGATGTTTCTACTCATCTTTTGGCCAACATGAAAGTTGTAAGTTTTGGTCTTAGCTTTCTAAAAAGTACTAGAAGTATTTCATCTGATTTGTAGAACTCAAGTTATGAGGTTTGCAATCAAGGGTATTTTGGGAAAGTGAGATTATAGGTCATAAAATTATAGGTCCATTTCACCAACTTGCACACTTCAAATGAAGATCTTTCCAATATCAAACTTGCTCCAAATGGTGTTATTTGTTTAACCAAGCATTGAGAAGTCATGGATTAGGCTTGGAATGAAGACTTGATGGGTGAATTTTCATGGAAGAAAGCTTAAAAGGGCAAAATGGGAATTAATTCAGTTTTGATCAATTTTGTGCAAATAGGTACATATTTTGAGTGCAAATCATGTTTTAAACACATTGGCAATTTTAGAATTTGAGTTTGAGGTGTTTTAGTGATCCATTTCCAAGTTTACTTCATCATGAAGTCACACAACAAACATCAACCATTGAGATTAAACAAGGGGTTAATCTAAGCCATTCACACTCCATGTGTTACCAGCAAGCATTTTGAAGTAATTTGGAGCCAAATTGGTGAGATTTTTGTGCACATGAGTGAGCTCCAAAGTCAATTCCATGGATTTTTCAATTGGGCTGTTAGAGGCTGAGATTGGGCTTTATTTCTATCAAGATCCATCACATATAAGATTTTGATCATTCACAAATCATCAGAACTGGAAATTGGAGGCAAATTGCTCAAGAACAACTTTGAAAAAGTGGTGAAAATTTGAAATTCAAAATTGAAGATACAAGCCATTTCAAGCCAAATTGTGAATTGCAAAAGCTCTATTGAAGATCACTGAACGATTCTGGACATTTTTCTACAAGCTTAAGCTCCAATTGAAGGCTCAGTGGAAGTTCTCCACTAGGTATTTACAATTCAACCTTACACTCTGGATATGCATTGATTTATTGCCATTTTTACATATTTAAGACCTAGAAAACATGTAGATCATTAATATGTAAAACGAACTGGCATTTGTGTTGATTGTTGGATGAAGCTCAAAAATGTTTGGATCTATTTTGGCTTGTTCTTGCTTGTTTTTGTTTTTGTTTTTGCTTGATCTGTAACCTACATAACCTCTAGATGATGTTTGAACCAAATTGAGTGAGTTTTGATGAACTTTTGATTTTGGTGCAGAATCTTGTTTGATTTGGTTTGAGTTTATTATGCATGATCAAATATTTTTGATCTTGGATTTGAGATCCTCGTGATCTCGAGATGAATTTTGATATAAGATTCGTCTAAAACGGTTGAGTTTTGAGTTGGCCGTGTGTTGTTGTTGGTTCACGGTGGCCGGAGCTCATGAGGAAGATGACTGGAGCATTTCCGGCCACCTCTGGTTTCCCTCCATGTTTTTGTGAAGAAGATGATGATGTGTCATCTTATGAGGCGTGTGATTGGCTTAACTTTGTGTTCAACGCTTGTGATTAAGACTCACGGTAGTCTTCGTTTGACCTGATGTGTGGAATTGCTTTTGAACTCCTCACTAATGTGCTGGCACCTTCGTGGCCTCTTGATTTGCTTACCAATTAATCATGCGTGCTAGATTGAATTCCATGATGCACCATAGTTGACTGTGCCACACTTGAGTGCCAGGTTTTTTATTTTAGTTTTGATTTTCTGATTGGGCTTATTGCACGCTTGTTGTTCGCACCCCCTGATGGGCCCAGTCTCTTGTTTGCACTTCACTGTCTTGCTATTTGAACCACATGTTTTCCTATTTCTTTTTATTTTCTTGTTTTTTTATTTTTCTTTTATTCTGTTTCAATTTAAATCATATAAAATAGCTCCAATGATTTAAAAAATCACCAAAAATATTTTTTATAAACTTTGAGATGTCTAATATTTTTTTGGATATTTTTATTTTATTTTTCAGTTTTATTTTCAATTAAAAAAAGAATTAAATATTGGAGTGGTTTTAAATGGTTTAAATTGTAACTTTGTTTACTCTTGCATTTTTTTCTCTTCTTCCTTTTTGGTCCAATGATTGAAAATTGATCCTCATCTCAAGGGTGAGTTGATCAATTTTTGAGGACCATTTTGCCTCTGGTTGTTGACTTTTGGGTTGACTTTTGTGGCTTTTCTTTTTGTCTTTGTTTCTCCCATTTCAAAGTGGTACATCTAAATGAATCTTTTCTTTTGATGGTGATTTGAGGGAATATTTGTCTTGATCTTTTGGCCTCTGGTTTCCAACATGTCTAGCTTCTTTGTGTATTTTATTTGGTATTTTTTGAGCCTTTTTCCTATTTTTGAGGTGACTTGCAAGTTAGGCCATTTCATAGGACAGCTCACACAAGTGCATGACCTGGTTTGAATTGGAAATGACCTTTGTGGATCCAATAAATTTTCAACTATTCTTGTTTCACATTTTAGACATGTTGAGCTTGCTGTATGTTCATTTTTAGGTCAAAATTATGTTCATTACTTGTTGATTGATGCCTTTCTTTTTGAGCTTTCAACTTGAACTCCTAAGTGGAGTGTGCTTGCTTCCTTTGTGCTCTTTCTTGCATTTCTTCTTGATTTGTTTTGATTTTTCTTTTGAGCTTTCTTCTCTTCATCTCCCTTCTGTCCAATGACCTTGGAGTGTCATTTATGGTAGCTTGGTCCCTCCTTAGGAGGAACTTGAAGCTTGCCTAAAGTGATGAATCCATGAGGACTTGTTCTTTATGTTTTTGTCATTTGTTTGTTTGCTCTTGATGCATCTTTCTTCTTTTATTTTCTTGCATTTCCATATGCATGCTTGGTTGAGATGAGCTTGTGGTGGCTACTTCCCCACACTATTTTCCTCCCACTATCATTCTACTATTCTATGTGTGTATCCTTTCATTTGCATATGCATTCTTCTTCTTCTTCTTCTTCTTCTTCTTCTTCTTCTTCTTCTTCTTCTTCTTCTTCTTCTTCTTCTTCTTCTTCTTTTTCTTTTGCTTTTCTTTGCCATGCTCCCCATAAATTCTTTAACCTCTTGAAGTTATGATAGACATTAAGGTGCCTAACTATGCATGATAACATTAGGTAGTTCCCTTTTTCAAACTCAACTTTAGGTCCACTTTGCATGATAACTTTTAAGATTGATTAATCTCCCATTAGTGTGCCTTCTTCTCTTCTCTTCTTCAAACAATCTTAACATACTTAATAAGGATAATGAATGTTCTTCCATGAACCTTATACTTGGGAAATGGTGATTGAGGGGCCTCCTCTCAATTTCCTAGAGTGTTTAGTATACGTCCTTAGGACGATATGCGACGCATTCGATCCTAGGTTTTAGACTTTAGTACAACATACATTATAAACACTTAAATTCAAAACACTTCTCTAAAAAACACAAAAACACTTCAAACCCTTTTCACCCTTTGGGGTTCTTAATCAAGGAAAATCTTTTCAGATAAAAGAGTGTCGTTAACTCTTAGTTCTACAGCAAACGGTAATGCCTAAGTGTCCAATGGTCGAGTTGCATACACCAACTGCTAGAACTACTTGTTAGCCCTACTCGGGCCTAAAAAACGTTTGAACCAACATGTGGTCCTTTTAGCCCGAACTAAGTTTGCTCTGATCTCTCATACCAGATGAAAGTACGTAGGCACAAGACGCGATGTCTTGGCGAACAACCTTCCCCTTTCTCTACCCGAAGTTAGCCGAACTACGTTGACTCTGACTTTCCCATTGCACGAGGGAGTATGTAGGCATAGAGCGGCGATGCTCTGCCGAGTCGTTTTTTGTTTCTTTTTCTTTTGTCCTTAAGCCTTTAGCTAGATAGTTTTAACACACCCTTTTAGATAGACAACAATGCGTGGATCCCGTCGAGTACGACAGACGTGAGGGATGCTAATACCTTTCCTTTGCATCACCGACTCCCGAATCCAGACATGGTTGCGACGACCTTGTATTTCCCTTTTTCTTTAGGGTTTTTCGATCGTTTCCTTTCCCTCTCTTTGGGATAAATAACAAAAGTGGAGACTCTTCTGTTTTTTCCGCCGGTTGTTTTTCGTAGTTGCGACAGCTGGCGACTCTGCTGGGGACAGGAATATCCCCTATGCGAGTCAATCCTAGCGCTTATCTGTTTATCTTTGGGTGTTGTATATATGTGCTTTATTTGCTTTCACATTTTACTTTCCCGCATTTATTTTCTGCATCATATATCATTTGCGCTGTGCTGTGGGAATGGGGAGTTCTGATGAGTGATAAGCTAGACCCAGGCTTTAGTACATACCTAGCATTAGTAGTGGAGATTAGTGGGGGGCCTGTTTGCTTAGCAGATACAGTTCCCCATGAAATTCACACTCAGACGAGATTCTCTTTGATGGCTTCCCAACTGGCCCTTAGGGCTCGGCGGGAGGTTGGATCTGAGGATTGTCGACTCTGGGAACTGATCATCTGTGAGTCAGTTAAGTGAGGCCTCTTCAGGAGATAATGATGCCAAACCAGAAATGGTGAACATATTATCATTTCTTGAAAGTCTGTGACACTGACAAACGCATAGGATGCCATACCGTATCAGAGAATAGGTCCATACCTGTGAGTGGGACTGGGGTTATGCAGGAAACTTTTACCTTCAGATTACCCGGTTTTCTCTGCAGTTTGAATCTGGATTATTGGTATTAGTTGGTTTCTATCGGAGTAATGCTATGTTCTTGCTGAAGTGGAGCTTTGATCTTCCTCAGTCTACAACACAGCGGTCTCGATCCCTTTTTTGTTACATTAGCATTTTGCATCTAGCATTGTTTGCATTTGCATTTCATTTTTGCATATCCATCTTCAGCCGAAACAAGGAGCTTACCCGTCTTTTTTCTGCTTCGTCAGTTGATTTCCCGACATTCGTATTGGATTTGAGTTAGCTTCTGGAAGGATCATGAACTCAGGAGAGCAGAACTTGGTTGTGACGAGGGCAGAGTTTGGGTTGATGAAGAATCAGTTGAGTCAACTCGTGGAAACCATGTCAGCTATGACTAGAGGAGATGCCGTTATTCAGAGGACTCCAGTGAACCATGTTGCTCAAGCTCAGCATGTGCCGATTCCTGTCGAAGAGCATCCCATTGTCAGAGATGGAGATTCTTCTTCTCTCTATGACACAGAATATCATAGTTTCACATTCTTTGTGCTAGATTCTCAGAGGACTGTTGCAAAGGCTAATGCGGAAGACCCGCAGACTGTTGAATTTATGGGAAAATGTCAACTGTTGGAGGAAAAGCTTGATGCCTTGATGAGTCAGGATACTCATGATCTGAATGCTTCGAGCATGTGTTTGGTGCCAGGTCTTGTGATGCCGCCGAAGTTTAAAAAGCCAAATTTTGAGAAGTTCGAAGGGGATAGTTGTCCGAGGCAGCATCTGGTAATATTTTGTAGGAAATTGACTTCACATGTTCACAATGATCAGCTTATGATTCACTGCTTTTAGGATAGTCTGAGTGGAGCATCATTGAGTTGGTATATGCAGTTAGAGAGTGGTTGTATCCGATCATGGTCAGATCTAGCCAATGCCTTTGTGAAGCAGTATGACTACAATCTCAATATGGCTCCTAGTCGCATGCAGTTGCAAGAATTATCTCAGGTGGAGAATGAATCCTTCAGAAGATATGTGCAAAGATGGAGAGAATTCGCTTCTCGTGTTCAACCACCGCTCCAGGATAGAGAACTGGTTGACATCTTTTTGGGTACTCTGAAGGGCCATTACTTTGACAAGTTGATCAGCGGTGGAATATTAAACTTTGATGACTTGGTGATAATGGGTGAACGTGTCGAGAGTGGAATCAAGAATGGGAAGATTAGAGACATTCCCTTTATCTCAGTTGAGGAGAATGAGTCAGTTGTGAGTTCTCAGGAAGAACGGGAGAAAGGAAGTGATCTTATCTCAGAATCTTCGGCATCTCAGGTTCAGTCTTCAGACGTTTCAAGTGTTCAAAGCCAACTGTCATACCGTCATCAGCCACGTCAGCACGCCAGACGAAGGCCAAGGAAACCCGAAAGGCAGTTTACTCAGCTACCGGTGTCGTACAGTCTGTTGTTGCCGGATTTGGTCAAAGGTGGGCTGATAGTTCCGAAAGAGACTAATTCAATGATCCCGCCATACCCTCCAGGCTTCGATGTCAACGCTCGCTGTGAGTACCATGTTGGGACACAGGGGCATTCGACAGAAGATTGTAAGGTGCTTAGGAGTCAGGTTCAGGCTTTGTTGGATTCCAACAGGATCTCAGTCACGTCTCAGGGTGTTCAAATTAATGATCCTTTCTTTTCTAGCCAAGCGGGTGTATCAGCTCATGTTTTGGAGGAGTTCACTGAGAGCACTTGTTCAGAAGAGTATCAAACTGAAGACTCATTTGAGGGTTGTATCCCTGTGTAGGATTTGTTCATTACTGTATGCTGACCACCGCCAGGCTTGTTGGTCGAGGTCACTCTGTTTGTATTCAGTTACTTCTATGTGGTGTATACATGTATGTTGGCTATCCCTGTTTGGGTCTTGGGTTCCTTTTTTCCTTGGTGCTATTCTGAGATTTTCCTGTTGCATACTTGTTTGCATCTTGAATTTTATTTTTGTGTAACAGGTACCTCGGAGATGTTACTCTGACTTCATGTACTCCACTAGTTGTTGCAGGTTATATAATCAGATACAGAAGTTCCCGTAAAGTCATGGAGCAAGTCCAAGCAGAGCTGAGAAAAGTTAAGACCCAGATGGGGCAATTCATCGTGGACATGCAAGCATTGCGCTTGGATCAGAATGCACTCAGAGAGGAGAACCATCAGTTGAAAAATCAGGTGGGCTTAATCTTAGAAGTGATAAGGAACGTGCTCAAAAAAGAAAGTGACCAAATGCCTAAGGCTGCCGCAAAGATGCTTGTTCCACTTCTGTTTGTGGAACCTATGCCAGAACGTGATGTGTGTCAGAAATCTGCTGTGTAGCCGGAGGTTCTGAAATTTCCATGTCATCACCTGCATCCCATTTCTCAGGAGAATCCCAGGATTAGAAGATATGGTCAAAGTATAAAATCGCAAGATAGAATCTTTGATCAGATCCCCATGGATTATGCTCAGTTGGTGCAACTCTTGCTCCAACTTCAGTTGGTTAAGCTTTGGACTTTGGCTCCACTCACTGGCCAACCACCACCGGGCTTTGATATCAATGCTTGTTGTGATTTCCACTCTGGAGGACAAGGGCACAACACCGCGAACTGTAAAGCTTTTAAGCATAAGGTTCAGGACCTAATTGATTCGAAGACAATTGAATTCACGCCGAGCGACATGAAGGTATCAGGCGAGTTTTCTCCCTTTCGTGAAAAAGAGATGGATACTCCTATTCCCATTCCTAAAGTTGCAGTAGGTCAAAGGTATATTCTACAATCTTTGGTGTCTGAATCCCCTTGCCCACAGTTGCTGCCTGTTCCAGGGTCAAGTTTAAGGATGAAAGCGCCTGGGCAAGGAGAGTCCTCAAGAGTCCAAGCCCAATTGCCGGATGTTTCTGCTATTCAGAGTCCACGACCTTTTGAGTCATTGTAGCAAAGCTATCAGAATCAGATTAGGCCTCGCAACAATCTGAAAAGAAGGAGTGCTTCTCAGCGTTCAGTGCCTATGCTACATCACTCGTCCGATTGAGTTTGAAGACTTCAAGGGTCGCATCTCCCGCAGTAGCTAGTCAGTGTGAAAGCCCAGTTCTCAGAAGCTGGAAATTTTCATTTTATCCTATTATTTCTTTATGTTTGTATATCCCTTTCCTGTCTAAAGTTCAAACTGTTGCACCCCAAAATTTGACCAACATTTCTTTACTTAGCTTATGTTTCATTTCATTCACATTAGCATTATCATTTGCATTTCATTGACATGTATGCAGGAGATCAAGAGGTAGGAGTACCAATAAAGAACTTTGAAGCTAGCTAAGAAGCCTATTCAAGTGTCCAAGGGTTGATATCCTTGTCAGAGAAGTTAGAAGATCCTCAGAGAGAGTGGTTGAAACCAAGAGTTGTGTGCCTCCTAACTTGAGAGTTGTGGGAGCTCCTCAGATGATTCTGAAGCCAAGAATGTGGACTTGAAGCCTTGAGAGAGCTCATGAGATGTCTTGAAAGCCATCAGGAAGCCTAGACAGGTCATTGTGCAAGAATAAGAAGCCTCAGCCATGAGTGGTGCAGTTAGGGTTTGACTGGGTCAACCCTAGGTCAACTGATGATTTGAGGAAGGTTGAGACCTAATCCAAGAGCCATGTGATCATGTATTGATCAATTGAGATGTTATAAGGATGATTCCAAGGTCAACTCATCATGATTGAAGAGTTTGAGAAGTTTCAAGCTAGGGTTTCTAGGGCTTGACAGTGTAAAATCCCCTAGTTTGACCCCTATCTTCAAGGCAGTTTAGCTCAAGATGTGACTGTCATCTCATCTTGCCCCCAACATGAATGTTGTAGAGCTTGCTCTTAGCTTTAATTTTAGTACTAGAAGTCCTTTATAGGATTTGTAGAGCACAAGTTATGACTTTGACAAGTTACAGGTCATCTGAGGTATGTGAATCTGGGGCCTTGAAAGTCACCCAACTTGCATCAAACTTTTGCCATAGAAGGATGATTCCTATGAACCCTTGGTAAACATGAAAGTTGTTCCTTATCTTCTTAGCTTTCTAGATAGTACTATAAGTCCTTGATAGGATTTGTAGAACTCAACTTATGGCTTTGACAAGTCAAGGGCATTTTGGTCATTTGGAGATTATAGGTCATTTCAAGCATAAGGCCATAACTCCTATTTCCAAGCTTCAAATGGAAAAATGTTCAACATCAAACTTGTTTTAAATGATGTTTTAAGGCTAGTAAGGAGGTCATGAGATGTTGAAAAGGCTTGTAGCTCAAAATGGTAAAAATGACCTAAAATGAAGGCATAAGTTAAATAAGTCAAAGTTGGAAATTGAAATTTTCAAGCTACACATCCAAACCATGGCATGTAATATATCATTTTTACTCTAGAAAACATTTTAGGAACAATTGTTTAGCCACATTTTTGATTTGAGGTCTAAATCATGGACTTGCTTTGGAAAATGGTTACTTGCATATCAAGCAACATTTGCAAAACTTAGAATTGAGGCATGGGCAAGGAACTTGGCAAGCTAAACCATTCCAAAATGTCACTAGGGGAGATTTTGAAAGAGAATAGGATGGTTTTCAAGCTGCAAACAGAATTGAGCATGGCATGATAAGTGATTCAAAAACTCATGACATGAGAATCTCAAATTCTCATTGGATGCTTCCAGAAAGTTCTGGATGGTTCAGAACCATCCTATATATTGATTAGAAGCTGCTCAGATGCAAGGTTGGTGAGAGTTGAGAGAGGAGAGTGAGATTGCCATTTCATTTCTTCCATTGTAAGTAAAAACCAATTTCCATATTCTGCATCAATTCCATTGTTTCTTTCAATCCTAACACCTTCCATTGATCATACTGAGTGTGTGCATACAAATTTGGGAGCAAGATCATGAAGGTTTGAATAGTTGGCATTTGGATTTGGCAAGAAGCAAGTCACCATCGGATTTTGAATTGCAAGCTTCTTGGATCGAATCTTTTGCAAACAGAAGCATTAATATCAATCAAGGAAAGATTCTGGAGAGTTAGAGGGCCTGAAGTGGAGTCTTACTACCACTGATATTCAGAAATTTCCAGGTTTGCAACTTTTGATCCACACCTTAATTTAGGCATTGTTAAGTTAGTTTGTTAGTATAGAACGGTTAGAAACAAGTAGGAGATGGATTCTGGAGATTTTGAGATCATTTGGAGAGGATCAAGATGATGACACCATTTCTTTATTGATCAAGAACATGAGGTATAGTGAGGCATAACATGAGTTCTATAGCATGTTTTAATCAGGGTAATATGGTGAGTATGCTGGTATAATCAATTTCAAGAATAGTCAGAATTGAGATTTGAGCATAATTTGGATTCACTATCGGGTTTAGAGATTGAGGACGATTCTTTGAATTCTAAGACTATGGTTATGATCAGTATGGAATTTAGAGTAGATTAGTGTTTTAAAAGATGAATTTTGAGTGAGATTTGAGGTTTTGCGAATGGAGGGAGGTGATACTATGAAACTCTGTTTCCATGGATTCTTGCATCCAAAACCCTGGCTGAAGGTAGGTGATGACTCAATGGCCATTAGATTGCAGTAAGACTCGTTGACCGGACTTAGATCTAAAGGCCGAGATTTGATTTCACGTTTTGAAGAGGGAAAGTCTGAAAACGATGAAATGAGGCGTTTCATTAATTGGAGTCTTGGGCTTTAATGGATTGATAGCTATACACACCCCCAAGTCTTGGCCCATGATGATTTGAACTAGATATCCTTACTTTCTGCACCGCATCCTTATCTATTTTCTTGCTATTTTCTTTCTATTTTCTTTTTATTTTCTGACTGAGATCATGGGCTTACGCGCATTGCTTTCTGAACCCCCATTTTAAGCCCACTCATATAAAACACTGCATATCATTGCTAAATACACCAACTGTTTTCACATTTTATTTTCTTTTTCTTTATTTTTCTTTAGACTTTAGAAAATCATATTAAATAGAAAAATAATGATTTTGGCATGGGGATTTTTCCTCCTATTTCACATTTATTTCTAGAAAATTATAAAATCAAAACATTTGCATTTCATGCATTTTTAATTTTTTTTGTATATTTTCTCTTTTAATAGCTTTTTAATTCATTTTTTGTTGATACATAGTTTTGTAGAATTTTGTTTAGCTTGTTCTCTTTATATTTTTGCACCATTCTTTTTAGGATAGTTAGATTAGGACTATAGCTCCCCTCTGGATTTATTCCATAATTTTGTGATTAGTTTTTGATTAGTTTTCATTAGATGACTTTAGGTTGTGTAGATTTAGGTCAATCCTTAACATAGGTCCACAATAACACTAGAATTTTGGGTTTATAGGTCAAGTTAGATATTGGGACATATAGGGTATTAAGGGTAGTTATATAGGATCCCCTAGAAATTATATTAGATTTTAATATAATAGTATACTATTTTTAATTGATTTTTGTAATTGATTGTTGCTTGTGTTGCCCTTGTGGGCTTGTATTTTGTTTTGCTTTGCTTTGTGGGCTTTTGCTTGGCTTGGTGGGCTTGGTCTTGCTTTGTGGAGCATGGAGGAGCATAGTGGAAGACTTGAAGATTGAAGAAGGAGCTTGAGAGCTTGAAGACTTGTTTGTTTTGTTGTTGTTTTAGGGTTAGGAATTAAGTAGGGCTTAGACTTAGTTAATTTCTTTCTTAAACATGGATGGTATCTTTCACCTCCATTCTTCCCCATGATTCAAGGTCCTTCCATGGTATTTGTCGCTACTGCGAAAATCGGCGCCGGCTTGACAGGAGAGTCGCCACCGTGCGTTATTTATCCCTCAGAGCGGGAAAGGAAACGCTCGAAGTAAACCTCGCAAAGACGGGAAAAAGGTATGGTCATCGCAACCAAAACCTGGATTCGGGAGTCGGTTACGCAAGGGGAAGGTATTAGCACCCCTCACGTCCATCGTACTCGATGGGATCCATGCTAGGTATTTATAAGGAAAAGGGTGATTTATCTATCTACGCTAATGGCTAGTCTGAAAAGAAAATAAAAAGACAGGACTCGACAGAACATACGGTGTTCTGGGCCTACGTATTCCCTCGGGCAATGGGAAAGTCAGAGTCAACGTAGTTCGACTACCTACGTCTAAACGGGGGGAAGGTTGCTCGCCAGGACATCGCGTCCTGTGCCTACGTACTTCCACACAGCATGGAAGATCAGAGCAAACGTAGTTCGACTAACTACGGCTAAACAGGGGCTCTCACACAGCAGTGAGAAAACAAACTGATCCTAAAGGTTCGGGAACCTACGACTACGATCTGGTCTCAAATGCGCTCGGGCAGGAGAAAGGGATAACAATTAGTCGTCAGCGGGAAAGTCTCGATCGCACAGCCGCGAGAGAACAAAAGGTTAGTTGTTAGTGTGCTCGCTAGGATATCGCATCCTATGCCTACATATCCTCGTCTGGTACAAGGAATCAGAGCAGCTGTAGTTCGGCTAACTACGGGTCAAGCTACTCAAAAAGCTCCTACTGAAAGGAAAGAGAAACCCTAAAACTATAGCTGAGAAAGGGGAATCTACCTATTGATATCATGCCTGGTTGACCATCCTAATGTCTATCATAACGACTCCGCAGCGGAGAAGTCAGAGCTCCTAAGGGATCATGGCAACAGGACTAAACGGCAAACAAGAAATACTGCAAGGAAATACTGAAAATATGCATGAATGCAATGACTAAACAATCAAGGCACGAAGTCCGCAAACCACAAAGGCAAGGGAGCTCAGCTCTACCAAATACCAACAAGCAAAGCCACTCAATAACAAACAAGCAGAAGGAGGACCACCTCGACTTCTCATGCACACAAAGTCTACTTCTAAGATGCACCTACCTCAGAACTATCTAGATGAATTCCTAAGTCTAATGCAACATAACATCACACAAGTCAAACAATACAAAGAGAAGGCTAGCTAACCTGACAGGCCTCTATCTACAAAACAAGAAACTACTCCTGGGCAAGGCCCCTAACAAACCTGAAACAATCTTAATCTATCCCTGAACAAAACTCTATGCAACACTTAAACAAAACTCTAAGCAAAACTCTAATCAGAACCCTAAGCAAGGGGAATCAATCCCAGTCTCCAAGCTTCAGAACAAGCTTACCAGAGAAAGGGAGCTAAGTAAGCAGACTCATAGCGTCTTCCTCAGGAAAGCACCAGGAGGTTATTACTCAGGAGTCATATCCTATGCGGCTCGACAACTGTGATCAGTTTACATTCCTCCTCAGGAGAAACTAAACTCACATGAAGGCTTCGGCATCATTGGATATTTAAGAAAGCCTATATGCACTAAGGGAACTAAGTGAACAGACCCATAGGACCTTCCTCAGGAAAGTACTAGGAGACTGACACTTAAGAATCGTATCCTACGTGGCTCAACAACTGTGATCAGTTTACATTCCTCCTCAGGAGGAATTAAACTCACAAGTTGGCTCCAACATCATTGGATACTTGAGAAATCTTAGACGAACTAGAGGAACTAAGTGAACGGACCCATAGGACCTTCCTCAGGAAAGTACTAGGAGGCTTCCACTTAGGAATTGTATCCCATGTGGCTCAACACCATGTGATCAGTTTACATTCCTCCTCAGGAGAAATTAAACTCACATGTTGGCTCCAACATCATTGGATACTTAAGAAAGAGGTGAGAAGAAAGAACGAAAGTCATTCATAGTGCCTTCCTCAGGAAAGTACCATAAACTCCCTTCAAACTTCAGGATCTCGAACCTCACAAACAGGGAACAAGCTCCTAGACTAAGCCTCAATCCACTGCATCCTTGCAAGCTCCAACAGGACTGCAACCAGCTCCCATCTTTGAGAAGAACCCACAGGTCATCAAACCACAAGAAACTAACTCTGGAGTTCAACCACAGTTGAACTTCAAAGTCAGAAGTCATCAAGACTTCTCCTATCCTCAAGCTCAGACTAAAACATATCAGAACATCCTACGAAAATCTATCAAAAATCTATGGGAAACCTACATGGCTCTATGACAACATACTGAAAAAATCAGAACAAAATTCAATACCAGATGAAAGAACCAAAATCAGCAACGCAGACATATCCACAAACCAATTATTCAATATCAAAACAATACAAAAAAATGCAATTAAAATGAAAATGCATGATTAAGCTAATGTTTTTGTACTATAAAATTCTACATTGAATTACGAGTCTACAGAAAAAAGAACGGAATTATTTGATTAAACCTACTATTTTTTATGAATTTTCTAATAATATGCATGCACTAAAAAATATTAAAAAAATCAATTAAATGGAAAATATGCCAAAAAATAGTAAACAAAAATAAAATGACGTTTTTATTTTTATATGATTTTCTAGACATTTTCATGAAGTGGTAGAAAAAAGAAGAATTAAAAAATCAATTGTTTTTATTTTGTGTGATTTATTTACAAACAAGAAAATATAAAAGAAAAAACAAAAATAAAAGAAATGAATTAAAATGGGGGAGGGGGTTCAAACAGCAAGTTTTTTCATTTATTATCCTAAGGTGGGCCTTAGAGGGGGGTGCGCCCAGCAAAAAGGCGCTGGCCCAATGACATCAAAAAACAACTAATAAAAACAGAAAGAGAAAAACGCACAGGGGGTGCAGTTAGCAGGCTTTTCACGTTAGTTCTCATTGGGCTTACGCCCCAGGGGGTGTGGATAGTAATAAGGGCCTAAGGCCCAAATCACCATCATTCTGTCTCTCACACGCCAGGGGGGGATACGAGCAGATGGGGGGTGATAGCAGTAAAAATGTGTTTGGGCCTAAACCCAAACCCTAACCCTAATTGGAAACCCTAACGACAAAACCCTACTCCCCTTCAAACTCTCTGATCATTGTTCATCATTGACCTAGCCGCTCACCTTCGTCTTCCTTAGCCTCTCTGCAACTTCTCTCAATAACCCACCCAGACCTGCAACTCATATCTGACCTAAACCTAAACAAACCCTAACTAATCGCTACTCACAGTGAAATAATCGTAAACTGAAGCTGTATCATCAAAATAGAAGAACATGCAACAAGATCGGAGTGATGTGTACCTGGGTGAAGCAAGAACTAACAAAGAGTTCTTGAAGCTCGTTAGAGAAAGAAGTTCTCAGAATCTCTCAAACGAATCTCCAAACAAAATCACAACCAAGCTCTCTTCTCAAAATCTCTGGACGAAGCAAGAACAGGCTGAAGGGTCCTAGAAGTTCGTTGAAGGATCTTGAGGCGTGAAGGTTCTTGAAAGCTGATGAAGATCCACAAAGATCGCTGGGAAAAATATGAAGATCTAGGAAGCTCTGGTCTGTATCTGGAGAATCATGGACGCGCGAAGATCTACGGATCTGGAGTGCTTGACGACGAAGCTCGTAGATGAAGATCCACTGAACGCGAAGGATGTTCTTGAGAGTCTTGATGCTTCTTCTTCTGTTTGCCGTTTCTGGAAATCTTGGACGAACAAACTCCAGATGATGAAGATTCAACAAGCTGGATGAACGATGATGAGCGAAGACGAAGCTTTGGACGGATGAAAAACCGGAGATGAAGATTCTATGTTTTCCGGCGAGACGCGAACGGAGGAGATCGAAGGAGAAAAGATGAAAGGGGATGAAGTTCTTGCGTTTCTGCAATTTTTGCAGATTCCGGCGGAATGAACGGCGGCCGGAGATTGTTAGGGCGGCCGGCGGTGGGTAGCTACAGTGCTTGCATGCCCGGCGGTGACTTTTCCGGCGAGGTGCGAGGAGTGGACAAGTGGCCTGATGGATTGATGCATGCACCACACGTGGCCTGAGAGAGAGTGAGTGGGGGGACAGGTGGGAGTGAGACGTGGCGTGACTCTGGGAGTTTCTGAGTGGTGTGGTGGGGGCCCCAGAGTGCAACGTGTGGCCTGTTTATATACTGACAAGTGGCATCCTCTGGCCACAACCTGGACAAAAACGAATTGGACTGTAAAAAAAAGGATGTAGGCCTCCGAAAATCCCCTCTGGCCCAATGAAAAGCTGATCAAAACCTGAAAAACAGAATTAACAATTAAACCTACTTAAACTAATTAAAACCTATTAAGACCTAATTAACTAATTAACTAACTAAGTCCTAATTAAACTAAATGCCCTAATCAACTCTAAAAATGATTAAAACTCTAATTAACTCTATTTAAACCTCTATTAAACTACAACTAATAAAATCCTAATAATCTCTATTAAAATTCATACTATTATTTAAAACTAGTAAATCTATTTAAAACTAATAAGAAAAATCTATTAAAAGATTAAAGCTCTATTTTTCTATTAAAAAACTATTAAAAATTTCTATTAACATAAAAGAAAAATCTATATTCCCCTTTTTCTTTATTATTCTAAAAAACAATTAAAACTATTTAAAATCTTTTATATTCTAAAAAGATTAAAAACTATTAAACCTATTTTAAAAATCTATATAAAGTTCTAAAAAGAGATTTAAACTATTAAAAAATACAAAAACCCTATTTAAATTCCAGAAAAATCTATAAAGCCTATTTAAAATCCACAAAAGTCTATTAAACCCTAAAAAATGCAGACAAATGCAAATGACCACCATAAAAGAGCGCACGAGACCAGATCGAATCGAACAAAGAACCCCGGGCATCAGAATATCCCAAAATCACTATGCAAGCTACAAATCACCGAGAAGCGCACAATTTCCCGAGAATAAAACCCTGATGATCTGGACGGGATCTGCCATATCTGATAGACGTAAACCAAGCTGTAACCCTGATATCCTCTGTTTGGGCACAAATATCGTGCGTCTGATTTGCGAATATGAATTTAAACCACGAGTCAGATAGGAGAATCGGTTGGTCAAATTTTAGGGTGCAACAGCTGCCCCTATTCAAGCGACTTGGACCTGAAGGGTTTGAAGAGCGCTCAGCCTTCAAACATTCAGAGGTGCGAGACGGTTGAATACAAGTAAAACCCGAAAATTTGCCAACCGCGAGAATATACTGTAAACTGCTTGGGGAATAAAGTCCTGAGAACCGAGTCCAGCCGTGATGGCACCAAACTGATCCATCATCTGATAAAGAACTCCTGATTTGAATGCCAATTACCTGTGATACCCTATATAACAAACCCTGAGGGTTGCAACAAAACACCTGATCCTTTCACATTGCCTACTGATGGGCAGGGAGAGCAATATATTCACATCATCCAAAGATGGACGGGAAGAAATCCTGATTGAATACTCACATTGTCTAATGATAGACGAGATCATCCTGATTGATGAAACAAATCAATTCACATTGTCTAAGGATAGACGGGAAGACACCATTAATCTCCATACTCACATCGTCTAAGGATAGACGGAAAGACACCATAATCTCCATACTCACATCGTCTAAGGGTAGACGGGATCATCCTGATTGATGAAACAAACTAATATTCACATCGTCTAAGGATAGACGGGAAGACACCTTGATCGAATACTCACATCGTCTAATGATAGACGGGATCATCCTGATTGATGAAACAAACTAATATTCACATCGTCTAAGGATAGACGGGATCATCCTGATTGATGAAACAAATCAACTCACATCGTCTAAGGATAGACGGGATCATCCTGATTGATGAAACAAATCAACTCACATCGTCTAAGGATAGACGACAAGACACCATTAATCTCCATATTCACATCGTCTAAGGGTAGACGGGATCATCCTGATTGATGAAACAAACTAATATTCACATCGTCTAAGGATAGAAGGGATCATCCTGATTGATGAAACAAATCAACTCACATCGTCTAAGGATAGACGGGATCATCCTGATTGATGAAACAAATCAACTCACATCGTCTAAGGATAGACGGCAAGACACCATTAATCTCCATACTCACATCGTCTAAGGATAGACGGAAAGACACCATAATCTCCATATTCACATCGTCTAAGGATAGACGGAATCATCCTGATCGATGAAACAAATCAATTCACATCTTCTAAGGATAGACGGAAAGAAATAATCTCCATACTCACATCGTCTAAGGATAGACGGGATCATCCTGATTGATGAAACAAATCAATATTCACATCGTCTAAGGATAGACGGGAAGAAATAATCTCCATACTCACATCGTCTAAGGATAGACGGGATCATCCTGATTGATGAAACAAATCAATATTCACATCGTCTAAGGATAGACGGGAAGAAATAATCTCCATACTCACATCGTCTAAGGATAGACGGAAAGACACCATTACGCAATCCAACACCATCCCTCGAATTTCAGGATCCTTCTGTCTACGGGAATTGATGGAAAGATCAATATCCTTGAAGGGGCCACATCATCAGTATGGACCGACGGGAAGAAAACCACCTTTAAAGAACCATGTCGTCAATAAGAATCGACAATCACGAAAACTGAACATTCTTCGAAAAGCCTCGACATCAATAAGGATTGACGGTCAGAAAAGCCCCTCTTGAAACGTCATCTCCTCCAATGAACAGAAACAAAACCACTATCCGAAATATCGTTTTGAACCCCTCAACAATCAAAGATAGCCGGAGAAGACTCGCTGGGGGAACACCCCATCTGTATGATCTGACAATAAGAAACCCGCTGCACAATAACCTGAAACTTCACATCGTCTACTGATAGACGGAAAGAAAAGCCACTTGCTAGAGAAACTCTGTTTTGAACCCCACTGAAAATTACCCAAAACTTCACATCGTCTAAGGATAGACGGAAAGAAAACCACGTTCAAACTCAAGACGTCTAATGATAGACGGAGAAATCCACTTATTGGAGGAACACATCGTCAATATGAATTGACGGGAAGAAAAGTCTGCCGATGCCAGATGACCGATTGATCAAAGCACAACTATTGTATGATCTGATACAAATAATCTGCTGAACTGTCTGAACACTGCCGCTGGATAAATGTCCCTGAACTGATCACAGAGTAATTCACGCGCCATGTGAGGCTGGCAGAAAACCTGACTTATGCTTCGTATGCATATGCGTATGCTTTAATATTTCTACGGCGTAATGCTTCATTCAGGATGGAAATGCTACGCATTTTGACAATGATATGCAAGTATGGTGCAAATATGATAATGCATGCAATATGCTAATGCAGGCTCGAGCTGTCGGAGAAAGCTGGGTACAAAAGACCACTTCAGCAAAATAAATGCTGAAGACGAAGCCAACTCCGCTGGGGATATACCGGATATCACAGGATTATCCCAGCAAAATAAATGCTAGGAGAGTGAAATCAACTCTGCTGGGGATATTGGGAACTTAACCGAACACCTCGACGAAGTAATACCCTGCTGGGGAATATAACTCCGTTGTGAAATAGCAGATGTGCCGAGTACGATTGGACTTCTCTGGGGATAGCTCACCTGTACCGACGATGAATTGGACTTTGCTGGAGAAAAATAGACGGAGCCCTCCTGCCTACTGATGAAGCTCGGATCTGGAAACTGATGCGCCAACACGGATGGGCCTCACAGTGATTGCCAACATGGATTTGAACTCTTGGGCTATCCGTGATGGGCCAGGTACAACTGACGCTGGAAAACACTCTGCCTGAATACACAGTCTCCTAGTGGAAGAGTCAAGGGATAGTGACACGACTTCCCGCATTCGTCTCGCTTTCGAAAGATTGGCTAAATCTGCTCGAATAGCTCTGAATGGCCCTGCTGATACGGAGAAGACCAATCCCTTCGCTTTTGATATGCCCCAGCCTACGGGATCTTCGTGGGGATAGTCCTTGAAAGGAAATCTGCAGATCTGTTCCCTGGTAGTCTAACATGAAATGCCCCAGCGTTCTGAACTTCGGAAAGATACTTCACATCGAATGCTCCTCGAGTAACTTCTGCGTGCTTAAGATGGCCTGCCCCTGACTGCGATGACCTCGCTCCTGATTATCTGAGTCAGAGTAGTGCCCCTGACTACGTCGTACTTGCCTGAATCTCAACCTGATTTCCCCATGATAATTGACTTCGAAAGGCTGACTTGACTGGGGATCACAATAATAGCCTGCCCCTGCTCTCGGAACATTCGGGCGCTCTGCATTCTATCTTGCCCATACTTTCCACTGTAGGAAACTTTTCTGCTGTCAAGCGCTCACGCGTAAGTAAAACAAGTTGTTATGTGTAAAAGACATATTGATGCGACACATATGACAGCTTTGACATCCAGTCTGTTCACTGGGAAAAGGAAAAAACAGTTTATGGCATATAATGCACAAACATTTATCAAGAATATCAACATCAGTACCAACATGGTAAGAGGAACCTTTTTAGGAGTCAGAATCGACGCGACCTTTACCGAAGTATGCTTTCGAAACAACTTGCTTCAATTAGGACTTTTGAAGGTTGTAACGTGGTCAGGTTCATGGTTTGGAAAGAAAGGATAAAGGCTCAAAGTTTATTTTAACCCACCCATTCTCCTTGATGTTCTCCGATCCTACGTTCAGCTAATTCAACCTTAGCGCTCACCTCTCAGAGGTTGAAAGATAGGAGTGATAGTTCGAGAAACTATGAGTTTTCGGAGTGACAGCCACTCACTTTTTGTCTTTGACACTTGAGGTCACACGACTCGTATTTCATTTGGGGATTTTTCTTTTGATCCTTTTCATCTTTTTCTTTTCATATCCCTAACTTTTGCCTGGACTGACTCCTTTTGAGTTTCTTTTGATTCTTTTAAGTCCAGCGGGATGCCCTCATTTTTGCCTAAGTCATTTGTTTTGAAGTTTTCTTGACTTAGCGGGCTTTTGATTCTCTTTTTTCCTTCGTTTTTTCTTTCGAACAAGTCGTGTGACACTGGTTGTCTGACTCTTTGGGGAATGACATGTCTGCCCCACTCTTGATTGAACCATTATGGTCTTTTAGGCACGACCTCTAGGGGTGTGATTGATCTTCGAACGGACACTCCTTTTGCAATTTGGACGCTCGGTCAAATTAGCTAACACCTACCCTGCCCCAGGTTAAGATTGAGGGTTTTTCGTTTTCAGAAAGAACTCCTACTACTAAGCTCAAAGGGGTTGACAAGGGATTATCTTCCTTATATCTCCGGTGTTTAGGGATTTGAAACAATGTCTGTACATCATCAACAGGTTTTATTTCAAAAGCATACAATATCGGCAGTTGCATGTCGGTCATTTTCGTCATCCTCCCCAAATTCTTCTTAACCAAGCGTTGGACATTTGTAAAAACAGTTAGTGAACACGAATGGATTTAATCAAAACATGCATATTTATTTCATTATCATCAATTGAATGAAAACAACAGGTTTTACAAACAAGATTACAAATTCAAACAGGAAAGCAACTACAAATGTAAAGAAATGACAAGCTAAAACAAAGAAAATATGCTAGCTTCCGAGAACCGGGCTTTCACATCTGTCCTGCTGCTGAACCAGCTATCTTCATAGTCAATTATTAGAGGCATCCTGATGATGTCCTGATCTGCTTGCAACGACACAACCAAATTATAGAGCCCCTCCTCCTTCATTCAGATGATTTTGGGACCTTCCTGCCCGAAGCTGATTGCTGCCCTATCCAGTAGATCCTGCACTTTGTGCTTAAAAGCTTTACAATTCTCAATCGTATGGCCAGGTGCCCCAGTGTGGAATTCACAAGTAGCATTGGCGTCATACCCCGGTTGTGGTGCCCCTGTTAAGGGAGCCAACGTCCTTTTTTGAACCAATTGGAGCTGAAGCAACGTTTGCAGAAGCTGTGCATATGACATAGGTGGAGTATCAAAATGACGGCTTGCCAGAGGAGCCCGATTCTGATATCTTTTGTACCCCTGATTATTCTGCTGCTGAGGCTGCTGCTGTTGGTATCGGGTTGACTCTTGAACACCCTTCGTATCAAATGCAACATCGGTTTCTTGACCTTCAATGTATTGATTAACGCCCTCCTTATGCTTAGCCATTTTCATTCTCAGATCTGCCCCAGGAATAGGCAACAGCTGTGGGCATGGAGATTCTGACACCATGGAGTCCAGGATACGCTTCTGACCCACTGCAGCTTTAGAAACATCTGTCCTCTTAACATCGACTGAGACAGGAGCAATACGTACAGCTACGCCGCTCGGCGTGAATTCAATATCGTGCGAGTCAATCAGGTCTCGAACCTTGTGCTTAAAAGCATGGCAACCCTCGATGTCGTGTCCGGATGCCCCAGAGTGAAACTCACACTGCTTATTGGCATCGTACCCATGGGGAAGCGCTCTTGTGGGTGGTTCCAACGTTCTCTTTTCAACCAGATTAAACCTCAATAAAGTCTGCAAGAGCTCAGCATATGTCATAGGCGGCGCCTCAAATATTCTCTTTGGCTTCCCTTCCTGGATCCTCCGTTGAGACGGATGCACCCTCTGTTGCTGCTGCTCAGGTTCCACATGCACGGGTGGCACGAGCTTCTTCATTGCGGCTTCAAATAGTTGATCGTCCTCTTTCCTAAGCACATTCTTGACAACCTCCATGATCAAGCTCACTTGGGTCTTCAGCTGACTGTTTTCCTCTTTGAGAATCTTCTGTTCCAGACGCATTTCTTGCATGTCTCTCATCATCTGCCCCAGCTGGCTTCGGACTTCAATCAACTCAAACTGATTCTGTTCCATATCTCTGAAGGAGTTCCTGCAACAAACTGGACGATGAGGAAATGAGACCCACGGTTCTGATGTACCTGTTTAAACGATAATGCAATGCGGAAAGCAAACACATATTCGATACAAGATAAAGAGAAACTCAAGCTATAAGCACACAGACGAACATCTCCCACATATGTTCAACCAACAAAAGCATCACGTAAGCACAAATGAGTACGAATACAATGACCCCAGCCAACAATCCTGGTGGTGGTCGGCAGACACTAGTGCACAAAAGCTAAACGGATTATGCAGAGAAACAGATGCGACACCCGGCACATAAACTTCTAGAAACTTTTCCCATATTCAACTGAATTCTCTGATTGACAATCTTCAGAGCACGCACTTCCTGTGGAGTCTTCCATGACATTAACTGACGAATCCACACAACTAGAGGAAGGAAAATCATTAATCTGAACAAAACCCTGGGGCGTGATGCAAATCCGGTTAGAGTCTAACAGATCCTGAACCTGACTTCTAAGCACCTTACAATCATTTGTTGAATGCCCCTGTGCCCCAACATGGTACTCACAGCGGGCGCTGGCGTCAAAACCTGGAGGATACGGTGGAATCACCGGCTTAGTCTCTTTCGGCACTATCAATCCACTTTTGACCAGATCTGGCAACAACTGACTGTGCGACACCGGTAGCTGAGTAAACTGCCTTTCAGGCTTCCTTGGTCTTCGTGGAGCATGCTGACGCGATCGGCGGTAAGATGACCGTTGACTTGAAGTGTCTGAAAACTGATCCTGAGATGCTAGAGATTCTGAGGTGACGTCATCTCCTTCTTCCCACTCTTCTTGAGAACTGATAACTGACTCAATCTTATCAACTGGGACGTAAGGAGCATTTCGAAACTTTCCACTCTTGAGTCCTCTCTCAACAAGCTCTCCCAGTCTCATCAGGCCCACAAAGTTTGTGCAACTGAACAATTTGTCAAAATAATGGCCTTTCAGAGTACCCAAGAAGATGTCAACCATTTCTCTTTCCGGAAGCGGTGGTTGAACACTAGCAGCCAATTCTTTCCATCTTCGCAAATACCCTCTGAACGATTCATTCTCCGCCTGAGATAATTCTTGCAGATGTACGAGACTAGGGGTCAAATCCAGGTTGTAATCGTACTGCTTCATGAAAGCTCTGGCTAAATCCACCCATGATTGGATCTGATTACTCTCTAATTGCACATACCACCTCAAGGATGCCCCGGTCAGGCTATACTGAAAGCAATGGATCATCAGCTTGTCATTTCGCACAAACGAAGTCATCCTTCGACAGAACATCATCAAATGCAGCTTCGGACAGCTATCTCCCGTGTACTTTTCGAATTCCGACACTTTGAACTTGTACGGCAACACCAGATCAGGAACCAAACACATGTCTACAGCGTCCAGGTTGACGGCATCTTTCGCTTCTAAGGCTTTTATACCTTCTTCCAATGCTCGGAGTCTTCTACCATTTTCAAGAGCCCTTTGATCTACTATCCCGGCCATTGGAATATCTCTCCGGTAATTCATCACAGGAGGATAACATTCATTTCGGGCGACAAACGGCTCATGTCGATCTCGGTTCTGGACAGTAGGATGTACAACTTGGTCTGCAGCAAGGTTGTTCGGAAAGTTTTCCATAGAATCATGCTGATGGTTGGACGCCATAGTAAACCTTGCCAAAGTGTTAGGAGCCCGGAAATTGCCTTCAGCCATAGCTACCAATTACCTATAACTGACTACACTGCCTGCTTTTGCTCGAATCTGCTTCGGCCCCTTGGTCGTCTTCAACACTCCACTTTTGCCTCAAACCATCCCCCGAGAATCACCCTCTGGTGAAAACAAAGGCTGGATAAGTGCTCTGACCTGCTAGAGTAATGCTATGCAATATGATTTATGCAAACAGAAATACAAAAATGCTAACGTGCATGTGTGCATTGGAGATATTTCCCCTCCAATTCCAGTGTCAGTGGTAGCAAGACGAGATAAACCATAAAGACAATATTTAGAAAAACCCTCATATATTTATTAGAATAACAGTCTTGTCAAGAGGTTACATAACTATGCTCCATACAGCTGATACGATAAAGGAGGATCCCAGCCAACATGCCTGGTGGTGATCTCAACACAACAGAATACAAGAGAAAAATCAAGTACGGGTACGGTTGCGGAAATCCTCGACCATCTTCTTCGTCTCTGCATGATCCGGTTGATAAATCAAGCCTTCTATCAACTGATCCCTTTTTCTGACCGTTCCTTGGATGTCTCTGACAAAGTCTTCCCAAGCCTTATCATTGGCACCATCCCCAGGTTTAGGTCTCTTGGCGTCTGCTCTATGCCGAAAATCTTCCAAATTCTTCATGGCATCTGTCAGTTTGCGCTCGACCTCGTATCGGCGGCATGCTTCTTCTTCAAGCTCTTCATTCTTCACTTTGACCTGTTCTTCTAACTGAGCAACCTGTGTCTTCAGTTCTTCTTCCCGCTCTTTGCGCTTGGTCATAGTGAGATCCCAGTGCTCTCTGAACTTAGCTAGCTTCGTGTAGGCCCTCTCCAGCTCCTGCTTCTTAGTAGTCAATACACTGCTAACTGAGTCTACATCTAACTCCAGACGCTTCTTGGTTTCAGTCAATTCCAATAGCGTGGTCTTCAGATGTTTCAGAGTCTCAGCCTGTTGCTTAGAAAAGTATCCTGTTTCAATCTTTTCATGACGAAGCTGGGCATTCTCCTGCTCTAAAGCTTCTTTAGCCTTTGCTAGCTCTTCTTTCTCCGCAATCAGCTGCTTGTATACATGTATGTCCACCGTGGTAGGCTCCTCCACCGGAGAAGGATGCAATGGATGAACCGCTGGATAAGGCATAAGGAACTTCGCAGCTCGCTCACGAATCCATTCCACATACGGGCCAGGCACTCGAATATCCCCTCTGCTACCTGAAGGCTTCCCTCTCTTGTGCAAATTTTTCCATGCCTTCTCAAGCTTGGTCAGCATATCTTTCCCTATTGCCCCGGTGAGATACAGAGATTCCTGTATCTCCTCGGGTTTCGGCGCTCCTTGAGGTACATACCCAAATTGCCTGATCAATAAGGAAGGGTTGTAAATGACGCACCCTTTCCTTCCTACTAAAGGAACATTCGGGAATCCTTCGCACTTGAGTATGACCTCAACTCCGAATACCTCTTCGTTAACCCATACCACGCTCTCAGCAGTTAATCCCATCAAGCGCTCCGGCCATCCTAGAGAATCAATAGAGGTGACAAAAGGGCCTGACTTAGGCATATGACTGGTGAACCACCTGCACAGGAGCGGTACACAACAAGACACATTCCTTCCTCGCCGCTTTTCATTCTGGTAGTGAGTTGAATGGTGGATATCTCCCAGCAAAGTAGGAACTGGGTTCCTTGCAGCCAAAATATAGAAGGCATCTGAGTCAACAAAATCAGGAATGTTTGGGAACAACACGATGCCATAATCACATACAGCAAGGATGACGTCAAAAACACCCCAGCCACCTTCCTTGGCATACTCCCGAGCCTTCTCCACCAAGACATCCAACGGAAATCCCCATACATCTCCTCTTCTGATCATCTTCCCTGACAGCTCAGACTCTCTCAAGCACAGGATGGCAGAAAGCTCAGCCAGATTAGGCTGAGCGTCCGTACGATAGAAAGGCATCTGCTCGCGGATCGGTATATCCAGAAGTGCAGAATACTCCTCCAGGGTAGGAGCCAAAACAAAGTCGGGAAATACAAAACACCTGAGCTCCGCATCATAAAATTGTAACAAAGTATAAATGCCGCTGATCTCGTAGGTCGATGGCTGATAAACATAGGTCAGAATCCTCCCATATCTCTTTCTGAAGTCACCCATTACCCTCTTCTTAGCAGTAGTAATCAATTCTAACAATAGACTGATATCCGGAGACGGAAACTTGTAGGGCAATACTCTCTTCAGGGTTTCCATGTCTAGCTAGGAAACAGACACCAGAACTGGAAGGGAAAATATGTACCTGCAATACACACACGTTAGTTGAATGCAAATGGTAATGCAATGATGCAATATGATAAATAATGCAATCTGCGAACACAGGGGCTATGTTGTAGCCTGACGAGGAACATCTCTGTGATCGAGAACAGAAAACCAACACGGGCACCAGAACTTCAGGACACTAACTATCGTCTGATACTCAAAATATCAATCTCCTGGTAAGAAAACCATCTGAACCTCTGTATCTGGCGAGAAAACCATCTGATAATAGAATCACCCTCAGATAAGAAACCCATCTGATCCAAACAACACACCTGGAGATGAACCAAGAACACCATCTGATAAAGGTACTGAATCATGGTTTCTGAAGGCCAGTTTTCCTGCAATAACCCAATCCCCCTCACAGGTATGATAGATCTAATCCACGGACAAAGGTACGGCATCCTATGCGGTCATCAGCGTCACAGACTTTCATGAGTGATGATACGATTCCCAGAAGGAGTGGCATTATCAAGTCATGAAGAGGCCTCACTTAGCTGACTTCCAAATGATCGGTCCCCAGAGTCGACAATCCTCACGTCTGGACTCCCCTCAGATCCTCAGGACCGGAAAGGAGCACCTATGCGAGAATCTCGTCTGAGCGTAGATTTCGTAGGGAATTATGCCTGCTCAGCAGACAGGTTCGTCTACTACTCTCCACAACTATATCTAGGTGCATACTCAAGCCCAGGTCCGGCTTCTCACTCACAGTAACCTCCCTTGCCCACAGCAATAATCACAATAATATAATGCTGGAAAATAAAGGCGGAAAGGTAAAGGTACGGAAAAGTAAAGTGCGGAAAAGTAAAACACAATATGCACAACACCCGACAAATAAACACCCAAGCGCTAGGATCGACTCGCGTAGGGGATGGGAAACGGTCCCAGCATAAGGGATGGGAAAAGTCCCTAGATGCTATAAGTCCCCAGCAGAGTCGCCAGCTGTCGCTACTGCGAAAATCGGCGCCGGCTTGACAGGAGAGTCGCCACCGTGCGTTATTTATCCCTCAGAGCGGGAAAGGAAACGCTCGAAGTAAACCTCGCAAAGACGGGAAAAAGGTATGGTCATCGCAACCAAAACCTGGATTCGGGAGTCGGTTACGCAAGGGGAAGGTATTAGCACCCCTCACGTCCATCGTACTCGATGGGATCCACGCTAGGTATTTATAAGAAAAGGGTGATTTATCTATCTACGCTAATGGCTAGTCTGAAAAGAAAATAAAAAGACAGGACTCGACAGAACATACGGTGTTCTGGGCCTACGTATTCCCTCGGGCAATGGGAAAGTCAGAGTCAACGTAGTTCGACTACCTACGTCTAAACGGGGGGAAGGTTGCTCGCCAGGACATCGCGTCCTGTGCCTACGTACTTCCACACAGCATGGAAGATCAGAGCAAACGTAGTTCGACTAACTACGGCTAAACAGGGGCTCTCACACAGCAGTGAGAAAACAAACTGATCCTAAAGGTTCGGGAACCTACGACTATGATCTGGTCTCAAATGCGCTCGGGCAGGAGAAAGGGATAACAATTAGTCGTCAGCGGGAAAGTCTCGATCGCACAGCCGCGAGAGAACAAAAGGTTAGTTGTTAGTGTGCTCGCTAGGATATCGCATCCTATGCCTACATATCCTCGTCTGGTACAAGGAATCAGAGCAGCTGTAGTTCGGCTAACTACGGGTCAAGCTACTCAAAAAGCTCCTACTGAAAGGAAAGAGAAACCCTAAAACTATAGCTGAGAAAGGGGAATCTACCTATTGATATCATGCCTGGTTGACCATCCTAATGTCTATCATAACGACTCCGCAGCGGAGAAGTCAGAGCTCCTAAGGGATCATGGCAACAGGACTAAACGGAAAACAAGAAATACTGCAAGGAAATACTGAAAATATGCATGAATGCAATGACTAAACAATCAAGGCACGAAGGCCGCAAACCACAAAGGCAAGGGAGCTCAGCTCTACCAAATACCAACAAGCAAAGCCACTCAATAACAAACAAGCAGAAGGAGGACCACCTCGACTTCTCATGCACACAAAGTCTACTTCTAAGATGCACCTACCTCAGAACTATCTAGATGAATTCCTAAGTCTAATGCAACATAACATCACACAAGTCAAACAATACAAAGAGAAGGCTAGCTAACCTGACAGGCCTCTATCTACAAAACAAGGAACTACTCCTGGGCAAGGCCCCTAACAAACCTGAAACAATCTTAATCTATCCCTGAACAAAACTCTATGCAACACTTAAACAAAACTCTAAGCAAAACTCTAATCAGAACCCTAAGCAAGGGGAATCAATCCCAGTCTCCAAGCTTCAGAACAAGCTTACCAGAGAAAGGGAGCTAAGTAAGCAGACTCATAGCGTCTTCCTCAGGAAAGCACCAGGAGGTTATTACTCAGGAGTCATATCCTATGCGGCTCGACAACTGTGATCAGTTTACATTCCTCCTCAGGAGAAACTAAACTCACATGAAGGCTCCGGCATCATTGGATATTTAAGAAAGCCTATATGCACTAAGGGAACTAAGTGAACAGACCCATAGGACCTTCCTCAGGAAAGTACTAGGAGACTGACACTTAAGAATCGTATCCTACGTGGCTCAACAACTGTGATCAGTTTACATTCCTCCTCAGGAGGAATTAAACTCACAAGTTGGCTCCAACATCATTGGATACTTGAGAAATCCTAGACGAACTAGAGGAACTAAGTGAACGGACCCATAGGACCTTCCTCAGGAAAGTACTAGGAGGCTTCCACTTAGGAATTGTATCCCATGTGGCTCAACACCATGTGATCAGTTTACATTCCTCCTCAGGAGAAATTAAACTCACATGTTGGCTCCAACATCATTGGATACTTAAGAAAGAGGTGAGAAGAAAGAATGAAAGTCATTCATAGTGCCTTCCTCAGGAAAGTACCATAAACTCCCTTCAAACTTCAGGATCTCGAACCTCACAAACAGGGAACAAGCTCCTAGACTAAGCCTCAATCCACTGCATCCTTGCAAGCTCCAACAGGACTGCAACCAGCTCCCATCTTTGAGAAGAACCCACAGGTCATCAAACCACAAGAAACTAACTCTGGAGTTCAACCACAGTTGAACTTCAAAGTCAGAAGTCATCAAGACTTCTCCTATCCTCAAGCTCAGACTAAAACATATCAGAACATCCTACGAAAATCTATCAAAAATCTATGGGAAACCTACATGGCTCTATGACAACATACTGAAAAAATCAGAACAAAATTCAATACCAGATGAAAGAACCAAAATCAGCAACGCAGACATATCCACAAACCAATTATTCAATATCAAAACAATACAAAAAAATGCAATTAAAATTAAAATGCATGATTAAGCTAATGTTTTTGTACTATAAAATTCTACATTGAATTACGAGTCTACAGAAAAAAGAACGGAATTATTTGATTAAACCTACTATTTTTTATGAATTTTCTAATAATATGCATGCACTAAAAAATATTTAAAAAATCAATTAAATGGAAAATATGCCAAAAAATAGTAAACAAAAATAAAATGACGTTTTTATTTTTATATGATTTTCTAGACATTTTCATGAAGTGGTAGAAAAAAGAAGAATTAAAAAATCAATTGTTTTTATTTTGTGTGATTTATTTACAAACAAGAAAATATAAAAGAAAAAACAAAAATAAAAGAAATGAATTAAAATGGGGGAGGGGGTTCAAACAGCAAGTTTTTTCATTTATTATCCTAAGGTGGGCCTTAGAGGGGGGTGCGCCCAGCAAAAAGGCGCTGGCCCAATGACATCAAAAAACAACTAATAAAAACAGAAAGAGAAAAACGCACAGGGGGTGCAGTTAGCAGGCTTTTCACGTTAGTTCTCATTGGGCTTACGCCCCAGGGGTGTGGATAGTAATAAGGGCCTAAGGCCCAAATCACCATCATTCTGTCTCTCACACGCCAGGGGGGGATACGAGCAGATGGGGGGTGATAGCAGTAAAAATGTGTTTGGGCCTAAACCCAAACCCTAACCCTAATTGGAAACCCTAACGACAAAACCCTACTCCCCTTCAAACTCTCTGATCACTGTTCATCATTGACCTAGCCGCTCACCTTCGTCTTCCTTAGCCTCTCTGCAACTTCTCTCAATAACCCACCCAGACCTGCAACTCATATTTGACCTAAACCTAAACAAACCCTAACTAATCGCTACTCACAGTGAAATAATCGTAAACTGAAGCTGTATCATCAAAATAGAAGAACATGCAACAAGATCGGAGTGATGTGTACCTGGGTGAAGCAAGAACTAACAAAGAGTTCTTGAAGCTCATTAGAGAAAGAAGTTCTCAGAATCTCTCAAACGAATCTCCAAACAAAATCACAACCAAGCTCTCTTCTCAAAATCTCTGGACGAAGCAAGAACAGGCTGAAGGGTCCTAGAAGTTCGTTGAAGGATCTTGAGGCGCGAAGGTTCTTGAAAGCTGATGAAGATCCACAAAGATCGCTGGGAAAAATATGAAGATCTAGGAAGCTCTGGTCTGTATCTGGAGAATCATGGACGCGCGAAGATCTACGGATCTGGAGTGCTTGACGACGAAGCTCGTAGATGAAGATCCACTGAACGCGAAGGATGTTCTTGAGAGTCTTGATGCTTCTTCTTCTGTTTGCCGTTTCTGGAAATCTTGGACGAACAAACTCCAGATGATGAAGATTCAACAAGCTGGATGAACGATGATGAGCGAAGACGAAGCTTTGGACGGATGAAAAACCGGAGATGAAGATTCTATGTTTTCCGGCGAGACGCGAACGGAGGAGATCGGAGGAGAAAAGATGAAAGGGGATGAAGTTCTTGCGTTTCTGCAATTTTTGCAGATTCCGGCGGAATGAACGGCGGCCGGAGATTGTTAGGGCGGCCGGCGGTGGGTAGCTACAGTGCTTGCATGCCCGGCGGTGACTTTTCCGGCGAGGTGCGAGGAGTGGACAAGTGGCCTGATGGATTGATGCATGCACCACACGTGGCCTGAGAGAGAGTGAGTGGGGGGACAGGTGGGAGTGAGACGTGGCGTGACTCTGGGAGTTTCTGAGTGGTGTGGTGGGGGCCCCAGAGTGCAACGTGTGGCCTATTTATATACTGACAAGTGGCATCCTCTGGCCACAACCTGGACAAAAACGAATTGGACTGTAAAAAAAAGGATGTGGGCCTCCGAAAATCCCCTCTGGCCCAATGAAAAGCTGATCAAAACCTGAAAAACAGAATTAACAATTAAACCTACTTAAACTAATTAAAACCTATTAAGACCTAATTAACTAATTAACTAACTAAGTCCTAATTAAACTAAATGCCCTAATCAACTCTAAAAATGATTAAAACTCTAATTAACTCTATTTAAACCTCTATTAAACTACAACTAATAAAATCCTAATAATCTCTATTAAAATTCATACTATTATTTAAAACTAGTAAATCTATTTAAAACTAATAAGAAAAATCTATTAAAAGATTAAAGCTCTATTTTTCTATTAAAAAACTATTAAAAATTTCTATTAACATAAAAGAAAAATCTATATTCCCCTTTTTCTTTATTATTCTAAAAAACAATTAAAACTATTTAAAATCTTTTATATTCTAAAAAGATTAAAAACTATTAAACCTATTTTAAAAATCTATATAAAGTTCTAAAAAGAGATTTAAACTATTAAAAAATACAAAAACCCTATTTAAATTCCAGAAAAATCTATAAAGCCTATTTAAAATCCACAAAAGTCTATTAAACCCTAAAAAATGCAGACAAATGCAAATGACCACCATAAAAGAGCGCACGAGACCAGATCGAATCGAACAAAGAACCCCGGGCATCAGAATATCCCAAAATCACTATGCAAGCTACAAATCACCGAGAAGCGCACAATTTCCCGAGAATAAAACCCTGATGATCTGGACGGGATCTGCCATATCTGATAGACGTAAACCAAGCTGTAACCCTGATATCCTCTGTTTGGGCACAAATATCGTGCGTCTGATTTGCGAATATGAATTTAAACCACGAGTCAGATAGGATAATCGTTTGGTCAAATTTTAGGGTGCAACAGTATTCACCTCTCTCCTTTGGAGGGATAAGTGATTGTACCTAGGAAGTAGAACCTTTGAGGGAACCATTCTTCTGATGTTAAAACCTTATAGGCCTCCTTTGGTGGTCAATAAGCAGTTTAATATCCTAGCTTATCCTGTTAAGTGATTTCTTCTGGTTTGAGTATCTTGAAGATGTTGGGCTTGAGTGTGAAGATGAAGACTTCATTGAAGAGGATGATTCCCTGAGCATTGCCATTGCAGCTGAGGCTTGAAGAGCAAGAAGAAACAAGTTGATACTTGAAGACCCATTGAAGATCCAGTAAAGACTGAATGAAGAGCTGAGGCTTAAAGACTGAAGGATGAAGTTGACATTCCCAGATGATTGAGGACTACTCTGAGAAGCTGAAGCTTGTAGGAAGAGAAGACCAAGTTGAGACTGGTAAAGTAAGAGAGCTGAAGCTTGAAGACTGAGTTGATACTTATGAAGAGGATTCAATTGAGATTGAGTGTAGAGCTGAGGCTTGAAGAACAGAGGATGAGTTGATACTTACTTTGAAGCTTGGAGATCCTGAAGGAATCAAGTTGATACTTGTGGTTAAGAGTGAAGTCTGAAGGTGGAATTGACTAAGGAGCTGAAGCTTGAAGAAGAAGATTAGGTTGAAACTTACGTTGAAGGGTTGAAACCTGGAGAAGCAAATTGATATTTGTCATGAAAGATGATAGTCCTGAAGGGTGATGGAGGTCTGAAGACTGAATTGCTGTCAGAAGAGATGAGGCTTGGAGTTGGAAGAAGGAGTTATTGATCTGCTTTCTCTCTTGTCTGTTTTATTTTCTGTGCTGATGTGCCTTGTTTGACTTGCTTGATGCATTAGAATAAGTCCATATCTAGACTGACTTTAAGCTAGGAGCATGATTGCACTAGAGGTTGAGTTGCTCCCTCTGCTTGTATTGTTACTGTATGGCTTTGCTTGCGGGTATTCGGTAGAGCCCTGCTCCCTTGCCCATGTGGTTTCTGTTTGCTTGATAGCATGTTATTTCTTCTGTATGATTGCAGTTTATTGTATTTTGCTTGATAGCATGTTGTTATTTCCTCAGTATGATTACTGTTATTCATTCTGGCTTGAGGTTGAGATGAGCTTGTGGAGGCTGCTGCCCCACACACATTTCCTCCCTCACTTGCATTGCATGCATTTTACAGTCATTTATTATTTACTGTTAAGCTGATGCTTTATCTGTGTCTGTTTATCATTGACATGATCCCTTAGGACACTCACTTCCTTTGATAAGGAAGTGATGATAGAACTTTAGGTTAAAACCTATGCATGATAACGTCTAGGAGTTCCCTGTTTCAAACCTCAACCATAGGATGAATCCTTGGCATGACAACATTAGGACTTGATAGTCTCCCCTTTAGTTGAGCCTGTTCTCTCTTCTCATCTCAAAACAGCTTAAGATACAGTAATCATGAATGATCTCTTTCGTACGTTACGAGCCTTAAGCTATCTGGGAAAGGATTGTTAGAGAGTTTCTTTTCAACAGTCTGGATGGTTAGTATGGTACCCTTTGGGTGACATACGACGCATTCACTCTCAGGTCATAGTCTTTAGTGCGATTGAAATTGCAAACACAATAAAAAAACACTTCTTTCGTAAAAGACAGAAAACAAACTTCAAACCTTTTTGCCCCGTGGGCCCATAATTCAAAGGAAGCTTTTCTGAAGAAAAGAGGGTCGTTAAACTTCAGTTCTACCGCAAACAGGCTTTGTCCCTAACTGCTGGAATTGCTGTTTAACCCTACTCGATAAAACAGATGAATCTGAATTCCCGTAACCCGTATTACCCCGAACTACGTAAGCTCTGATCTCTCATACCTGTTGAGAGTACGTAGGCACAATACTGACGTATTGGCGAGCCACCTTCCCCGCGACCCGTAGTAGGTCGAACTACGTTGACTCTGATTTCTCATTCTCTGATGAGAATACGTAGGCATAAAGTGCGACGCTTTGCCGAGTCATTTTCTTTGCTTTGCAGACCAGCCTTGATAGGTAGATAGATAAACCAACTCGTCCAGTAAACACAACAAGCGTGGATCCCGTCGAGTACGACGAACGTGAGGGGTGCTAATACCTTCCCCTTGTGTAACCGACTCCCGAACCCAGACAACGGTTGCGATGACCTTGTCTTATACCTTTTCGTCAGGTTTTTCCGATCGTTTCCTTTCCCGTTCCGAGGGATAAATAACGAAAGGTGGCGACTCTTCTGTTTTTCCGGCACCTTATTTTCGCGGAAGCGACACAAACTCATCTGTAAAACTTGTTGTTTCCGTTGATTGATATTAATGAAATGAATATGCATGTTTTGATTTAATCCATTCGTATTCACTAATTTCTTTTTACAGATGTTATACGCTTGTTTAAGCGGAGTCCAGGGAGGATGACGAAGTTTAAAGACGCGCAGGCTTCTGAGAGTATGCTTTTGAAATAAAACCTGCTGATGATGTACATGCATTGTATCGAATTCCCAAACACCGGAGATATAAGGATGATAACCCCTTGTCAACTCCTTTGAGCCTAGTAGTAGGAGTTTCTTTCTGAAAACAAAAAACCCTAAATCTTAACCTGGGGCAGGGTAGGTGTCAGCTAATTTGACCGAATATCCAAATTACAATAGGATTTGTTCCCGTTCGAGGATAAATCACACCTGTATAGGTCGTGCATAAAAAACCACAGTGGTTAAACCTTGCCGATAAGGAGTGAAATAGTCACGATCCCCAAAGAGTCAGACAACAAGTGTCACACGACTTGTGCAAAAAAAAAAGAGAAAAAAAAAAGGAATAAAAAAAAGAACAAAGCCCGCTAAGTCGAATCTTGGAAACAAGCGACTTAGGCAAAAATTAGGGTATCCTGCTGGACTTTGAAATCAAAAGAAGCTCAAAAGAGCCAGTCCAGGCAAAAGTTAGGGAAATAAAAAAATGATGGTGAAAAACAAGTTGTGTGATTCACTCTGAAAACTTGTGGTTTCCTGAACCATCACTCCTGTCATTCAACTTCGGAGAGGTGAGCGCTAGTGTCGAATTAGATGAATATAGGATTGGAGAACATCACAGAGAATGGGTGGGATAAAATAAACTTTGAGCCTTTATCCTTTTCTTGTAAACCGTGAACCCAACCAAGTTCTAACCTGAAAAAGTCCTAATTGAAACAGGTTTGTTTCGAAAGCATACTTTGGTAAAGATCGCATCGAAACTGACTCCTAAAAAGATTCCTCTTACATTGTTGTACTAATGTTGACATGTTGATAAATGATTTATTCACTTTATGTCACAAATTTTTCCAATGAACATATTGGATTTCGAAAACTGTCATATGCATTGCATTTAATATATCTTTTATGCAGGACAACTTGTTTTACTTGCAAGTAAGCGCTTGATAGTAGGAAAGTTTCCACAGTGGAAAGATTGATCAGGGTAGAATGCGGAATGCCTGAATACTCCATCGAATTGGGGCAAGTTATATCAAGTGATCGTATCATGGGAGTCAGCCATCCAGAAGTCAGTTAATTTGAAGCAATCAGGTCGAGATTCGATAAATCTCTCGAAGTCAATCAAGACTTACCCCACAGGTTAGCCAGTCAGGGGAAAGGTCATTGCAGACTAGGGCACGCCACCCTAAGAGCGCAGAAGCTATTCCTTGTCCGTGGGGAAATTAACGTGAAGTACCTCTCCGAGGTTCAAGATGTTTAGTCAGTGCATATCAAGCCATCAGGGCATGAGATTTCAGATTTCCCTTCGAGGAATATCCCCACAAAGATCCCATAAGCTAGGGTATAATTGGAAGTGTAGGAATTGTTCCTCTCCATGTCTTCAAGAGCTGTTCAAGCAGGTTCAGCTAACTTTCAAGTGCAAGATGAATTTCGGGAAGTCATGCTACTGTTCCTTAAGACATTGACCAAAACCTTTGAGTTTAGCCAGGGTATTTTTTCCAGCATCAGTCACACCTGATCCTTTGCAAATCCAATTCCCTTTGGTACGCTGGAAGACGTCGTCTGTTTCCTCCAGCAAAAGTCCAAACATCATTGGCACGTGTAAGCTATCTCCAGTAGAGTCCATTTGTACTTGGCACATCTGGTTATCCCCAGTGTAGTTGGCTTCACCTTTCCAGCATTTATTTTGCTGGAATGTTCTGTTATCCAGTTTTTCCCGGTGGCCCGAGCCTACATCAACATCTTTGCATGTGGTTATTGTTGCACCCCAAATTTGCCTAACTTTTTTCTTCACTTAGCTTTGTTTCATTGCAGTCATATATCACTAACATTTCATTAGCATTTGCATACCATCATCCATTCACAAGGGATCAAGGGGGTGTGCTCATCAAGAAAAGGTTATCAAGTTCTATACCTAATCAAGGAGTTATATTCAAGATATTCAAGAGCTTATCACCATCAGAAAAGTCAAAGAGTTGTATGTGGTTCACCTCCTATCTTAGGGGATATGAAAAGATCACCAGATGATTGTGAGTCCATGGATATGGGTATGAAGCATTGTGGGAGATAATAAGAGGTCTTGAGAGTCATTATGGAGCTTATTTAAGTCATTATGCAAAGTGCAAGAGGCCACAACCAAGATTGGTGCAACTAGGGTTTTCACCTGGTCAACCCTCAGTCAACTGTGAGTCTTGAGGAGATTAAGACTCAATTCCAAGCAACTGTGATCATGGAATGTTATGTTGAGACACCTAAGATATCATTCCAATATCAATTCATCAATATTCAAGAGTGTGAGAAGTTATTGAGCTAGGGTTTCTAAGCTTGATAGTGTAAAATCCCCTATTTCAGTGCCTAACTTCAAGACCACATAACTCAAGATACATGTTTCATCTTATTTTGATATCCGCATGAGACTTGTAGAGCATGTTCATAGCTTTAGTTTGAGTATTAGAAGTCATTCATTTGATTTCTAGAACTCATGTTATGAAGCTGACAAGTTACAGGTCATCAGATGAATGTGATTTTGGTATTTGAAAGTCAACCAACTTCCAGGATATTTTTGAGCTAGAAGGATGTTTCTCCTCAACTTTTAATAAGCGTGAATGTTGTTCCTTATCTTCTTAGCTTTCCAAAAAGTACTAGAAGTCCATGATTGGATTTGTAGCACTCAAGATATGAGACTTACAAGTCAAGGGTATTTTGGGAAAGTAAGATTACAAGTCATTTTCATTATAGGTCAAGTTCACTACTTTGCATACCTCAAATGAAAATCTTGCCAACTTGAAAGTTGCTCCAAATGGTATTATTTGGTCAATAAAACCTCAAGGAACCATTGATATGACTTGAATTGGAAATTTCTTGGAGAAAAATTCATGAAAGGAAGCTTGAAAAGGGCTAATTCAAATCAATTCATTTTGGATCCAATTCATGTCATATTTGTGCTTGTTTTGAGTCCAATTGATGTTTTAAGAACATTGGAAAAATTAGAAATTAAATTTGAAGTCATTTGCTATGCCATTTTCATGATTTCTTCACCTTTAAGCAACATATTTCAAATCCACCATCCATTCATTTCCAAGGGATCAATCTCAGCCACACATGATCCTTGCATCATAAGAAACTGATATGAATCAAATTGCAAGCTGGTTGGCTCTGTTTTCATGGAAATTACAAAGCTTGAAAGTGCAAAAATGTGAATTTTCAAGTGGGCTATTATGGGCTTCCATTGGGCTGCAAATCATCACATATCCATTGTATATAACATTTTAATCATTCCTAACAGAAAATAACAGAATTTGGAGGCAGTTACAACAGAATTTCATGGAGAAAAAATGAAGAAAAAATTGACTTTCGTTTTTGGAGAATTACATAGATTCAAGCCAAACCAAGGTTGCTAGAAGCTTGAGGATGATTCATTGAAGCTTTCTACACCATTTAGAGTAAGAACCATTGCCAATTGACACCTCCATTGAAGCTCGAAACCAGGTTCCTATTTCTTATCCATGCTCTCTATTCTTGAGGAATTTTAGTGCCATTTTCATGGATTTACACTCATTAGGATAGGTAGAAGCTTTTAGGACTAGAATGGTTAAGTTTCTTGAGACTTTAGGAAATGGCACCTTAGCTTTTTGTTCACATTTCTCCTTATTTATTGGATAAAAATGAAAAAGAATATGATATTCATGATCTAGGAAGTGAGAGGAAGAGATTGGTATAAGAAATTTGAGTTTTTGTGAAGTTTCGAAAATCCGGTACTGTAGCGTACCGCTGGAGAAGATGACCGGATCTTCTCCGGCCACCGTCCCCACCACCGTGCGATATTCCCTCCGTTTGTCATTTGAATTTCTAGACTTCATCCGGACCATCCGATCACGCTAGATCATAGACTCGGTAATCCCAATACACGGCCGAGATTCAGTTTCACGATTTGGCCTTGCTCATTAATTGAAATGCTGAGTTTCATTAAGAAACTCAGCTGGGCCTTAAGACAAAGCGCTAACCACAGCCCTTAGTGCAGGCCCAAGCGGAATAACACGTAGATCCATTACTTACTGCACCCTTTAGTGTTTATTTTTAATTTCATTTTCTCATGTTTTCTATTTGATTACTTGTTTGATTTTAATTCAGAAAAAATATTAAATGTTGCCAATAAATCTTGAAAAAAATCACGTAGGCAGTTTGACATGTCTAGAATTTTGTCATATTTTTTAATTTCAGTTTTAATGCATTTTTCAATTAATTGCATATTTCCCATTTTAATGTGTTTTTAATAATTGAAAAATGACATGCTATGCTTTGTGATTTTCTTTCTCTCTCAATAATCCATATTAATCTCTGTTTTTTTGTATGGTGAATGCTAATACATGGTAGAATATTGTAATATTTTTCTTGCATTTTTTAGATTCCATTTGAATAGGTTTTGAGATAGATCTTTAGAGCCTTCCCCATTTGAATCTCCCATAGCATACATCTGGGTTTAATTTTCTGTTAGTGTCCTTAGGCTTATAGTTTGGACTTGAAACTTTAACCATAGACCCCTAATACATTTAGGATCATCTAGGATTTTCCTTAGGTTTTTTAGAATTGATTTCCTATTTTCCTCATATTTTGCATTTTGACCAATGTTTGCATGTTTCAACTTGCACCTTCTCATAGTTTGGCCTAATAAATGAACTTTTAGCCAACTTTAAGCATCCAATCTTCCCATTAACCCTTACTACATAGGTTGACATTCTTTTAGGTCCATTTTCAAGTCCTTAACATACCTTTAAGCTCCCTTAGGATGAACTTTCCTTAGGGCTAAACATTAAAGGTTTCTTTAGAAGTTTTTGTGATGATTTATATCCCTTGTGCGGCTTCTGTGGTTGAGCTTGCCTTGTCATTCCAATCTCTCCTAGTCTTATCTTTAGGATCCCTCTTGGGAGAGCCTAATCCTTCCCTTGGTTGGATTCTGTGCATTCCCCAAGAGGTTGAACCTCAGATTGACATTCATCAGCATAGTACATTCCTTTGGTTTGCACTATCTTCCTCCTTCAAGTCTTGATGAGGAGCCCTCTTGGGAGAGCCTAATCCTTTCTTTGGTTGGATTCAGTGCATTCCTCAAAAGGTTGAGCCTTGTATTGATATTCAATGGCATGGTATATTCCCTTGGTTTATACTGTCATCTATCTCCAAGTCCCTTTCTTAGGATCCCTCTTGGGAGAGCCTAATCCTTCCTTTGGTTGGATTCTGTGCCTTCCTCAACAGGTTGAGCCTTAGATGGACATTCTATGGTGATACACTTTAGCCAGATACTTTAGATTGACATCTAGGACTAATACCCAGTCTTCTCTGTCCTATTGACATAAGATCCCTCTTGGGAGAGCCTAATCCTTCCCTTGGTTGGATTTTATGCATTCCTCAAGAGGTTGAGCCCATGATGGACTCTTGTGTTGACAAACATCCAACCTGATGTAGCCTGGGATGACTTCCCTGTTGCTCATCCTGGTTACCCTTCCCCTTAGTCCTTCATTCATAATTGTTTGACATTTCTTGATGCATTAGGATAGTCTCATGTTTAGAGTATTGTAGGCTAGGAGCATGACTGCATTGAAAGGTTGAGCTGAGCTCTATTTGCTTGTTTGTTTAGAGGTTGAGTGTTCTCCCTCTGCTTGTGTGTTATTTTCCCTTTTCTCACTGATGTGTTTGCATTGAAAGGTTGAGGTGACCCTCCCTTTGCTTGTCTATTTTTGTTTATTCTCTTTGCTTATTTGCTTAGAGGTTGAGTCTCTCCCTCTACTTGTATTGCTGCATTCCATTTGCATCTTTACTGTTTGCTTTTCTGTTTTATATGCTTTAATGATTTTTGTAGTTTTTTTTTCTGTTTCCCATTGAAATGATCCCCTAGGACTCTCACTTCCTTTGATAAGGAAATGATGATAGACTTTTAGGTTGAAACCTGTGCTTGATAACATCTAGGAGTTCCCTGTTTCAAACTCAACCATAGGATGAATCCATGGCATGACAACACTAGGACTTGATAGTTTCCCCTGTAGAGTTCGTTCTCTTCTTATCTCTAAAACAACAGTAAAAAACGTAATAAAGGCAAGTTGGTACAACGCGTTACGAGCCTTAAGCCACTTGGGAAATGATAATTGAGCGGTTTCCTCTCAATCGTCTAGAGTGTTTAGTATACGTCCTTTGGACGATATGCGATGCATTCATTCCCAAGTCATAGCCTCTAGTGTTGTACGAACTACAAACATCCGTAAAAAACACTTCTTCCGTAAAAGAAAAAAAAACAAACATCAAACCTTCTTGCCCCGTGGGCTCCCTTAATCAGGAAAATGTTTTCAGAAAAAGAGTGTCATTACCTCTCAGTTCTACCGCAAACGGTAACGCATGAGTCTCCGACGAGCGAGCTGAATACACCAAACTGCTGGAACTGTTTGTTAACCCTACTCGGAAAAACATATGAATCGAGCCTGTGTTCCGTTTTATCCCAAACTACGTAAGCTCTGATCTCTCATATCTGTTGAGAGTACGTAGGCACAATACTGACGTATTGGCGAGCCACCTTCCCCCATCCGTTACCCGTAGTTAGCCGAACTACGTTGACTCTGATTTCTCGTTCTCTGACGAGAATACATAGGCACGAAGCGCGATGCTTTTCCGAGTCAGTTTTGTTTTCTTTTCAGGCCAGCCTTGATAGGTAGATAGTTAAACCAACCCGTCAGATAAACACAACATGCATGGATCCCATAGAGTACGATGGACGTGAGGGGTGCTAATACCTTCCCCTTGCATAAACGACTCCCGAACCCAGACATGGTTGCGATGACCCTGTCTTAAACCTTTTCGTCATGTTTTTCCGATCGTTTCCTTTCCCTTTCTGTGGGATAAATAACGAAAGGTGGCGACTCTTCTGTTTTGCCGGCACCTTATTTTCGCAGTAGCGACAGCTGGCGACTCTGTTGGGGACTTCAGGCTGCTGGGGACTTTTCCCATCCCCTATGCTGGGACCGTTTCCAATCCCCTGTGCGAGTCAATCTTAGCGTGTGCATGTTTATCTGTTGGGTTTGCATTTATTTATTGCATTTTACTTTCCTGCACTTTACTTTCAGTATAATATGATTATTTGCTGTGCTGTTGTGGGAGGGACTGATTCTGATGAGTGAGAAGCCAGACCCAGGCTTGAGAGAACACATAGTATTAGAGTGGATTAGTGGTGGACGTGCTTGCTTTGCTTGCATCAGTTCCCATGTAATCCACACTTAGACGATATTGTCTTTGATGACTTCCTATCGGTCCTTTGGACTCGAGAGGATTTTGGATCTGAGGATTGTCGACTCTAAGGACCGATCATTTGTGACTCAGCTAAGTGAGGCCTCTTTAGGGAGTGATGATGTCAAACCAGAAATGGTGAACGTATCATCATTTCGTGAAAGTCTGTGACGCTGAGGAATGCATAGGATGCCATACCTGTGTCAGTGGATTAGGTCCATACCTGTGAGCGGGAATGGGGTTATGCAGGAAACTTTAACCTTCAGATTACCCGGTTTTCTCTATAGATGAGTCTGAGTTACTGATACCAGTGGTTCCTATTATTAAGGCTATGTTACGATCTCGCCAAAGCGAAGCGCTGATATTCCTCAGTCAACAAGCAACAACGTTGATCCCCTGTTTGCATCAGCATTTGCATAATCATCCTGCATTTAACATTGCATGTTTATGTGTTCGAAAGGTTCTTGTCTTTCTCTTAATTTTGGTACTGGCCTTCGGAAAGAAGAAAGCAAGCGAAAAAGGTTTATGATATACGTCTCTAACAGCTGAGGTGGGACCTTTATTTGGTCCAATCTCCATGGTTGAGATAAGCATCTTCGATACCTTCAGGAATGATTGAACCTAATGTTTGAGAAGATTATTATGGTGTCCCTGCCCTTCCACGTTGTTCCCGCTCATTGAAATTAGAATCAAGGGGGAGATCTCCCTATGAATACATAGACATGTTGTGCATTTTGCATCTTGCATTTTCATTTGCATTGCAGGTTGTTCCCGGTGGCTTCGTGTTCTTATCTCTGCTTGGTTTGCTTCAGTGACAGGATTGAGCAGGTCAGATTTCACAGATATCCCACTCGAGGTAATCAACAAAGGGTAATGGATCAAGTTCAAGCCGAAGTGCAGGAGCTCAGGGCTCGCATGACTCAGTTCATGGAAATGATGCAGGGCGTCGCAGCAGGACAAGAGCAGCTAAGAACCATAGTTCAACCATTGATAGCACGGGTGAACGAAGAAGGTGTTGTCCATGGAGGTGCTGGTGTTATCCCTCCTGTTGGTGGTTCTGTTCCACCTCCTATCCCTGTTGTTGTTACACCTCCGAGCGGGGGCGCTGAGAATGGAAATGGCCATGTTGCTGGTGGGAGTACCCACCCTGGGCATAGAACCGCCGATCCTTGCTAGGAAGATCACCAAAGCAATATCTTTTCCATGAGAGATGCGGAAGCTGCCATGCCGACTGAAGCTGAACAGAGGTTTAAGCTGAATGAAGAGAAGATGAAGGCCTTTGAGATTCAGAACTCTTTAGGCCTTGATATGCTGATTTGGGTCTGGTTCCAGGAGTCAGAATTCCTCCTAAGTTCAGGGTGCCAGAAATCAACAAGTACAAAGGGACAACCTGTCCTCGAGTCCACGTCCGAGCATACTTGCGAAAGATGTCTGCATATTCTGAAGACAAAAAGCTGCTAATGCACTTTTTTCAAGATAGTCTGGAAGGAGCGTCTTTAGAATGGTACATGGGGCGTGAGAGAACCCACATCTGTAGTTGGAAAGAGTTGGCTGAAGCTTTTGTGCGTCATTATCAGTATAATAGTGATCTGGCACCAACCAGGCTGAAACTGCAGAGTTTGTCACAAAAGAGTACTAAGAGCTTCAAGGAGTACGCCCAGAGATGGCGAGACTTGGCAGCAAGAGTACAACCTCCCCTGATGGAGAGAGAGTTGAATGACATGTTCACGGCTACACTTCCTGGTGTGTATTATGAAAAACTGATAGGTTGCATGACTGCAAATTTCTCGGATCTGGTAATAACAGGAGAAAAAGTCGAAAGCGGTATCAAATTAGGAAAGATCCAAGTCGCTCATGTTTCTGCTAAAGATGCAAAGAAGTCGCATGTTGGAGAAACTAGTATTGTGTCTACTCCAGCTGCTGGTCAACATTCAGCCTGAAACCAACAACCTCGTGCTCCTCGGCAGCAAAACAATCAGCGCCAAAATCAAGATAGGCCTCGTAACAACCTGGAAAGGAGGACTGCTCCTCTACACCATGTTCCAATGCCGCTCAGCCAGATTCTACCGCATCTGATTCAGAACTCGTTGGTGGAACCTAATGCTCTCAAACCAAGGCCAAAGCCCTATCCTCCGGGATACGACCCTAGTGTTCAATATGATTATCATGCAGGATCCAAGGGGCACGCGACTGAAGATTGCAAGGCTTTTCAAGCCAAAGTGCAACACTTGATGGACCAAGAATACATTTCCTTTCCCGAAGGAGAGCTGGTTGTACATGTCTGTTTCATCTGATCAAGTTTGAGGACTTCAAGGGTCACCTCCTTCAGCGATTCAAGATTTGAAAACCCGGTTCCCGAAGCTGGCAATCTGTGTTTTATCCTGTTATTTCTTTACATCTGTAATTTATTTCCTGTTAGAATGCAAATTTCGCTTGTAAAGCATGTTGTTTTTCAATTGATATTGATAATGAAATAAATATGCATGTTTTGAACTAATCCATTCGTTTTCACTCTATTGCTTTCTTTTATTTCAAATGCTTGTTTAAGTGGAATCCGGGGAGGATGACGAAATCCAACGATGCATAAGCTTCTGATGCTATGCTTTTGAATAAAAATTTGTTGATGATGTACAGGCATTGTTTCAATCCACAAACACCGGAGATATAAGGAAGATAATCCCTTGTTAACCCCTTTGAGTCGAGTAGTAGGAGTTTCTTTCTGAAGATGGAAAACCCTTAATCTTAACCCGGGGCAGGGTATGTGTCAGTTAATTTGACCAAGCGTTCAAATTACAAAAGGAGTGTCCGTTCGAGGATCAATCACACCACTATAGGTCGTACCTAAAAAACAACAATGGTTAAACCTGGCCGATCAGGAGTGAAATAGTCATAATCTCTTTAACAAGTCAAACGAGCCGTTGTCATACGATTTGTTCAAAAAAAAAAGAAAAAAAAAGAATCAAAAGAAAAAGCCCGCTAAGTCGAATCTTGAAAACAATCGACTTAGGCAAAAATTAGGGTACCCCGCTGGACTTCAAAATCGAAGAAACTCAAAAGAGTTAGTCCCGGCAAAAGTTAGGGAATGAAAAAACGAAAAGGAAAAAATGATTACGAAAAGAAAATCCTCAAACAAGAACGAAATCGTGTGGCTCTGGACGCCAAAAGACGAAAAGAGAGTGATTGTCACTACGAAAAAGGGTGATCTCTTGACTTATCACTCAACCTTTGAAAGGGGAACGCTATGGTCGAATTAGCTGAACGTAGGATCGAAGAACATCAAGGAGAATGAGTGGGTTAAAATGAATTTTGAGCCTTTATCCTTTCTTTCATAAACCGTGAACCTGGCCACGTTACAAACTTTAAAAGTCCTAATTGAAATAGGTTTGTTTCGAAAGCATACTTCGGTAAAGATCGCATTGGAACTGACTCCTTGAAAGGATTCCCATTACAGCGTTGTACTAATACTGATATGTTGATGAATGATTTCATACAATTTATGTCATAAATTTTTTTCCAGTGAACAGGAATAGATTTTAAAAACTGCCATATGCATTGCATTTGATATGTCTTTTATGCAGAACAATTTGTTTTACTAGCGAGTAAGCGCTTAACAGCAGGAAAGTTTCCACGATGGAAAAATTTTGATCAGGATAGAATGCATAATGCCAAAATATTCCGGTGAACCGGGGCAAGCTATATCAAATGATCACAGCATGGGAATCAACCATTCCAGAAGTCAGTTAATCTGGGCCAATCAGGTCGAGATTCGGTAAATCTCTCGTAGCCAGAGGTATTGCTCTACAAACCAGTCAGTCAGGGGCGGACCAACTTGAAATCTCAAGAGCTACTCATGCCAAGATGGCAGTTAAGCTGAAGCACCTCTTCGAGGTTTGAAATGCTGAGGTAGTACACATCAAACCAGCAAAAGTATAGAAAGTACAGACCTCCTCGTAAGAGAGTTTTGCAAGATCCCACGGGCTGGGGAAAAATCGAAAACGACGGAGTCGTCCCTATCCATATCATTAGAGCCAGATAAGCAAGGATGAGTCCTTTTGTGATACTGATTCTAGGGCAAGCCGTCTCGAGTTCGTCTCATGACAAAATTGCTTTATCTACGAGTTAAACTAATCCGGAATCAGTCCTGTCTGATCTCCCTACCCGAAGTCAATCCTGTTTGATATTCGAGCCAGATATCCAGTCCTTGTCTGATATCCATAATCCAGAATCAGTGCATGTCTGATCCCCAAACCCGAAAACCAATCCTGTTTGATATTCGAACTAGATATCCAGTCCTGTCTGATATCCAAATCTGGAATCAGTCCTTTCTGATCTCCCTACCCGAAGTTAATCCTGTTTAATATTCGAGCCAGATATCCAGTCCCTATCTGATATCCATAATCTGGAATCAGTCTTGTCTGATCTCCCTACCCGAAGTCAATCCTGTTTGATATTCGAGCCAGATATCCAGTCCCTGTCTGATATCCATAATCTGGAATAAGTGCCTGTCTGATTTCCCTACCCGAAGTCAATCCTGTTTGATATTCGAGCCAGATATCCAGTCCCTATCTGATATCCATAATCCAGAATCAGTCCTGTCTGATCTCCCTACCCGAAGTCAATCATGTTTGATATTCGAACCAGATATCCTGTCCTGTCTGATATCCAAATCTAGAACCAATTCCTGTCTGATCCCCAAACCCGAAAATCCATCCTGTTTGATATTCGAGCCAGATATCCAGTCCCTGTCTGATGTCCGAAACCATAAATCCATGCTTATACTGGAGATTATTTCTTGTCTGACGACTTAACCTGTGACACGAATTCTTGTCTGGTGGTTCACCCTTGAATACTAGTACCTGTCTAGTACTTCCCCGTTTAAATCCACTCTCGTTGGTAACCTTACGTTTGAGGTTCAGCTCCATCTTGGAAAACCGTTTCAGAATCCAGTGCTTGTCTGGCCTGCCATTCTTTTGAAGATTAATCCCCGTTTGATAAACCGTCATGAAATACCGGTCCTCGTCTAGTAGACGACGTTTAAATCCACTGCTCGTTTGGCGAAACTTCTCTTCATATGAACCAGCCTTCGACCGGTAGTCAGTCCGCATCTGACCTGTTCTGTTAAAGTTCATTTCTAGACTGATGTCCAAGTGGTCCATTCTCCCCGGCAGGAGGATCTTCCCATTCAACATTTATTTTGCTGATTTGGTTCCGTAGCACTTTGCATGATTGCATAGCATCTAGCTAGCCGCGTAGCATTTCCGTTGCGAACAGAGCATTACGTCATTGTCAAACATATGCATGTGAAACATGAGCTAGGTCGTTATCGTTCTTGTATGTAGGTGTTCCTCAGCAGAGCTGTTTGCTCAAGATGATTCTTGAAGTCCCTAGCGAAGTTGTTTGTTCAGGATGATTCTTGAATTCCTCAGCAGAGATTAGTCGTTCAGAATGATTCCTGAATCCCCAAAGCAGAGTACTCAATAGTTCTCCAGAATCCCCAGCGGAGATGTGTCATCCCCAACAGGTTTCAAATAGAGAGGTTGAATTTCCTTTGAAGACTTGATGATTGAAGTCCGACAACAGTGCCAAATTCCCCCTGACTTACGGATGAAGTCCGACAGAGATGTCGAGGCAGTTTTCCTAGCTGACGCGGAGTTCCTGACGGCAAAAGATAAGATATCCCTTTGAGTTCATGATTGACTAAGGATCCCTTATTGACTTACTGACGAAGTTCGACAAAGATTGTCGTACGTTCCTAGCGACCTGACGAGTTCATAGGTGACGTTAAGGAATTCTTCTGCTGTGGCGCAGAATGCCCGACGGAAAAATCAGCTATGTGCCACCAGTTTCCGTGCAACCAATGATCCCTTGATGACTTGAGATTAACCATTCGCCAGCAAGTTGCCATGCAACTATCATTTCAGTTTCAGAATTTGTCCCCATCAGAGTATCGTTTACTTGTGCGGTTGGCAAATTTCTGGGTTTATTGGTATTCAACCGTCTTTTACCTTGATTGTTTGAGAGTCGTTCGCTTCTCACCCAGTCAGGTCCAAGCCGTTTGAATAGGGGCAGCTGTTGCACCCCAAAATTTGCCTAACTTTTTTTCTTCACTTAGCTTTGTTTCATTGCATTCATATATCACTAATATTGCATTAGCATTTGCATACCATCATCCATTCACAGGGGATCAAGGGGGTGTGCTCATAAAGAAAAGGTTATCAAGTTCTATACCTAATCAAGGAGTTATATTCAAGCTATTTCAAACCTCCTAAAACACCAGAAATGTAAGGAAGTTAAACCCTCTTTAACCCCTTTCAAGATTCATTTTTAACCTAAGGGCAGACAATTTTCAGTCAGCTTGATTGAACACTTAATTTTTAAAAGAGAATGAACATCTTTCGAAAGTGAGTGGGTACAAATCACCTTTGACCCTTATTCCTTTTTTTTAAAAAATCGTAAATTAAACCATGATATAACCCTCAAAAGTCCTAATTGAAGAAAGGTTTACTTCGAAAACATACATAATGGGATAACATTTCCTGACTCCTAGGAGCTATGACTCAATTTGGCGTTGGCTTTATAAAAAATAAATTTATATCCTAACTAGTGATTTTGTCACAAGTTATCGTGATATCTCTTTTCAAAACTTCAAGACAAACATGCGTGTTGCATTAACGGTTTCAGAATTAACATTTCACACGTGTTGATTTTTCCTAATATCTTAGAAAGTTTACATATAGGCATCAATGATGAGTTTGATCCTATAAACATGAAGACTTTGCTCACCTGGGGCAAGTTTGTTTCTAAGCAGTTTGTTTTTTACAAGAGCGAGTTTGAAGACCCAGCTATACATAATACCGTCAATCAGGGGCAGTTATGTCGAGATTCAGCAAATCTCTCAAAGAGTTTGAAGACAGTGAGGCATTTGGACGCCAAGTTTTCTGTAAAATCCTCTTGAGATAACTTCTTCTCATAAAGCATGTATGTACTCTGCGGAATTATTTTGTTCAAAATGGCGACTACCACGCTGTTCACCAAGACAAACTATTTCGTTTTCACAACATCCTTCATATCCCCCGACGAAGTTTACTTTAGGTGGTCACGATTCCTCCGATAGACCTCTACTTCAAGCAGTGATGATCAATGCAAGAAATCTCCAGTTTGTGACTTGAGAATTCCCAGTGATTTGCTTAATTTCACTTCCCCAGTGAAGTGGATGATATTTTAATCCTCAGTGAATCTTCTTAAACTTCACCTTCCCAATAAAGTGGATGCTATTTTGTTCCTCAGTGGATCTTTTACCATGCCGTTTTTCCCCAACGAGGCGGATGTTTATTTCATCCGCATTGAAGTTTCGAATTTGACATACTCAACAGCTACATTGGCCCAGGTTTCCCCATTTGAAGTGGATATTTATTTTATCCCCTGTGAGGCCTCAATTCGGGTATCTCCGTCTACAACTCCAGCAGGAATCCCTCCAGTGAAGCAGGATATTATCCCGTGAAGTTTCTTCTAAAATAAGATCCATCTTGACGAACCCGTCAATAAAAACAGGATATTACACCCCCAAGTGGAATGTTTTCTCATCCCTAGAGGAATTTTGAAGTTCTGAAATAGGAATGTGATCCCATATTTAGTTCTCCACCTATCCCCAGTAGTACTTTTATCTTCGAAGATTGGTCAGATGTTTATTTTGGGATGTTTATTTCATCTCCGATTGCTTCTTTCGTTTGTTTTGTCAGCATAAGCATACGCATAACATATAGATAGATAGCATGGCATGTGCATTTTTCCTCTTTGTGTTTGTTTGTTCTGTCACTTTGGCCGTGTTTTTTCCCCAAGTGAATGGGCGTGTCTTCTCCTTCCAAATAGAGTTGTCGGCCCTAGGCAGAAAGAGCGCAATATTTCTATTTCCCCACGGAGTACGATCCTCGTGGAAGACGGTTGTTTTGATACATTCCCAATTGAGTTCATGCCTCAACGGTCGAGTCTTGCTTGTCAGTTTCACTTCAGTTATTTCCTGAATTGAACTTCAATCCCTGACAATCACATTTTGGATATCTTCGACTTTTCAATCCAGATTAAGCGTCCATTTATTTTTCACATTACTCCCCAGAAGAATTTATTTGAAGATCACCATTGAAGACATATACTTTCTCCAACAATATTGTAAGATTTTCTCAACAATCTATATCTGGATTACAAGCGACCTCTTTATTTGAGCAACTCGTTTTGATCGGGATTACGTTCAAAACGACAAGTGGGAGTCTCCTCAAGACAGTTTGTCCATCCTCAGTACCTTATCAAGATTATCAACCCGTCAAATGGCATCTCTTCGGAAATACGTCAGAGAAGTTTGTCGAAGACTTTACAAATATTTTCTCTTTATTTGAGAATTTTCACCTCAAGAGTTTCATGTATTTTACAGCTACAACAAGAAACACTCCTCAGGAATGTATTCCCGAATGAGTTCATTACACAAGTATAATTCCATCAAATGGCACCTCTCTCGAGAAGTTTGGTGAAGATTATTACAATTGATCTCTCTCTATTTTGCAAATCAACCGACTTACATCTCTTCTGAAGATCCCCGGTGAAGTTTTACAATCTCCAATACATTATGGATTACCGCTGAAGTCCTTAATCTCTAGTGAAATTTCAATTCCCTGTGAAGATACTCTCTTAAGTATTTGTCGTTCCAGGAATAAACTGAGACCCGTTCATGGCACACAAACCCTGAAGCGTGGGGAGGTTTATTTCAAGAAACTAAGACCCGCTCATGGCACACAAACCTTGAAGCGTGGGGAGGTTTTTTTTACTCTTTTCAAGAAACTGAGACCCGTTCATGGCACACAAACCTTGAAGCGTGAGGAGGTTTGTTTTAGGTTATTACCTTTGCTTAGGTTATCATACGTTTGATAGTAGGTAATATACCGTATCATTTTGGACAAATGTCTTTTCTTAGGCTACCAGGATTGGTAGTAGGACATCTTTCCTTGTGAATAATTTATTCGAATATATCTCTTTTCCTGGTGAACCTCGGCAGAAGATTTCCAAAAGACATCGGTAGCAGGTATTTCTTTTATTTCCTGGCTAATCTCGGCAGTGGATTTTCTAGAAGACTTCGACAGTAGGTATTTCTTTCCGTTTCCTGGAAAATCTCAGCAGAAGATTTCCAGAAGACATCAACAGAAGTATCTCTCCAGCAAACTTCAACATAGAATCTCGGCAGCAGATTCCCTATAAGTTCTTAACGATAAACACCTTGGCAAAAAAAAGTGCCCTCCAAGTGAGTTGTAAGTCTCGACAGTAGACTTCTCCAGCTGATATCTTGAAATCATTACATGTGACCTATACAGTTGGTTCTTCAAGTGGATCTTCTCGCAAGTTCTTCACGACATGTTTATAGATACCTTGTGATTGTCAATCTTTCCCATTCGCTTTGTTAAGCCAGTTCTTCCCCTATGTCGTGTCCAGTTTATTCCCTGTGGCATCATTTCTCGACAGGACCCCTCTGTCATGCATTTTCATATTATTGCACATCATATGAATTCGGTGGTATCTTAGAGCCAAACATTTGTGCAATGTTTGTATTTAAGTCCCTCCTATCACGTCGATACGAAGATTTCAATCTTCATGTCTCCGGATAGAAGTAACTTAAATAGGGGCATCTGTAGCAACCTAATTTTTGACCTTAAGATCCCACCCCCTTGTGCTTATTTTTGTTTGTTTCATTTTACGTATTACAGCTAACCATTTCACGCAGGTACAATAATGTTAAGTACAGATCTTCACAGTCGAGTACTTCAAGGTATGACAGTTGGATTATAGAGATCCTAGGATCATTCTATTGGTCGTTTCCTTAAGGCTTCTCAAAAGTTTCAATGTGTGCCCCAGAGGTTTAAGTTGTTTTTGTTATTGATATTAAGCATAAGCATTTGAGGCCTGTTGTGACTTTCGTGAGGAGCAACATCGTCGGGTTGCGTCTTTATCTTCAGGACATAACTCGCATACCGGATTACATCATCGTTTTATTTCCTAAAGTTGAGTCATCATTTATGAGAAAGTTTGGTTTTGGGGTGATGATTTTAATATGGCAAGTTTGGATAAGGATCATGAATGAAGTCTGGGTGATATAGCGTCAAGGCAAAGTTGATTGATAAAAACCTTAAGTTACATTGGAATTCCTCCAAGAATGCACAACTCAAGAGTTTTTTAGACACAAGAATAGTTCAAACCACTTTAAGCATCATTCATCTGTCCATATCGCAAATTCAAGTTCTTGGACATAGTGGTATTTCATGATAAAATAGAAGTGAACAGGAGTTCAAATTCATTTCAAGTACAACCCAAAAGTTTGAATTTATCAGCATTTGAGGTGTGAATCTGAATCATGTCGCGAATCACAACTTACTATGCAAGACATTAAAAAAAACTCTAACTCTAATCAAGCATGGACCCATGGTCACTAGAGGATAAGTTGCAAGATTAAAGTCAACATATTAGGAAAGGCACCCTTCCCAAGGTCATGCGGCCAAGTTTACGCTGCTTTCTGCCTATTTTTGAGGAGGAGCAAGCGTCCCTTTGATTTACTTATTTGTTTGTTTGTTTAAGATTAACACCAAGCGTTAGCACAGGGCCTTGCATTTTTTTTGGGCTGTTATGTAATTTGCACGGTATCACAAAGACCACATCCTAAACCACATAGCCTTTTCACTTAATCATGAGGAATCATGGTGTAATTCAGAGGGTTCGTAGGCCCTGGTGTATCGTTTCAACACTGAACTGTACAATGGCATTTCAGTAAACGGATTTCTAAAACAATTAAGTTTGATTTCAAACTTCAAATTCTATTACAATTAAAATCAGGTTTAAAATCCTAAGTACAATAAGAATTATCCAAATTACAATCATAGATTTCTACAACTCAGACTATGTTAATTCAACACTTTTCAAGGTCTTAAAAGCTTGCATGATTTAAACTGGCGACTCGCATATAAGTGGCGGCCTCGACTTCGGGCGTCTCCGATTATTCATTAGTGAAGGGTGCAGGTTGGTGAGTCTTTGTCCGAATTAACTCGAGTTGCCAATAGGCTAGGTATGCGGTTCCATTACGGAGGATCCATCAAAACTTTTTGGAAACACTGTCAAAACCGCCGGGCAGTAGTGTACGCCGACCGTTGCTACCACGATAATCCTCTGTTGATTCATGAGCAACAACATTATAAACTGAAAAGAAATAGAAGAAACAAGCGAAGTGATTAAATTATGAACATGAGTGGTTAGAAAGTAATCAAAACAGAATACAACAGAGATTCGCAAAACATGGCCGTCTGAAAAAGGAAAGAGCTTTGAGTCGCAACCACCAATTCTCGATTACACCTGTATCACACTTTTGGCAAGAATTGAAAGACAATCTCAATCAGACGAAAACAGAAACTTCTGGGATGGAGCGACATGTGTTAACATTACCTCCCAAAACAGTCCCAACATGCTCTGCCGGAATTGGAAACACCATCATTATTCTTTAATTCGCATTATTCCCTGCAACCCTATATAAGACATCATCAGAAAGATACAAAATGAAAAAAAAGAAACGAGACGACATTCAAAAAAAACCTAACCGGATTGATAACCAAAATTTTCAGATTCACAAACACAGTTGGAAAACCCTAAATCGAGAACCTAAAATGAGAAGAAGAAGGGAGTTCAAGTCACTTATCATTTTGGCATCGTCGGAAAATCCCGCCGAAAACCGCTCCACCGAAAATCGCCATAACCACCCTCCATCCTCGAAAACCCTGCGAAAAATCATTAAACCGTGAGTTTTTTTTGGCTAACATTGATAGTCTGTCAATTTTTTTATATTTGTTTTGTAGGAAATCGGAAGAGAAAAGGTGAGAACAGGCGAAGGAGATCGGAGAAGGGAAGTCGAGGAAGAAGGAAGACGGAGGGAATCGAAGAAGTAGAAAAGGCGAGAGATGAGAGAAAGAAATGGAAATAAGAGTGGAGAAAGAAAGGGAGGGCGAGGAGGAGAAATGAAGAAGAGGGAGAACGAGAGAATCAGCGGCAGAAGAGGCGAAAGAGGAGAAAGACTTAGTTTTACGGTTTTAATTTTATTTTATTATATGTTGTAATCACGTGAGTGTACACCAACAGCATCAGCGTCCACCGCACCATCATCACCACACGTCCCCATTTTATTTTCATCACGCGCCACACACTTGCACGCCCATGGTAAACCGTTCTCCTGCATCGCACCAGATCGTACCCCCCCCCATTATCTCTTAACCCCTCATTAATCTGCCATTAACTAACTTAATAATTTATTTAATTTTGTTTTAATTAATCAAACTATAATTAATCACTGTCATAATCAGCCACCCTTCTTTTATCAAAACTAATTAATAGTTTTAAAAAAAAAATTCAACCCTTTCTTTTCCCAATTAAATTATTAATCTTTTTTAATCAACACTTCTAATTTAAATGAATTAGTAAACCCTTTTAAGTATTTAACTTTTTTCTAATTAATACCTTTTTTAACTAATTAATCTCTTATCTAATTAATAACCTTTATTCTTTAATCATCACTCTTTTTTATATATTACTAAAAAAAAACCTTTTAAATAACTTTTATAATAAGAACCTATTTCCTAACTTAAATAACTTGTATCCATTTGTCAATAATAACTAATAAACTATTTATATCTAAGAAACCTTTTTATTTATCATAATAAATCATTATCATTTTAAATTATTTCTATCAAAAACTAATTAATTTATAACCTTAATTTTAATTTTTAACTAAAAACAACTAATTTATACTTATAAAACAACTTTTTCTCAAATCAACCTCACCTATAATTTTAGTCAACGCGCTCCCAATCTCTTTCCATCTCTCAGCACCGGCTCTGATTTATTTCGAATCTTCGCGATCCCGTGCTTGTTCGATTTTAGCTTTTTATCTGTTTGTATGGATTTATTTATCGTTGTCTTTTTTTTATCGTATTTATTTTTATTGCATAATGTCCAAAGGAAGAACCTATGCATGACTTAACAATTTGTGCGTATTGCATCTCATATGCATCATTTTCCTCGCTCGACCCTTGAATCCTCAAGTTGATCAGCTTAGGCTTAGATCCTACCCCATCAGGAGGACCTTTTTCTTTTATCATTTACAACATAGATAAACCCGTATTCAACTTAATCATACTATTCTCCCTACAAGAGAATAAGATTTAGTCATCTTGACAGTTGAGATATGATTCTCCTACCCCATAACAATACAATCGAGATATAAGATATTTTCTACTTGAGGGAGATAGTGGCATACTCGTCGATGAAATCCGAGTGTTTGAGCCATTCTTTCAAGACGATGCAAAGACCATCTCCTACGAGTTTTGGTGGTTAGGTCGAGTGTTCTCCCTTAAGATGACGACTCGTCTTTTCTCCTAGAATAAATCAATCAACAAACCTAATCCCGCTTGGAACCTTGACCATAGTCAAGGAATTCCTCAAACCCTTTAGGGGAACTACAGATACTCTGATTCCATTCCCGTTAGGATATGTAGGCACAAGATGCAATTTCTTGGCGAGTATACTTAGAAATAAACCACTAGGTCTTTTCACCCTTAAGCAGGTAACCCTTAGCAATAAACACAATAAAACAAGAGGTTCATGTAGAGTACTACAGAAACTTAGGATGCAAGCACCTTCCCTAAGTTTAACCAACCCCCAAACCTTAAACTCTCTAGCTTTGCATTTGCAGTGCATCGTGGGTAATTCGATCTTTTTCCCTTCCTTTATAAAAATTAAAGACCGGTGGTGAACCAATGAATTAAGATTCAAATTAATCAATAATTTGACATCCAATTCTCACCGCGACAGATATACTGTGTTTTTCATTGACCTTTTGCTTCTTTCTTTTTGATGTTGTCAAAAGGGAGAAGAGACTAAGCAAAAGCAGCAATTCATCCTACAAAGATTGATCAAACGTTCATATTACTTTTAGAAGAATGCACAAAGTTAGGGGGAGGATGATACCACTCAAAGTGCTCGATTTTTATACTGTTTTGCCATTATAAGAAAGGGGGAGTATGTGAGGGCATGTTTTCTCAATACTTGTTTTAATGATGTCAAAAAGTATCTGTAGCACCCCGAATTTTTCCCTATCATTTTATCTGTAACTGACTTATATTTCTTTGCATTTTTGCATATCATGGCATTGGCTCTAGACACATGGGATCAAGGTGTTTCTATGGCTCGAGGTTCGCTTTTGTTGCAAAAGTTAAAACAACAAGCATCAGAGATTTTATTTTATTCAACAGGTTATTTTCAGCATAGGAGACAGGTCACAGATTATCTCAGGCATTTTCGCAGTTATAATATCCAAGGGCAAGTTTCAGAAGCTTAACGGGGCTCACAACAGATGAAAATTGGAAAATGTGCAAGTTTCCCTCCAAATGGCGCATTTTTTCAATTTTGTGAGTGGTTAACCGATAAACTAATTTTCACTAGCAAATGGTTAATCGATTAACCAAAGGAAAATTTTCACATATACGTTCATTTTCAATGCTGCCACTTTTGGGGTCTGTTTTGAGCACTTGTGAATTGATTTTTACACCAGAAGAAGGATCTAGAATCACTCTAAATTTTGATTAACTTTCAAAACCAATCCAATTTCCCTCACATTTTACATTCCTAATCCCATTCCAATTTTCAAAACCTCACTCCAAACCATAATTCTACTCCTAACCAATAGCCTATTTAAGTGAATTGGCTCCAAACCTCAAGGGAGAACCCTAATAATTTCCAATTTTCAAATTTCACACTCATTCATTCTCTAGAATTTCCTATCAAATTCTCTCAACTTTTATACACTCTAAAACTCCATTAAATCTCTTTCACTTGAGTTCATTGATTCTTCATTGGAATCCTTGAGTTCTAGATCTAAACCTCCATCTTTCATCTCCATCATCTTCAATTCATCATTTGATTTTCGTTTGGATTTAGATCTGATTTTGGAAGCAAGCTTATAAGGGATTCTTGGATCAATTTTGGCTTATTTTTGCATATTCTTCACTTCTCTTGCAAGAAAGCTCTTGGATCTTAAAGATTTCTTAGGTTTCTAGCTTGGATCTATCAATTTTCAGTAAATCAACACTTACCAAAGTAAATCTCAGCTTTGAAGGTTGGTTAATTCTAGATCCATTTCTATTTTGAGCTTATTTAGATAATCACAACGTAGATCTTCAACTTTAATTGATTTTGGTGACATTGATCTATGTGGTTTGTGATCTCAATGCTTAATTAAGTTTGATTGATGTTTGATCACTGATATTTAGTGTTAAATTCTTGCATAATTGATTACATGATCATTTGGATGATTGAACATTGAATTAATTGCTAAAAGTGCTTTTGAATTGTTGTTTTGCTGCTTCTGGTGCAGTGTTAATCGATTAACTAGTTGCAGTATAAAACTGCTTAATCAATTAACCAGTGTAAATTCAGCCATTTTTGAATGGTTAATCAATTAACCAGTTTGCATTGGCAAATGGTTAATCGATTAACACTGGACCAAAATGTGATTTTTGGTTGTTTTCAAGCATGTTTTGATTTCTTTCCACCTCTAGCCTTCATAGATTGATATGATGCATTTGTGTGGACTATTCTTGACATGTTTCATTATGCTTGATTGTTTGATTGCGATTCTTTGACGCGTGACTTTTGGTTTCCGTTTGAATGCTTAATATGTTAATGTTGCTGGATTTATGTAATGATCATATGATTTTCTCGCTTTTATCATGTTAATGATTAATTATTGATGATTATCTTCCTGGACTTGTGATGCATGTTTGTATTTGCTTCCAATTCCATTTGTCGCATGATCACTTAATTGTTTAATTGATTTGAAAAGCATGTTGTTCTTGTTGATTCTTGATGATCAAATATTGTTGAACATTTGTGTTTGATTTTTGATGCTTGTCCATCATTGGATTATGCTTGTTATTGATGCTTGCTCATTTTGATTTCATTGAAACATGCTTGCTGCCCTGCTTTTTACAGCTGTTTTATTTTGAATTTGCATGCTGTCTATGTTATGCCTACTTGCTTCCTGCCTTTGACACTTACTTTTATGCTGAATTAGTAGCTGTTAAATGTTGATGTGTTGCCTTGCTGGATTTTATTGTTGTTTTGTGCAAGAAGTGTTGTTGTAGCTGCTATTTTTGCCTTGTTTTCTTTCTTTTTGCCTTGCTTTTGCATACTCCCTTAGGATTCCTAGTCTAATTTAATTTCCGATAAAAGTTTGGATTAGGATAGACATTAGGAGTGCAATCCATGCATGATAACGAGTAGGTTAGTCTCTTTTAACCTTAAACTTAGGTCCATATTTTGCACGCTAACATTAGGATAGAATTTCCTTTCTCATGCCGACCTTAGGGCCACTTTGCATGACAACGTTATGACCGAGTTTCCCTTAGACCTTTAGTGCGTCTTTATCTCTTCTCATCTCAAAAAAATACTAACACACTTAATAAACACGATGAACATTGTACGCCACGAGCCTTAAGTATATGGGAAATGACGAGGGAGGGGTCTTCTCTCGTTTGTCTAGAGTGTTTACCGTACGTCCCATCTGGAGGCGATATGTGACACATTTGTTCCTATATCATAGTCTTTAGTGTAACATGAATCACAAATAAATTCAATTCACTTCACTAAAGCTCAAAAACAAATTCAAACCTTTTCATCCTTCGGGATTGTTGTTTCAAACTCATTTTCAGAAAGAGTACGTTACTTTTTTGTTCTATCACAAACAGGCCTCGACCCTAACTGCTGGAATAGGAACTTAACGTCGCTCATAAAAAAAACTTAACCAACTTGTGGTTTTTTCACTACCTGAACTACGTTTGCTTTGATTTCTCATACCAGATGAGGATACGTAGGTACAAGACAACGATGTCTTGGCAAGTAACTTTTCCCTATCACCCATAGTTTTCTGAACTACGTTGACTCTGACTTTCCCATTTCACGAGGGAATACGTAGGCATAGGGCGGCGATGTCCTATCGAGTCTCTTTCTTTTTCTTCGTTCTCGCTTCCATTTAGTAGTAGCTTTTAGATAACTCACCCTTTTACTAGACAACAAGTATGGATCTCATTAAGTACAAGGGACGTGAGGGGCGCTTATACCTTCCCCTTGCGTAACCGACTCCCGAACCCAAGGTTTGGTTGCGATGACCTTGTATTTTCCCGTTCTTCAGGTTTTTTTATCGTGTTTTTTCCATGCGTTGGGATAAATAACGTTCAGTGGCGACTCTTCTGTTTTTCCGTCGGGTGTTTTTCGTAGTTGTGACAAATGATGACTCTACTGGGGACCCTGGTTTCCTATGCGAGTCGATCTTAGCGCTTGTTTGTTTATGTTCTTTGGGTGTTTACTTTTGTGCAGTTATTTTCTTTTTATGTATATTATCTATTGTATATTTTTGCATTTGCATTTTTATTGTTGCATATTATATTATGCCATTGTTGTTGTGATGTTGGGTAGGTTGTTCCATGAGAGATAAGCCCAATCCCAAAGCTTGAGTATACACATAGGATTAGTGTGGAGAGTAGTGGGAGCTTGTGTAGCGTCAGGCCACACAATAGCTCACACGAAATTCACATCCATACGAGGTTTTTCTTTGTAGATACTCTATCCTGCGCGTCTTGTGCAATTGAGGGAGTAATGACTTGGAAAAACTAACGACTCTGGAGACTATTCATTGGGAAGTCAATTGAGACCTCCTTGATTGACCCTGATGCCAAACCAGGAATGGTGAACGTCTCATCATCTCTCGACCTGAGAGACTGTGATACTGATGACCTGCATAGGATGCCGTAATGTCTAAGACTAGAACCCACATGTGATAGGGGATGGGTTTTGCAGGAAACTTTGACCTTCAACCAACCTAGTTTTCCAGTTTTCTTGTCAAACGAGACCTTTGATCTTGGGTATTCTGGTTTTCTATCACCCCGGTTTTCTGGTTTTCTTATCAGAGTGGAGCTCTGATTATATTTAGTATAGAACCATCATCCTAATCCTAGGGTTTTACTCGGACTCGGGTATAAAGCCATCTTACAAAGTGTCCATAAACAGAGCAACCCAACAATGTCACAATAATAAAAAGAAACAAAGATAAGGATAAGAAAGTAAATAAATAAGCGAGAAGAAAAAAAATAAGAGAAGCTAACAAGCCCATAATTCGAACTAAGATAGGCTCGAGTCTCTCTTGCATGGAGAAATAAGTCCCCAGCAGAATCTCCAACTGTTGCACCTTGAAAATTCATTCGAACATATGACCCTCGTGCTAAAGCCACAAAAATGCGGTTCGACAGAGTCGCCACCGAACTTTATTTATGCCAAAGAGACGAGAAAGGAAAATATCAAGAAAACCTTTTAAAACGAAAGGACATGAACAAGGTTGTCGCAACCAATGTTCCGGATTCGAGAGCCAGTTACGCGAGGGGAAGGTATTAGCACCCCTCATGTCCATTGTACTAAATGGGAACCTCTTAATTCAAATTGTGATGAATGTTAGCTAAGCTTATCTATTTTCTTCTCAATGATAAATGTTGAACAATACGCTAAACGAAATGGATGATTATAGGTTAGGGTTCTCGCTAAGGATTGGGGCCCTTGTGCCTACGTATGCTCTTTCGGACGAGGATGAGAAATCAGAGCTTTCGAAGTTCGACTACGGGAAAGATTAGGAGGGAAATGGAAGATGAAGTGAATTGTGCTCGCCAAGATCATCGCAATTTTGTGCCTACGTATCTTACATTCAGAATAAATGAATAATCAAAACATTTGTAGTTCGTGGAGACAATAATAAAAATAGAAGGGTTAACTGGTTGAAGTCTGGTTGGATGACGATTACTCGAAGCTTAAGAAAGGCTCCTCGGGTTCAAGTAACCGGGAGAGTGAGTCAAAGGCGTGACTCTCTCTCTCTTTCTCTCTCTCTCTCTCTCTCTCTCTCTGCTCTCTCTATCTCTCTCTCTCTCTCTCTCTCTCTCTCTCTCTCTCTCTCTCTCTCTCTCTCTCTCTCTCTCTCTCTCTCTCTCTCTCTCTCTCTCTCTCTCTCTCTCTCTCTCTCTCTCTCTCTCTCTCTCTCTCTCTCTCTCTCATCTTGAAAAGAAGTTGTGTTTGAATGGTGAGTGGTTGGACGATGGTTTGAATGTTGTCGAGTTTAGAAATGTTTTAGAGGCATCAATTGCTCACACATGAATAAGATAACCTGCATCTAAACAACTGAAGGGAGATCAAAGGCACAATCCCCCTCTTTTCACCTTGAAAAGAACTAAATAGTTTTTAATTGTATTGATAGATTGATTAACAAAAGCCACCTGACGTTGGATCAAGGGTTTGACTTATATTTGCGTGCAAAAACCGTGGTGAAATTGTTGATTTGAAAAATGGCCCAACGACGAGTCGAGAGTTTGGTAGAAAATGGAACCGGCTTGATGACGAATCAATGGTTAGGTTACAAGAAACGATACTAGTCCCTGAGGGTGCTTCTAATAATGAAACCACGATGAAATGTGAAAGTGAGTGTGATAGGTTGACGGCGAATGCGTACGAGCACTCGACTTACCGGGGGGGGGGGGGGGGAGGGGGGGGGGGTTGAAAATGGCTCGATGATGAATCGAGAATTAGTTTGAAAATGGTTTATTCTACGCTAGTCCCTATGGGGGCCCCTAGAAGATAAACCACAATCAAAGAAAAATATGAATGCGTACGTCAGAATGGGAAAGGGATACATGTAAGTTACACGGGATTGCACGAAATAAAAAGGTTCATCGTCAGGTAGCCCAAGAGGAAGTCGTGTATGTGCGAAGTGTTCTAAACTAAGCCTTGAACAAAAGCCGGAGAAAAGCTCCAAGTTAGAGTTTCTGATAAAGTCCAAATTCTATTGATTGGAAGAGTAACCAATAGTCCACCAATTTAGGATTTTATTGTTTCGATAATTGTTAGGTGTTTTCAAAAAGAATGTGAATAAGAGATGAACAATATAATAATATGAACAATATGAATAATATGACAAGATATATAACAATATAATCAAGATAATATTCACAATAGTATAATAAATATAATATTAACAAGTATATGAACAAGATAATATAAATCAAGATATACTGATTGAAAATACACAAGAGTATATTGACGGAAAGTAAAGTTAGTCGTTAGTTGATTTGAATTGAATTGGGACGAAATGTAGCGCTAAACCGTCGTAGCTCGATCTATGACAAAGACCAAGCTATAGGAGGTAGCGCAACTTGATATCTTTTCTAAAAAACACAATGGAAGAATGATATTGAGGATCATTTTCCAATGTAATCGTGTCACACAGACCGAAAAGCGGGTGATCTCGTCTTAATTACAAACTTGTGTTAATTAATTAAAGGTAACCTATCATGATCCCAAAGTATAGAAAATGACCTCAATGGTCATTTTCTATAGATTTGAAATAATGAAGGTTAAAAACCTCAAGAAATTAAAGTTTATGAATAGAAAGACTTCATCGATCGAAAATCGAAATCAAAGTACAAAGAAAAGTCAAAATAAAATGAGAAAAGTTAGAAAAGAAGGTGGTCTCCCTTAATCAAGATTTCAAACCGATGATATTAGACTCCCATTGGCCAAAATTTGAATCGAAAATCCAATAATGAGAATTGAAGAAAATGAGAAATAAAATTAAACTGAAAAACCAATGAAAAATGAGAAAAAGATGGACATCACTAAATCCACACCAACATTAAATTAAAAAAAACAAAAAAAAACTCGAACAAATTGAAACAAAAATGTATTATATATAAATACAAAGAAATAACTGAAAGGGGGTGTGCTGAAAGACTTGAAGGAATGTTAAAATGGAAATCCAATATAGGCTTATGAAAACCCACAATCCCACAAAAATAAAACAAAAACAACTCCATAGTGGCACGACTATATGTAAAAAAAAGAAGTGGTAATACCATCTCAACCATGAACCCGGGCTTTAAAAGCCCAAAACCCTACCATGAAACACATTTAGAAAAGAAATGAGATAACATAGAAGTAAAATGAGTGATTCTCATGAACAGAAATCCAAAAACAAAAGAGCCATTTGACGCTAATATCACCATCATCATCAATGCGCAGTGAATCCGTCTCAAATGGTAAAAGAGAAACATGACTATGGAATGTTAGAATCAACTCGCTCATACAAATTTCATCACCGTGCAACGAAGATTCAAAAAGGGGAAAGAAACAAATCGAAAGAGCATTCAACCTCCTTGTGAACTCGGTCTTGACTTGATTTGAAACAGCAGGTTTGATTTCTTGCTACTTGGTCTCACTTTCTATTTCTCTGTTCCTGATTCATCTCCATTCTTCATCTAAATATTTGTGTGGGTAATTGAATTTGAAGATGATATGGAGAAAAGGACATGGAAAAGGTAATTGAATTTGAAGAATTGGTTTAAAAATTCGGATTCGAAAATAAATGTTAAATTATTTGGATAATGGATTGTGGATCTAAGAAGAAAAAAACATGGTCTGGAAATGGATCTTAAAAGTAAAAATGGATATTATGGATAAAATGGATAATTACAAATGGAAATTGGATGATGAACTTCACTGTATAAAATCCTTGATTTTAAAAAAATGAACTAGTCTTTAGTAATCCTTAGTTATGACGTATTTGACTTATCACGACCTGATAACATGTCCCAAAAAACTGATCTGAATTGGTCAAAACCCTAACTAGAATCTTACACACACCATTTGAATTGTATACCATAAATTTGATTGACCATGCTTGACAACTTGATTTGTACACAAATGACTTGTCATGAAACCTAACTTGCCTGACCAAGAAACTTAGGTCAACATAACTCAACATTTGACTGGGTCCCTCTGAATTCGACTTTGCACTGATGTTAAGCAAGATGTTATAACATCTCCATCTGCTGTGGTGACAGAACGTGTTGTCATGTGTTTTAATCAAGATGTCAAGACAAATGTCGTGACATCCATCTGCTATGGTAACAGAACTGTTGTCATGTGTTTTAATCAAGATGTCAAGATGGATGTCGTGACATTCATCTGCTGTCATGACATAGCTGCTATTTTATATCTCTTGACAGAGGTGTTTTAGTTTAATGAGATCCTGTTGGATATACCTCATCAGTATGTGCAGATCAAAGAGACTTATTAAGAACAAAGTGCAGATTTAATTGGTGTTCATAAAAAGGATCAGTGAGATTTTAAAGGAAAATATACAATAATTGTTTCTACTGTTATGAAGAAGATTCTGCCGAAGATCAGGAGATAAATTGTTGTTTTGGAGATTGAGATCAATAACATAGTGTATTGGATGTCATGCTGAATGTCATAACATCAGGTAGCTGCCAGCAAGGGCGCTGTTGGTTTTTGTGTGCTGGTTCCTGATTTATCTCAGGCTAGATTTCCGGAAACATTTTAGGGCGCTTAGGTATCTCAGGAGAAATGCAAGGCAATGCTAAGGATAACAGAAAGTGCCTGTGACCTAATTGACAGAACCCTGAGGCCAAAGGAATTTCGCTGCCTATAAATATAGAAGTGGCAATCCTGATTGGAGATAGAGACTAAGAGGTTGTATGGTGAATAATTTTGTTGGTGTAACTTAATCTTCACGTGTGGTTTTGTGTTTTAGGGTTTTGAGAGTCTGTTGTGTGTGTGACTTTGTAAGTCACCTTTTGTATCTTTGGGTGCATCATGGTAGACATATTTAGGCTGTTATTTGCACAGTGTTAATTGTTCACTCAAAGCTTTTAAGCAAGAGTGTATTGTTCTTGATTGAAGCTGTTAAGAAAAATCAAGTATTGTGACTTTGAAGAGTGTCTTCTAAAGTCTTCCTTTTGTATTGAACTATTTATCACTGTTGTGATTGTGGGGAATGAGAGGTGTCTCTTGTCTAGTGTGTTCTAGGCAAAAATTGCATTGGGTAGAGATTAAGTGAGGAGTTGTAAACTAGGAGTTTAGCTCTAAATTAATTCTACTAATAGTGGATTTCCTTTCTGGCTTGGTAGCCCCCAGATGTAGGTGATGTTGCATCGAACTGGGTTAACAATTCATTGTGTTATTTATCTTTCAGCATTTATATTTATGCATAATTTAAATGGTTAGATAAATAGTTCTGTTAGTCTACAGATGTTACAACAAATGTCATGACATTGGAAATTTTTAAAGGAATTTAAAAGTGGTCATGTTCTGTCCTTATTCTGTTTTAGCAGAGATCATGTTCTTTGCATCTCTTAGGACATCTGAGATCTGCATACTAGAATTTCAATTGGTATCAGAGCAGGTATCCTATTTGTTCTGGATGAGATCTTGGGACATACTTTCTGGTGTCTCTAACAAGGAGAAGTGGTAGCTGATTTGCTGATCTTGCTAAATGTTTGAGCTACTGCTTATGGAGTTAAGAAGAAGTGTGTGTTCACTCCTGCTTATGAAGTATTCTGTGTATCTGCTGTTTTGCCTTCTGATATAGGAGCTCCAATGACCTGTTGAATGCTCTGACATCTTATTTAAGGCATGTTGAAGATGTTCTTTTGGTGGTTCTGCTGCATATTTTTCTGATGAAAGAACTCTGGTAGCCCTGAGAGAGTATTGTGCATACTGTATTCAATTTGACATATGGCAATGGCAGGTGTGTAGCTGGTTGGAAGATGGTGTCTGTTGCTGCTTTGGTTGATCCGACAGGATGTTGATCCTGATGAATACTGCTTGTTTGGGCTATTGTTGATTGTTTCTACAGGTTGTTGAATGTTGTAGCTATGTTTCTTGTGTGCCTGGGCTGTTGATTGTGTGCTTGGGCTGCTATGTTTTGTATTACAAGTTGCGGAAGGTTGTTTAGAGAAGATAATGGAAGGTGATTTATTTTCACCACTCATGACTTGCAAGGGCTCTATTGGCAAGAGAAAGTCATAGGCAGGTTGAGTCAAGGGTGTCAGACTTGATGTTTTAACATTAGAGATACTTATACTAAAGAATACTTTTGGTATTACTGAAGTGTAAATATCTATCAGATGGTCTTCTCAACAAGTTGTGTGGATTTAAGATCAGTTGCTACTTGTGGACTACACACGTATTTAATTGGTTATCCATGAAGTTCAGAGAAGGATTTATTATAAGGATTTAAGATTCATTTCTATTTGAGACATTCTCAAATATTTAATGGATTATCCTTAGTTGATAATCATGTTGTCTCATCAGTTGTAGCACAAGTGTCAGGCCCCTAATTGGTTTGGATATGATGTTCAAACAGATGTTGAGACATTCCATTAGTAGAGATTGTTCATAATCCTGTTGATTCAAGGAGTGAATCAATAGGTCAAAGGAGATGTAATTAGATCTGTTTATTTCTGACCTAGGAGTATTGGAGTGCAACAGGTGTGGTCTAGTTTCTACTAGAAGCATCTGATCTTTATCTAGAAAGTTTCTTGGCAAGAAACTTGTCTAGAAGATGGTACTGGTGATAGCACTGCTTGGGTCAGTTTATTTCTGATCTAAGTACATAGAAGCATGTGACCTTGCTCATCTTGGAGGTCAAGGATAAGTGGCAGTTATCTCTAACTTTCTGAAGATGTCTCTATTTAGGAAAGCGGGATTCCTTCTGTAAAGATCTCTTGCGACTAATCTTCTCTGAAGAATCAATCTTTGGCATGTTTGGTTTCTCTAAAGAGGTGTTTTCTGGAGAAAATGCATTTCAAAGGTAGCTATCACATAATAGAGGTTGTCTACTCAAACCTGATATCATTAATCAAGTTTATGAGAACATGGAACTCTTTTTCTATTATATGGAGAAGGTTATTCTAAGTGGCAGAATGAAAGCCTGAACTCTCCAGCAGGATGTCTGATCAGATGTTGTGACATCAAGCAGAAAATTCAGTTTGCAGAAGCTGTGAGAAGAAGTAGATGTTACAGGTCCAAGTCTTGGTGTACCTAAGTTGCCTTGGAGCATGTAGGATATGAAGATCAAGTTTTCTTAGTTGTTCTAGAGCTCTGAAAGAAGCTGAGTTAACCAAACAGTGGCATTTGGTTGCTCTCTAATGTTATTCCAAGCAGAGAGATTGGAACTAATTACTCTTGTGCAGAAGGGTAGTTGGTTGAAGATCAAAGAAGGTTCTAGTTTTGTTCATATATTGGTGCTTGTGGTAGAAGCCCTAAGTTGCTTATGGAAGATTACCTTCTTTTGGAGATGTATGATAGTTTATCTCGTTGGTTGTATGAAGTTCTTATTGATCAAGCTGGTGGAGCTGTATTTTCTAAAGATCTTCAGTTGGATTACTAGGCAGTAGTAAGTCCAGTTGTAGGCATATCAAGAACCATTGGATGTTGTGTCTGTGATATGTTAGGATGTCCTAACTAATGTCAGAACATCATTTTGTTTGCTGGTCTTGAAGATCTGTTGTGGAACTTGTGATTCACATCTTGACTAATATGTACTCTATCTTGTCATACGGGAGAATGATGAGGTAAAACGACTGTCTTGGAGTATGATGTGAAGGGATTATACAAGACTAGAGTCGATCATTGGTTGGTTGCATGAAAGTCTGGATTCTGATGTGAAGATTCACCAGTTAAATCAGAAGTTTTCTAACTTATCATATGGGAGAATGATGAGGAAAGAATGTCTTGGATTATGGGGTGTCTATCTTGTTCTTTGACTCAGGCCGAAGTCTTGTGGAGAAGTGGTAACTCTAGAAAGAAGTGGAGCAGTTTGGTACCTTCTCACTGTATGAGCATGAGGTTGGTCTTGAGATATACTGCGATGATCTTGGAGCATCTTTTATAAAAGATAGGGGGAGATCTCCTGTCTGATGGGTGCACTAGTTCCCTGTGGTTCAAGCAGTAAGTGAATGCGTTCAACAGGTGTGTTGAACAAAGAGTGAGCTCTCGAAGACATGAAGATGAGTCTTATGTGTTCTATTCACGTGCTTCTGGAAAAAAAGCACTAGTTATCCTTGATATAGGGAGCTATACTTATAGGATCTGTTGTTGAAATAGTACAGTTATTGTTCAAGATTGTTTGTGGTTTCAAGCAGTTTGTGATTGTATGCCTAATTGAGGATGGAATGTCAGACAAGATGTTGTGACGTCGTGTTACTGCTATAACTCATGGTGAACCTAACAGTGTATTCTTTGGGTGTCAATGGATCAAATGAGCTTTATTGGGAGAGAGCATTATGATCTGACCTCCACTGAAGGGATTTGTTTTGATGAAGATCAAGACATCATCTGCTTTGATTTTGTACATATGTGTGGTTTGTGAATCAAGGGGTGCAGAGTTGCATGTGTTTCCATTGTGTGAATAAGAAGATAATGAAGTAAGTCTTCATGTGTTTGGGTTCTCTCTTTCAGGGGGAGTACTAAGTATGCATGACAGGGGGAGCTGTGTACTTGTCTGATGTATAGCTGCACTGCTGTAGCCTGTACAAAGTTTGTTGATTCTCAGGCAATCTTGTATTCTTGGACCACTGGTGAGGTTGTAATGACATTGTGATGTCTGTTGTACCCTTCTATCTTGACAAGGTGTCTATGGGGTAAAGAAATATGAGAGTTTATTTCTCTCTATGATGTTCTAGTGTTTGTGATGATCTGTTAAGCTGCTGTTGTTATGCTCTTTTGAGATCTTCATGTGGATTTCTATGGAAATGATAAGTCATGTGGTTGGTTTCTTAAGAACCAAGGATGTAAACTCAAGGAGCTATGGTATCTGGATCTGTACGAATCAAGATTAAGTTTACTGTGTTGAGTGTGTTCAGTAGGGGGATTTAAATCCTTGTCCATAGATTGTTACTGAAGTGGTACAATCTTTATATTAATTAGAAATCAAGCAGCTTGTGTATCTCTTGGGAGATTGTGAGATGACTGGATTTTTGGAGATCATATGCAGTTTGTCAGCTGAGTCCTGCTTTGAAGCATGGTGATTATGGTTCAGTTTTTGGGTTTGGCTCTAGTTGATGTGTGCATCTAAGTTTATATGTGTGTACATTTACTCCAATTGTTGTCAATTTTTGGTTACACAAAGGGGGAGTAAAGTGTTGCTATCTGTTGCTAATGTTATGGAAAGAGCAGTGTTGTTACTTGCTGAATACAACTATTAAGGGGGAGCTTGATAATTTGTGAGGCTGGATGTAAGTGAGAAAACTACTGATGTTTCTGCCTTGACAAGTTTGGTTGGTTGTTTTAGCCAAAATTTGCCAAAGGGGGAGATTGTTAGTTCCATGATTCTATGATTGTCCATGGTTCTATGATTGACTAAATTTTGGTAAAACATGATTCTGCACTGATGTTAAGCAAAATGTTATAACATCTCCATCTGCTGTGGTGACAGAATTGTTGTCATGTGTCTTAATCAAGATGTCAAGACAAATGTCGTGACATCCATCTGTTGTGGTAACAGAACTGCTGTCACGTGTTTTAATCAAGATGTCAAGATGGATGTCGTGACATTCATCTGTTGTCATGACATAGCTGCTATTTTATATCTCTTGACAGAGGTGTTTTGGTTTGATGAGATCCTGTTGGATATACCTCATCAGTATGTGCAGATCAAAGAGACTTATTAGGAACAAAGTGTAGATTTAATTGGTGTTCATAAAAAGTATCGGTGAGATTTTTTAGGAAACTATACAATAATTGTTTATACTGTTATGAAGAAGATTCTGTAGAAGATCAGGAGATAAATTGTTGTTCTGGAGATTGAGATCAATAACAGAGTGTATTGGATATCATGCTGAATGTCATGACATCAGGTAGCTGCCAGCAAGGGCGTTGTTGGTTTTTCTGTTATGCTTCCTGATTTATCTCAGGCTAGATTTCAGGAAACATTTTAGGGCGCTTAGGTATCTCAGGAGAAATGCAAGGCAATGTGTCGCATCGCTGCGAAGAGGGGCCGACAATGACAGAAGAGTCGCCACCGCTCGTTATTTATCCCAAAAGAAGGAAAGGAAACGATAAGAGAAAACCTAGCGAAAACGGGAAAAGGCAGGCCATCGCAACCATGTCTCGAGTTCGGGAGTCGGTTACGCAAGGGGAAGGTATTAGCACCCCTCACCTCCGTCGTAATCGACGTGATCCATGCTTTGTTGTCTATCTAAAGGGGTGTTTACTAACTAAGCTAGGGCTCAGGGACAAAAGAAAAGAAAAGAGACTCGATAGAGCATCGCCGCTCTATGCCTACGTATTCCCTCGTGCAATGGGAAAGTCATAGTCAATGTAGTTTGGCTAACTACGGGTGAAAGGTGGGGAAGGTTGCTCACCAAGACATCGTCGTCTTGTGCCTACATATTCTTATCTGGTATGAGAAATCAAAGCAAACGTAGTTTGGGCTAACAAGAACACCTGTTGGTTCAAAATGTTTTAGGCCCGAGTAGGGTTAAAACTTAATTCTAGCAGTTAGGTGTATGCAGCTCGTCCATTGGAGAATTAGGCGTTACCTGTTTGTGGTAGAACCAAGAGTTAACAAAACTCTCCTTATGAAAAAGGTTTCCAAATTAAGATCCTGAAGGATAAAAATATTTGAAGTTTGCTTTTGTGTTTTATAGAGGAGAAGTGCATTGAGTTAAGTTTATAATTCATGTTGCACTAAAGACTATGACCTAGGAGCGAATGCGTCGCATATCATCCAAAGGACATATGCTAAACACTCTAGATAATTTAGAGGAGGCCCCCCAATTACCATTTCCCAAGTACTTAAGGCTCGTAACATACAACAATCCTTAGCATTTATTATGTGTTTTGAAAATGTTTTGAGATGAGAAGAGAAAGACACTCTAAAGGGAGACTAAGACTTAACCTAGTGTTCTCATACAAAGTGCACCTATGATTGGGATAAAAGTGAATGCTACCTAATGTTATCATGCTTGGGTTCAAGCCTAATGTCTATCATAATTTCAAGAGATTAGAGATCCTAAGGGAACATGGCAAAGAAAGGAGAAGAAGAAGGAAGCAAGAAATAGGAAAGATGCAAGTATGCAAACATGTAATGCACAATTAGAATGAAAGTGAGGGAGGAAAATAGTGTGGGGAAGTAGCCCCCACAATCACATCTAAACCTCAAGCATGCAGATGAGACATGCAAAGAAGAAGGAAGAAAGAATGCACACAAAAGAGATCAAACAAGTGCACAAAAATGGGATGAAATGAGAGAAAATGAATCCTACAACCATTTGACATCAACCACAAGCCCTAAGGCAAAACAAAAAAGAAAGAGAAGAAGCCATGATTAAATGAGAGAATGGGAGGCAATGTAAGGACAACAAGGAACTAAAATGGGCAACTCAACCATGAGCCATCTCAATGATCATGCAAGAACACAACAAAGGAGTCCTCAAAGAATCACCATTTATGATATGTTTCAAGTACCTCCAAAGGAGGGACTAAGCCATCTCAAATGGGATTCTAAAGTCATTGTACAGAAGCAAAGATGAGAGTAGAAGGTGCACAAAGCCAATAATTAATCACACAAAGAGGAAACCAAGAATAGGCATGGAGAAAGACCTAGGTCTTAAGCACATTCGACACTTGAACTTCAAGTGGAAAGCCTAAAAAGAATGCAAATCTCAACAAGTAATGAACAAGTTTATGACATAAAAATGAGCATTCAAATACCTCAACATGTTAGAAGTATGAATCAACAAGAATTTAGAGCTCAATGGATCCACAAGTGTCATTTCCAAAGTAAACTAGGTCAAGTACTTGTATGAACCTCCCTTAGAAGTACCTTGACTTGCAAGTCACCTCAAAATTAGGAAAAAGGCTCAAAATAATCCAAATAAAATCTCAAATAAGTATGAAAGAGTTGGCAACCAAAGGCCAAAAACACAAGGGCAATGATCCATTAACGCACCACCAAAAGAAATAAATCCCTAAGGTGTACCACTTTGAAATGGAATAATCGAGGGTCAAGAAAAATGACTTAAAAGTCAAATCAAAAGGCACCAAACCAGGGGCAAAAGTGTCCTCAAAAAATCTTCAACTCATCATGGATATGAGGAAAAAGTTTCAATCATAGGATCAAAAGAGAAAAACAAAAACAAAGCAGAAACAAAATAAAAACAATTAAAAGTTCAATTAAAACACTTCCCAATATTTAATTCCTTTTTAATTGAAAAATGATCCCAAAAAAATATATAAATTTCCTAAAATTAAAGGACATCTCGAAGTGTCCTAAAAATATTTTTATGAAATTTTAATATTATTGGAGGTATTTTAAATGAATTAAAATCAAAACAGAATAAAAAAAAAGAAAAAATAAAAGAAAATGATCAGCGATGTAAATAGCAAGTATCACAGTTGAAATCTTTGGGCCACAAAGTGAGGGAGGTGCAATTAGTGCATTTGAGCCTAAAACAAAGCCAAAGTGAAACGCACCGTTTCACTAATGCGTTGACACGTCAACACATCCATGCAAGCAGGCAAAGACTCATCACAACCGTTCATCTGAGTTACGTCAACATTTCAACACGCATATGTGGCAAACACGTAGGCAAACGGAGGAAAAAACTAGACACCGGAGCACTGTGCTCCGGACATCTTCTCCGGTCACACCACCAGAGTTGATGATCCAAAACTTCATCAAATTGGACAAAATTTTATACCAAAATCAAGAGGAACTTACATAGATCATAGATCCACCGTCCAAAATCATTTTTCATACAAGAACAGAGAGATTTGAATGATTAAAGAAACGAGCATCAAACTGAAATCATGAAGAACACAACCCTAACCTATCTAGAATTTGCCTACACACTGTTTCCCTTGAAAATCGGAAAACAACCGCTGATCTTCCAAATCTAACTTTGGTGACTCACAGGATCGATAAGATTGATCCTAGGACATGTGCTAAAAGATTTATTTTTTTGGTTTTAAGAGCTTATTCAGGTTCCACACTCGAACAGTATTGGGGTAAAAGAATCCTAAAAGAACATCTATTCGACTACGGGTTAATTTAAAGTTAAAGTAAGGCTTCTAATAAAAGAGAAGAAAGTTTGTTGGTAAAGGTGAAGTTAGATTGAGGATGAAGAGAAAAGAATTGCATAGGAAGGAGAGAAATAAGGTAAGGAGGAAAAGGGGTAAAGACAATAAAGACAATAAAAGACTTTGTAAAACTTAAAGTAAAAACAAGTAAATTGCGTTAAGTTAAAAGATGGTGTGTTTACATCATGTACATTCTTTTACAATACTCGTTTTCTCTACACTCGGATACTTGGAGTAATTTCAAGAGTAATTTGTACAATAGTAAATTACAACACCCTTTGGACATGTTTAAGACACCCTATTTATAGTAAAAAAGAAATAACCTCTCATAACCTCTACCATAATCTCCTTTCGCCATTTGTCACAAATGCATGGATCTATTACTCATAAGGTGACACGTGTCTCTCTCAATTTTCCACAAGCAAACCGTTCCCTCGAATATTTTAAATTTCAAATCCTTCGACAAACCATTCTTCTCAGCAGGCGGTCGAACTCTTGGCCTCTGGGTGAGTCCTTCGACTTAGCTATTTTGCTTCTTTCGACCATTTTCTTGTATTCAAGTTATTTTCCACCCTTTTGTCTTAAATACCTTCTTTCTAACTGAGGCGTAGAATTTAGGAGCTAACAAATTGCCCCCCAAAATGTCTTTTCAACTTCAATTGTGGAAAATCACATTTTTTGACAACGTATGACCTTCGACGATGCTTTGTGTCATACAATACTCTTTCCGTCAATGCAAGTCTGGGAAGGTGAAAAGGAATGAAAGAGAAAAAGAAAGATAACTATGAGCACGCAAGCTACTGTTCCGTCACCTTGATGCACGTTTATGACGTCACTATCATCATGGCTATTTTCTCGGGAATCAACAAAATTATGGGCCATCATCACCTTTCCAACCTCAGAGACGTGAATTGCAACTACTACCTCTGACATCCCACATCTAAACACACACGTGGCCCACTAACTCTAGCCCCTTAATGATGAAAACTTTCAGCCTTCCATACCTTATATAAGTAATTTCCCTTTGATATTTTCATTTTTTACAACTTCTCTAACTCTTCACAACTTTCCTTGATTTTTCTCTAATTTTTTGCTTCCAACCAACAAACTCTCACTTTCTTCGGAAATGGTTGATCATCAAAAGAAGAAAATGCCGTCTAAAGGATAAACTTCTGCCTCCACACTTCCTCCCTTTGCTAGCTTGAGCGGCCCCCAGGTGGTAAAGAATCAACAGTTCATCCGCAAACCCCTGACGGAGGAGAAACGCCATATTTACGAATCTTAGGTAATCATTCCTGTTACTACTACAGAGAGACCTTTATCCATGTCTGGGCCTTTACCCCCTCCAAGTCTTGACTACTCCGCCATTAAAGATTTCTTCCTTTCTTATAGAACCACTAAACCCCTAGGGCAAAGAGACTCTAACAAAATTTCCACTGACGGTCCTAGTAGCCTGAGCCTTTTTGACGTAGACTTTCGGTACCTTCACGATGGGGACAAATTATTTAGGGCCACTCCCTACTTCAAATATTCTGAACTTTATCTTAACTGGCTGACGAAAATAGAGAAAGTAAAAGCCCAGGAATGGAAGGACGCTAGGATTTACGATCTGATTATGATGTCGAAGGTAGGTCCTTCGTACTGCCCCCTGATGCTGGCTTCTTCCTTATTCTTCTGGGATAGGACTCACAACACTTTTCACATTCCTTATGGGATGATGACACCCACTTTACTCGACGTAGCTGCCATTGTAGGTCTAAAACCCTACGACCTTGTTTATGATCCCGAGATCAATAGTCATGACAGCATTGCTTTTGCCAATACTAAACACACTTATACAGCTTTGGTCCAACATTACCACAATAAAACTAGTACCTCTGTTGATGATGAAGAACACACAACCTTTTTGGCCATGTGGTTATCCCGCTGTGTATTTTGTACCAAATCTTTGTAGGTGGCACGAAAGTATCTGGTCCTGGCCAACCAACTACATATGAAGAGAGGAGTTTGCCTCAGTGAAATGATCCAGGCCAGTCTCTATGAGGCCTTAGGCGAAGGCGCGGGTAAGTTGAAAGATCTTGACAGCCATGGCAACTTACTATTGTCGGGCCCCTTTTGGCTTCTTCAGCTGTGGCTTAATGCCACTTTTGAGCATAATCTTCGTAACAAAGGTGAAGTTGATGAACGTTCGCCTGTAGTTGCTGAGAGAAGAGTCGAATGGCCTCGCCTGGCTCAACTTACTCCTAGTGAGGAAGGCCATTCCCTTCGATCCAATTTATCCAGCTTTGTTCATATGTTTACAAAACGGCACGAGTTTACCGCGAAGATGGCTCCCTTCGCAGAACAAAAATGTGGCCCAGAATGGTTTACTAGACCCTTCCCTGCTCCCTTAAAGAAACACAAAGAGGAGTCAAAGATGATTTGGGAGAGATTCCTCATTCCCCGCCTAATGATTCACAAACTAAACCTTGTAAAAGGTCACTCCAGCTTGCTAGCCTAACAACCGAACTTGGTGTCTAGGCAATTCAGTTTAATTCAAACCTTGCACAAATTCCTGTATGACAAGAAATCACATATCATTCTCCCTTTTACTGTGTTATCTCCTCTGGATTGTTCGACGTAACTGGCACGCCACACTCACAAGTCCTACCTCACACCTGTTCACTTTGAACCTTCTTACTTTTGCTCCGAAAACTTCTATGACTGGTGGTCGAAACATTACGCCTCAGAATTTCTTGACGCTACTAGTTTTACTCGCTTGATTGACCAAGCTTTCATTGATGTGCAAGAGAAGATCAAGAAAGGTACGTCTACTCATATCAAAGAGATCCAAGCCTTCTAGAAGTATTTCGAAACTGCCTATCGACCAGATGATGTTAGTCGAACCATCCGCGAGGCTGCTGTCACTTTGAAAGAAAATTTTTCCAAAAAACTGGATAGTTTAAAGATTCACTCTTCTGTTCCTCGCGAGAAACGATATGAGGTTGCCTTTAAACTTTTCCTCCCAAAATTCCCTCGACTATCAACCGCTGGTTTTGGCGTGGCTCTTGCCCCTCAATTTCCAGATTGGTTTATTTGTGGAGACGCTATAAAAATTCTTCGACAGCAGTCTAAGCCCAAAGCACAGCGGGTGGTTCCGACTAAACATAAACTCGATACGTTTAAAGGGCACCTTCATGTCAGTATCGAAGATGTTCGCATCGAATCCGACATTCTTGAAGGTTCATCCCCCTTCGATTTGGACTTCCCTCTCTGAGATTTATTGTTGCTAACTGTTTTAAGTATCATATATTTTTCAGTTGCTCCGAAACATGCTGCCCCAACAGCCAGAACTGAAGTCAAGGACGAAGGTCAAAAGGTAGCCTTCCGCAGCTTTTTACTATCTCGATCTCCTTAATCAATCTCACCGTTTCATATTGTTTTCAGGCTAGTCGAAAACCACCTACCCCTCAAAGAAGATTAAAAAGGGCTTCTCCCCAAGTTATTCTTGATTCTGATGACGAAGATGAGTCTCCTCGTGAGATTCTCCAAGTGAAAAGAAAAAGAAAGATTATCCATGATGTGGATGCTCCTGATGCTCCATCCGCTCCTGTTGCAACCAACACACCTCAACCTACCAATCCTCCTCAAGATCCTACTCCCACTCCCGTAGGGGATGCTTCGATCCAAGCTGCTGTCCCCATGGAAAGTGATAATTCGAGTCCTGCTGACGAAACTGTCAAGGTATGTTGCACATCTACCTTACCTTGGGCCTTTGCACTGATCTTTTAGTCTTTATTCTTTCTAATGTCCAACTTTTCTAGGATGATGCTGGAACTTCATGATCTAATCCCACCGCAGTTCCTCTATCGCTATACCCCTTGAATAGCCAGGGTGAGCCTACCTATCATCCTACTTCTGATTTGGGTTCTGGTGTGAGTTCACTTGGTGAAATTAATAAACCCGATTCTTTCACAGCCCCTCCATCTCCTGCAAAGACCACTACCCAGCAGTCTCAGACTGACGATTCTGATCATGAAGACGACAATCCTTAGGTTGATCCCATTACGGTGGATGATGAAGTTGACGCTTCAGAGGGGAAAATAACTCTGGCTGATACAACCAACTCCCATTTGGGTCAGACAGTAGCTGTAGATGAAAAAACTGTCGAGGGTGATCAAGCCATTGAGGATCAGGCTAAGCTCCAACCTGAATTGCATGAATCCAGTGACAAAGGCACTAGGGATGACATGGAGGATGATGGCGACAAGGCAAAGGACAGCCAATATAAAGAATTGAAAATTGTGGACACCTCTGTCAAAGAACCTGAAACTGCTGAAACAACGAAGACTCGTGTTCCTTCTACCCCAAAGGATATTCCAATGAACTTCTTCCTAGGCGAAACTCTACTTACTCCCGCCGAACTGGATGCATTGAAGGTTTCCAACCCTCTACAATACATCAGGCTTTTTTTGAGTAGGAGAAGTCATTCTTCTAGCCGTACTCCCAGTACTTTGACTTCCGAAGGGCAAACCTCAAAGCCATCAACTGACAGTGCCCTCGACAAGGTCAAGCAAAAGATCTTCAAAGGGGATCTTTTTACCCTCCTGCAGATGGGCCCTGCCACCCATCTTCCCCTCAAAGCTCTTCTTCAAAAAGTGGACATTAAATCCCTTACTCTTGAGGCTGCAAATGTTATTCAAGAAGTTGGTACCCTGATCGACCAGGTTTACAAAGACTATCGATTGTTGCCCCAGATTGAGGGTGAGATTGAGACGAAGGCTGGCAGCGAAGATGCCGCTTGGGGCGCTGTTGTCGACTCCGAGGAGAAGATTGCTGAGTTGGAAGAAACGAAAGAGAAAAATAAACAAGAGGTCCTGACTAACGAGGCGAACATCGCCTGCTGGGAACGAAAGATTAAAAAGCTTCGCGGTAAGATAGCGAAGGCTAAGAAAAAGAACGCTGAATTATCTTCCTTCGACGACTCCTCCTTAACAGCTGAGCTTGAGCATGCCGTCACCTACGCTGAGGAAGCCCGTCATTTGGAATCTGAAGTTGCCCAGCTGAGGACAGATAAGGCTCAATGCCAAAGCCATCTCGAACTTCAAAAATCGACTTACCTTAAGATGAAGGCGAATCTTCCTTTTTGATTTGTTAGGTTTTGTAATAGAGCAGACTATACTGGCCTTTGTGAGCCATTTATTTTCTTTGTAAGACATTGGGCCATTTTGGCATATTTTAAATTACCATTTATGGCTTCGCTTTATCTTTGACAATTATTCTGTTGATATTTTCACCTCTCGAAGTGCAGGCTTATACTTCTTTAAATATTTGCCATTTACTTTTAATACCCTCTGATCCTTACTCAGCTCTGTCACTTCATATGCCCCGTTGAAGAATACCTTCGATATCTGGAATGGTCCTTCCCACTTTGGGGACCACTTACCTAGGGACCTCACTTTTCGATCCATCGGCATGATTACCCTCCATACCAAATCTCCAACCAGGAAAGTCTTCGCTTTGACCTTCTTGTTATTTGATTTCTCCACTCTTTTCTTTTGTCTTCTCAAGAGTTCTAGAGCTTTCAATCTCTCTTCGTCTAAGTCGACTAACTCATCAAGCATCATGTCCCAATAAATCTCTCGAGGGATTTCATGATGTCTTTGAATTCTTACTGACTGTATGTGTATCTCAATTGGCAATACTGCGTCATGGCCGAAAGTGAGTCGATAAGGGGAAGTGTTGGTTGCTTCCTTCGGGGATGTTCGACATGCCCATAGGACTTGATCCAATGTCTTATGCCAATTCCTAGGCTTTCTTCCAATCTGTTTCTTTATCATGTCAATTATCACTTTGTTTGCCGCTTCGACTTGGCCATTGGCCTGGGTATAGTAAGGTGTAGAGGTAAGGAGTTTAAATCCCATTTCTTTAGCAAACTCCTGCATCTCCCTACCCGTAAATACTGACCCTTGGTCTGTCATTATTGTCTCTAGTAGGCCAACTCTGTAGATGATGTACTTCTGAATGAATTCGATAACATCTTCTTGGTCTACCTTCGGTAGAGGTATAGCTTCAATCCACTTGGTAAAATAGTCTGTCCCTACCAAAATGTACTTCTGGTTTTTGGAAGACGCAGGTCGAACCTCTCCTATAAGGTCTAAAGCCCAACCTCTAAATGGCCTTGGCTTGATTATGGAATGCAACTCGCTTGCTGGGACATGCTGTATGCCAGCGTGAATTTGACATTCCTGGCAACCTTTGGCGAACTCGATGCAATCTTTCAGCATCGTAGGCCAGTACATCCCCTAGCGAAATAGCATCCATTTCATCTTATGGCCTACTTGATATGCTCCGCATGTCCCACCATGGACTGAGGACAATGCCAAGTATGCTTCAGATTCACTGAGGCATTTAAGTAAAATTCCCTCAACAGTTTTCTTAAATAACTCATTCCCCAACAGGACGTAGCTTAGTGCTTGGTATCTTATCTTTTGTTCTGTAGTCGCTGAAGGGTTCTGAAGGTATTCGACCAGAGGTTTCCTCCACTCTTTGTCTGTCAGACCTTCGACTGTAAAAATCTCAAAGGTTTCCTTGTCGGCGTAGCCAAATTTCTTGACTTCCAAGTCTGATGGTCTCAAGCCCACGGATACCACCTTACCTCTGGCCTCGATTGCCTCTTGCAAGTTCTCCTTCGAGGCCCTGTATCCTGAGGCAACTTGCGCCAGGTCGTTGGCTATCCGATTGTGTATTCGTGGTATGTGTCGAATAGTGCAGACTTCAAATTTTTTGAGTAGTCTGTTAGCTATTACGAAATACATGATGAGATTTTCTTTACCGCATTTGTACTCCTTTGTTAGCTGTTTTACAACCAACTCTGAATATCCCATTATTTCGACTTGGGTTGCCCCCAATTCTAACAAAATTTCAAGTCCGGCAATCAAAGATTCATATTCAGCTTCATTATTAGAACATAGGCCCTCGACTCTATACTTGAATTTTGTTGGAATTTTGTCAGGCGAAATGATCAAAAGACATATGCCTGTCCCATTCTTGTGACTAGACCCATCAAAGTATAGCTTCCAATGCTCTAGTTCGACAAAGTTCAGGGTGCTTTCATTTATGGAGTGGTCGACAATAAAGTCTGCCACTATTTGCCCTTTGACCGCTTTCAGCGGTCTGTAAGTCAACGAATACTCGGTTAATGCTAATGCCCACTTACCAATTCGACTATGCAAAATAGGTTTGGACAACATATGCTTAATAACATCAAAATGTGACGAAACGTAAACATCAACTGGTTTTATATATTGCTTCAACTTCATACATGAGAAATACAAAGATAAGCATAATTTCTCTATCTCACTATACCTAGTTTCTGCATCATTTAAAACTCTACTAAGGTAGTAAATGGCTCTTTCGACGCCACTTTCATCCTCTTGAGCAAGCATGCTCCCTTGTGTTTTGTCTGACGCTGCTATGTACAGTCTCATGCTTTTATTTCGACATGGAGGTGCAAGGATTTGAGGATGAGTCAAGTAGTCTTTGATCTTGTCGAAAGCCTCTTGCTGATCTCTCTTCCATTCGAACTTCTCCTTAGTGGCTCGAAGCAACGGTGAGAAGGCTTGTGTTTTTCCACTGAGATTCGATATGAACCTTCTAAGGAAATTTATTTTGCCCAACAAGGATTGAAGTTCCTTCTTGCTGGATGGCGCTTTCACTTCTATGATGGCCTTCGTTTTGTTTTGGTTGATTTTGATCCCCTTCTTGTGGACTAAGAAACCCAGAAAATCTCCAGCTTGCACATAGAATGCACACTTGAGGGGATTCATCTTGAGGCCAAATTTCCTCATTCTCATGAAGGATTTGCGCAGATGCTCCACATGAGCCTTTCTTGACACAAATTTTATCACAATGTCATCAATGTATATTTGCATAAAGGACTCAATGTAGTCATGAAAAATTGAATTCATCGCCCGTTGGTACGTTGCCCCAGCATTTTTTAGGCCAAAAGGCATCACTACCCATTCGTAAGTGCCTAAGGCCCCTGGGCAACGGAACACCATTTTTAGAACGTCGTCCTCAGCGATGAAAATCTGGTTGTAAGTAGAATATCCATCCAGCATGCTAAGGTATTCGTGGCCAGCGGCTGAATCGACTAGCATTTCTGCCACTGGCATCGAATACTCATCTTTAGGGGTTGTTGAGTTTAAATCCCTAAAGTCTATATAGACCCTTAAAGATCCGTTTTTCTTTATGACTGGTACAATATTGGCTAGCCATTCGACATACCTGGTCGTACGGATGAACTTGCATCGGAGGAGTCTTTCGATTTCCTCCTTTATTTTTGAAAGGATCTCAGGGGCGAAACGTCTTGGATTCTGCTTGACTGGTTTTTTTCCAGGCTTGATTGGTAGCTTATGCTCGACTAGATCTCTCTTTAGACTTGGCATTTCGTCGTAGTCCCAAGCAAAACAATCCCTGTACTCTCGTAGCAATTGAATGGTTTCGACCCTAAGTTGGGGGTCGAGGCTGGCGTTGATATAAGTTGGCCTTTTGATTACTCCATATCCCAGGTCAACTTCCTCCAGTGGATCTTGCGCCAACATTTTGACATCGCTGGCCAAAGGATCCTTTTCAAAACCCAAAGGCTCATCGTCATATATGGCGTCGAGTCTCTACCCCTCGTATTGAATCTTAGGGTCGAAATACCCAACTGGACCTGCTTGTTTGGATTTTTCATTGGCTCCCTCATCCATTTCATTATTAGCAGCCTCCAAGGCCATTTGTAGTTTAGTTTCGTCCACGTAGGCCGAAATCCTTTGAAGCGTTGCGGCTTCAGTCATCATCATCGAACTCACTTCCCCAACCAGTGGGGTCTACGGGAAGTTCGCCAAGGTATGGTAACCTTTTGCCTTGAACTTCCTTGTCCCATCAGAAACCTTCGACGGGATGCAGATATAACGAGCAATACACTTCATCATTAGGTGTAAATTCAAAGTCTGCAGGTTCACATGGCCATATACCGGCCAAATGTTTGTCAAACTGTCCTCTTTCAATATGGTTTATAGGTTCTTTAAAGTACCCCCGATCTGCTTTGATGTTTTCGACAATATCATATGGTGTCTAGATGGAGATCCTCTGATGCATCGACGATGGTGCTTCCCCCACTCCATGGATCCACTCTCTTCCAAGTAATAGATTATAATTGGCAGTGGTCTCCACCACCATGAAGAAGGTCGGGCAGGCGATGGTTCCGACCGTGACATTCACCTGAATGACCCCCATGGTCGAACCCACTTTCCCTTCATAGTTTGATAGCACCATGTTGTGTGGCTTGGTGTCTGTCTCACTTTTCCAAATTTTGTTCAACAGAAAATGCGGCATTAAGTTTACTGTAGCGCCGCAATCCACCAGTATTTTATTAACTGGGACCTTCTCTATTTGTGTCGTAATATAAAGAGGCTTCAGATGGTTTTTCATCGCTTCTGTTGGCCGTTCAAAGAAAGCATTTTGCTCTTCAACGCAACCGTTGTTCATTACATAATAGCATATCGGCTTATGAGCCGTTATTTCCCAGTTCGTATATGCATCTGAGTTCTCAACTATGGAAACCCTGTCGAATTCCCTAGGCATTACTGATACTATGTTGACCAAAATATCCAACGTATCATCAGAATCTTCATCAAAATTATCGGTCATTTCATCGTCGAACGATTATTTTTGTTCTTCGACCTGTGTTGGAAACAACTTTCTTCCTACAGGTGTCTTCCCAAAAGCCTTTGTTCGACCCTCCTGTTAAATGGGAATGTTGGTGCTGGATTGTGGTTGGTTTTTATGTGCACCTTCTCTATGTGCTTTCCTTCTTCTCTACTCACGTCGCCATTGGGATCGAGACATGGGATTTTTCCCTTTATAATTTTCTGACACATGAGCAGCCTTCAAAGACTGAAATTCTTCTCGATAGCTTAACGAAGACCCTCGTTGTACTTTGAAGTTTTTCCATCTCTTCTGCCCTTGTTGCTTGTTCTCATTGGGCTTTGTCCACTTTCCATCAGTGGCCTCAACATTGGGCTTAAAGCTAGCGGGCTTGTTCATCAGAGGCCTTATGCGAGGGTCAGATCTCTGCTGAAGGCCTCTTCGAGGGTCGAATCTTGGACTTTCGTTTTCTTGCCTCAGCCTTCGTGTCCCTTCCAGCTTTTGTGCAGCATTCTTGTCAAATATGGCGCTGCATCGGGGACAAAGCATCACACTAGAACCTTTCTCCTGGAAGCGGTGAAGAAAAGAAATGATAAATTCCTCCTGCTCTGGGTATGCTTCCCTTGTGTGTGTTTCCTGGTAGTTCGACTCACTATCCGCTACCTCCTCATGTTGAGTGATTTGAACCATGTTAATTTCAATTTCTTTGGCCAGATTAAGCTTCTTCAAGCTTAACTCCACGCCTTTGGTGGCTTCATCAATCTCAACAAAGTCATCAGCCGTTTCCTTGGTCACTATCTCCTAACCCAGATTGTTCCTGTTGCTTGGGCCTTTGGTTTCATCCCTTTGGTCACAGCTATCAACTACCATTCCTACATAGCTCTCTGGTCCGAAGCTGATGATAACTTTCGCCATTACAGCTTCGTCTATGGGATTACCAGCAGCCTCTGTTACTTCGATTGAAAAGTCATAACCGTCGACAACTTCGAGCATATTAGCCTCGACTGGCTCTGTGTAATTTGCGTCTGCCGTTTGTAGAGGATCTGAGTCGACCTTCATTTGGCCACCAGCTTTCTCTCCGAACTTTAGACGTCCTTCTTGGATCGCATTCTGAACAAGGTCCATGAAAAGAAAACATTGAGATGTTTTATGACCCAAGAAGTTATGATATTTACAAAACTATATTTTCTTCCTTTGTTCTATGGACGGCATTTTGGCACCAGGAGGCACTATCATTTGTCCGTCTTTAACTAACAAATCGAAGATTTCATCACATTTTGTGATGTCGAAAGTATATGTTTTCTTTGGGAACCTATCATTCTTTTCAGATTCGACATAACTCTTCCCTTGTGGGGGAGCTAATACTTTGCACAAGTAAGGTGGTCCTTGCTTGAGTTCAGCAAGGTCCACTTCGCCATCGTCGAAACTCGTAGACTCATCACACAGACCTTCGACGTTATCATTAATTTCGAAAAAAGCTACCTTTTTATTTTTATTAAAGTTAGCCTTCTCGTCTTTGAGTCTTTCGATTTGTCGAACTCGATCGACTAATTGGGCCATGTCCCTTAGGTACTGGGTATCCAACTTTTTCCTAATAGAGTAGTCGAGACCACCAGCGACCATTTCGACCAACTCATGTTCAGGGACCTGCGTGAAGCATCTGGCCTTAAGCAAACGGAACCTATTAAGGTACTCCTCTATTGGTTCAGAGAACTTACGCTTCACACTAGCGAGTTCCTTTAAGCTAATTTTCGTCTGACCCATATAGAACTGTTCGTGGAACAAACGCTCTAGCTGGGTCCAGTTACATACCGTGTTAGGGGGAAGCGTTCTGAACTAGGTAAAGGTGTTCTTAGTGAAAGAACTTGGGAAGTATTTTATCCTAAGGCTTTCATCGTTCGCTATCTCTCCAGCCTCGATTAGGTAACGAGCTACATGTTCGACGCTGGATTCCGTCGTATCTCCTGAAAACTTAGTGAATTTAGGTACTTTCGTCCTAGGAGGTAACTCGGCCTGAAGGATATAGTCTACTATAGGTGAAGTGTAGTTTGGCCTGGTGAAACCAGTGTTTAACCCATTTCTAGCCATAATTCTCTCGACCATGGCCGCTAGATTATTGTCCATGGCTATGTTGTTTCGACGAACATGCTGGACTACATTATCTATATCTTGGTTTCGATTTACAACCACTACTCCTCGATTTCTCTCTCCCAATCCACGGGGTTGGTTTTGCAAAGGCTCTTCCCTAAGCCCTTCGACTACCGGAGGGACTATCCTTCTTTGGTTTCCTACGTTGACTTCTACCATATTCGCCAAGTTGTCTCGTGGGACATCCACTATTGCGGCTTGGTTTCTGGTTAAGGGAGGTACCCCCATAAATTCGGTCAATCTCGTTAATTGTACCGCCAATTGTTGATTGGTCTGGGTTGTATTTTGGATTAATGGATGAAATATTTCACCCATGGTTTATGACAAAGTATGAACCATCTGTAGGTTACTTTCATCCATCTACTGTCTCAAACAAGCAACTGAGGTGTTTGTCAAATTGGGGCCTTGTGTCGAATACCCTAAACTCTGGGGGTTTAGGCCCATGTTCACACCTGACCCTGACCCTTGTAGCGGCGAAGCCATCGCCTGATCTGAGAATATAGGAGGTGCACTTTGGAGCCATTGCATCATAGCAGTGGGCATCCCATATGAGGGGTTTCTTGGTGATTGTGAAAAACCAGGGGGCACAAACTGCCTGGACGTCGAACTTCCTCCTAACAAAATTTGAGGATTCAACATTTGGTGACTAATGTATTCCAACACTGGCTGAGTATAAGGCCTTATCACTGTCGACCCCACCCCAAGTACTGAAGGCGTCGGCACTGACCTCACAGGAAGCACCGTTTGTTCTCCAGTCGACAGTATCGAAGGGGGAACTCCCTCGTCTCTTACTCCTTCGGTGGATCCGTCTCCTTGTTGATTGGAGTTATTTGGCTGGTTTGAATCCGTAGCCATGTTCTTACTGCTTCATCTTGATCGCGTCTCTTCGTTTATAGCGGTAATTTTACCACTTCTTAGTAACATAAAAATGTACCTTCTAACGAAAAGGGACCAGTATAACTGCATAATTTTTATAAGTTTAGTTTTATAAAATAGATTCTCTAGCACTGTCCCACTTGGCGTGCCATTTTATTTCCCTTGAAAATCGAAAAACAACTGCTGATCTTCCAAATCTAACTTTGGTGACTCACAGGATCGATCAGATTGATCCTAGGACATGTGCTAAAAGATTTATTTTTTTGGTTTTAAGAGCTTATTCAAGTTCCACACTCAAACAGTATTGGGATAAAAGAATCCTAAAAGAACATCTATTCGACTGCGGGTTAATTTAAAGGTAAAGTAAGGCTTCTAATAAAAGAGAAGAAAGTTTGTTGGTAAAGGTGAAGTTAGATTGAGGACGAAGAGAAAAGAATTGCATAAGAAGGAGAGAAATAAGGTAAGGAGGAAAAGGGGTATAGACAATAAAGACAATAAAAGACTTTGTAAAACTTAAAGTAAAAACAAGTAAATTGCATTAAGTTAAAAGATGGTGTGTTTACATCACGTACATTCTCTTACAATACTCGCTTTCTCTACACTCGGATACTTGGAGTAATTTCAAGAGTAATTTGTATAATAGTAAATTACAACACCCTTTGGACATGTCTAAGATACCCTATTTATAGTAAAAAAGAAATAACCTCTCATAACCTCTCATAACCTCTACCATAATCTCCTTTTGCCATTTGTCACAAATGCATGGATCTATTACTCATAAGGTGACACGTGTCTCTCTCAATTTTCCACAAGCAAACCATTCCCTCCAATATTTTAAATTTTAAATCCTTCGACAAACCATTCTTCTCAGCAGGCGGTTGAACTCTTGGCCTCTGGGTGAGTCCTTCGACTTAGCTATTTTGCTTCATTCGACCATTTTCTTGTATTCAAGTTATTTTCCACCCTTTTGTCTTAAATACCTTCTTTCTAACTGAGGCGTCGAATATGCAACAAAAATGGAGATGAATCAATGCATATTGAGTGAGAATTTTGGAGAAGAAGAATACCTAACGGAGTCTCTCTGTTGGAGCTTCTAATGGTATCAAGCTTGCGCAAAATGATCCAGATTCCCTTAATAAACATCAAGAAAGATGATTCTGGTGTTAAATTGCCTTAGATTTGCTTCAATCTGGATTTCCACTTTTCACTTTTCTCTTGAATTCTCCAACTGTGTTCTTGCTCTTTCTCCACCAAAACATGCGAATGAAGCTTCAATCTTCATCAAAAGCTTTTATATTATGGATCAGAAATGATTTGGAGGCCCAATTTGGCCTTGTTATGGAGTAATCTTGAAATGCCCAAATTTGGAATGTTGAGTTCATACACACATGAGAAATGGCTTTCAAATCACTCAATGAGCTTCACAACATCTTATATCCATATCCATGAACTTGTAATCTTCAGATGATCCTCAATTGGTCTCCAAGATAGGAGATAAGTAACATACATCCATTCACTTTCTCAAAGAGCTCTGACCAGCTTCTGATGACCTGATGAGCACTCATACTTGCTTGTAACCTTTGACAAACCTTCTCCTGCTCTGCATACCTCTTGATCCCCTGCAAATGAGTAATGATATGCAATGCAAATGCTAGAACAATGCAATGAAACATAAGCCAAGTAAGCAAAGGTTGGGCAAATTTTGGGGTACAACAGCTGCCCCTATTCAAGCGATTTGGACCTGAATGAGTGAAAAGCGAACGACTTTCAAACAATCAAGGTAAAAGACGGTTGAATACCAAAGAACCCGAAAATTTTCAAACCGCAGAAATAAACTGCAAACTCTGATTGGGGATAAAAACTCCGGAAATAAACTGAACTGATAGTTGCAATGGTAACAAGCAAATTGATTACCAAATTTCAACACGCGGTCGAAAGAGACATCTGCTAACGTGCAGGCATTCGCTAAATAAAAGCGAGCATCGAACCCTAAGGCCGGATCAACCGAAGCTGATAAACATCTTGAGAATGCTCCACTCGGGAAGAGAAAAGCTTAACCAAGCAATTCTGGCAGGGAGAAAGAGAGAAATTTAACCAAATAACTCTGATTCGGGAGCGCGAAGAAACTTAACCAAGTAACTCAGCTGAGGAACAAAGAGAAACTTAACCAAGTAACTCTGTTGGCAGCCCCGCTGGGGAAATAAAAGGAACTTAACCAAGTAACTCTGTTACGAAACACTTGATAAGATGATCACATCCATCAAAAATATGCGCCATGGTCTGGATACCATACAGGCTGAAGGGTAACATCTCAAATCGCCAGAATCTGGATATTCAACGAACAAAATGAGTCAATGAAATTCGCCGGAGTCTGAACACTGGACGAAATAACCAGAGCCTGAACGCTCAACAAAATAACAGGAGCCTGAACGCTCAACGAAATAACCGGAGCCTGAACGCTCAACAAAATAACCAGAGCCTGAGCGCTCAACGGAATAACCGGAGTCAGAACGCTCAATGAAATAACTGGAGTCTGGATACTCGACGGAAATAACCGGAGTCTGGATACACGGCGCAATAACCAGAGCCTGGATACTCAACGAAATAACCAAATTTTGGATACTCGATGGAAATAACCGGAGTCTGGATACTCGACGCAATAACCGGAGCCTGGATACTCAACGAAATAACCGGAGTCTGGAAAATCGACGGACAAAGGAATACACCCCAAATATACTCATGAACAGCTGAAGTCTGGCAACACTGCTGGGGAAAATGTAAGTCGGGGTCTGGATACCACGCGGGCTAACGGAAATGGTTATGGTCTGGATACCATACGGGCAGAAGAAGTAACCTTTCAAATGGCCGGAGTCTGAAAACTCAACGTAACGGACCAGAGTCTGGATACTCAGCGGAGTTGGCCAGAGTCTGAATACTCAACGTAGTAACCAGAGCCTAAACACTCAACATAATAATCAGAGCCTGACCGCTCAACGTAATAACCGGAGCCTGAATGCTCAAAGGACGAGGAAATACACCACCAATATATTCATCAGGGTCTGGATACCCAACTGACTTTACCGGAGTCTGGATACTCGACGGAAAAAGCACAATAACACCAATTGACGTGGTCTGGACACCACAAGGACTAGATGAAACATATAATTGGTCATGGTCTGGATACCATAAAGGCAAAGAGATCAAACCTCCGGAGATTCATCTGAAACAAAGAGATCACAACCTGGCCTATGTTTCACATGCATATGTTTGAAAATGGCGCAATGCTCCATACGAGATGGAAATGCTACGCATTTGAAGGATGTTATGCACAGAATTCAAAATGCAACAGAACCAAACCAGCAAAATAAATGTTATGAAGAAACCCACGATCCACCCTGCTAGGGAAAAGGTTAACACATGCCAATCACAATTGAAATTTAGCTGGGACAGAAGCCCTGAACAACTTCTCTACTAAGGAACAAAGTTCTTACGAGAACAAGAAATTCAAATTCAGCTGGGGATCACCCAACGAGGGAAACAACATCGACCTCTGCTTGGGGATGATCCCATAACTCGAACTCTGAGGGGATACAAAGTTACACGCTCAAACTCTGTGGGGAGACAACACCTGACATTGCCCAGCTGTTGGGAAAAGTTCCACACCTGCACCGTGGAAATAAATCCAGTCTCGACTCGCTGAGGAGTAAATGGATACCTGCGACCTGCGGGGATTAAATGTGTACTGACCAACTGCTGGGGAGAGGCGTACACTTACTCTGTTGGGAATATCAATTTGACCCTCCGGAGATAGCCTTACTCTACTAGAGACTTCGGTCTCGAACTGCGGAGAGCTAGATGTGTACCAACCAACTGCTAGGGATAAGCGTACATGCTTAACTGCTCGATCTACCTGCATACAACTCTACTGGGGCTAGATATGTTTAAGCTTCAATAGCTGGGGAAAATGGTGATCATACCAGAGATACACCCTTGACGAATTGCCCCAAGGGTAACGACCCTGCACAAATGAAAAAACAGACAAGATACCCTGTACAAAGGAACTATCTCAGTCATCATTTGCGACGTTGTTCAAATAACTCAAAGTTTTAACAATTATTGGCAAAGCCTGCAAGTTTATGTATGCACAGTTTATCAAAAACATCGGGCGTTTTTTTGCAAACAAAACAGTAAGGCTAAAGCAAAACAAACAATTACTGAATATTATATGTTTTATTGACATATGGGCCTGTAAATAGGAAAGTCTTTACAACAGATGCAGCCCCTAAAAAGAGGAAGCTGCGCAAAAATATACAGAAATGCATAGAAATATACAGAATATCGGCAATGTGGCACAAACAAACACCATAAGTTGATCCATCTATGACTCGTATGACTCTGATGCTTCACCGATGCTTCATCCTCAAAAGAGATTAATTCAGATAAGCGGCCCTCAGGTCCTCCCTCAATTCACTACTCTGAGGATCATACGCAGACCACAGTCATTTGCTTTTCAAAATCCCTAACTTTTGGGTGAATCACCCTTTCAGGTTTTCAATTCACCGGGATACCCATCTTTGCCAAAGTCGCCTTTTACGATTTTCAAATTTGTGGGTTTACATCTTTTTCTTTATATCCCTAATCTTTTTCAGCACAAGATCTCCCGTCTTTAAGCAATAGATGTTAGCCTTTTCTCGTCCATCAGGCTAAGCTAATTCAATCTGTTCTTTATCCATTCTGCCTCATCGAGCTTGACGTCGACCAGAACTCTCAAAGAAGGAATCTCAACCTCTAATGGTAGGACAACTTCCATACTATATACCAGCGAGAAAGGAGTTGCCCCAGTTGAAGTGCGTACCGTAGTACGGTATCCGTGCAAAGCAAAGGGCAACATCTCATGCCAATCTTTATAGGTTACAGCCATCTTTTGCACTATCCTCTTGATGTTTTTGTTAGCCGCTTTAACAACGTCGTTCATCTTCGGACGATAGGGCGATGAGTTGTGATGCTCGATTTTGAAACTCTGGCACAGTTCCTTCATCATCTTGTTATTCAAGTTTGAACCATTATCAGTAATGATTCTTTCAGGCACTCTGTATCTACATATGATGTCCTTTTTGATGAATCTGGCTACAAATTCCTTTGTGAAATTCACATAGGAGGATGCTTCCACCCACTTGGTAAAGTAGTCAATGGCTACCAAGATGAAGAGATGTCCATTGGATGCGGTTGGCTTAATCTTGCCAATCATGTCAATGCCCCATAAGGAAAAGGGCCAAGGAGATGCCGTGACGTTCAGAGGACACGGCGGCACATGAATCTTGTTTGCATAAATATGGCATTTATGGCATTTCTTCGCATATTTAAAACAATAAGATTCCATCGTCAGCCAATAATACCCTGCTCGTAACAACTTTCGAGACATGGCGTGCCCGCCGCATGCATACCAAAGGCTCCTTCGTGGACCTCTTCCATAAGCAAGCTTGCTTCTTTCTCGTCCACACATCTTAATAACACCAAATCATAATTCCTCCTGTAGAGTACACCATCCTGATTCAGATAAAAGTTACCAGACAACCTTCTCAGAGTCTTCTTATCCCGGGTCAACGCCCCTAGCAGATACTTTTGTTTCTTGAGAAAGTTTTGGATGTAATAAAATCACAGCTTGCCATCAGAGGTTTCCTCAATGGAAAATACAAATGCCGACCTATCAAGGCGCGAAATGACTATTCTTGGAGCATCATTCCAATAGTTCACCTTGCACATGGAGGATAATGTTGCCAAAGTGTCTGCCATCTGGTTCTCCGCTCTTGGCACGTGATGGAACTCTACACGATCAAAGAATGGCAACAGCCTCGTTGCATAGTTCATGTAAGGAATCAGAGTTGCCTGGTCTCCCATTCTCCTTTAATTTGATTTATAACTAGCGTTGAATCGTCGTACACATTTAGGTTCTTGATCCTTAGATCAATAGCTTCTTCCAACATCATTATGCACGCTTCATACTCTGCTTCGTTGTTGGGGCAAGGAAATGTCAACTTGGAAGTGAATGGTATATGAGAACCCTGGGGAGTCGTGATGATTGCCCCAATTCCACTACCGTACAAGTTAACAGCACCATCAAATATCATCTACAATTGGGAGCCCAACTCAGAACCTTTGTTAGGCAACGGTTCATCATAATCTTTCATCTTCAGATACATGATGTCTTCATCAGGAAATTCAAATTTCATAGGATTATAGTCTTCAACCGGATGCTCAGAGAGATATTTTGACAGAACACTCCCTTTGATAGCTTTCTGGTAGGGCTGGCAATGAACCAAACCAACTCGAAGATAGTTCGGAATTCGACTCGACAATTAAATCGTTGAACTAGGTTCGTGAACCAAATGAGTTGAGTATGAGCGAAAAATTAAGTTCGTTAACTAAATGAGTTGAACTTGAACTATACATAGTTCGACTCGTTAGGTTCATGAGTCAACTCGATTACATATGAAAAGAATTATACTGTCTTTAAGATTAGGTTTAAATATTTACTTCAAATCTTAGACAAATTTAATCTTCAATTTAGTAGTTTTTAAATTAGACTCTCAAATGTATCTCTTGAAAGTTGTGTAGGTTTTGAATTAGTAGATTTCGAAGATAAAGTTAAATTTCAATATGATAACTTTTATTTTATTTTAATATTTTATTTAAAAAATATATATTTATTTAAAATGTCAGATATACTAAAAAATATATATATTTAAAAAAATAGTTTTTAAGTTCGTGAACCATGTGAGCTGAACCTAATGAGATGAACCTAACGAGTCGAATCGAACTGTTCGTGAACTTATAACGAGTCGAGTTTGAGCTTAAAAAAAGTTCGTGTCGAACTCGAACTCGAACTCGAATTCGAAAAATTCATAACGAGTCGAGTCGAGCTGAGGAGAGTTCGACTCGACTCGACTCATTTCCAGCCCTACTTTCTGGGAAACATATTGGATGTCGTACTTTGTCAGCACCATCTGCCACCTGGCAATTCTTCTGGAAAGTGCTTTCTTTTCGAAGACGTATTTAATCGGATCCATCTTCAAAATCAGCATGGTTGTATGATTAAGCATATACTGTCTCAAACGTTTGGCAGCCCACGCGAGTGCGCAACACGTTTTCTCTAACATCGAGTACCGAGACTCATAATCTGTGAACTTACTACTCATATAGTATATTCCATGCTCTTTTCTTCCAGTCTCGTCCTGTTGACCGAGAACACAATCCATACTGTTCTCAAGAACCGTTAAATACATGATCAAAGGTCTTCTGGTTACTGCGGGTATCAGTATTGGAGGTTCCTGCAAATATTCTTTTATCTTATCAAATGCCCTTTGTCAATTTTCATTCCAGACGACTGCCTGATCTTTCTTTAGCAATTTGAACATTGGTTCGCACGTGGCTGTGAGATGAGATATGAACCGAGCAATGTAATTCAATCGCCCCAAGAAACCACAAACCTCTTTTTCCATTTTCGGCGCTAGCATATCTTGAATAGCTTTTATTTTTGCAGGATCGACCTCGATTCCTTTTTCACTGACAATGAAACCCAGCAGCTTTCCTGACCTGACCCCGAAAGTACACTTGTTAGGATTCAACCTCAACCTGAATTTCCTGAGCCTCTCAAAAAGCTTCAACAAATTGACCAGATGTTCTTCCTCCGTTTGTGACTTTGCTATCATGTCATCAACATAGACTTCAATCTCATGATGAATCATATTATGAAACAAAGTGACCATAGCCCGCTGGTAGGTTGTCCCTGCGTTTTTCAACCCAAAAGGCATTACCTTATAACAGAAAGTCCCCCACGACGTGATAAACGTTGTTTTCTCCATATCCTCCGGTGCCATCTTGATCTGGTTATACCCGGAAAAACCGTACATGAAGGAAAACACGAAATATTGAGCAGTATTATCAACCAATACATCAATGTGGGGGAGCGGGAAATCGTCCTTCGGGCTCGCCTTATTCAAATCTCTGTAATAAACACACATCCGTACCTTGCCATCCTTCTTAGGCACATGCACGATATTGGTGACCCACGAATAGTAAGTTGTAACGGCTTAATATCTCGCGTCCAGCTGCTTCTGGACTTTTCCTTGATTTTCACAGCCATATCTGGTTTCGAACGCCTAAGCTTCTGCTTGACTGGTGAACACTCTTCACGCAACGGCAAGCGATGAACCACGATGTCTGTGTCAAGCCCGGGCATGTCTTCGTATGACCAAGCAAAGATATCACTATACTCACGGAGCATCTCAACCAATCTTTGCTTGATGTCACTCTGCAACACAACCCCTATCCGAGCATTCCTCACAACTTCCTCAGAACCCAAGTTAATAACCTCAATTTCCTCCTGATGAGGCAGAATAACATTTTCTTCCTTTCTCAAAAGTCTAGCTAGCTCTTCTGGTAAGTCTTCATCTTCATCAATCTCTTCTTCGGCTTGAAATATTGGATTATCGAAGTCGAAGCGAGTCATGGATATCTCTGGCGCGGTGTCATCTGCAATGTGAATCCTGCAATGATAATGGTTAAATGCTTAAAATGATATGCAAAAAAAGCACAAAGCCACATTGCCATTTTATTATTAAACAAAAAACATGAAAAACAAGGATCACAATATTTGAATGCAACAAAACGCCCTTTGATTAATTGAAAAAGATTGTGCAAGCATAAACAATAGGGCCCTGAAGATAAGAACCACTATGCTTCGGGTAGAACATAGGGTTGTATAATAATCAGAAAAACAAAGTATTACTCTTCTGTTGTCACTTGAATGAATTCCTCGATAGACCAGTTGTTGAGGCTTTGTCCTGGAATGCACGACCTAATCCATGAGTCCATATCGCAGTCGCTATCCCCGTCTTCATATGAAACAACATTGATCCGTTCAAAGATAACCCCGCCTTTGGTAATCTGTACCGGCCCTTTGTAGCGCGGCGCGCTCTGTGAGGATGACAAAGAAGATGGGCGGTATCCCAGACCAAACTTATCCTGCTTATGGGGAATATCCAACACTTGACCCCAACCTGGTGCTGCCCCGGCCTGCACTGCTGCTTGGGCCTCCTTGAAGGATGACATGGCCACTTCGGGCGCTTTGCTCACAACAGACACTTTGTCTTTAATCTGCATCGTCTCGAAAGCTTTGACAAAGAGTCTCATGGATTTCACCATCCACCTCAACATACTTAAACGAAGACAAATGACTGATCATTATATCTTCCTCTCCGCATACAGTGACAATGCTGCCACCCACCATATACTTTAGATTCTAGTGCAACGTGGAAGTTACGGCTCCCGCCGAGTGAATCCATGGACGGCCCAACAAACAGCTATAGGCAGGCTGAATGTCCATAACATAGAATATCGCATCAAATACTTTAGGACCCACCTGAATAGGCAATGTCACTTCCCTGAATACAGACCTTCTGGTACCGTCAAAAGCATGCACTACCAAGTCACTTGGTGTACAGATAATGTCCCGAGTATCCAATTTCATCGGTGCCTTTTTTGGAAGCACATTCAAAGACGATCATGTATCTACCAGCACATGAGACAGGACGGATCCACGACATTCAATTGAAATATACAACACACAGTTATGATTCCTGCCCTTCGGGGTTAAATCCAAGTTCCTGAAACCTAAACCATTTCCTACATTGCCATGTGCTCTAACCTCTACAAGTTGGTTAACCGATATCTCTTGCGGCACGTAAGCAGTATTCAATATCCTCAACAACGCATTCTGGTGCGCTTTCGAACATAGTAACAACGACAAAATAAAGATTTTAGAGGGAGTCTGTTGCAAGTGATCAAATGTCTTGTAATCACTTTTTCTTATCAATCTCATGAACTCCTCCGCTTCCTTCTCCAGAGAACTCTTCTCACCAGCTTGAGAAGTTTCTTCCACTACAGCTTCCTTACCCTTATCAACTCCGCCAGCAACCACTTCAGGTGATGAAAACACTCTTCCGCTTCGAGTGATTCCCCCAGCTCCAACTAGATTTCCACAGAACCAATCGGCAAGCTCTTGAATTCCTGTTTCTTCCCATTACAATATACCTCCGCTCCGTAGTTCCACGGAATTGCATTGGTACTCTCATATGGCACAGGACCAGCTTTGGTGATAATAATGGTTGGCGGCCTTGGCGCAGAAATAGTCATACTTTGGTATGGAATCGAGCTCATTGCAACCTCATTCCTTTCTTCAACCGTTATCTCTTCAGACTCACTCTTAGCAATCCGGTCAAACTGCAACATTCCGTCATTCATCATACCCTGAATACAGCTCTTCAGCTCTGCACATCCCTCGGGATGACTCAAACATTCAGCACACGATTCATTACAGCCCAGGAATATCCCTCCCTTCAATAACTTTTCCTTCATAAAGCCCAATGGCGTCTTCAAACCATTGACATCAGTTATCAGATCTAAACTCTCGTCTTCAATGATTGCATTGACTCCGGCTGCCCCATGGTTGGGCATGAGGTTCTACACGATGTTGGGAGCGTTGTGAGAAACGTTTATTGCCTTGCTATCCACCAAATTCTGAACTTTGTGTTTAAAGGCCTTGCAGTTATCAATGTTGTGCCCAGGTGCCCCGGAATGGAACTCACAACGAGCGTTTGCATCATAACCGAGTGGAGGTGGTCCTGTCAGAGGAGCTAAATTTCTCTTTTGGATTAACTGTAGTTGTAACAGATGCTGAAGCAGTTGGGAATAAGGCATCAGAGGTGTATCAAATTGTTTATTTGTTGTCCAACCCCGATCCTGAAATCTTCTATAACCCTATTGATTCTGTTGTTGATGTTGTTGCTGTGGTTGTTGCTGTTGAGGAACGACTGGAATTTTGATACTAGCAACCTACTGCTGCTGATGATGATTTTGCTGGCGTTGATATCTATTCCTTCGCCTTCACGCTTCTTATTACCAAACACCTTTTTACCTCCTCCTCCAGATGAGGACACTTCACCAGATTGGATCTTTCCCAACTTTATACCATTCTCTACCTTCTCCCCAGTGATGATCAAATCGGAAAAGCTGTCGGACAGGCTACTGATAAGCTTCTCATAATAGACACCAGGCAAAGTAGCGACAGACATATCAATCAATTCACGCTCCACCATCGGAGGTTGCACTCTCGCTGCAAGTTCACCACCTCTGGGCATATTCTTTAAAGCATTCACCGGTCTTTTGAGACAAATTCTGAAGTTGGACCTTGTTAGGAGCAAGGTCACTATTATACTAATAGTGTTTCACGAAGGCTTCAGCTAAGTCTCTCGAACTGCGAATATTAACAGGATCCAGTCCCATATACCACTCAAGTGACGGTCCAGATAAGCTGTCTTGAAAAAAGTGCATGAGCAATTTTTTGTCATCCGAGTAAGCAGACATCTTGCAGTAATAAGAATGCAAACGGACCCTCGGGCAAGTAGTTCCCTTATACTTGTCAAAGTCAGGGACTTTGAACTTCAGCAGAACTTTCAGATCTGGGATCAGCCCCAGATTGGCCATGTCTAGCCCCATGAAATTCTGATTTTCAAAAGATCTCATCTTTTCTTCAATCAACTTAAACCTTTTATCAGCTTCATATGGTAGTCCAGCACCGATATCTCGCATAAGAAATGCATCCTCCTGCTGGTCCTCCTCCCATTGAGGAATATTGTTGCCTTGCATAGCACACACCACTTCAAGGATTCCACCTACGTTGCCTCCTCCCGGAGGGATAACTGTTGTAGGAATAATATGAGCATGTGGCGTACCATCACCACGAAGAGGATTAGTAGCAGTGCCTCCATGAAGCACACCATTATTGTCAACACGAGCAATCAATGGCTGGACCAGTGTCCTCAGTTGTTTCTGGCCATGTGCCACACCCTACATTAGCTCCATAAATTGAGCCATCTTGTCCCTCATCTCCTGCATATCAGCTTGCACTTGTTCCATAACTCTGCACTGATTACCTCTGGTGGCGTAATGGTGAACTGTCTGATTGTCTATCCTAAAAAAAGCTAACAAACCAACAGGAATAAGATCAATGGTTCCGCTGCACCTACTATGCAAAAAATAATATACAAAATGCAGACATGTATAGATACAACATGGAAATTTCCCCCCGATTCTAGTTCCTGCACGAACAACAAGACATTAGAAAACCCATAGCCAAACACAGAGCCAAACACCTCATACATACAAGAGAAGGCCAACATGCAATGTACAAGCATACAACTGAGTACAAAGAATTAATAGAAGGACCTTAGCCAACAGGTCTGGTGATGGTCAATACAAATATAAGCAACGGGCTACAAAGGAAATGAAAGGCATCAAGTACGACAACGAGCACGAAACTCCTCCAACAGCTCCTGTGTCTCAGGATGGTCGGGTCTGACGAGTAATCCCTGAACGAGCGCCTCTCTCTGTCTAATAGTAATCTGTAAACCCTCAGCATAGTCTTCCCAGGCTCCCTCACCAAAGACTTCCTCTAGCTTGCACCTCTTCGAATCAGCCCTCAACTTGCAATCCTCCAAAGTTGCAAGAGCTTCATTCAACCTGCAATCACAGTCATGTCTGAGTGAAGCTTCATCTGCAATCCTCTCATCCTTCACTCTGTGCCGAGTCTTCAGTCTAACGATCTGCTGTTTTAACTTATCCTCATGCTCCTTGTTGGAAAGAGTAGCATTCCACAGATCATTGAACTTAGAAATCTCCAAGTAAGCTCTATCTAAGTCCTTCTTCTTAGAAGCGAGAACATCACTGACAACTTTCAGATCCAAACCCAAACGTTCACGGGAACGAGTCTCCTTAGTCAAATATGTACCCAACCTGTTCACCAGCTCAGTATGCCTCTTAGAAGAATACACAACCTCAATCTTCTCACTCCGGAGCTGAATGATCTCTTTCTCTAACTCTTCATTAGCCTTCCGAAGCTCCTCTTTCTCAGCCCACAACTGGTTGTACTTCTGGATATCCACAATGGTAGGTTCCTCAATCATCAGAGGATACAGAGGTTCTACAGAAGGAAAAGGCATCAGAAACTTGGTAGCTCTCTCACGAATCCAAGTTAGATAAGGGTCGTAGGCCCTACTGTTACTTTTCCCCAGAAAAGCCTTCCCTTTCCTGTGAACACTACTCCAAGCTCTCTCCACTCTAGCCAAAGTATCACTCTCCAGCAAGCCAGTGAGATACAGAGGTTCCTGTATCTCCTTTTCCTTAGGAGGTCCTCTCAGCGCGTATCCAAACTGCCTAACTAACAAAGATGGGTTATAGTTGATGCACCATTTCCTTCTGACAAACGGGACGTTAGGAAATCCACCACAACTATAAAGAATCTCTGTACCAAGCAGGTCTCTATCAAACCAGATAATGTTCTTTGCAGACAATCCCATCAACCTTTCTGACCATTCTGAAGTACTAGCAGTAGTAACAAATGGACCTGCCTTGGGAAGATGACTAGCAAACCACCTGTACAACAAAGGAACACAGCAGAATATGTTCTTCCCTCTTCGGTTCTCATTCTTGTAGTGAATATAATGATAAACGTCGCCCAGAAGTGTATGTACCAGATTCCCTCAAGCAAATATGTGAAATGCATCCAAGTCTACAAAATCTGGAAGGTTAGGAAACATCATGATACCATAAATACACAATGCTAAGATAGCGTTAAACACGATCCAACAACCATCTTTGGCGGACTGCTGAGCCTTATCAATCAAAAAAGGCAATGGAGATCCAGACACCCCAGTCCTCTTAACCACCTTCCTTGAAATCTCAGAAACATCAAGATGAAGAGCAGTAGCAAGCTTAGCCAGATTAGGCTCAGCATCAATGTGATAGAATGGCATCTGGTATAAGATAGAAACACCCAACAACACAGAATACTCCTCTAAGGCAGGTGCTAGAACATAATCCGGAAAAGCAAAGCACCTCAGTTGTGGATCATAAAACTGCAGAAAAGCATAAAGGCCATCTAATTCAAACTTAGAAGCTTTACAGATGAAACTCAAGATTCTCCCATATTCTCTCATGAAATCCTCCATCACACCACGATCATCCAAAGAAATGAGATTTAACAGGGGTCCTATCTCCGGATTTGGGAACTTGTATAACGCATTTTTCTTCAAACAAGGTTCCATGCTGACAGTGTATTAGCAGACTAGAATCAAGGAGAAAAGATACACCTGCAACATAAATACATGTCAATGAAAATGCAAATGCAAATGCAAACAGGGGATCAAAACTGTTGTGTTGTTGATTGAGAAGAACCAGCGCTCCGCTTTGACAAAAACATAGCACTGTCACTGATAGGAACCCCTTGTATCAAGAACACATATTCAAACTGCAAAGAAAACCAGGTAGTCTGGAAGTCAAGGTTTCCTGCATAACCCAATCCCTCTCACAGGTATGGACCTATCACTGACAAGGTTCGGCATCCTATGCGGTCATCAACGTTACAAACTTTCGAGAAACGATGATACGTTCACCATTTCTAGTTTTGCATCATAATCTCCCGAAGCGGTCTCAATTAGCTGATTCCCAAATGATCGGTCTCTTGAGTCGACAATTTCCTGATCCAATACCCCCTCCCGACTAATGTACAGGATAGGATACCTTCACAGAAAACCTCATCTGAACGCGAATTTCATGGGGACTAATGCATGCTGAAACATAAAAGTCCATCACTACTTTCCGCTCTAATACTAGGAGTATACTCAAGCCCGGGCCCGACTTATCTCTCAATGGAACATTCCCTCAAACAGCACAACAAAACAGATATATACAATGCTGAAAATAAATGCGGGAAAATAAAGTACAACACATAAGAACACACACAAAAGATAAACAACCAAGCGCTATGATGGACTCGCATAGGGGATGTTCCTGTCCCCAGCAGAGTCGCCAGCTGTCGCATTGCTGCGAAGAGGGGCCGACAATGACAGAAGAGTCGCCACCGTTCGTTATTTATCCCAAAAGAGGGAAAGGAAATGATCATAGAAAACCTAACAGAAACGGGAAAATACAGGCCATCGCAACCATGTCTCAGGTTCGGGAGTCGGTTACCCAAGGGGAAGGTATTAGCACCACTCACGTCCGTCGTACTCGATGGGATCCACGCTTTGTTGTCTATCTAAAGGGGTGTTTACTATCTGAGCCATGGCTCAACGACAAAAGAAAATAAAAGAGACTCGATAGAGCATCGCCGCTCTATGCCTATGTATTCCCTCGTGCAATTGGAAAGTCATAGTCAGCGTAGTTCAGCTAATTAAGGGTGAAAGGTGGGGAAGGTTGCTCGCCAAGACATCGCTGTCTTGTGCCAACGTATTCTCATCTGGTATGAGAAATCAGAGCAAACTTAGTTCGGGTTAACAAGAACACCGATTGGTTTAAAATGTTTTAGGCCCGAGTAGGGTTAAAACTTAGTTCTAGCAGTTAGGTGTATGCAGCTCGACCATTGGAGACTAAGGCATTACCTGTTTACGGTAGAACCAAGAGTTAACAAAACTATCCTTATGAAAAAGGTTTCCAAATTAAGATTGCGAAGGATAAAAATATTTGAAGTTTGTTTTTGTGTTTTTTAGAGGATAAGTGCATTGAACACTTGAACTTCAAGTGGAAAGCCTTAAAAGAATGCAAGTCTCAACAAGTAATGAACAAGTGTATGGCCTAAATATAAGCATTCAAATACCTCAACATGTTAGAAGTATGAATCAACAAGAATTGAGAGCTCAATGGATCTACATGTGTCATTTCCAAAGTAAACTAGGTCAAGTACTTGTATGAACCTCCCTTAGAAGTACCTTGACTTGCAAGTCACCTCAAAATTAGGAAAAAGGCTCAAAATAATCCAAATAAAATCTCAAATAAGTATCAAACAGTTGGCAACCAGAGGCCAAAAGTACAAGGGCAATGATTAATCAAAGCACCACCAATAGAATAAATCCCTAAGGTGTACCACTTTGAAATGGAATAATCGAGGGTCAAACAAAATTAATTAAAAGTCAAACCAAAAGGCACCAAACCAGGGGCAAATGTGTCCTCAAAAATTCTTTAACTCATCATGGATATGAGGAAAAAGTTTCAATCATAGGATCAAAAGACAAGATCAAAAACAATGCATGAAACAAAATAAGAACAATTAAAAGTTCAATTAAAACACCTCCCAATATTTAATTCCTTTTTAATTGAAAAAAAATCCAAAAAAAATATATTAAAATTTCCTAAAATTAAAGGACATCTCAAAGTGTCCTAAAAATATTTTTATGGAATTTTAATATTATTGGAGGTAATTTAAATGAATTAAAATCAAAACAGAACTAAAAAAATAAAAGAAAATGATCAGCGGTGTAAATAGCAAGTATCACAGTTGAAATCTTTGGGCCACAAAGTGAGGGAGGTGCAATTAGCGCATCTGAGCCCAAAACAAAGCCAGAGTGAAACGCATCGTTTCACTAATGAGTTGGCACATCAACACATCCACGCAGGTAGGCGAAGACTCAACATAGCCGTTCATCTGAGTCAAGTCAACGTTTCAACGCGCATATGTGGCAAACACGTAGGAAAACGGAGGAAAAAACCAGACACCGGAGCACTGTGCTCCGGTCATCTTCTCCGGTCACACCACCGGAGTTGATGATCCAAAACTTCATCAAATTGGACAAAATTTTATACCAAACTCAAGAGGAACTTATGTAGATCATAGATCCACCGTCCAAAATCATTTTACATGTAAGAACAGAGAGATTTGAAGAATTAAAGAATCGAGCATCAAACTGAAATCATCAAGAACACAACTCTAACCTATCCAAAATTTGCCTACACACATAGGACTTTAGTATGCAACAAAAATGGAGATGAATCAATGCATATTGAGTGAGAATTTTGGAGAAGAAGAATACCTAACGGAGTCTCTCTGTTGGAGCTTCTAATGGTATCAAGCTTGCGCAAAATGATCCAGATTCACTCAATGAACTTCAAGGAAGATGATTCTGGTGTTGAATTGCCTTGAATTTGCTTCAATCTGGATTTCCACTTTTCACTTTTCTCTTGAATTCTCCAACTGTGTTCTTGCTCTTTTTCCACCAAAACACGCGAATGAAGCTTCAATCTTCATCAGAAGCTTTTATATTCTGGATCAAAAATGATTTGGAGGCCCAATTTAGCCTGGTTATGGAGTAATCTTGAAATGCCCAAATTAGGAATGTTGAGTTCATACACATGTGAGAAATGGCTCCAATTCCCTTGTTTTTGATTTAAATCACTTGCTGGGACTTGGAATTGATCATGTGGACTGAAATTCTCCCTCGATTTGATATAATGGTGGAGATTGAATGTGTAACTTACACTTGAAGTAACATGAGATTACATGAGTTCTAGCTTGCATGACTCTAAATTAATTGGTGCATTCTACTTAGTATGATATTGTGAATCAAAATATGCACAAACATGGTATGAAAAGGAATTAAAATCAATTCAATTCAAATCATGACTTTAAAGTCCTTTTTTCATTGAATTTCTCCAACAATCTCTTCATAACAATTCATAATAATTCATAACAATTTGATGTTCCATGATGAAATTGAACTCAATTGACGCAAGTTTCATGTTGGGAAAATTTTCATTTAAAGTGCATAAGTGGGTGAACAAGACCTATAATCAAAATGACCTATAATCTCACTTTCCCAAATTACCCCTACCTTGCAAGCTTCATAACTTGAGTTCTACAAATGATATGAAGGACTTCTAGGACTTTTTGGAACGCTAAGATCATGAGGAACAACTTTCATGTTCATCAAAAGTTAAGGAGAAACATGATTCTAGGTCAAAATTGCCTTGGAAGTTGGTTGGCTTTTGTTGACTGAAAATATGGTTCATTTGAGACCCATAACTTGCCAGCATCATAACTTGAGTTCTAAAAACCCAATGGATAAGTTCTAGTACTCAAAAGAAAGCTAAGAACATTCTCTATAAGTTTCATGTTTATGTTAAAGTGATGTTACACTTGTATATTGAGATATGTGGTCTTGAAGTTAGACACTAAACAAGGGATTTTACACTAACGAACCTCTGAAACCCTAATTTAGTAATTTCTCACACTCTTGATTCTTCTTGAATTGATCTTCAAATAACATCTTAGATGATTCAACAAAACTTTCCATGATCACAGTGACTTATTACTAAGTCTTAATCTCCTTCAAATCCTCAGTGGATCCTACACTAAGCAGATGAAACCCTAGGTGTACAATCCTTTGACTGCAACCTCTTGCACATGATATAACAATTTGCATAAGCTCCACAATGGATTTCAAAGCACTCAATGAGCTTCACAACATCTTATATCCATATCCATGAACTTTTAATCTTCAGATGATCCTCAATTGGTCTCCAAGATAGGAGATAAGTAACATACATCCACTCACTTTCTCAAAGAGCTCTGACCAGCTTCTGATGACTTGATGAGAACTCATACTTGCTTGGAACCCTTGACAAACCTTCTCTTGCTATGCACACCTCTTTATCCCCTGTAAATGAGCAATGATATACAATGCAAATGCTAGAACAATGCAATGAAACATAAGCCAAGTAAAGCAAAGGTTGGGCAAATTTTGGGGTACAACATAATGCAGAGGATAACAGGAAGTGCATGTGACTTAATTGACAAAACCCTGATTTATGAAAAGAGGTTTAACTTGGGTAAACCTAATTGCTGCACTGAGGCCCAAGGAACTTTGCTGCCTATAAATACAGAAGTGGCAATCCTGATTGGAGATAGAGACTGAGAGATTGTGTGGTGAAGAATTCAGTTGGTGTAACTTAATCTTCATGTGTGGTTTTATGTTTTAGGGTTTTGAGAGTCTCTTGTGTGTGTGACTTTGTAAGTCACCCTCTGTATCTTTGGATGCATCGTGGTAGACATATTTAGGCTGTTATTTGTACAGTGTTAATTGTTCACTCAAAGCTTTTAAGCAAGAGTGTATTGTTCTTGATTGAAGCAGTTAAGAAAAATCAAGTATTGTGACTTTGAAGAGTGTCTTCTAAAGTCTTCCTTTTGTATTGAACTGTTTATCACTGCTGTGATTATGGGGAGTGAGAGGTGTCTCTTGTCTAGTGTGTTTTAGGCAGAAATTTCATTGGGTAGAGATTAAGTGAGGAGTTGTAAACTAGGAGTTTAGCTCTGAATTAATTATACTAATAATGGATTTCCTTCCTGGTTTGGTAGCCCCCAGGTGTAGGTGATGTTGCACCGAACTGGGTTAACAATTCATTGTGTTATTTATCTTTCAGCATTTATAATTATGCACAACTTAAATGGTTAGATAAATAGTTCTGTCAGTCTGCAGATGTTACAACAGATGTCATGACATTGGAAATTTTTAAAGGAATTTAAAAACGGTCATGTTCTGTCCTTGTTCTGTTTTAGCAGAGAACAATTTTCTTTCCATCTCTTAGGACATCCGAGATCTGCATACCATAATTTCAATTGGTACCAGAGCAGGCATCCTGTCTGTTCTAGATGAGATCTTGGGACATACTTTCTGGTGTCTTGAACAAGGAGAAGTGGTAGCTAATTTGTTGATCTTGTTAATTGTTTGAGCTACTACTTATGGAGTTAAGGAGAAACATGTGTTCACTCCTGCTTATGAAGGATCCTGTGTATCTGCTGTTGTGCCCTCTGATATAGGAGCTCCAATGACCTGTTGAATGTTCTGACATCTTGTTTAAGGCTTGTTGAAGATGTTCTTTTGGTGGTTCCGCTGTATATTTTTCTGATGAAAGAACTCTGGTAGCCCTGAGAGAGTATTGTGCATACCGTATTCAATTTGACATATGGCAATGGCAGGTGTGTAGCTGGTTGGAAGATGGTGTCTGTTGCTGCTTTGGATGATCTGCCGGGATGTTGATCCTGCTGAATGGTGCTTGTTTGGGCTGTTGCTGATTGTTTCTACAGGTTGCTGAATGTTGTAGCTATGTTTCTTTTGTACCTAGGCTGTTGATTGTGTGCTTGGGCTGCTAAGTTGTGTATTACAAGTTGCTGAAGGTTGTTTAGAGAAGATAGTGGGAGGTGATTTATTTTCACCACTCATGACTTGCAAGGGCTCTATTGGCAAGAGAAAGTCATAGGCAGGTTGAGTCAAGGTTCTTAGACTTGATGTTTCAACATTAGAGATACTTATACTAAAGAATACTTTTGGTATTACTTAAGTGTAAATATCTATCAGATGCTCTTCTCAACAAGTTGTGTGGAATTAAGATCAGTTGCTACTTGTGGACTACACACGTATTTAATTGGTTATCCATGAAGTTCAGAGAAGGATTTATTATAAGGATTTAAGATTCATTGCTATTTGAGATATTCTCAAATATTTAATGGATTATCCTTAGTTGATAATCATGTTGTAGCATAAGTGCCAGACCCCTAATTGGTTTGGATATGATGTTCAACTAGATGTTGAGACATTCCATCAGCAGAGATTGTGCATAATCCTATTGATTCAAGGAGTGAATTGATAGGTCAAAGGAGATGTAATTAGATCTGTTTATTTCTGATCTAGGAGTATTGGAGTGCAACAGGTGTGGTCTAATTTCTACTAGAAGCATCTGATCTTTATCTAGAAAGTTTCCTGGCAAGAAACTTGTCTAGAAGATGTTACTGGTGATAGCACTGCTTGGGTCAGTTTATTTCTGATCTAAGTACATATGAGCATGTGACCTTGCTCATCTTGGAGGTCAAGGATAAGTGGCAGTTATCTCTGACTTTGTGAAGAAGTCTCTATTTAGGAAAGCGGGATTCCTTCTGTAAATATATCTTGTGACTAATCTTCTCTGAAGAATCAATCTTTGGCATGTTTGGTTTCTCTAAAGAGGAGTTTTCTGGAGCAAATGCATTTCAAAGGTAGCTATCGCAGAATAGAGCTTCTCTACTCAAACCTGATATCATTAATCAAGTCTATAAGAACATGGAACTCTTTTTCTATTATACGAAGAAGGTTATTCTAAGTGGCATAATGAAAGCCTGAACTCTCCAGCAGGATGTCTGATCAGATGTTGTGACATCAAGCAGAAACTTCAGTTTGCAAGAGCTGTGAGAAGAAGTAGATGTTACAGGTCCAAGTCTTGGTGTACCTAAGTTGCGTTGGAGCATGTAGGATATGAAGATCAAGTTTTCTTAGTTGTTCTAAAGCTCTAAAAGAAGCTGAGTTAACCAATCAGTGGCAATTGGTTGGTCTCTAATGTGATTCTAAGCAGAGAGCTTGGAACTAATTACTCTTGTGCAGAAGGGTAGTTGGTTGAAGATCAAAGAAGGTTCTGGTTCTGTTCATATATTGGTGCTTGTGGTAGAAACCCTAAGTTGCTTATGGAAGATTACCTTCTTTTGAAGATGTATGATAGTTTATCTCTTTGGTTGTCTGAAGTTCTTATTGATCAAGCTGGTGGAGCTGTGTTTTCTGAAGATCTTCAGTTGGATTACTAGGCAGTAGTAAGTCCAGTTGTGGGCATATCAAGAACCATTGGATGTTGTGTCTGTGATATGTTAGGATGTCCTAACTAATGTCAGAACATCATTTTGTTTGCTGGTCTTGAAGATCTGTTGTGGAACTTGTGATTCACATCTTGACTAAGAAATACTCTATCTTGTCATACTGGAGAATGATGAGGTAAAACAACTATCTTGGAGTATGATGTGAAGGGATTGTAGAAGACTGGAGTGGATCATTGGTTGATTGCATGAAAGTCTTGATTCTGTTGTGAAAATTCACCAATTAAATATGAAGTTTTTTAACTTATCATATGGGAGAATGATGAGGAAAGAATGTCTTGGATTATAGGGTGTCTATCTTGTTCTCTAACTCAGGCCAGAAGTCTCGTGGAGAAGTGGTAACTCTAGAAAGAAGTGGAGCAGTTTGGTACCTTCTCACTGTATGAGCATGAGGTTAGTCTTGAGATATACTGTGGTGATCTTGGAGCATCTTTTATAAAATATAGGGGGAGAACTTTTGTCTGATGGGTATACTTGTTACCTGTGGTTCAAGCAGTAAATGAATGCGTTCAGCAGGTGTGTTGAACAAAAAGTGAGCTCTTGAAGACATGAAGATGAGTCTTATGTGTTCCATTCACGTGCTTCTGGAAAAAAAAGCACTAGTTATCCTTGATATGGGGAGCTATACTTATAGGATCTGTTGCTGCAATAGTACAGTTATTGTTCAAGATTGTTTGTGGTTTCAAGCAGTTTGTGATTGTATGCCTAATTGAGGATGGAATGTCAGACAAGATGTTGTGACGTCATGTTACTGCTCTAGATCATAGTGAACCTAAAAGTGTATTCTTTGGGTGTCAATGGATCAAATGAGCTTTATTGGGAGAGAGCATTACGATCTGACCTCCACTAAAGGGATTTGTTTTGATGAAGATCAATACATCATCTGCTTTGATTTTGTACACATGTGTGGTTTGTGAATCAAGAGGTGCAGAGTTGCATGTGTTTCCAGTGTGTGACTAAGATGATGTTGAAGTAAGTCTTCATATGTTTGGGTTCTCTCTTTCAGGCGGAGTACTGCGTATGCATGACAGGGGGAGTTGTGTACCTGTCTGATGTATTGACATTAGAGTTTGGACCACTGGTGTTCTTGGACCACTGGTGAGGTTGTATTGACATTATGATGTCTGTTGTACCCTTCTACCTTGACAAGGTGTCTATGGGGTAAAGCAACATGAGAGTTTATTTCTCTCTATGAAGTTTTGGTGTTTGTGATGATCTGTTAAGCTGCTATTGTTATGCCCTTCTGAGATCTTCATGTGGATTTCTGTGGAAATGATAAGTCATGTGGTTGGTGTCTTAAGAACCAAGGATGTATTCTCAAGGAGCTATGGTATCTGGATCTGTACGAATCAGGATTGAGTTTATTGTGTTGAGTGTGTTCAGCAGGGGGATTAAAATCCTTGTCCATAGACTGTTACTCAAGTGGTACAGTCTTTATATTAATTAGAGATCAAGTAACTTGTGTATCTCTTGGGAGATTATGAGATCACTAGATTTTTAGAGATCATATGTAGTTTGTCAGCTGAGTCCTGCTTTGAAGCATGGTGATTATGGTTCAGTTTTTGGGTTTGGCTCGGGTTGATGTGTGCATCTGAGTTTATATGTGTGTACATTTACTCCAATTGTTGTCAATTTTTGGCTACACAAAGGGGGAGTAAAGTGTTGCTATCTGTTGCTACTGCTATGGAAAGAGCAGTGTTGTTACTTGCTGAATGCAACAATTAAGGGGGAGCTTGATAATTTGTGAGGCTGGATGTAATTGAGAAAACTATTGTTGTTTCTGCCCTGATATGTTTGGTTGGTTGTTTTAGCCAAAATTTGCCAAAGGGGGAGATTGTTAGTTTCATGATTCTATGATTGGCTAAATTTTGGTAAAACATGATTCTGCAATGATGTTAAGCAAGATGTTATAACATTTCCATCTGCTGTGGTGACAGAACTGCTGTCATGTGTTTCAATCAAGATGTCAAGACAGATGTCGTGACATCCATCTGCTGTGGTAACAGAACTGCTGTCACATGTTTTAATCAAGATGTCAAGATGGATGTCGTGACATTCATCTGCTGTCATGACATAGCTGCTATTTTATATCTCTTGACAAAGGTGTTTTGGTTTGATGAGATCCTGTTAGATATACCTCATCAGTATGTACATATCAAAGAGACTTATTAGGAACAAAGTGCAGATTTAATTGGTGTTCATAAAAAGTATCGGTGATATTTTTTAGGAAACTATACAATAATTGTTTATACTGTTATGAAGAAGATTCTGCAGAAGATCAGGAGATAAATTGTTGTTCTAGAGATTGAGATCAATAACAGAGTGTATAGGATATCATGCTGAATGTCATGACATTAGGTAGCTGCCAGCAAGGGCGTTGTTGGTTTTTCTATTATGCTTCCTGATTTATCTCAGGCTAGATTTCAGGAAACATTTTAGGGCGCTTAGGTATCTTAGGCAAAATGCAAGGCAATCCTGAGGATAACAGAAAGCGCCTATGACCTAATTGACAGAACCCTGAATTATGAAAAGAGGTTTAACTTGGGTAAACCTAATTTTTGCAATGAGGTCCAAGGAACTTTGCTGCCTATAAATACAGAAGTGGCAATCCTGATTGGAGATAGAGACTGAGAGATTGTGTGGTGAAGAATTATGTTGGTGTAACTTATTCTTTACGTGTGGTTTTGTGTTTTAGGGTTTTGAGAGTCTCTTGTGTGTGTGACTTTGTAAGTCACCCTCTGTATCTTTGAATGCATCGTGGTAGACATATTTTGGATGTTATTTGTACAGTGTTAATTGTTCACTCAAAGCTTTTAAGCAAGAGTGTATTGTTCTTGATTGAAGATGTTAAGCAAAATCAAGTATTGTGACTTTGAAGAGTGTCTTCTAAAGTCTTCCTTTTGTATTGAACTGTTTATCACTTCTGTGATTGTGCAGAGTGGGAGGTGTCTCTTGTCTAGTTTGTTCTAGGCAGAAATTGCATTGGGTAGAGATCAAGTGAGGAGTTGTAAACTAGGATTTTAGCTCTGAATTAATTCTACTAATAGTGGATTTCCTTCTTGGCTTGGTAGCCCCCAGATGTAGGTGATGTTGCACCAAACTGGGTTAACAATTCATTGTGTTATTTATCTTTCAGCATTTACAATTATGCACAATTTAAATGGTTAGATAAATAGTTCTGTCAGTCTGCAGATGTTACAACAGATGTCATGACATTGGAAATTTTTTAAGGAATTTAAAAATGGTCATGTTCTGTCCTTGTTCTATTTTAGCAGAGATCAATTTTCTTTGATCTCTTAAGACATTTGAGATCTGCATACCAGAATTTCAGTTTATAGATCACCTCCCTCTTTCTGGAGCTTTTGTGGATTTGAGGAATTCGGCTGAATGGTCTAGGAGACTCATGGGTTTGACAGCCAAAGATATTGTCTAGTTTAACCATGATCTGCTTGGTAAATATATCATCTTCAGTTGTAGTAACTTCCCCAATATGTCGTTGATGGGGAGGAAAGGGGGAATCAACTACAACCCTTCTCTCACCGTCAGATAACTTGGGTATGCTTTGAGGGGACACCCGAATGACAAAGAAGTGTAGGAATATTTTTACTTTACTGGCTTAGTTGATCCCGATATTCTGGCGATATTCGTTGATGCGTGGGATTAGAAGAGGGTTGAGGAAGTACTATTGTCTTTCTCTATTGAGGAACCCTTGTATCCTTTGGTTATTGAGGAGCCTATAACGATTGATATCCTGAGATACAACAAGCTTTGGGAAGAGAAGGAAGAGTTGCACAAAGAGAACGAAGAATTGAAAAAGGAAATCAGTCAGTTGAAGCATGACAAGAATTAGGTTTTCCACTTGGATAAAGTGAAGACAGAAGCATTAACCAAGCTGGAAAATGAGCTATCTAAGGAGATCAGGGTGCGAGAGTGGATTGGTCAGGACCTGAAGAGTATTTATAGCATTTTGAAGCATAGAAAGAAGGATTTAGACATAGCGTATCTATAGATATCCAAATTCAATGAGCAATGGAATGCTATGGTAACTGCTAACAAGAACAGGGAAGATCAGCTTCACAGTTAGATTGATAAGTTGAAAGTGCAACTCAAGGTCAAAGAAAGAGAGGTGATGGTAGAATTATCCTGTAGATGCACAAGTGAGCAAAAACTCCATGAGACTCTATCAGCGTTTGAAGAGCTCAAGATCCAAGAAGATTTGAAGAGACCCAGGTTGGAAGATGCCTTTGGTAGAGATGCATGGGAAGAGTCTTATCATTGTCTCACAGATGTTATACATAGAAGGGACACCCTCATCAGAGAATTGGTTTCTAGACCAGATCATCCACACACGAAGACGATGCTCAAGGAAGCTCAGATCTGGAGCAAGAAGCATGGTTGCCAGGGAAGATCATCATCTGATATGTCATAGCAGATTCTCTTCTTTTGTATCTTGATCATCACCATATATGTTGGATGGGATAAGTGCCTTTTTGTATTTTGTTTTCTCTTATTTGTTGATGTGTATTGACTCAGCTTTACTTGATCTATGAGAAGATTATTATGACATTCTTATCCATCTCTACTGTCCATGTATATTAAAACTGGAATCAAGGGGGAAATCTCCTTGTAAATACATAGACATGTTTGCATTTTTCATTTTTCATTTTCATTTGCATCGCAGATATCTGCAGTGGCCTTTTGTTCTTATCTCCGTTTTGTTTTCTTCAACAGTAACAGGATTGAGAAGTTCAGTTTCTATAGATACTCAACTTGAGGGAATCAGCAAAGGATTATGCATCGAGTTCAGGATGAATTATAGGAATTTAGGGCTCACATGGCTCAGTTTATGGAGCTAATGCATAATATGGCTAACAGACAGGAATAATTGAGGACTCTGGTCCAACCTCTAATAACACAGGTTGATGAAGAGGGTGTTTTTCATGGAGGATCTGATGTTATTCCTCCACCTGTTGGTGGAACTGTTCTACAAGGCAATAACATCCTACTATTGTCATACCTCTGGGCGGAGATGTTGTTAATGAAACTGGTAATGTTGCTGGTGGAAGTGTGTGTGTTGTGCACGGGGTTGCTGGCCCTCAATGGGAAGATCACCAGGATGATGTCTTTTCTAAGAGAGATATGGAAGGGGGATTGCCTTCTTAAGTTGGTAAAAGGTTTAAGCTGATCGAGGAAAATATAAAGTCTTATGAGAACTGTTGCGGTGGAAATAGGATCACAAACTATTAATGAGTTTGAATCGCAATTCAATTCACAACCGCTCTTTGATTTATCCGAAGGAAAAGGTCAAAAGAGGGAAAACCTATTTTGCATCGTAAACACAATGCGGGGAAAGATCTAGGGTTCGGGGGTTGGTTAAATTTAGGGAAGGTATTAGCACCCTAAACTTCCGTAGTACTCTACGGGAACCTTTTGTTCAGATGTTTACTATTTGCTTTATTTATTTGCTTAAGATATATGCACAAAGGGATTAAAAGTGAGAAAGTAAACCTAAGGGGTTAATTCTATGTTTACTCGGCAAGACATCGCATCTTGTTCCTACGTATCCTTACGGGAATGGAATCAGAGTAATCGTAGTTCCCCTCAAAAGGGAGGTTAGAAACGTCTTGACTGTGGCCAAGGTTTCAATGGGGAATAAACGTATCTTAGGGACACGCTTACATGGAGTGTAGAAACTCCAAATCTCTACGTTGAAATGTTAAGTTGTGTTAGGGTTAGGTTAGGTTAGGGATTCCGCGGCGGGAAACCCTAAAATGAGCGCGGCGGCTCTTTGACCTAATGCTAGGGGTAAAATTGTAATCTTGCCTGCGGCGAGGCATTTGTGAAAATTAGGGTTTGTGAGGTTGTAAGGGTTTGAAGTTGAGGACTATTGACACGGCGGTCAAACGGCTAGACCTAATTCCTTCGGAGGAACGCAATGGGACAAATTAACGATGCAAATGCGCGAATTTAAACCATACAAACAGCAGAAATTAAAGTGCGGAAAAGTAAACGCGATTATTAGGGTTCGCGAGGTTACAATGGAGGAACAGTTACAATAATGTGATACAATTCAAATTTAAGAACGCAAACATAAGGAAATAAACATGGTAAGCTGCACAGTGAACGAACTAGGTTAATAAACAAAATTATGAAAGCGGAAACGTGAAGTTAAGGGACATTTTTTTTTGTGTTTTTTTTTTTACTTTATGACTCTAAGCTTAAGTGTTTTAACTTGATAATAAATAAACAAAAAAAAAGGGAAGATTATGATTTCTTAAAAAATATTTTCTCTTGGTTTTAAAAGAATAATTGATTCTAATTAAAAGAAATGTTTTAATTTTAATATTTTAAAATGTTTTTTAATTTTAATATTATAAGAAAATGTTCTTTATTTTTATATTATAAAAAAATATTTATTTTAATATTATAAAAAATATTTTTAATTTTAATATTATAAAAGAAATGTTTTTAATTTTAATATTATAAAAAAACCAACTTAAATATTATTAAAAATTTGATAATTAAGAAAAGAAGAAAAAAAAGAAAATAAAAAAATAAAAGGTTGGGCCGGTCACTACCTCCGGACCCAACCCGGTGGAAGCAATTGATCAAAAGAGTCTTTTAGGGTTTCATAACCCTAAAAGCCCTTCTGCGGCGCCGTTTGCATCTTCCTCTTCTCTCTTTTCTCTCTCGCGGCCGTTCTTCTCCTTCCTCTCGTCTTTCTATGGATTCAATTCCTGCACAACAAAATGAAGAAACAGAACATAATGAGTTAGCAAGCTTTACGTTTTCCGGGCGCTTCTTGACAGTGACGGTGATGGTTCCGTAACGGAGAGCCTATGATGGAAACTGAGGCTACGTGTTGATCGCCCTTGTTTCAACGAACAACGGTGGCGGTCTTCGCTTCTTCGCGGCCGTTCGATGAATATCCCTTTAGGGTTTTGTTCTTCGCCGTTTTTCGTCCCTCTCCGTCTAGGGTTTGCGATCTTCCTTTTCTTTTTTACAGGTGAAATCATCCCCTTCTTATAGTTTTCCAATTTCATCTTTTTGGGCCTTAAACTGAGATTTGATTCTATAGTGATATTATTTGATTCGGTTTTGTTTGGGTTTTTCCAGATTGGATTCAACTATGATGCTTTCTGATACGATTAGGATCTTGTTTCTTCACTTGGAATCCTGATTGAGGTTTTGGTGAGATCGAATCACATTCTATTTCCTCTTTTAGAACCTGATTGAGCTGATATGATTTCCTGATTTGATTCACTTTTATTACTCTGAACTGATTTGCTTTGATTTACTTTGGGATTAATTATCAAATCAAAATCTCTCTATCTTTTTGATATGGTTTGCCTCCAGATTGGATTGATTGATGTTTGATTTTAATTCCCAGGATTCCTTAATGGATTCGTATCTCTGTTTGATGTTTTGATCTCGAACTGATTCGTTTTTTGATTGGTTCGCTTTGATGCAGCTCAGATTCTTTTCCTCTTCTTCTTTCAGAGAGGACATTGATATTGAAGCTTTGGTCGAGCCGAAATTGTCGGGAACGGTAAGCGGTGATGATGACTGTGTTCTGAACCCTCGAGGAAATACTTCTCGATGCTGCTGCGATTATCTTTTGCCGTGTTCTGGGGAACTTGGTTCAGAACACGAGTTGGGGTGCTACTTTGAATCGTTTTCTGATATGGTTTCGAGTTCAATTTACTCTTCCGGTTTTGAGTTTATTGACCCTCTTTTTTCTCCTTTCAGAACTGATACTGATGCTATTGAGTCAAAAGCTGCCGAGGATGGTCACGTGGTGATGATGACCACTGGTCTGAACCCTCTGCGTTACTTCTGATTTGATTCTCCAATTTTTCAGGTGCTGAACTGTGATTACGATGCGTATGTCCCCTTTTCATCGATGCAGTTGCCGTTGATTCTCACTTAGTGTAGGCTGGTATTTGGACTGATGTGTATATTGTTGGGCTATGATGTTCATAACTGAGCCTATGCCCTGCATTCCCAACTTTCCAATGTGGTATTCTGATGTTCATGAATTGAGTTGGCCTTTTTTTTTTACCTTGGACATGACCACGTGCTTTCGACCTATCATGGCGAACGGGGATTTTATGAATCCTCTTCTGACTTTTGTTGCGGCCTCTAGCTCACCATCTTGATATATGTAGTCTGATACAATTTGCTGATGTTTGGTTTGATTACAGGGTAAAGCCTTTGGATGGTACTATGCTGATATCCCAATACTTTCGGTGCAGTTTTTGGTTTGTTGATTGAACTGATAGGTTGTCCGGTCACGTGAACAGCCATGCTGTTTTCTGAACTGAACTGCTGTCTCTTCTCCTGAGTTGAGCCTAAACTGATTTCACAGATTTTTTTCTGAACAGAACTGGCTCTACCCTTCTTCTAAGCATGAATTTGTTTCTTTGCTTATGAACATGTGTTGTTGTACATATGGTGACTTGACTTATCTGCTCATGTTTTGTGGAGCTTATGACTTCTGTTGGTAACAGACTTATACTGTTCTGGCGCGAGCCCCTTCCTGGTTTTGTTTATGCTGATGATACTTGGCTTTTCAGGTGTTGGAAGTTTTTAAAACCAAGGAAACTCAGACCTGCCGGCATCCGGGTCTGGGTCAGAATTTTGCCTATGTTGCCTTATTTTCGTATCAGTTTGGAAATCCAATCGTGGCAAAACGAATCAGTTCCACTTCATTTATTTTTTCTATCTCTCGGATGTCCCATATGGATAAGAACATGTATTACCTTATCTGACGCCCACGGCGCGGATCGGTAACGGGGGTAGGACGCAGCTTCGGTTGTGCCACTCCCAGCACTCGATGATGACATTGTTCTGAGAGTGTCGAAAACAATTTCTAACCCATTCTATATTGCTTGTTTTGCTTTGATGTGCAGGTTAGTCGAGATTTGCGGCGAAGCTTAAAGACAGCATGAAGACACTTAGATGTTCTTAGGGTTTAGGATAGATACTTTAATGTAATTCCTTAGAACTTTAATGTAATTCCTTGTAACTTGTAACAAAAAAATATTATGAATAAATAACATTTTTTTATCCAAATCATTTCTTCTTTGTGATTCACTTTGCAAACTTGTAATAATGATAATAAAATATTATGAATAAAATTCACATATTCTATTAAAATCATTTCCCAATTGCTTCTCCATGCTTTAATTTGCAAACACCTCAACATCCGATTAAATCTCACTAGTCAAATATCCTGGAATTAATTCGATCCCACCATTGCATGAATAAGTTCCATTAATCAGTCGAAGTTTTCACCGTTTTCCCTCTGGAAGAAAGAAGAATGATTTCTTGTTAAACCCTGCTCCACAGATCAGACTTTGATATCAAACCCACGTAAATAAACGCCTCAAGAAAACATCATTACGCCCAACATTACGAACTATGCTTCAAAAATGACCAAAACGCCCCTGGGGTATTTCCTGCAAAACAAACACCTTCAGGTCTTGTTAGTAGTTAGCAAATGCGCAGATGATATGATATGCGAAATGACCGACTAAATATGAGGGTAAAATTTGGGGTATTACAGTTGCCCCTATTTAAATAACTACACCGGATGATTTGAGTGACAGAGACTCGAGGAATCATGGTGGAGAGATTTAAATATAGATAACCGAAAATTTTGCCCTTATATGCGACGATATGCGATGCTATGGACAAAACTGGAACGACTTAATGCAGATGATGCCATGAATATGATATGCTGCGTATGCTGGAATAATGAATGCGAAAATGCTGACGAACATGACGACACTGGGACAGACGCCACGAGAAGAAACACACTGGGGAAAATGACGCGCTGAGACACAGTACAACACTGGGGAATTCTAAAAATGATAGTCAACTGGTGCGAATGACCAATTGTCACTTTTAGAAAAGGAACGAGATCCTCCAATGGAGATGGTACCTATGAGACGGCCTCCACTGGGGAATCTAAAAATAAAACTGGATCACGTACGATTGTAAGGTTGATTACAGAATGCTGGAGCATTGAGCAAAGAATAACATCCAAGCTTCTGTAAACTACCCCTCGCGACAGGATCGAACGGACTTTTCAGAAATCCGTATCAAATATACAGGGTAAAGACCGACTGTATGCCAAAATAAATGGATTTTAATAGGAAATGCCCTAATAAGCTTCTCGAGGGAGAACTGTCACTTATCGTTGGAAGGGACTTATGTGCAAAAAAATGGATAAGCACTCAAATAAAGAGGCTGCTGCTTATCTGATAAATAAATCTTCTCGCATTTAAGGTCGGCGCCTGGAATACGATTCTGATTCTTCTCTTACTGAAGGATAAATAAACTTCTTCATGCTTCAAGATTATGTTCTCCTGAACATGAAAAGGGTAAACTGAACTTCCTCATACTTCAGAATCGTGCTCTCCTGAATATGAAACTGGATGACTGAATATACTCATATTTCAGAATCGTGCTCTCCTGAATATGAAACTGGATGACTGATTATACTCATATTTCAGAATCGTGCTCTCCTGAATATGATTTTGTTGTAAATGAATTTTTCCATACTTCAGAATCGTGCTCTCCTGAATATGAAACTGGATAATCGAACTTCCTCATAACTCAGAATCGTGCTCTCCTGAATATGATTCGGCTCCTGAAATTTCTTCATTCTTCAGAATCGTGCTCTCCTGAAAAACGGCCAACTGAACTTCCTCATAACTCAGAATCGTGCTCTCCTGAATATGATTCCGCTCCTTCTTTTACTAAAGGATAAATGAACTTCTTCATAACTCAGAATCGTGCTCTCCTGAATATGATTTCGCTCAAACCTTCCCGTAACTCAAGATCGTGCTCTCCTGAATACGAATTGGTTCGTACCTCAAGACGGCAGATAAATGGAAGCCCAACTGCTCCATGGAGATGGCCATTTGCTGCGAGTCGTAACGAGGATAGGATCGACTTCTTGGGTGAGAAATGTCGTATGTTGATGCTGTAAGATGTAAAGTGTAAAGGGTTGTAACATGTAGGATTGTAAAGTGTTGTACTGATATATTTTCCAGGCGTGAACTGGCGTGTATTTGTAAAGGATTGCAGTTGATTTTCTTGAAAGATAGTGCAAAATAAATGCACGTCCGGGTACAGTGATAAACTTCTCAAGCGAGATAGTCGCGTATCTGTCATGGTATGGTGAAAACCTTCAGAAGGTGCAAAATAAATGCACGTCCGGTTGGGCTTGACTACCGACACGACGGAGATTAAATCTAGGATCGAGCTAGAAAGAAGACTGGTAATCAAGACTCCATCGAGGGAATGATCTCGAAGGGTAAATATCTTATCCTGGTAAGGAAAGATAGCTGAAGTAACCGTCATCCACGAGGATCGAGCTCCGTGGGGAAACTGGAAACACATATGTATTTTATGCTTAGGGCTGACAATCTATTTGGAGAGAATGGACAAACCCCAGTTACTAGGTGGTAACGACCAATGATGGTGAAACATAATGAACCTGGGAATGCTAACGCATATGTTGATGCATACGTTAATGTCTATGTATGTTAATGTCTATGTATGCAAGATGGTATGAAATGAGTATGTAATGAGTACGTAATGAGTATGTAATGAATATGTAATGAATATGTAATGAAATAGGCATGTGATGCTTATGCCCTTGCGTATGCTGACGAAACAGACTAGAGACAGGACGAGAGACGAAATAAACATCTCGACGGAGATACCCTGCGTTCTCTGCAACCAATACGTCAATCATGGGTGGGAAGGATCCATGGTGGAACCAAATCTGGTTTTAAAGTTCTGAATTCTCTGGGGAGAAAGTAATCTGCTTGAGTGCATAGTACCATGTCTTCACCTGGGGAGAAGAAAACCTGAGGAACACTTTTGAGTTTCCCAAGAAAAAGTTGTCAGCTTATAGTCTCTCTGGGGACTGTCACTGGGCAATGGTTTGAAAGTGTTTCTGCAATAATGACATTTCCGGGGAATGAAGAGATCCTTTCGGAATTTCCACTAGTCAAAGTAATTTATTACATTTCAAATTTGTTTTGTTTTTGAAAAACAGTTTTGAAAAATCTACAATGCACCTTTCATTTTCAAATTTTAGGAATAAAAGCATTTTGCATAACAAATAGAAAGCAAAGAGCAATGCACCAAAGAATGTAAGTAACGAGATGGTTTCTTTTATTTAAAGGGCGGTAGCTTGCTGAAGGCATAGCTCCGCAGGTGATTATGTTTTAAAATTGGCAACATGGGAAAAGTTACATCGAATCCAATGACACCTACTGACACTAATAACTAAGACTAATCCAGAATCCTGCTTTGGGCAAGGATGAAAGAACTGAAACATGGATCTCATGCGGAAGGTGTGTTCGAGATAATCAGTGTCTTCTGATGCAATGAAATGCCTTTGTCCCTAACTTTTGCCTGGACCGCCCTTTCGGGTTTTCAATCCACCGGGACGCTCTTTTTTGCCTAAGCCGCCCTTTCGGGTTTTCAACTTAGCGAGCTTTTGTTATTATTTCCTTTTTTTTTTCAACCCTTACTTTTGCCTAAGTCGCCTTTTGCAGGTTTTCGACTTAGCGGGTTTTTAGGCATAATATTTTCGGACTGCATCAGAATTCACGGGATGTGCTAGTTCTTCACCGTCCATTGTCGTAAGTATTAGAGACCTTCCGGAGAAGACAGTCTTTACAACGAACGGGCCTTCATAATTGGGCATCCACTTTCCACGCATATCTTTATGTACTGGTAAGATCTTTTTGAGTACGAGCTCTCCTTGACGGAACTCACGGATACGAATCTTCTTATCAAACGCTCTTTTCATCCGTTTCTGATATAATTGCCCATGGCACATGGCTGTCAAACGCTTCTCGTCAATGAGATTCAACTGATCCAATCTGTCTTGAACCCACTCAGCTTCCTCAAGTTCAGCCTCCATTAACACTCTTAGCGAAGGTATCTCTACTTCGATGGGGAGCACGGCGTCCATTCCATATACCAGTGAGAAAGGTGTTGCCCCTGTCGAAGTTCTCACCGAGGTTCTGTATCCATGCAAAGCAAACGGTAACATCTCATGCCAATCTTTGTAAGTCACAACCATCTTTTGCAGGATCTTCTTGATATTCTTATTTGCAGCTTCAACGGCTCCATTCATCTTAGGACGGTACAGAGAAGAATTGTGGTGAGTGATCTTGAAGTTATCACACAACTCTTTCATAGTCTTATTATTCAGATTGGTGCCATTGTCAGTTATTATCCGGCTTGGGACTCCATAGCGGCAGATGATCTCTTTCCTGATGAATCGGGCAACCACTTGCTTGGTCACGTTGGCGTAGGAGGCAGCCTCTACCCACTTGGTGAAATAATCAATGGCAACAAGGATGAAACGATGACCATTAGATGCTTTCGGCTCGATGGCCCCAATCATGTCTAGGCCCCACATAGAGAACGGCCATGGTGAAGACAACACATTCAACGGTGACGGAGGTACGTGCATTTTGTCAGCATAAATTTGGCACTTATGGCATTTCCTAGCGTATCGGATGCAGTCGGCTTCCATGGTTAACCAGTAATACCCAGCCCTTAACATCTTCTTGGACATAGCATAACCATTGGCATGGGTTCCGAAGGTCCCCTCATGAATTTCCTGCAGTAACATGTCCGCTTCCCGTTTATCAACACATCTGAGCAGGACCATGTCGTGATTTCTCTTGTATAACACGCCATTACTGATAAAGAATTTGGACGCCAGTCTTCTCAATGTCTTTTTGTCCAGACCAGTAGCGCCATCGGGATACTCCTGCTTGACGAGGTAGTTCTTGATATCATGAAACCAAGGCTTTTCATCCACCTCAACTTCTTCGACCATCTGACAATAAGCGGGCTCCACCTTGCGCTCAATATGGATAAGAGGTGCTTCATTAACGAACTTAACTTTCCACATGGATGCTAACATGGCTAAAGCATCAGCTACGTGATTCTCGGATCTAGGAACATGCTCGAATTCTATCTCGTCGAAATGCTTGATCAGCTCAATAATGTAGTCCTTATAAGGGATCAGTTTCTCATTCTTCGTTTCCCATTTGCCTTGTACTTGGTAAATAACCAAAGCTGAGTCACCACTTACTTTAAGAAGTTTGATTCGGAGGTGAATCGCCGCTTCGAGGCCGAGGATACATGCTTCATATTCTGCGACGTTGTTAGTGCACTCAAAGTCCAATCTTGCTGTAAATGGAGTGAATCCGCCTTTTGGGTTCATCAAAACGGCGCCTATACCATGCCCATTGAAATTCGAGGAGCCATCAAACATCATCTTCCACCAAAGACCTGGTTCTGGACCTTCGCTCGGATCTGGCTCTTCACAGTCTCTTTTAATCAACAAAATATCCTCATCGGGAAAATCGAGCTTAAGAGGTTCATAATCTTCAACTGGCTGGTCTGCAAGGTAATCAGATAAGATACTACCCTTAATCGCCTTCTGGGGTACATACTGGATGTCATATTCGGATAACAACATGTGCCAACGGGCTAACCTCCCGGTTTGAGCAGGTTTTTCAAAAATATACTTGATCGGATCCATTTTAGAAATCAATAACGTGGTATGACAGACCATATACTGCCGAAGGCGCTTAGCGGCCCATGCCAATGCACAACAAGTTTTCTCTAATGGTGAGTATCTGTTTTCGCAATCGGTAAACTTCTTGCTCAGGTAATAAATTGCATGTTCCTTTTTCCCAGTCTCATCATGTTGTCCAAGCACACAACCCATAGACTTCTCGAGAACAGTAAGGTACATAAACAACGGTCTTCCAGGTACGGGCGAGATCAGAATAGGGGGATCTTGCAAATAACCCTTAATCTTCTCGAACGCTTTCTGACAATCAGGGTTCCACTCAACTGTCTGCCCCTTGCAAAGCAACTTGAATATCGGCTCACAAGTAGCGGTCATATTAAAGATAAACCTGGAAATGTAATTCAGACGTCCCAGAAAACCCCTAACTTGCGTCTCGGTTCGCGGAGCCGGCATATCTTGAATGGCTCGGACTTTGTCAGGATCCACCTCAATCCCTCGCTGGCTAACAATGAAACCAAGCAATTTTCCGGATCTGACACCGAAGGTACATTTTGCAGGATTCAATTTCAACTGATATTTCCTGAGTCGTTCAAACAGCTTCGCCAAATGGTCTAAATGCTCCTCTTCACTCTGAGATTTGGCTATCATATCGTCCACATACACCTCAATTTCTTTGTGCATCATATCATGAAAAAGAGTGGTCATAGCACGTTGGTAAGTTGCCCCTGCATTCTTTAAACCGAAGGGCATGACTTTGTAGCAGAAGGTTCCCCAAGGAGTAATGAAAGTAGTCTTCTCTCGATCATCGGGATCCATCTTGATCTGATTATAGCCGGATAACCCATCCATAAATGAGAACAACGCAAAACTGGCCGTATTGTCTACCAGTGTGTCAATATGTGGCAGTGGGAAGTCGTCTTTTGGACTTGCTTTGTTCAGATCCCTGTAGTCTACACACATCCTAACTTTACCGTCCTTCTTAGGTACTGGCACAATGTTGGCAACCCAATATGGATATTTTGCGACTGCCAAGAAACCTGCATCCAACTGCTTTTTAACCTCATCTCGAATCTTCAAAGCCATGTCGGGTCTCGTTCTTCGGAGTTTCTGCTTGATAGGTGGACAATCTGGCTTAAGTGGCAACTTGTGAACAACAATGTCCGTGTCTAGGCCCGGCATATCTTGATACGACCACGCAAACACATCAATATACTCTTTTAACAACTCAATCAACCTCGGCCTAATCTCCGTCCCAAGCATTGCACCAATCTTGACCTCTTTCTTGCTCTCATCTGTACCGAGATTAATTAAGTCCACCTGCTCTTTATGCGGTTGAAGCTCTGTGTACTCGTACTCAATCAATCTTGTCAGTTCCGCGGGTGCTTCAAAATCTTCTTCACCCTCGTCCTCAGCTTGATTGATGGGTGCATCCCAGTCAGGAGTGTCAGTAAGGTCATCGGATCCAACAAGGTTTATGATGTCTCTGCATGATGGAAGGCTTACTTAATTAAAATGCTCGAAGATATGTAAGAATGAAATGCTGTTTTTTTTATTATTATTTTTTTTTGAAAAAAGGTTGCCAATTTCATTTTTAAAGGTGAAAACGAAAAACGCAAATGAACCAAAGTGGAATTGAACAAAATGCTTTTATTAATATCTTTTTAGAAATGAAAGGTGGCCCGATAAAACGACCCTATAGCCTTGGGCGGAGCTACAGATTTTTATTTGAAAATGTAAATGAAACTTTAAAAAACAATTACTTTGACAAGGGAAAGATAACAGGGATCTCTACGGCCTCCCAGTTGTTCAAAACTGCATCACCCTTAAACACCAGGTTGCTCAGCTCTTCATTTTTCTCACATTCACTGATGGCATTGACTTGGAAGCCTCCGCTGACAAATACCTCTTGGATAACCTTCGGACGCCCTTCGACAGTCGTGGCAGCTCCATTCTGAGTTGGTTTGTAACCCAACCCAGAGCGATCAGTCTTGGTCTTGACATCAATTACCTCTCCCCAACCTTCAGGAATGCCCCTGTCAATTGTTGATTTGGTACTCTTCAGAGATGCAAAAGATGGATTGCCCTGACCCACTGTCTCTTCGACTTCTAGCAGAACAACATTGGCGATCTCAAGTGCTTGAAAGGAGATTTCTAAAGCATTCTCATCGGCCTCGATGTAACGGAAAGAAGACAGGTTACTGACCATCAGATCTTCCTCACCGTGTATAATAACCAACTTTCCATCGATCACGAACTTCATCTTCTGATGTAAAGTTGAGGTTACCGCCCCAGCGGCATGAATCCACGGCCTTCTGAGTAAACAACTGTAGTTGGGATTAATGTCCATGACTTGAAACGTGATATTAAAAATTTGCGGACCAATCAGGATAGGAAGCTCAACCTCCCCCATTACCGACCGGCGAGAGCCGTCGAAAGCCTTGACAACCAAAGGAGTAGGTTTCAACACAGTCTCTTTACAAGCCAACTTATCGAGAACCCTCTTGGGTAGCACATTCAGAGAAGACCCGGTGTCTACTAGCACTCTCGCTAAATTGTCCTCCTGACATTTTACCGATATATGTAAAGCACGATTATGGTTCGGACCCTCCTTCGGTAACTCTTCATTGCTGAAACTGAGGGTGTTACAGGCGGTCAAATTGGCAATCACACTATCAAACCGACTGGTGCTGATATCTTGATCCACATGTGCTTGAGTCAAAACCTTCTGCAAGGCCATCCTATGAGCGGGTGAACTCATTAACAGAGATAGAATCGAGATCTTGGAAGGAGTCTGATGAAGTTGATCGATAACTTTATAGTCACTTTTCTTGATGATCCTCAAAAATTCGGCATCTTCATCATTCGTGACGGCTCCTTTACCTTTGTCTTTGGCAGGCATCGGGGTACTAGTCGTTTCCTTAGGTGGGACCTCATTGGAATGGGGAGTATACACACGGCCACTGCGAGTCATCCTGCTTACCTCTGCGATATTGGTCACCGTGCCCTTAACCTCTTCATTTGGAATAACCTTCCCGGACTCCTTGTCAATCATCGTCACGTCATATTTCCAAGGCACAGCTTTAGGATCACTGAAAGGAAACGGACCTGGTTTTCGAATAACTATAGGCTTAGGCTGATTCGCCTCAGGGATAGACGACTTTGGTATATCGAACACGGGATTGGCAGAACCTGCCCCTGATAGATTAAACACTGGTACCTTACCCTTTGATTCGGGCTGATGGAAGACAGGCTCGACCGCAGCGACCTCATCTTTCTTGGCTTGGCTTGTCACTTGTAAAACACCCTCATTAATTAACCTCTGAACATCATTCTGAACCAACACACAACCCTTGCTACTGGCTTCACAACTTGCGCATGCAACGTGGGAAGTATTTACCAAACCGGCTTCAAACAGTTTCGAATGGAACATCTTAAGAGGAGTCTTAATCTGTTCAACATCAAGGGCATAACCTTCCTCTGAATCAGCACTAATGGCATTGACACTCTCATGGTTAGGAAAAGGGTTCTTCTTAACATTTGGTTGAGGATCTTCGAATGACAAAATCTTCTTTTCCAATAAATCCCTGACAATATTTTTGAGAGCATAACAATTTTCCAGATCGTGACCAGGCGCGCCCTCATGAAATAAACAATGAGCAGCGGCGTTGTAATTGGCGGGTAGAGGGTTAGGAGGCGGACCCAAAGCCCAAGTAGTGATTAGAACTTGCTTGACCAAAGAGGGATACAACTCGGTAAAAGTCATCGGGATCGGCGGACAAGGTTTATACGTTCTTCTGTTCGGCATATTCTGGCGAGGAGCCGAACTCTTTGGCTGTTGAGGAGCAGGAGTATTGGGTGCCTGTAGGTAGTTGACAGGAGGCGGATAAACAGGAGGTTGTTGCATAGGTTGATACATGGGAACCTGTTGATTGAAAGAAGGTGTAATAGCTGCCACATAGGGTTGTTGAGCATATTGGACTGGGTACCCTTGAGGTTGAGCATAACCTTGCGGATGCCGATAAAAGCGTTCCCTTGGTCTACCAGAGGATATAGCATTAGTCTCACTCTCCTTCTTTTTCTGGGAGCTATACGGAGGTTTCTTCGGCTGATCCTTAGAAGCGCCATGATTATTTGTCATTTTACCACTCTTCATACCCAATTCAATCTTGACACCCACAGCAACGATGTCGGAGAAATTTGAAGTCACACTACCCACCATTCTCTCGTAAAATTCTGGACGGACTGTGTCGACAAACCAATCAGCTAACTCTTTCTCGGTCAAAGGAGGTTCTACCTGCGAAGCAGTCTCTCTCCACCTTTGAGCATACTCTTTGAATGACTCAGAATTCTTTTGTGACATACTCAGCAACTGTCTTCTGTCAGGAGCCAGATCCATATTGTACTTGTAGTGTTTGATGAAAGCGTCAGATAAGTCTTGAAAGCTCTTAACGCGGGATTGGTCCAAAGTTAAGTACCACTTGGAAGAAGCACCCTTCAAACTGTCTTGGAAGCAATGAATCATCAGTTTATCATTCTCAACATGGGCAGCCATTTTGCGATAATACATGATCAAATGACTCTTAGGACAGGTGGCACCTTCATAACGATCGAAGTTCGGAGTTTTGAACTTCGGGGGAATAACCAAACCTGAGACCAAACAAACATCCCTTGCAGCAGTCCCAAAAATTTGATCACCCTCTACCTTTTTCAATCTCTGGACGATAGTGTTTACTTCCTCACGAAGCTTATCATGTTTCTCATAACCCTCAACATTCTCATCAAGATCATCAAAAACTGTCTCATTGAAGTACGGTTGCGCACGAGTGTGTACAACAGGTGGTGCAAAGATAGGAGCCCCCCTAGAAACTTCAGAAAACAAGGGCACGGCCTGCTGAACAGGTTGATTAATCGGAACAGTGGCTTGAGGAGGCACAAAACCTGGAGCAAGACCATAAGGTGGGTCCCTTGCTACGGTCACACTTGGTGGAGGGTCCACAGTAACGCCGGTAATCTCAGAAACAACAGTGGGCTGGGTATCCATCTTAGCATTCATGACATGTAACAATTCCATCATACGCCCCATACCCCCTCGAAGGTCTTCAAGCTCATTGCTAAGGCGATCAATCTCTTTTGCCTGATCCTCCATTCTTTTCCGAGTTTGAGCTCTGGTGTTGTATTGGTGCCGAGAACTCAGGGTGACGAAACTGGAAGGTGAGAGAACCGAGTGTGAGAAATCGGGAGACACATGCAATGCAAAAAAGTAAATGATGCTAAAATGTGGATGAAGATTTCATGAAGTTCAAAGGCAAGTACCCTCCCCTGAAGTTAGATGGTTCATCCTGTCCTACAAAAGTAACCAGGTTCTAAGGGATCTCAATATCATTGATCCTTCACAAGGGTGGTTGTTCAGAAGGCAACTTACTTGCCAACCAAAACCCTCCAAGTTTAAGATCTCAATGAGCGTAGTATCGAGTGTCAACCAACTTCAGTCTGCACCAAAGCCGGTTACCTCACTACTTTCTAAAGGCCAAGATGAGTTAACTAGGGTTCTAAAAGTCAGTTAGTGCATTGACAACATATGGCAGCCTCAATATTATCCTCAACTTGACTTAAGGAATATAAGCACCAACCAAGAAGTCGCACTAACTATGGCCACCAGATCAACCGTATCGATATACGTCGTACAGTTTCCTTGGTCTATTGCCATTTACCTAAGGTACACTAGATCCGGGTGTAGGACTCATCTCACAGCACAAGGAACAGTCCCACAATCAAAGCACAAATATATACATGCAAATGAATAATAACACAGATAGTAATAAATATGAACAAGTTAGGGATAACCCTCAAAAGTTAGGATTCCCCAGTGAAGTCGCCATTTTCTGTTGCGGTGGAAATAGGATCACAAACTATTAATGAGTTTGAATCGCAATTCAATTCACAACCGCTCTTTGATTTATCCGAAGGAAAAGGTCAAAAGAGGGAAAACCTATTTTGCATCGTAAACACAATGCGGGGAAAGATCTAGGGTTCGGGGGTTGGTTAAATTTAGGGAAGGTATTAGCACCCTAAACTTCCGTAGTACTCTACGGGAACCTTTTGTTCAGATGTTTACTATTTGCTTTATTTATTTGCTTAAGATATATGCACAAAGGGATTAAAAGTGAGAAAGTAAACCTAAGGGGTTAATTCTAAGTTTACTCGGCAAGACATCGCATCTTGTGCCTACGTATCCTTACGGGAATGGAATCAGAGTAATCGTAGTTCCCCTCAAAAGGGAGGTTAGAAACGTCTTGACTGTGGCCAAGGTTTCAATGGGGAATAAACGTATCTTAGGGACACGCTTACATGGAGTGTAGAAACTCCAAATCTCTACGTTGAAATGTTAAGTTGTGTTAGGGTTAGGTTAGGTTAGGGATTCCGCGGCGGGAAACCCTAAAATGAGCGCGGCGGCTCTTTGACCTAATGCTAGGGGTAAAATTGTAATCTTGCCTGCGGCGAGGCATTTGTGAAAATTAGGGTTTGTGAGGTTGTAAGGGTTTGAAGTTGAGGACTATTGACACGGCGGTCAAACGGCTAGACCTAATTCCTTCGGAGGAACGCAATGGGACAAATTAACGATGCAAATGCGCGAATTTAAACCATACAAACAGCAGAAATTAAAGTGCGGAAAAGTAAACGCGATTATTAGGGTTCGCGAGGTTACAATGGAGGAACAGTTACAATAATGTGATACAATTCAAATTTAAGAACGCAAACATAAGGAAATAAACATGGTAAGCTGCACAGTGAACGAACTAGGTTAATAAACAAAATTATGAAAGCGGAAACGTGAAGTTAAGGGACATTTTTTTTTGTGTTTTTTTTTTTACTTTATGACTCTAAGCTTAAGTGTTTTAACTTGATAATAAATAAACAAAAAAAAAGGGAAGATTATGATTTCTTAAAAAATATTTTCTCTTGGTTTTAAAAGAATAATTGATTCTAATTAAAAGAAATGTTTTAATTTTAATATTTTAAAATGTTTTTTAATTTTAATATTATAAGAAAATGTTCTTTATTTTTATATTATAAAAAAATATTTATTTTAATATTATAAAAAATATTTTTAATTTTAATATTATAAAAGAAATGTTTTTAATTTTAATATTATAAAAAAACCAACTTAAATATTATTAAAAATTTGATAATTAAGAAAAGAAGAAAAAAAAGAAAATAAAAAAATAAAAGGTTGGGCCGGTCACTACCTCCGGACCCAACCCGGTGGAAGCAATTGATCAAAAGAGTCTTTTAGGGTTTCATAACCCTAAAAGCCCTTCTGCGGCGCCGTTTGCATCTTCCTCTTCTCTCTTTTCTCTCTCGCGGCCGTTCTTCTCCTTCCTCTCGTCTTTCTATGGATTCAATTCCTGCACAACAAAATGAAGAAACAGAACATAATGAGTTAGCAAGCTTTACGTTTTCCGGGCGCTTCTTGACAGTGACGGTGATGGTTCCGTAACGGAGAGCCTATGATGGAAACTGAGGCTACGTGTTGATCGCCCTTGTTTCAACGAACAACGGTGGCGGTCTTCGCTTCTTCGCGGCCGTTCGATGAATATCCCTTTAGGGTTTTGTTCTTCGCCGTTTTTCGTCCCTCTCCGTCTAGGGTTTGCGATCTTCCTTTTCTTTTTTACAGGTGAAATCGTCCCCTTCTTATAGTTTTCCAATTTCATCTTTTTGGGCCTTAAACTGAGATTTGATTCTATAGTGATATTATTTGATTCGGTTTTGTTTGGGTTTTTCCAGATTGGATTCAACTATGATGCTTTCTGATACGATTAGGATCTTGTTTCTTCACTTGGAATCCTGATTGAGGTTTTGGTGAGATCGAATCACATTCTATTTCCTCTTTTAGAACCTGATTGAGCTGATATGATTTCCTGATTTGATTCACTTTTATTACTCTGAACTGATTTGCTTTGATTTACTTTGGGATTAATTATCAAATCAAAATCTCTCTATCTTTTTGATATGGTTTGCCTCCAGATTGGATTGATTGATGTTTGATTTTAATTCCCAGGATTCCTTAATGGATTCGTATCTCTGTTTGATGTTTTGATCTCGAACTGATTCGTTTTTTGATTGGTTCGCTTTGATGCAGCTCAGATTCTTTTCCTCTTCTTCTTTCAGAGAGGACATTGATATTGAAGCTTTGGTCGAGCCGAAATTGTCGGGAACGGTAAGCGGTGATGATGACTGTGTTCTGAACCCTCGAGGAAATACTTCTCGATGCTGCTGCGATTATCTTTTGCCGTGTTCTGGGGAACTTGGTTCAGAACACGAGTTGGGGTGCTACTTTGAATCGTTTTCTGATATGGTTTCGAGTTCAATTTACTCTTCCGGTTTTGAGTTTATTGACCCTCTTTTTTCTCCTTTCAGAACTGATACTGATGCTATTGAGTCAAAAGCTGCCGAGGATGGTCACGTGGTGATGATGACCACTGGTCTGAACCCTCTGCGTTACTTCTGATTTGATTCTCCAATTTTTCAGGTGCTGAACTGTGATTACGATGCGTATGTCCCCTTTTCATCGATGCAGTTGCCGTTGATTCTCACTTAGTGTAGGCTGGTATTTGGACTGATGTGTATATTGTTGGGCTATGATGTTCATAACTGAGCCTATGCCCTGCATTCCCAACTTTCCAATGTGGTATTCTGATGTTCATGAATTGAGTTGGCCTTTTTTTTTTACCTTGGACATGACCACGTGCTTTCGACCTATCATGGCGAACGGGGATTTTATGAATCCTCTTCTGACTTTTGTTGCGGCCTCTAGCTCACCATCTTGATATATGTAGTCTGATACAATTTGCTGATGTTTGGTTTGATTACAGGGTAAAGCCTTTGGATGGTACTATGCTGATATCCCAATACTTTCGGTGCAGTTTTTGGTTTGTTGATTGAACTGATAGGTTGTCCGGTCACGTGAACAGCCATGCTGTTTTCTGAACTGAACTGCTGTCTCTTCTCCTGAGTTGAGCCTAAACTGATTTCACAGATTTTTTTCTGAACAGAACTGGCTCTACCCTTCTTCTAAGCATGAATTTGTTTCTTTGCTTATGAACATGTGTTGTTGTACATATGGTGACTTGACTTATCTGCTCATGTTTTGTGGAGCTTATGACTTCTGTTGGTAACAGACTTATACTGTTCTGGCGCGAGCCCCTTCCTGGTTTTGTTTATGCTGATGATACTTATCTTTTCAGGTGTTGGAAGTTTTTAAAACCAAGGAAACTCAGACCTGCCGGCATCCGGGTCTGGGTCAGAATTTTGCCTATGTTGCCTTATTTTCGTATCAGTTTGGAAATCCAATCGTGGCAAAACGAATCAGTTCCACTTCATTTATTTTTTCTATCTCTCGGATGTCCCATATGGATAAGAACATGTATTACCTTATCTGACGCCCACGACGCGGATCGGTAACGGGGGTAGGACGCAGCTTCGGTTGTGCCACTCCCAGCACTCGATGATGACATTATTCTGAGAGTGTCGAAAACAATTTCTAACCCATTCTATATTGCTTGTTTTGCTTTGATGTGCAGGTTAGTCGAGATTTGCGGCGAAGCTTAAAGACAGCATGAAGACACTTAGATGTTCTTAGGATTTAGGATAGATACTTTAATGTAATTCCTTAGAACTTTAATGTAATTCCTTGTAACTTGTAACAAAAAAATATTATGAATAAATAACATTTTTTTATCCAAATCATTTCTTCTTTGTGATTCACTTTGCAAACTTGTAATAATGATAATAAAATATTATGAATAAAATTCACATATTCTATTAAAATCATTTCCCAATTGCTTCTCCATGCTTTAATTTGCAAACACCTCAACATCCGATTAAATCTCACTAGTCAAATATCCTAGAATTAATTCGATCCCACCATTGCATGAATAAGTTCCATTAATCAGTCGAAGTTTTCACCGTTTTCCCTCTGGAAGAAAGAAGAATGATTTCTTGTTAAACCCTGCTCCACAGATCAGACTTTGATATCAAACCCACGTAAATAAACGCCTCAAGAAAACATCATTACGCCCAACATTACGAACTATGCTTCAAAAATGACCAAAACGCCCCTGGGGTATTTCCTGCAAAACAAACACCTTCAGGTCTTGTTAGTAGTTAGCAAATGCGCAGATGATATGATATGCGAAATGACCGACTAAATATGAGGGTAAAATTTGGGGTATTACAAGAACCAAAATTCTTTGGGTCTCGATATGTCAGATATGGGTTTGGTTCTAGGGGTCAGAATTCCCCCAAAGTTCAAAGTGCCGAATTTTGACAAGTACAAAAGGATGACCTATCCTAGAGTACATATCCGAGCATACATCAGAAATATGTTTGCATACTCTGACGACGAGAAGTTGTTAATTCATTTCATCCAAGACTGTCTAGCAGCAACGTCTTTGGAATTGTGTATGGGGTTGTAGAGAACCCATGTCAGAAGCTGGAGAGAATTGACAGAGACCTTTGTTTGCCACTATCAGTATAATAGAGATATGGCACTGAACAGGGTGCAATTATAGAATTTGTCGTAGAAAAATAATGAGAGCTTCAAAGAATACACCTAGAAGTGGAAGGAATTAGCAGCAAGGGTGCAGCCTCCCATGGTGGAGAGGGAATTGACTGACATGTTTATGGCTACATTTCCTGGAGTGTATTATGAGAAGCTGATAGGTTGTATGTCTGTAGAATTTTTTGATTTGGTGATGGCAAGTGAAAGAGTGGAAAGTTGAATTAAGTTTGGAAAAATTCCAAATGGAAGTGGATCCTCTTCGGGAGGAATGAAGAAACCATATACAACAAACCCTAAGAAGAAGGACGAGGATGCTAATGTTATTTCTTACAAGGGAAAAGGCAGAGCTCAGCAAGTTACTATTGTAGCCATCCCGGCTGCACCTCAGCAACAGGTTAACGCTCTTCATCATTACCCTAGTAGACCGAGAACGAACAATAGACAGTTTGAGACTCCGTCGATTCCGTATTCTTAATTGTTGCAACATCTGATTCAATTGCAACTTATTCAAAAGAGGACCTTGGCGCCTCTCACCAGTGCACCTCCTCCTACTTATGACGCTAATGCAAGATGCGAGTTCCATTGAGGCGCCTCAGGCCATCACATTGATAATTTTAAAGCCTTCAAGCACAAAGTTCAAGACTTGCTTGAATCAAAGGCTAATAACTTTACCAACGAGCGGCCTAATGTGAACCCAAACCCAATGCCAAATCACGGAGTGGAAAGAGCAAATGCCATTATTGACGGAGAAAGATTGAATCTGATAACGGATGTTAAGGATTTGAAGACTCCGTTGAGTTTTGTGAAGGAAAATTTGTTAATGGGGGGAGTATTCCCAAGATGTTCTACTGATTGTTCAGAATGTGAATCAAAGAACGAGGGTTGTGATCTTTTGAAGAGTGCTATCTGCTGTACCCCAGAATTTGACCAACCGTTTCTCGTAATTTGGCTTATGTTTCGTTTCATTTGCATTTTGCATCTGCATACCACATACTGTGCAATTTTTTTTGCCGGATTGATTTTATCGGAATTACATCCCTCTCTCTCGTGTTTCAAGCGCTTCAAGCCAGTTCAAATTAACAGGTTTATTTTGGAAGTTTGTGCTCTTCCCGATGATTCGATCTTCGCTGTTATTTTTGGGATATTTTGGTATCCGTATGTTTACCGTTTATTTCGTTACTTTCTCGCATATTATATTCACCAATTTAATTTTCTAGATTTTATTTCGTTAATTTTTGGCATAGAAATTAGATTCTAGATAGTTTTTATTTTATCTTCTATTTTCTATTTTAGAATATTATTAGATTTTCTTAATAGTTTTTTAAATAACATTTTCTTTTTTTAAGAGAGCTATTAGAATTAATTGTTTTTTAGAATATTAAGTTTTTTGTTTTAGAATTGATTCTTTTTTATAAGAATTTATTTTGGTTAGAATTTTAGAATTAATTTTGGATATTGATGGTTATTTTGTTTAGGTTTAATTAGTTAAGTGATTTTCGTTTTAACGTTGCATTAATTGGTTTTGTAAGTCAGCTTATGTTAACCAGTTTTTTTTAGCTAATATTAGTTAGTGTTAGTTAGCTTTTATTAAGTTGGTTCGCTAATAGTAGTTGATTTCATTAATCTCCAGGTTTAATTAATTAGTCAGTTGTTAATCACTTTTCACCAGGCCACTTGTCAGTGTCAGGGCTATAAATGCACAATACATTCTCTCTCCAAAGGTTGGCACGCGTCCCAATGATAAACACCAATATCCTTCGCCGACAAAGTCACACGGCAGCCAAAACCAACCGTTACACGCGCGGAAACCCCAAACCTTCACCAGAAAACTCATCCATCTTTATCGGAAAACTCATACATTCATACAATTTTCATGATTTTGCAAGCTTCGTATGAACATTCATCCAGTTCTTCCAGAACACGTCCAAACCTTCATAACATTTTCCAGATTTCTTCAAACATGCTCATCAATGTTCATCCAACTTTCCAGAATCTTAATCAATCATTCAAACCTTCATACGAATCCTCATCAATCTTCAAACAATTTTCCAGCAAACACATCCATAGATCTTCATCTTCTTCATGAAGATCTTCCAAACCTTCAACGCATGAACAAATCTTCAGATCCAGATTCAAACCGTCAAAACGTTCGTCTTCGATCCACCATTTTTTAGCAAACCGCCATGAATAAATAACCTTCCGTCTTCATCGTTCAACTCCTAATATACCCAGATCTTCATCTACCGTCTAATAACCTCACCTCCGAAAATCCTCTAAACTTCATAAAACTCCAAATCCTCCTCACAACAACCAAATCCAAATCTGAGTTCAGATCTTCATCCGTCATTAAACCACAAATTCAACAACACAAACTCGACTCACCTTCAGATCTTTAACAAAACTCCTTCAACAATCAACATGCAACTCCCGATTCCATTATCTTCGTTCATGAATAGGCCGTGACTAGTTTTCAATCTCCTCGCACACCTTCTCACGACACTCAACAAAAAATGGAAAGATTTACTTGGATCAATGTGTTTGGCTTTGTTGTTTGTTTGTTCCTTTCTTTTGTAGTTTGATCTGAACAGAAGAAGGAGGGCATGCAATCGGAGAAGGAGAAGTGTTCGGATCGGAGAAGATTTGTAGGAAGAAGGTGGTTGAAAAGGCTGAAGAACGGATGAGAGGGAGGAGTTCTGATGGGCGGCGGCGGCGTAGGTCGGAGATGACGGCGAGGTTAATGAAGAGGAAGGCTATGGTTTCATTTCTGACAGAAAGGAGGAAGAGACGCCCTTTCCTCGTGAAGCATCGGGTTAGTGGGCCTTCCTTTTTTGGCCCAATGGTGTTTATTTGGATTATTCACCCCCATTGTCCTGCGTGCACCCCTCTGTTGCTGTTAGTTTTTCTTTTTTGGAGATTAGTGAGCTTCAGCCCAATTGCATTGTTTTTCTGACTAAGCCCCAACTGCTTTTCTGCTGAATTATCACCTTCTTCTCCCTACTGTCCCCCCTGTTTGTATTATGTTTTTGTATTATTATGTAAATACTTTTTTTTCTATTTTTTCTTTTAGGAATTAGAGTTTTATATTTCTTTTAGAATATTATATATGCATATATTTTCTTATAGAGTTTATATTCTATTTTTTATGCTTATATTCTTTTAAATTTCTTTTAGATCTTTTTTTTTTCCTATTAGAGATTTTCTTTTCTTTTTGAAGTTTAATTCTTATTCCCATTTGTTATTGGGCTTTTCATCTCATTTACATTTTTGTTTTGGTCGATGATGAGACCTCCGTAATTCGTTATTAATCAATTTGTTGATGGATAATGTAGGATATGAGACAATTTCTTTCTCTCCTCTTTTCTCTTCTTCTTCTGATTTTATTTTTGACTTTCTTCTGGTTTGGTCTGTGTGACACAATTCAATTGGAGAATGATTCGCAAATTATCATTTCTCTATCTTGCCTTTGACATGGAAATCAATACGCAACCTTTTAGCTCGATTTCTTTTATAAGTCGAGTTACGACGATTCAGTATCACATTGGTTCTGATTCGAAACGTTGTCATCAAGAATAAAAAGAGGAAAAGCTTGGAATGGAGCTTGCACGCAAAAAGTCAAGGGTCAACGGAACCACTCCGTTCGGTAACATTATTTTTATTTCATCTCTTTCATCTCGTTTATTCAAGCGTTGAGTGTTGTGAGCTGTAGCGTTAGATACATGGGAAATGATGAGTGGGGGGCTTCCTCTCACTCGTCTGGAGTGTTTAGTGTACACCCTTTGGGTGATATGCGACGCATTCGCTCATGCGTTTAGGACTTGGCGTGTGCGTCCCGTTCCGAACCTTTTCTCTCCCGTCCTGGCGATTGAGACTTCCCCTTTTCTCTTGGATCCTGGAGATTGAGATCCCTTCTCTTGCCCCCGTGCAATTGAGACTGTTTTTCCGTAGTTGGCCGAACTACGGATGCTCTGATCTCTCATACCTGTTTAGAGCACGTAGGCATGGGATTGTGATAATCCTAGCGAGCACTTTTCCTCTTTTCCTGTAGTTGGCTGAACTACAGCTGCTCTGATTTCTCGTACTAGACGAGAATATATAGGTGTTGCGGTGGAAATAGGATATCAAACTATTAATGAGTTTGAATCGCAATTCAATTCACAACCGCTCTTTGATTTATCCGAAGGAAAAGGTCAAAAGAGGGAAAACCTATTTTTGCATCGTAAACACAATGCGGGGAAAGATCTAGGGTTCGGGGGTTGGTTAAATTCAGGGAAGGTATTAGCACCCTAAACTTCTATAGTACTCTACAGGAACCTTTTGTTCAATGCTTACTATCTGCTTTATTTATTTGCTTAAGGTATATGTACAAAGGATTAAAAGTGAGAAAAGAGACCTAAGGGGTTAATTCTAAGTTTACTCGGCAAGACATCGCATCCTGTGCCTACGTATCCTTACGGGAGTGGAATCAGAGTAATCGTAGTTCCCCTCAAAAGGGAGGTTAGAAACGTCTTGACTGTGGCCAAGGTTTCAATGGGGAATAAACGTATCTTAGGGACACGCTTACATGGAGTGTAGGAACTCCAAATTTCTACGTTGAAAGGTTAAGTTGTAATTAGGGTTAAATTAGGTTAGGGATTCCACGGCAGGAAACCCTAAAATGAGCGCGGCGGCTCTTTGACCTAAAACTAGGATAAATTTGTAAACTTGCCTGCGGCGAGGCATTTGTGAAAATTAGGGTTTGAAAAGGTGAAAGGGTTTGAAATTGAGGACTATTGGCGCGGCGGCCAAAAGTTAGACCTAACCTTCGGATGTGTGTAGTGTGATCGGAATATTTATAAATGTGTGAGACAAATGAATTGCAAACAGGGAATGAAACAGAAGTTAAAGTCATGCAAACAGAAGTTTAAAGGCAGAAATTTAAAACGCGATTATTAGATTCGCGAGGTTACATATGAGAAGCAGTTACAATATGATAATGAACTTTGAGTGAGAAAATAAAGTGACATAAATAATGGGAAGCGTAATGAGCTGCAAAATGAACAAACGATGTTAGTGGGCAGAGTTAAGCGGCAATCAAATTAATTACGAACAATAAAGAAAGAGATGCAAATTTGAGATTATTACAATTCTTAATATTGGCTTGCAAAAAAAAGGATTTAATTTTAAAAATATTTTACTCTTTTAAAAGGTTTTATTTTTTTATATTTTTAAGAAAAGTTTTTCTTATTTATTTTTAAAAAAAAGAGTTTTATTTATTTTTAATATTTACATAAAAGTTTTAGTTTTATATAAAAAAAAATTTAATTTTTATTTTAAAAAAAGAGGTTTTTTTTATTATTTTATTATGAAAAGATTTTGTTTATTTATAATATTTACACAAAAAATTTTTTTAAAACAAATATAAAACAATTCAAAAAAACAAAAAAAGCATAATTTAAAACAAAATAAATAAAATAAAAATAAAAAAAATAAACATAAGGGGTTGGGCCGGTCATCACCCCGGACCCAACCCGGTTGGGGAGTAACACAAAGCAAAATTAGGGTTTGTGAACCCTATTATTCTCCACGGCGCCGTTCTTCAATCCCTCTTCTTCTTCCTCCCTTCTTCCTCATCTCTTCTTCCTCTCTTCTTCCTCGCGCCGTGGCCTCCTCTGTTCCTGAAACGGACCACGAAACTATGTGAGATAACACGTTTTACCTTTGATTTGGCCGATGATGCTGAAGCTGAGGCCGTGGAGTTGATTGCCCGTCGTTCTTCGCGAACGATGAAGGTGGTCTCTCGGATGTTATGGATTCGCGTTCAGTGATGGTGATCTCTCTGAGCGATGATGACGATTGCTTCGTCTGAGCTCACGCCGTTTAGGGTTTTCTGCGTGCGATTTCTTCGCTAGGGTTTTTCCTCCTCTTTGCATCAGGTTGTATTCCCCTATTTATAATTTCTTTTATCTCTCTTTTTGGGCCTTAAACTATCGTTATTCTGAGATTTGATTTTGTGGTGATATTATTTGGTTTTGATTTTCCAGATTGAGTGCGATGCTTTCTGAGATGATTGGGATCTTAATTCATTTTTCTGGTATGAATTTGACACTAGTTCGTTGATTGATTCCAAATACATTCCAATGGGATACGATTTGGTTCTTGCTGATACATGATTGAATCCTATTTCTCCTCTTAGGATTTGATTGGGATTTCTCTTGATATGATTCTGAACTCGTTTTGATTCACTTGATACGATTTATTCCATCCCTGATTCGATGTCAAATTTGTTTTCTGTCTTTCTCTGATACAGTTTGCCCTACTCCTTCATACCTTCCTTTTCCTGAATTCCTTGATTGATTCGATTTTGTTGGATTTTTGCAGATGTGGATTGGATTGCCTTTGGATTTTTATTCTGATTCCATTTGAACTGCTTCGTGATAAACTGAATCATTCTTCTCAATTCTTCTGATAGGCGTTGTTGTGTTCGTAGCTCGCCTCGCTTGCTACCTGTTTGTGACTGATATTGATTGTACCACTGTTGGTGTTACTAATGGCTGCTCTTGAAATTGTTTGCAGATGCCAGTCGACTTGTTTTGCTTGCAATTGATACCTGCAGATGTTGAACTGGTGTTGCTCGCTGTGTTGCAGTCGGCGTTGTTTGCAACTGATATCTGTTGCTGCTATTGCTTATAGCTCAGAAGTTGCTATTGTCGGGGGGAACTTGAAACGGTGATGATGATTCGTGAATCTGAACCGTTTGTTAGAGGCTATTGTTGCAATGTTGGTGCTTGCGAATGATGCTTGCTCGTAGCTGATATTGTTGATGTGAAAAACTTGTTGTTGTTGCACTGTGATGCTTACAGCTGATACTACCCTGTTATTGCAGGTTGTAATTCGTGTTGCTTCTCTTGGTTTGCTGTAGTTGATATTGGTTCTATGATTTTGTTGCCTGTTTGTTGTGTGTCTCATTCTTCTGCACATGGTTCAGAACTGATGCAGCTTGATACCATATTTTGGTTTCTCTTGTTCTGCTGTGGACTTGATTTTCATTCTGTTTGGTACAGATTTGTTTCTTTTGGGGGCTATTCCTACCTGTATTGGTGCGAACCCTTTCCTAGTTTTGTTTTATGCTTTGAGTTCTGATGATGCTTATGTTTTTTCAGATGTTGGAAGTTTTGAAATCAAGGTGACTCAGACCTGCCGGCATCCGGGTCTGAGTCAAAACTTGCCTATGTTGCCTTATTCTCGTATCAGTCTGGAAATCCAATCGCGGCAAAACGAATCAGCCCCACTTCTTTTATTTTCTCTATCTCTCGGATGTCCCTTACGATAAGAACAATAACTACCTGATCTGACGCCGGTGGCTCAGATTGGTAACGGGAGTAGGATGCGGCTTTAGTCGTACCCTCCCGACACTCGATGATGACAATGTTCTGAGAGTGTCAAACAATCTTCTAACCTCTTTTCCTGTGGTTTGTTTTTGCTTTGATGTGCAGGTGATCAAGAGTTGCGTGAAGAACTCAAGGGAGGACCAATGAAGAAACTTGTAGTTTTTTCTCTTTTTAGGACTTTAGGACCTAGAGAAGATACCCATTGTAAATGTATAATCCTTTTGTAAATGAAAGATCATCATGAATAAAATCCAAAAAATTACTTCCATTTCATCTTGTAATTCTAGATGTTTATGAAATAAAATCCAGTAGATATTCATTTCTATTTTCTCAATTATGAATTTAAATATCCATGAATAAACATCCATAAATTATTTAAATTCAACTTTGATTTGTAGCTTATGAATATTCATAAATAAAAGCTTCACAACTATTAAAACTTAACCTCTCCCTGGCCTTTTATACATGATATCCTGCCATATGATTATATCCAAACAAATTCACATTAAAAACCTCGTTGATCACATCACTTCTCAAAATAGCCTTAACAGTATCCATTTCCTTTTCAACCCAACTTTATAAAAAGAAATAAAACTGTTTGGAAATGTTTCAGAATCAAACAAAGCACGGCCCCCGAGTCCAATCATATTTCTGACAAAACATACTGGCACCTTGACCCAAATGGCAAATAAATGCCTCAGAACGTAATAACAGCCCTTTTTCAAGAAATTAGCAGAATTTGCGTGAAACGACCAAAATACCCCTGAGACCCAATCTGCAAAACAAAAAACCTTCATAACTTGTTAGTGATTAGCAAATGCACATATGAGATGATATGCGACATGACTGACTAAATATAAGGGTAAAATTTGGGGTATTACAGTTGCCCCTATTTAAATAGCTACGCCGGACGATTTGAGTGATAGAGACTCGAGGAATCGTGGTGGAGAGATTTAAATATAGATAACCGAAAATTTTCCCTTATATGCGATGATATGCAATGCTATGGACAAAACTGGAACGACTTAATGCAGATGACGCCCTGAATATGATATGCTGCGTATGCTGGAATAATGAATGCGACAATGCTGACGAACATGACGACACTGGGGAAAATGACGCGCTGAGACACAGTACATCACTGGGGAATTCTAAAAAAATGATAGTCCACTGGTGCGAATGACCAATTGTCACTTTTTAGAAAAGGAACGAGATCCTCGAATGGAGTTGGTACCTGTGAGACGGCCTCCACTGGGGAATCTAAAAATAAAACTGGATCACGTACGATTGTAAGATCGATTACAGAATGCTGGAGCATTGAGCAAAGAATAACATCCAAGCCTTTGTAACCTGTCTCTCGTGACAAGATCAAACAGACTTTTCGGAACTCCGTAACAAATATGCAGGGTAAAGACCGGCTGAACGCCAAAATAAATGGACTTTGATGGGAAATGCCCTGATAAGCTTCTCGCGGGAGAACTGTCACTCATCGTTGGAAGGGACTTACATGCCAAAATGGATAAGCACTCAAATGAAGAGGCTGCTGCTTATCTGATGAATAAGTCTTCTCGCATTCTAAGGTCGGCGCCTGGAATACGATTTTGATTCCTCTTTTACTGAAGGATAAATGTTTTCTCGAAAAAAAGGGTAAACTGAATTTCCTCATACTTTCAGAATGAAACTGGCTGACTGAATTTACTCATACTTCAGAATCGTGCTCTTCTGAATATGAAACTGAATGACTGAAGATATTCATATTTCAGAATCGTGTTCTCCTGAATATGAAACTGAATGACTGAAGATACTCATATTTCAGAATCGTGCTCTCATGAATATGAAACTGAATGACTGAAGATACTCATATTTCAGAATCGTGCTCTTCTGAATATGAAACTGAATGACTGAAGATATTCATATTTCAGAATCGTGCTCTCCTGAATATGAAACTGAATGTAAAGGATTGTAGTTGATTTTCTTGAAAGTTAGTGCAAAATAAATGCACGTCCGGTTGGGATTGACGACCGACAAGACTGAGATTCAATCTAGGATCGAGCTAGAAAGAAAACTGGTAATCAAAACTCCATCGAGGGAATGATCTCGAAGGGTAAGTATCTACTCCTGGCGAGGAAAGATAGCTGAAATAACCGTCCTCCACGAGGATCGAGCTCTGTGGGGAAACAGGAAACAAGTAAGCATTTTATGCTTAGGGATGACAATCTATTTGGAGAGAATGGACAAACCCCAATTACTCGGGGGTAACGACTAATGATGGAGACACGATGAACCTGTGCATGTTATCGCGTATGTTAATGGATATGTTAATATGAATGTATGTTAATGTTTATGTATGCAAGATGTTATGAAATGAGTATGTAATGGGTATGTGAAATGAATATATGACATAGGCATGTGATGCTTATGCCCCTGCGTATGCTGACGAAACAGACTAGAGACGGGACGAGAGATGAAATAAACATCTCGACGGAAATACCCTGCGTTCTCTGCAACCAATACGTCAATCATGGGCAAGAAAGATCAATGGTAGAACCAAGTCTGGTTTTAAAGTTCTGAATTCTCTGGGGAGAAGATAATCTGAGGGACACTTTTAAGTTATCCCAAGAAGAAGTTGTCAGCTTATAGTCTCTCTGGGGACTATCACTGGGCAATGGTTTGAAAGTGTTTCTGCAATAATGATGTTTCCAGGGAATGAAGAGATCCTGTCGGAATTTCCACTAGTCAAAGTAATTTATTACATTTCAATTTTGTTTGTTTTTTGAAAAACAGTTTTGAAAAATCTACAATGCACCTTTCATTTTCAAATTTTAAGAATAAACGCATTTTGCATAACAATAGAAAATAAAGAGCAATGCACCAAGGAATGTAAGTAACGAGATGGTATCTTTTATTAAAGGGTGGCTGCTTGCTGAAGGCATAGCTCCACAGATGATTACATTTTGAAATTGACAACATGGGAAAAGGGTTACATTGAATCCAATAACACCTACTGACACTAATAACTAAGATTATTCCAGAATCTTGCTTTGGGCAAGGATGAAAGAGACTGAAACATGGCTCTCATGCGAAAAGTGTGTTCGAGATAATCAGTGTCTTCTGATGCAATGAAATGCCTTTGTCCCTAACTTTTGCCTGGACCGCCCTTTCGGGTTTTCAATCCACCGGGACGCTCTTTTTTGCCTAAGCCGCCCTTTCGGGTTTTCAACTTAGCGAGCTTTTTATTATTATTATTTTTTCTTTTTTCCAACCCTTACTTTTGCCTAAGTCGCCTTTTGCAGGTTTTCGACTTAGCGGGTTTTTAGGCATAATATTTTCGGACTGCATCAGAATTCACGGGATGTGCTAGTTCTTCACCGTCCATTGTCGTAAGTATTAGAGACCCTCCGGAGAAGACAGTCTTTACAACGAATGGGCCTTCATAATTGGGCATCCACTTTCCACGCATATCTTTGTGTACTGGCAAGATCTTTTTGAGTACGAGCTCTCCTTGACGGAACTCACGGATACGAATCTTCTTATCAAACGCTCTTTTCATCCGTTTCTGATATAATTGCCCATGGCACATGGCTGTCAAACGCTTCTCGTCAATGAGATTCAACTGATCCAATCTGTCTTGAACCCACTCAGCTTCCTCAAGTTCAGCCTCCATTAACACTTTTAGCGAGGGTATCTCTACTTCGATGGGGAGCACGGCGTCCATTCCATATACCAGTGAGAAAGGTGTTGCCCCTGTCGAAGTTCTCACTAAGGTTCTGTATCCATGCAAAGCAAACGGTAACATCTCATGCCAATCTTTGTAAGTCACAACCATCTTTTGCAAGATCTTCTTGATATTCTTATTCGCAGCTTCAACGGCCCCATTCATTTTAGGACGGTACGGAGAAGAATTGTGGTGAGTGATCTTGAAGTTATCACACAACTCTTTCATAGTCTTATTATTCAGATTGGTGCCATTGTCAGTTATTATCCGGCTTGGGACTCCATAACGGCAGATGATTTCTTTCCTGATGAATCGGGTAACCACTTGCTTGGTCACGTTAGTGTAGGAGGCAGCCTCTACCCATTTGGTGAAATAATCAATGGCAACAAGGATAAAACGATGTCCATTAGAAGCTTTCGGCTCGATTGCCCCAATCATGTCAATGCCCCACATAGAGAACGGCCATGGTGAAGACAAAACATTCAACGGTGACGGAGGTACGTGTATTTTATCAGCATAAATTTGGCACTTATGGCATTTTCTAGCGTATTGGATGCAGTCGGCTTCCATGGTTAACCAGTAATACCCAGCCCTTAACATCTTCTTGGACATAGCATAACCATTGGCATGGGTTCCAAAGGTCCCCTCATGAATTTCCTGCAGTAACATGTCCGCTTCCCGTTTATCAACACATCTGAGCAGGACCATGTCGTGATTTCTCTTGTACAACACACCATTACTGATAAAGAATTTGGACGCCAGTCTTCTCAATGTCTTTTTGTCCAGACCAGTAGCGCCATCGGGATATTCTTGCTTGACGAGATAGTTCTTGATATCGTGAAACCAAGGCTTTTCATCCACCTCAACTTCTTCGACCAACTGACAATAAGCGGGCTCAACCTTGCGCTCAATATGGATAAGAGGTGCTTCATTAACGAATTTAACCTTCCACATAGATGCTAACATGGCTAATGCATCAGCTACGTGATTCTCGGATCTAGGAACATGCTCGAACTCTATCTCGTCGAAATACTTGATCAGCTCAATAATATAGTCTTTATAAGGGATCAGCTTCTCATTCTTCGTTTCCCATTTGCCTTGTACCTGGTAGATAACCAAGGCTGAGTCACCACTTACTTTAAGAAGTTTGATTCGGAGGTGAATCGCTGCTTCGATGCCGAGGATACATGCTTCATATTCTGCGACGTTGTTAGTGCACTCAAAGTCCAACCTCGCTGTGAAGGGAGTGAATCCACCCTTTGGGTTCATCAAAACGGCGCCTATACCATGCCCGTTGAAATTTGCGGAACCATCAAACATCATTTTCCACCAAAGTCCTGGTTCTGGTCCTTCGCTCGGATCTGGCTCTTCGCAATCTCTTTTAATCAACAAAATATCCTCATCAGGAAAATCGAGCTTAAGAGGCTCATAATCTTCAACTGGCTGGTCTGCAAGATAATCGGATAAAATACTACCCTTAATCGCTTTCTGGGGTACATACTGGATGTCATATTCGGATAACAACATGTGCCAACGGGCTAGCCTCCCGGTTTGAGCAGGTTTTTCAAAAATATACTTGATCGGATCCATTTTAGAAATCAATAGCGTGGTATGACAGACCATATACTGCCGAAGGCGCTTTGCGGCCCATGCCAATGCACAACAAGTTTTTTCTAATGGTGAGTATCTGTTTTCGCAATCGGTAAACTTCTTGCTCAGGTAATAAATTGCATGTTCCTTTTTCCCAGTCTCATCATGTTGTCCAAGCACACAACCCATAGACTTCTCGAGAACAGTAAGGTACATAAACAACGGTCTTCCTGGTACGGGCGGGATCAGAATAGGGGGATCTTGCAAGTAACCCTTAATCTTCTCAAACGCTTTCTGACAATCAGGGTTACACTCAACTGTCTGCCCCTTGCAAAGCAACTTGAATATCGGCTCACAAGTAGCGGTCATATTAAAGATAAACCTGGAAATGTAATTCAGACGTCCCAGGAAACCCCTAACTTGCGTCTCTGTTCGCGGAGCCGGCATATCTTGAATGGCTCGGACTTTGTCAGGATCCACCTCAATCCCTCGCTGGCTAACAATGAAACCAAGCAATTTCCCGGATCTGACACCGAAGGTACATTTTGCGGGATTCAATTTCAACTGATATTTCCTGAGTCGTTCAAACAGCTTTACCAAATGGACTAAATGCTCCTCTTCACTCTGAGATTTGGCTATCATATCGTCCACATACACCTCAATTTCTTTGTGCATCATATCATGAAAAAGAGTGGTCATAGCACGTTGGTAAGTTGCCCCTGCATTCTTTAAACCGAAGGGCATGACTTTGTAGCAGAAGGTTCCCCAAGGAGTAATGAAAGTAGTCTTCTCTCGATCATCAGGATCCATCTTGATCTGATTATAGCCAGAGAAACCATCCATAAATGAAAACAACGCAAAACTGGCCGTATTGTCTACCAGTGTGTCAATATGTGGCAGTGGGAAGTCGTCTTTTGGACTTGCTTTGTTCAGATCCCTGTAGTCTACACACATCCTAACTTTACCGTCCTTCTTGGGTACTGGCACAATGTTGGCAACCCAATCTGGATATTTTGCGACTGCCAAGAAACCTGCATCCAACTGCTTTTTAACCTCATCTCGAATCTTCAAAGCCATGTCGGGTCTCGTTCTTCGAAGCTTTTGCTTGATAGGCGGACAATCTGGCTTAAGCGGCAACTTGTGAACAACAATGTCCGTGTCTAGGCCCGGCATATCTTGATACGACCACGCAAACACATCAATATACTCTTTTAACAACTCAATCAACCTCGGCCTAATCTCCGTCCCCAGCATTGCACCAATCTTGACCTCTTTCTTGTTCTCATCTGTACCGAGATTAATTAGGTCCACCTGCTCTTTATGCGGTTGAAGCTCTGTGTACTCGTACTCAATCAATCTTGTCAGTTCCGCGGGTACTTCAAAATCTTCTTCACCCTCGTCCTCAGCTTGATTGATGGGTGCATCCCAGTCAGGAGTGTCAGTAAAGTCATTGGATCCAACAAGGTTTACGATATCTCTGCATGATGGAAGGCTTACTTAATTAAAATGCTCGAAGACATGTAAGAATGAAATGCTGTTTTTTTTATTTTTTTGGAAGAAAGGTTGCCAATTTCATTTTTAAAGGTGAAAACGAAAAACGCAGATGAACAAAGTGGAATCGAACAAAATACTTTTATTAATATCTTTTTATGAATGAAAGGTGGCCCGACAAAACGACCCTATAGCCTTGGGCAGAGCTACAGATTTTTATTTGAAAATGTATATGAAACTTAAAAAAAATTACTTTGACAAGGGAAAAATAACAGGGATCTCTACGGCCTCCCAGTTGTTCAAAACTGCATCACCCTTAAACACCAGGTTGCTCAGCTCTTCATTTTCTTCACATTCGCCGATGGCATTGATTTGGAAACCTCCGCTGACAAATACTTCTTGGATAACCTTCGGACGCCCTTCGACAGTGGTGGCAGCTCCATTCTGAGTTGGTTTGTAACCCAACCCAGAGCGATCAGTCTTGGTCTTGACATCAATTACCTCTCCCCAACCTTCAGGAATGCCCCTGTCGATTGTTGATTTGGTACTCTTCAGAGATGCAAAAGATGGATTACCCTGACCCACTGTCTCTTCGACTTCCAGCAGAACGGCATTGGCGATCTCAAGAGCTTGAAAGGAAATGTCTAAAGCATTCTCGTCGGCCTCGATGTAACGGAAAGAGGACAGGTTACTGACCATCAGATCCTCCTCACCGTGTATAATAACCAACTTTCCATCGATCACGAACTTCATCCTTTGATGTAACGTTGAGGTCACTGCCCCAGCGGCATGAATCCACGGCCTTCCGAGTAAACAACTGTAGTTGGGATTAATGTCCATGACCTGAAACGTGATATTAAAAACTTGCGGACCAATCAGGGTAGGAAGCTCAACTTCCCCCATTACCGACCGGCGAGAGCCATCGAAAGCCTTGACAACCAAAGGAGTAGGTTTCAACACAGTCTCTTTACAAGTCAACCTATCAAGAACCCTTTTGGGTAGAACATTCAGAGAAGAACCGGTGTCCACTAGCACTCTCGCTAAATTGTCCTCTTGACATTTTACCGATATATGTAAAGCACGATTATGGTTCGGACCCTCCTTCGGTAACTCTTCATTGCTGAAACTGAGAGTGTTACAGGCAGTCAAATTGGCAATCACACTATTGAATCGACTGGTACTAATATCTTGATCCACATGTGCTTGAGTCAAAACCTTCTGCAAGGCCATCCTATGAGCGGGTGAATTCATCAACAGAGATAGAATTGAGATCTTGGAAGGAGTCTGATGAAGTTGGTCAATAACTTTATAGTCACTTCTCTTGATGATCCTCAAAAACTCAGCATCTTCATCATTCGTGACGGCTCCCTTACCTTTGTCTTTGACGGCCACTGGGATATTAGTGGTCTCCTTAGGTGGAACCTCATTAGAACGGGGAGTATACACACGGCCACTGCGAGTCATCCTGCTTACCTCTGCGATATTGGTCACTGTGCCCTTAACCTCTTCATTTGGAATAGTCTTCCCAGACTCCTTGTCAATCACCGTCACGTCATATTTCCAAGGCACGGCTTTAGGATCGCTGAAAGGAAACGGACCCGGTCTTCGAATAACTATAGGCTTAGGCTGATTCACTTCAGGGATATGCGACCTCGGTATATCGAACACGAGGTTGGCGGAGCCTGCCCCTGATAAATTAAACACGGGTACCTTACCCTTTGATTCAGGCTGATGGAAAACAGGCTCAACCACAGCGACTACATCCTTCTTGGCTTGGCTTGTCACTTGTAAAACACCCTCATTAATCAGCCTCCGAACATCATTCTGAACTAACACACAACCCTTAGTACTGGCTTCACAACTTACGCATGCAACGTGGGAAGTATCTACTAAACCAGCTTCAAACAGTTTCGAATGGAACATCTTGAGAGGAGTCTTAATCTGTTCAACGTCAAGGGCATAACCATTCCCCGAATCAACACTAACGGCATTGACCCTCTCATGGTTAGGAAAAGGGTTCTTCTTAACATTTGGTTGAGGATCTTCAAATGACAAAATCTTCTTTTCCAATAGGTCCCTGACAATATTTTTGAGAGCATAACAATTCTCCAGATCGTGGCCAGGCGCACCCTCATGAAATAAACAGTGAGCGGCGGCGTTGTAATTGGCGGGTAGAGGATTAGGAGGCGGACCCAAAGCCCGAGTAGTGATTAGACCTTGCTTGACCAAAGAGGGATACAACTCGGTGAAAGTCATTGGAATCGGCGGACAAGGTTTATACGTTCTTCTGTTCGGCATATTCTGGCGAGGAGCCGGACTCTTTGGCCGTTGAGGAGCAGGAGTATTGGGTGCCTGTAGGTAGTTGACAGGAGGCGGATAAACAGGAGGTTGTTGCATAGGTTGATACATAGGAACCTGTTGATTGAAAGAAGGTGTAATAGCTGCCACATAGGGTTGTTGAGCATACTGGACTGGGTACCCTTGAGGTTGAGCATAACCTTGCGGATGCCGATAAAAGCGTTCCCTTGGTCTACCAGAGGATATAGCATTAGTCTCACTCTCCTTCTTTTTCTGGGAGCTATACGGAGGTTTCTTCGGCTGATCCTTAGAAGTACCATGGTTATTTGTCATTTTACCACTCTTCATACCCAATTCAATCTTGACACCCACAGCAACGATGTCGGAGAAATTTGAAGTCACACTACCCACCATTCTCTCGTAAAATTCTGGACGAACCGTGTCGACAAACCAATCAGCTAACTCTTTCTCGGTCAAAGGAGGTTCTACCTGTGAAGCAGTCTCTCTCCACCTTTGAGCATACTCTTTGAATGATTCAGAATTCTTTTGTGACATACTCAGCAATTGTCTTCTGTCAGGAGCCAGATCCATATTGTACTTGTAGTGTTTGATGAAAGCGTCAGATAAATCTTGAAAGCTCTTAACGCGGGACTGGTCCAAAGTTAAATACCACTTGGAAGAAGCACCCTTCAAACTGTCTTGGAAGCAATGAATCATCAGTTTATCATTCTCAACATGGGCAGCCATTTTGCGATAATACATGATCAGATGACTCTTAGGACAGGTGGCACCTTCATAACGATCGAAGTTCGGAGTTTTGAACTTCGGGGGAATAACCAAACCTGAGACCAAACAAACATCCCTTGCAGCAGCCCCAAAAATTTGATCACCCTCTACCTTTTTCAATCTCTGGACGATAGTGTTTACTTCCTCACGAAGCTTATCATGTTTCTCATAACCCTCAACATTCTCATCAAGATTATCAAAAACTGTCTCATCGAAGTACGGTTGCGCACGAGTGTGTACAACAGGTGGTGCAAAGATAGGAGCCCCCCTAGAAACTTCAGAAAACAAGGGCACGGCTTGCTGAACAGGTTGATTAATCGGAACAGTGGCTTGAGGAGGCACAAAACCGGGAGCAAGACCATAAGGTGGGTCCTTTGCTACAGTCACACTTGGTGAAGGGTCCACAGTAACGCCGGCAATCTCAGAAACAACAGTGGGCTGGGTATCCATCTTAGCATTCATGACATGTAACAATTCCATCATACGCCCCATACCCCCTCGAAGGTCTTCAAGTTCATTGCTAAGGCGATCAATCTCTTTTGCCTGATCCTCCATTCTTTTCCGAGTTTGAGCTCTGGTGTTGTATTGGTGCCGAGAACTCAGGGTGACGAAACTGGAAGGTGAGAGAACCGAGTGTGAGAAATCGGGAGACACATGCAATGCAAAAAAGTAAATGATGCTAAAATGTGAATGTAAATGAAGATTTCATGGAATTCAAAACATTTGTTAATGTCGCGGGGTACCAAAGAAATCTTTTTCTTGTTTTTTCATTTTGTATTTTTTTTTATTATTTATGGTATCCCGCGATATCCATAAATGATATTTGAACTCCATGAAATACAATGCAATGAGATGCTTTATGGATGCAATGCATGAAAACACACAAAGTCCTAGGTTAAAAGCTTGCATGAGGTTCAAAGGCAAATACCCTCCCCTGAAGTTAGATGGTTCATCCTGTCCTACAAAAGTAACCAGGGTCTAAGGGATCTCAATATCATTGATCCTTCACAAGGGTGGTTGTTCAGAAGGCAACTTACTTACCAACCAAAACCCTCCAAGTTTAAGATCTCAATGAGCGTAGTATCGAGTGTCAACCAACTTCAGTCTGCACCAAAGCCGGCTACCTCACTACTTTCTAAAGGCCAAGATGAGTTAACTAGGGTTCTAAAAGTCAGTTAGTGCATTGACAACATATGGCAGCCTCAATATTATCCTCAACTTGACTTAAGGAATATAAGCACCAACCAAGAAGTCGCACTAACTATGGCCACCAGATCAACCGTATCGATATACGTCGTACAGTTTCCTTGGTCTATTGCCATTTACCTAAGGTACACTAGATCCGGGTTAGGACCTATCTCACAGCACAAGAAACAGTCCCACAATCAAAGCGCCAATATATACATGCAAAAAAAAATAAAAACACAGATAGTAATAAATATGAACAAGTTAGGGATAACCCTCAAAAGTTAAGAGACAGTCCCCAGTGAAGTCGCCATTTTCTGTTGCGGTGGAAATAGGATATCAAACTATTAATGAGTTTGAATCGCAATTCAATTCACAACCGCTCTTTGATTTATCCGAAGGAAAAGGTCAAAAGAGGGAAAACCTATTTTTGCATCGTAAACACAATGCGGGGAAAGATCTAGGGTTCGGGGGTTGGTTAAATTCAGGGAAGGTATTAGCACCCTAAACTTCTGTAGTACTCTACAGGAACCTTTTGTTCAATGCTTACTATCTGCTTTATTTATTTGCTTAAGGTATATGTACAAAGGATTAAAAGTGAGAAAAGAGACCTAAGGGGTTAATTCTAAGTTTACTCGGCAAGACATCGCATCCTGTGCCTACGTATCCTTACGGGAGTGGAATCAGAGTAATCGTAGTTCCCCTCAAAAGGGAGGTTAGAAACGTCTTGACTGTGGCCAAGGTTTCAATGGGGAATAAACGTATCTTAGGGACACGCTTACATGGAGTGTAGGAACTCCAAATTTCTACGTTGAAAGGTTAAGTTGTAATTAGGGTTAAATTAGGTTAGGGATTCCACGGCAGGAAACCCTAAAATGAGCGCGGCGGCTCTTTGACCTAAAACTAGGATAAATTTGTAAACTTGCCTGCGGCGAGGCATTTGTGAAAATTAGGGTTTGAAAAGGTGAAAGGGTTTGAAATTGAGGACTATTGGCGCGGCGGCCAAAAGTTAGACCTAACCTTCGGATGTGTGTAGTGTGATCGGAATATTTATAAATGTGTGAGACAAATGAATTGCAAACAGGGAATGAAACAGAAGTTAAAGTCATGCAAACAGAAGTTTAAAGGCAGAAATTTAAAACGCGATTATTAGATTCGCGAGGTTACATATGAGAAGCAGTTACAATATGATAATGAACTTTGAGTGAGAAAATAAAGTGACATAAATAATGGGAAGCGTAATGAGCTGCAAAATGAACAAACGATGTTAGTGGGCAGAGTTAAGCGGCAATCAAATTAATTACGAACAATAAAGAAAGAGATGCAAATTTGAGATTATTACAATTCTTAATATTGGCTTGCAAAAAAAAGGATTTAATTTTAAAAATATTTTACTCTTTTAAAAGGTTTTATTTTTTTATATTTTTAAGAAAAGTTTTTCTTATTTATTTTTAAAAAAAAGAGTTTTATTTATTTTTAATATTTACATAAAAGTTTTAGTTTTATATAAAAAAAAATTTAATTTTTATTTTAAAAAAAGAGGTTTTTTTTATTATTTTATTATGAAAAGATTTTGTTTATTTATAATATTTACACAAAAATTTTTTTTAAAACAAATATAAAACAATTCAAAAAAACAAAAAAAGCATAATTTAAAACAAAATAAATAAAATAAAAATAAAAAAAATAAACATAAGGGGTTGGGCCGGTCATCACCCCGGACCCAACCCGGTTGGGGAGTAACACAAAGCAAAATTAGGGTTTGTGAACCCTATTATTCTCCACGGCGCCGTTCTTCAATCCCTCTTCTTCTTCCTCCCTTCTTCCTCATCTCTTCTTCCTCTCTTCTTCCTCGCGCCGTGGCCTCCTCTGTTCCTGAAACGGACCACGAAACTATGTGAGATAACACGTTTTACCTTTGATTTGGCCGATGATGCTGAAGCTGAGACCGTGGAGTTGATTGCCCGTCGTTCTTCGCGAACGATGAAGGTGGTCTCTCGGATGTTATGGATTCGCGTTCAGTGATGGTGATCTCTCTGAGCGATGATGACGATTGCTTCGTCTGAGCTCACGCCGTTTAGGGTTTTCTGCGTGCGATTTCTTCGCTAGGGTTTTTCCTCCTCTTTGCATCAGGTTGTATTCCCCTATTTATAATTTCTTTTATCTCTCTTTTTGGGCCTTAAACTATCGTTATTCTGAGATTTGATTTTGTGGTGATATTATTTGGTTTTGATTTTCCAGATTGAGTGCGATGCTTTCTGAGATGATTGGGATCTTAATTCATTTTTCTGGTATGAATTTGACACTAGTTCGTTGATTGATTCCAAATACATTCCAATGGGATACGATTTGGTTCTTGCTGATACATGATTGAATCCTATTTCTCCTCTTAGGATTTGATTGGGATTTCTCTTGATATGATTCTGAACTCGTTTTGATTCACTTGATACGATTTATTCCATCCCTGATTCGATGTCAAATTTGTTTTCTGTCTTTCTCTGATACAGTTTGCCCTACTCCTTCATACCTTCCTTTTCCTGAATTCCTTGATTGATTCGATTTTGTTGGATTTTTGCAGATGTGGATTGGATTGCCTTTGGATTTTTATTCTGATTCCATTTGAACTGCTTCGTGATAAACTGAATCATTCTTCTCAATTCTTCTGATAGGCGTTGTTGTGTTCGTAGCTCGCCTCGCTTGCTACCTGTTTGTGACTGATATTGATTGTACCACTGTTGGTGTTACTAATGGCTGCTCTTGAAATTGTTTGCAGATGCCAGTCGACTTGTTTTGCTTGCAATTGATACCTGCAGATGTTGAACTGGTGTTGCTCGCTGTGTTGCAGTCGGCGTTGTTTGCAACTGATATCTGTTGCTGCTATTGCTTATAGCTCAGAAGTTGCTATTGTCGGGGGGAACTTGAAACGGTGATGATGATTCGTGAATCTGAACCGTTTGTTAGAGGCTATTGTTGCAATGTTGGTGCTTGCGAATGATGCTTGCTCGTAGCTGATATTGTTGATGTGAAAAACTTGTTGTTGTTGCACTGTGATGCTTACAGCTGATACTACCCTGTTATTGCAGGTTGTAATTCGTGTTGCTTCTCTTGGTTTGCTGTAGTTGATATTGGTTCTATGATTTTGTTGCCTGTTTGTTGTGTGTCTCATTCTTCTGCACATGGTTCAGAACTGATGCAGCTTGATACCATATTTTGGTTTCTCTTGTTCTGCTGTGGACTTGATTTTCATTCTGTTTGGTACAGATTTGTTTCTTTTGGGGGCTATTCCTACCTGTATTGGTGCGAACCCTTTCCTAGTTTTGTTTTATGCTTTGAGTTCTGATGATGCTTATGTTTTTTCAGATGTTGGAAGTTTTGAAATCAAGGTGACTCAGACCTGCCGGCATCCGGGTCTGAGTCAAAACTTGCCTATGTTGCCTTATTCTCGTATCAGTCTGGAAATCCAATCGCGGCAAAACGAATCAGCCCCACTTCTTTTATTTTCTCTATCTCTCGGATGTCCCTTACGATAAGAACAATAACTACCTGATCTGACGCCGGTGGCTCAGATTGGTAACGGGAGTAGGATGCGGCTTTAGTCGTACCCTCCCGACACTCGATGATGACAATGTTCTGAGAGTGTCAAACAATCTTCTAACCTCTTTTCCTGTGGTTTGTTTTTGCTTTGATGTGCAGGTGATCAAGAGTTGCGTGAAGAACTCAAGGGAGGACCAATGAAGAAACTTGTAGTTTTTTCTCTTTTTAGGACTTTAGGACCTAGAGAAGATACCCATTGTAAATGTATAATCCTTTTGTAAATGAAAGATCATCATGAATAAAATCCAAAAAATTACTTCCATTTCATCTTGTAATTCTAGATGTTTATGAAATAAAATCCAGTAGATATTCATTTCTATTTTCTCAATTATGAATTTAAATATCCATGAATAAACATCCATAAATTATTTAAATTCAACTTTGATTTGTAGCTTATGAATATTCATAAATAAAAGCTTCACAACTATTAAAACTTAACCTCTCCCTGGCCTTTTATACATGATATCCTGCCATATGATTATATCCAAACAAATTCACATTAAAAACCTCGTTGATCACATCACTTCTCAAAATAGCCTTAACAGTATCCATTTCCTTTTCAACCCAACTTTATAAAAAGAAATAAAACTGTTTGGAAATGTTTCAGAATCAAACAAAGCACGGCCCCCGAGTCCAATCATATTTCTGACAAAACATACTGACACCTTGACCCAAATGGCAAATAAATGCCTCAGAACGTAATAACAACCCTTTTTTCAAGAAATTAGCAGAATTTGCGTGAAACGACCAAAATACCCCTGAGACCCAATCTGCAAAACAAAAAACCTTCATAACTTGTTAGTGATTAGCAAATGCACATATGAGATGATATGCGACATGACTGACTAAATATAAGGGTAAAATTTGGGGTATTACAATAGGCACAGGATGTGATATCCTGGCGAGCATACTAGCAACTGATTTCTCTTTTCTCTCGCTTCCGTGCGATCGAGACTTTCCCGCTAACGACCAATCTTTCCCTTTCTCTTGCCCTAGTGCTATCGAGACTAGCCTGTAGTTCTAGAACTCGTAGGTTCCTGTACCTTTAAACCCTGACATACTACGTCCATTCTACCGCAAACAAGTAATGCCTAAGTCTCCAATGGTTGAGCAGCAATACACCTAACTGCTAGAATACGCACGCTAGTATCGTCAACCTTTTCTCTCACCCCCGTGTGATCGAGAACACCATTTTGTCCCGAGTTGGCCAGAACTATATTTTGCTCTGATTTCTCATACCAGATGAGAATACGTAGGCATAAGACGCGACGTCTTGGCGAGCGATTCCCCCCGTAGTTTCCCGAACTATGTTGACTCTGACTTTCCCATTGCACGAGGGAATACGTAGGTATAGAGCGGCGATGCTCTATCGAGTCAGTTTTTTCTGTTTAGCTTTAGTAGTCGTAGATTAGATTGTTTTTCACCCATAGACTTGATAGCCCAAGAGTGGATCCTGTCGAGTACGATGGACGTGAGGGGTGCATATACCTTCCCCTTGCGTAACCGACTCCCGAATCCAGGACTTGGTTGTGATGACCTTGTCTTTCCCTTTTCCGTCAGGTTTTTCAGATCGTTTCCTTTCCCTCTCTTTGGGATAAATAACGAAAGGTGGCAACTTTTCTGTTTTCCGACGGGTGTTTTTCGCAGTTGCGACAGTTGGCGACTTTGCTGGGGACAGGAACATCCCCTATGCGAGTCAATCCTAGCGCTTTTTTGTTTGTCTTTGGGTGTGTATATTTCTGTGTTGTATTTTGTATATTATTGTATTTACATTTTCTGCACTATACTATTATTTGTTGCTGTTGTGCTGTTGGGTGGTTGTTCCTTTGAGAGATAACCCAAAACCCAGGCTTAAGTAGACACATAGCTTTAGTAGTGGAGAGTAATGGTGGATGTGCTTGCTTTGCTCGTTCTAGTTCACAATGAAATTCGCGCTCGGACGAGATTCTCTTTGAAGATTTCTTTTCTGGCCCTTTGGGCTCGAAGGGATTTTGGATCTGAGGGTTGTCGACTCTGGGAACTGATCATTTGTGAGTCATCTAAGTGAGGCCTCTTCAGGAGATTATGATGCCAAACCAGAAATGGTGAACGTGTCATCATTTCTTGAATGTATGTGACGCTGATGAACGCATAGGATGTCGTACCTTTGTCATATTAGGTCCATACCCTTGAGTGGGAGAGTTTTTGCAGGAAACTTGACTTCCAGCCAACCCAGTATTTTGGTTTCTCTCTTTAGAGCGAACGTATCCAGTCAGTAGCGCAACAGTTATTTCAGAGTTTTGTGGGATCGCTGATCCTTTGTTTGCTACATCAGCATTTTGCATTGCATTTCATGTGCATCTCATTGTTGCATGTCCATCCTCGGCCGGAACAGAGAGCTTACAAGTCTTTTTGTCCACCCCGCAGTTGATTTCCCGACATTCGCATTGGACTTGAATTAGCTTTTGGAAGAGTCATGGACTCAGGAGAGCAGAATCAGGTTGTTACGAGGGTCGAGTTTGAATTGATGAAGAATCAGCTAGATCAACTCATGGAGGCCATGACAGATACGACTAGAGGAGAGGCTGGTATTCAGAGGACTTCAGTGAACAATGTTGCTCAAGTTCAGCCTGCGCAGATTCCTGTCGTAGAGCATACTATTGCCAGAGGTAGAGATTCATCTTCTCTCCATGACACAGACTATCAGAGCTTCACATTCTCTGTGCCAGATGTTCAAAGGGTTGTTCCGAAGATTAATGCTAAGGACCCACGAACTGTTGAGTTTATGGAAAAATGTCGGCTGTTGGATGAAAAATTGGACGCCCTGATGGGTCAGAACACTCTTAATCTGAATGCTGTGAGCATGTGTTTGGTACCCGGTCTTGTGATGCCTCCGAAGTTCAAAAGGCCGAATTTTGAGAAGTTCAAAGGGGATAGTTGTCAGAAGCAGCATTTGGTAATGTTCTGCAGAAGAATGACTTCGCATGTCCAGAATGACAAGCTTATGATTCACTTTTTCCAGGACAGTCTGAGTGGAGCATCGTTGAATTGGTATATGTAGTTGGAAAGTGGTTGCATCAGATCATGGTCAGATTTATCCAATGTCTTTGTGAAGCAGTACAACTACAATCTTGACATGGCTCCCAGCCGCATGCAGTCGCAAGAATTATCTCAAGCGGACAATGAATCCTTCAGAGGATATGTGCAGAGATGGAGAGAATTTGCAGCTCGTGTTCAACCACCACTTCTGGACAGAGAATTGGTTGACTTGTTCATGGGTACTTTGCAAGGGCACTACTTTGATAAGATGGTTGGTAGTGGGACATCAAACTTTGATGACTTGGTGATAATGGGTTAACGCGTTGAGAGTGGACTCAAGAGAGGAAAGATTCGAGACGTCTCAGATACTTCCGTTTATGAAAGTGAATCAGTTGTTAGTTCTCAAGAAGAATGGGAGAAAGGAAGTGATGTTATCCTAGAAACTCCTGTACCTCAGATTCAGTTCTCAGATACTTCAAGTGTTCAGAGTCAGCAACCTGTTGGGTTTGTGTGTCAGGTATCTGTTCCCCTTCAGAGTCAGCAATCTTACCATCATCAACCGTGTCAGCACGCCCGATGGAGACCGAAGAAGCCACAGAGGCATTTCACCCAGATGCCGATGTCATACAGTCAAATGTTGTCGGATTTGATCAGAGGTGGGTTGATAGTGCCGAAGAAGATTAATCTAGAGATTCCTCCGTATCCGCAAGGTTTTGATGTCAACGCCTACTGTGAGTACCATGCTGGGGCATATGGGCATTCAACTGAGGACTGTAAGGTGCTTAGGAGCAAGGTGCAGACGCTGCTTGACTCCAATATTTTCTCTATCACTTCTCAGGGTATTGTCGCTACTGCGAAAATCGGCGCCGACTGAACAGAAGAGTCGCCACCGTGCGTTATTTATCCCACGGGAGGGAAAGGAAACGCTCAGAGTAAACCTCGCATAACATGGGAAAGGTATGGTCGTCGCAACCAAAACCTGGATTCGGGAGTCGGTTACGCAAGGGGAAGGTATTAGCACCCCTCACGTCCGTCGTACTCGACGGGATCCACGCTTGTTTTCGGGTATGGATTGTCATTCTATCTACACTAAGGGTCAAGGGTTAAAAAGAAAATAAAATGACTCGGCAAAGTACCGCACTTTATGCCTACGTATTCCCGTCTGGAACGAGAAATCAGAGTCAACGTAGTTCGCCTACCTACGGGAAAGGAGGGGAAGGTTGCTCGCTAGGATATCGCATCCTATGCCTACGTACTTTCATACAGCATGAAAGATCAGAGCAAACGTAGTTCGGGCCACGTACGACGCAAGTCTGTCTTGATTGATTTTATTCCTTCTGAAAAAGGGTTTTCTGATTAACAGTCCCAGCAGACAAAAATGATGTTTTGATGAGTTCATATTCTTTTACGGAAGAAGTGTCTTTTATTGTGTTTGAAATATTTATTGTGTTTTTCTGTTTGTTGTGAGAAAGAAGAGACAGAACTCTAACCTACGGTTGCGAAGGGAATCAAACTAACCTAATGTTATCATGCCTGGGTTAAGACCTAATGTCTATCATGCTCCTCTCTTGCGCCGAGAGAAACAGAGATCCTAAGGGAATAGACGGAAACAGAAACAATATCAGATATATACAGTAAAACAGTAAAATGCATGGATGCAACAATACAAGCGAGGCAAGGGAGTCCCACTCAACCTCGAACCTAGAAAACAATAGGCAAAAGTGAACAGACTTCACTTTCAACCCAACAGGGTAAACAACAAACAATACAGTCCAGAAAACCAATCAATACATCAAGAATGAATAACAGCAAAAATAAACAGCCACAGCAGCTCTGCATCAACACCTATCTTCAAGTCATCTCCAATCAGCTACAAGCTTCAGCGAGCATCAATCCCCATCTCCACAGCTTTTCAGCAAGGCCTTGATCATTAATCTTCCATCTGCAGTGGCTTTTCTTCAAGTCTCCATCTCCAGGATGCACATCAATCAACCAGATGAAGTGAAGGAATGTCAGACAGTCAATTACCTACCAAGGGTGGTTCATTAACTGTTAACATTATACAGATAATTTTCCCTCAAAAGTTCTATTTTTCAAATACGTTCACTGATCCTTCCAAAGGAAGGAGGTGGGTATTTGATAGAGACTTTGAATCATAAGGAAAGGATGGATGCAGACAAAGCATTCCATGTTTGAGAAACAAGCTTTCTAATCTAGAGCTCTGCCTAGCTCCTAAACCCTAATCTCCTCAACAGCTGCTAGCAGGAATCTCCTCTTCAGCTCTGGAAGTTGGTCTTCAGTCTCTGGATTTCCAATGGCTCCATCATCCCAAGTCCTCAGCTCTCCCAATCCCCAAGCAATCCCAATACCCACACAAGCAAACAATAATCCCCAGAGGGCACACCACACCAATCAATCAAATACAGACAGTATTATACCAATAGCAGTAGGGGAATCCTAGTGATTTCTAAGGGATCTAATAACTACCCATAGTCCCTATAGTCCCATAGCTAAAGCATTCAATCTCTAAGTCCTAAAGGAAATGAACTAATTCATCTAAATCATCACTTAAAACCTAATTTTATTCATGTTGTTCACACCTAAACTAAACACCTAAAATTAAGTCCTAAAAAATGGGAACTAAATTTTATATACAAGCTAATCTCATCTATTAATCAACCTAAAAAGAATGGGTGAAAAATATTAAAGCATCTATTAGAACAAAAATTATCAAATTCATGCACTAAACAAAACATTATTTACACCTAATTAAAAGAAAAATATGCCAAAAATAAGAAAATGAAATGAATTATTAATTTTTTTGTATTAGAATTTTCTTGACAAAATTAAGAAAATGATGCAAAAAGAACCAATGGAAAATATGCATTTTATGATTTATTATGATTTTTTAAAGAATTAATATTTTTTGAAGGAAAATAAAATGGATTAAATGGAATGGGGTGCAGAAAGCATGAAAACTCAGTTAAAAGAACACAATGGGCCCAGACTGGGGGGCGCACATAGCAAGCGCGTCTGGGCCCAGTTCAAACAGAAAATATAATAAAAATTAAAAAAACTCTGAACGGTGCGAATAGCAAGCATTTCAGTTCATTATAGATTGGGCCTCGGTGGGGAGGGTGTGAAAAGCAAGCCAAAGTTGAGCCCAGTCAGAAAAATAAATGAAATGGGGCGTTTTGATGTTTGAACTTTCCCTCCGTTTTGTCCATTCGATCGTGGCCGTTGGTTTCAATTCTCAGTCAATAGTCAAAAGGCCATCGTGTGGCTCACGAGTCATCTTCAACCTCCAGCTAACCCTAACCTCTGAAAACCCTAGCCATGCATGAACTTTACACTCCTCTGTTCTCCCTCATATCTCCATGGATTCCTTCGATACCAAGAGCAAAGTTGCTCTATTCTTTCTCCTCTACACAACCATAACCATAATTCCTCCTAAAACTCAAGCAACAATGGAACCCGATGCACATAACAGTTGGAATCCACCATTTTCACCTGTGATCAAATCTTCCAATCCTTGCCAATCTTTACCCTAGCCTAATCTACATTTCATGCTGAACAAATTAAGCTACAAACCTAAGTTTCTCGTGCCATATTCTTGATGTTACAAGCTCTAACAGTTTATGCACTCCATGGCCAATCCTCATGAAACCTCTCCAAACTCACCAAAATCAGTCATCTAACTATGCTTAACCGTTCTAACCTAATAACTATCTATGATTCTAGCTAATTCAGCCAATTCTAAGAGAAACTAACCTGGTACAAAATGGTGAAAACAGCTATGGAAACCCTTGGATCTGATGCTTGCAGTGATTGGAAATTGATCAGTGACCTGGATTATGAGTTCTGTATGCAATGGATCTTGTGCAAACTCCTTGAATCTTGTACTTGAACCCTTCTTGCAACTTGGATGATGAAGATGGATAGCACGATTCTTGCTCAATTCAACCAAATCTTTGATGGAATTCTGATCTATGAATGGTCTAGATGATGATCAAATCAAGAAATGTGGGAATTGATGGAGATTTGAGAGAGTTTGAGATGCTTTTGCAAATTGGAGAAAGTGTGTGAAACTTGTGGCTTTGAGTAAATGAGATCACCAACCATGGCATGAACCCTCTCATATCAATATATACATGTCCTTAGAACCTCCTAGAAACTTGGAGAAACTTCCCATGTGTGATTTCCCTTGCATTTGGTTTATGTATCTTCCATTACAAGTAACCATGAATAACTCTTAAAATTTGAACTAACCTCAAAATTCCACTTTATCCAATGTTCTCAAAATGATTTTTCCATTCAAAATGACCTATAACTTTGCCCCATTTGGCCAAAATATGAAAAATCTCATTTTTAAGTCCGTTTGTATTCATTAAATCCAACAATTTTGAAACCTTGTGCTATGAATCTTTCCAATCTCTCATGGTCACTTTTCTAGACTCAAAATGTCATTTGGAACAAGTTTGATTTTGTAAAGTTTTCCATTTGAAGCTTCCTTGTATGAGTTTTGGGCATAGGCTTGAAATGACCTGTAATTTTCAGATGACCAAAATACCCTTTGCTTGTCAAGACCATAAGTAGAGTTCCACAAATCATATGAAGGCATAATATACCATTCTAGAAATATACGACAATTAGGAACAACTCTTATGTTGACCAGAAATTCATTTGAAATCTCCTTGAGGGGTAAAAATAACTTAGAAGTCAAGTCACTTTCACAGACAAAATTTCAGATACCTTAGATGACCTGTAACTTGCAAGGACCATAACTTGAGTTCTATAAATCTCCTTGATGTCTTCCACCACTCAAATTAAAGGTATTGGGATCCTCTACAAGTTTCATGTTGACCAAGGATCCATTTGAAGCTTGCATTTTGACTTATCTTGCTTGGAAATTTGACCTAAACTAGGGGATTTTACATAGAAACCCTAATTTAGAAACTCCTCTTCTCCTTTATTTCTCTTGATTTATTCTTAGCATAACAACATATCCTTATTCTTCATGTCAAATGATAAACCCCACATCTCTTCAATAGACCTTAATTCCTTTCAATCAATCAATTGACCTAGAGTTGACCTAGAGTTGACCCCAGATGAAACCCTAGTTGACTGTCTTCTTCTCCAAATGACTTTCTAAGTCCTCCAAGATGTCTAGATACTCCCCATGCTCAGCCCACAGCTCACAACTTGTTGATCCTCAGAGACCCTCAGATAGGAGATGGATGCACTTGCTTGATCCATTGACTTGATAGCTTTCAAATTCTTTTCTGATGACTTGAATGAAATTGAATCAGGATAATAACCTCTTGATAGGCCTCTAGAGATGAGAATAATGATTGGTCCCCTGTTGAATGACTTGCCATGCTTATGCTATGCATATGGTTAGGCTATGTACGTGACTCTATATGCAAATGCTAATGATGTTGAAACCTAAACCAAGTGAATAAGGTTGAGCAAATTTTAGGGTGCAACAGCTGCCCCTATTCAAACGACTTGGACCCGATTGGGTGAAGAGCCCAGAGTCTTCAGACATTCGCGGTACGAGGCGGTTGAATACTAAGAACCCAGAAATTTGCCAACCGCAGAAATAAACTGCGCCACTGCTCGGGGAACGACATTCATCAGCTGAATCTGACTGTTACGGCAACCCACTGATCTCGTGCGACCGTGCTGGGGATGACTCGTCTTCATTTCATCAGGAATAAATCGTCCACGTTAGGAGCAAATTCTTGTCCACGTTAGGCATAACATTGTCCCTGTTAGGACTCACCCTTCCACATAAGGAATCTCATTCTTTCCACGTTAGGAAACCATCTTCTTTCCACGTAAGGAAACCTGTCCATGTTAGGACTAAACCCTTCCACGTAAGAAATGCAACTCATTTTGATCTGTCCACGTCAGGACTAACTTCTCCACGTAAGGAAACAATTTCTCTTTCCACGTAAGGAATCGACTTCTTTTTTTCCACGTTAGGAATCAAACTTTTTCCATGTTAGGAATGCCTCTATCTTTCCACGTCAGGAATCAATCTTGATATGTCCGCGTAAGGACTCAATCTTTCCACGTAAGGAATAAACTCGTCTTTCCACGTAAGGAAACCATTTTTCTTCCACGTAAGGAATGCTCTTGATATGTCCACGTAAGGACTCTAATCTTTTCACGTGAGGAATACTATATCAATCTTTCTTTCCACGTTAGGAATGTCATCTTTCCACGTAAGGAACACCTCTTTTCCACGTTAGGAATGCAACTTTCTTTCCACGTAAGGAATACATCATCCACGTTAGGACCCGCCTTTCCACGTTAGGAACACAATCTCTTTTCCACGTAAGGAATCAATTTTCCACGTAAGGAATCAAATTTCTTTCGATTTGTCCACGTAAGGACTCACATGTCGACTTGCTGAAGAATTGTCCACGTCAGGACTCATGCACCTTCGACCCGCTGGGGAAATAACTTGTCCACGTCAGGACTCATACTTTGCCAACAACACGAAGAAGGATAAATTTGTCCACGTCGGGACTCTCGCATCTTGTCATCACAAAGAACTACAAACTTGTCCTCGTCAGGACGCACATTTCACTATCACGAATAAAGCTATCGGCTGGAAACAACTGGTCCACGTCAGGACACCAATACGAAGAGTAACCAACTTTGTCCACGTCAGGACTTCACCTTCGATCGATACCAAGAAATCAAATCCGTCCATGTTAGGACTAACACATATCGTCAAACTGAGTAAATGTCCACGTCAGGACCCCCACTTCTCTTAGCGCAAAAAACCTGTCAATAAACCCGTCCACGTTAGGACTCATCCTTCCATTGGTCTGCCAACTTCTTATCACTGACGTTACAGCAACTTTGAGGCTGACTCTACTGGGGATATTTGGAAATCAAACTACTGGGTGCCTGCTCTAATAACCGGCGGTAGCCTCTGAAATTCTGGTTTATGAAACCTTTTAATGCTGACGTAACAACAACTTTGAGGGAAACAATCCACTGATCGGACTAGAGAAACTTCAACAGGAAATTCTGGCGGGGAAACAAGTAACTCTGCTTGGGGACAAAGAGAAACTTATCCTGCTGACTCTGCGGGGAGTAGTGCCAAAGCTGACACTTCATTGAATGTCTCATGCCGAGACCTCGAATGTTTATTGATTCACCTGAGCGAGGGCTCTCTCTACCTGCAAGAGAAACAATACTTGAAACAAAAGGTTAGTCATTCTGGTTTATGCTTCTAAAATGCGTATGTTTGATACTGACGCAATGCTTCAATCGTCATGGAAATGCTATGCGTGTTTATTTGGTGAATGCAAGTGTGACACTATATGCCAATGCAATTGCAGACTCGAACTGCTGGGTGCAGAAACTGCTTCAGCAAAATAAACGCTTGAAGATAATGCCAACTCCGCTGGGGATAGCCAGATGCTACAGAATCATTCAGGCAAAATAAATGTTGGAAGAATGAAGCCGACTCAACTAGGAAATTGGGAACTTGAACCAAGCACCTCATTGAAGTAACACCCTGCTGGGGGATATAACTCTGCTAGAGAATAGCAGATGCGCCTGGTATGATTGAACTTCTGCTGGAGAGTGGACGGATATCACACGGTATTCTGACAAAATAAATGCCAGGACCCACACCAACTCTTCCGGGGAGAGTCTTAATCTTCGAGTTCCACTGGGAGGAATGAAAACACTTTCAAAGATAATTCCGCTGGAGATGGGATGATTCTCTTGGGGGAAATCAACTGACTCCGTTGGGAGAGAGTAAATGACCCTGCGGGGAAAGGTAAACTGCCTGAATACAGCTCACCGATATTAATCTTCTGAGGCTAGCCCACTCTGCTTGAGATAAGGAATCCTCTGGGGGACACCACACGGTCTGAACACAGCCTACAATCATGGAATCGCCAACTCTGCTGAGGATAAATGACTTTGCTGGAGCATGTCCTTTGGATAAGCTACGACTAGCTGGGGAATTCTATCCTTCTTTAGGAAGAACATGCATGACCTGCGTGAGGGTCGAGTCTTTCGTTATTGCAATCTTTTGACCATCTTCCTCGTACGGCTATGAAACCTGCAACAACACAAACAAGACGGGGCAAGCCTATGCAACCAAATCGATTCAGGTTAGTGACATTATTTTCAGTTAATTCAAAGCTTTAGCAATTGTTGGCAAGGCCAGTGATGTTATGCACATGCTAGTTTCAGTAAACTTAGGCGCTTTATCATGCACAAAACAGTAAAGAACCAGCATCAAATACTGAATAACACATTTTATTGATTGGGCCCCTGAATGGGCGGAGTTTTTGTACACGGGATGTAACTCCTGAAAAGAGGAAGCTACGCAAAGCAGATATACAAGTATGCACAAGAAGCATAAATATTTTGACAAATTAAATTTTGTACACATGTCGGCAACGGGATGCAGACGAACACCACGAACTGATCCTCCTATGACTCGCCCGACTCTAATGCTTTCCCGGTATTCACACTTCCGAAGAGATTGTATCCGATAATCGACCCCTCGAGTATATTCCCCCGCACCAATGCTCAATATAATATCAAATTCGGACTGCAGTCATTTGCTTTTCAAATCCCTAACTTTTGCGTGAACCGCCCTTTACGGGTTTTCAGTTCACCGGGATACCCTTTTTTGCCGAAGCCGCCCAGTGTAGGTTTTCAACTTCGCGGGTGTACACATTTTTTTCAATTTTATCCCTAACTTTTGCCCGAACCTTTCATTCTGTTTTTGGTCCGCCAGGATGCCCCATTTTTTCCTGGACTCTCTTTTTTTTTGTCCAGCGGGTCGATTTTAAGCAAAGTATTTTTTAACTGCGTCTGAATTCACAGGCGACGTAAAGTCTTCACCGTCCATGGTGGACAACAATAAAGCTCCTCTTGAAAAGACTTTTCTAACAATGTATGGCCCTTCGTAGTTGGGGGTCCACTTGCCCCTGTGATCTGCTTGCGGTGGGAGAATCCTTTTCAGCACCAGGTCGCCCGTCTGAAAGCTTCACGGATGTATCTTCTTATCATATGCTTGCTTCATTCGGCTCTGGTACAAACGACCGTATGCTAGAGAAGCTAGCCTCTTCTCATCCATCAAACTCAATTGGTTCAACCTGTCTTTCACCCATTCTGCCTCGTTTAGCTGAACATCTCGCAATACCCTCAGCGAAGGGATCTCAACTTCCAATGGTAATACCGCTTCCGTTCCGTATACCAATGAGAACGGGGTTGCCCCGGTTGATGTGCGTACCGTCGTACGATAACCGTGCAAGGCAAAAGGTAGCATCTCATGCCAATCCTTATAGGTCACCACCATCTTTTGAACAATTTTCTTGATATTCTTATTGGCCGCCTCGACAGCGCCATTCATCTTGGGTCGGTAAGGGGAGGAGTTGTGATGTTCGATCTTGAAATTCTGACAGAGCTCCTTCATCATTTTGTTGTTCAGGTTTGAACCGTTGTCCGTGATTATCCGCTCGGGGATCCCATACCGGCAAATGATATCTCTCTTGATGAATCTAGCCACCACCTGCTTAGTTACATTGGCGTAGGACGCTGCTTCTACCCACTTGGTGAAGTAATCGATGGCTACTAGAATGAACCGGTGCCCGTTAGAAGCTGTCGGCTCGACCTTTCCAATCATATCGATTCCCCACATCGAGAACGGCCATGGTGATGACATCACATTCAAAGGACTCGGAGGCACATGGATCTTATCCGCATAAATTTGGTACTTGTGGCACTTCCTCGCAAACTTGAAACAATCAGTTTCCATAGTCAGCCAAAAATAACCTGCCCGTAGCAGCTTCCTCGTCATAGCATGCCCACCAGCATGCGTGCCAAAGGTACCTTCGTGTATTTCCTCCATGAGCAGCTTCGCTTCTCTTTCGTCTATGCAACGCAATAGCACCAAATCGTGGTTTCTTCTGTATAAGACCCCATCTGGATTCAAATAGAAATTGTCCGCTAATCTCCTGAGAGTCTTCTGATCTTGACTGGATGCCCCAGCCGGATACTCTTTATTCTTCAAGAAATTAAGGATATCAAAATACCACGGTTTGTCATCAGATGCTTCGTCAATAGCAAATACGAAAGCTGGTCTGTCAAGCCGAGAGATAATGATTCGGGGAGCCTCGTTCCAGAAGTTGACTTTGTACATGGAAGACAAAGTGGCTAGGGCGTCAGCCATTTGATTCTCTGCTCGCGGCACATGATGCAATTTGACCTTGTCGAAGAAAGGCAACAATCTCCTTGCATAGTTCATGTAATATATCAAGTTGGGCTGACGTGTCTCCCATTCCCCTTTGATCTGATTCACCACTAGAGCTGAATCTCCGTATACGTCCAGATTCTTGATTCGCAAATCAATGGCTTCTTCAAGCCCCATTATACAAGCTTCGTATTCGGCCTCATTATTGGTGACGGCAAAGGTCAATCGGGCAGTAAACGGGATGTGCGACCCGTGCGGCGTAGTGATGATTGCCCATATTCCGCTACCGTAAGCGTTCACAGCTCCGTCAAATACCATCTTCCATTTGGAACCCAATTCTGGTCCTTCGTCTGGCAACGGCTTTTCGCAATCTTTCATCTTTAGGTACATGATATCCTCGTCAGGAAAATCAAACCTCATCGATTGGTAATCTTCAATAGGTTGCTCAGCCAAGTACTCAGACAGCACACTCCCCTTTATAGCCTTTTGCGAGACGTATTAGATGTCATATTCAGTCAAGACCGTCTGCCAACGGGCAATTCTCCTTGACAACGCTTGCTTTTCGAATACATATTTGATTGGATCCATCTTTGAGATGAGCATGGTTGTATGATTCAGCATGTATTGCCTCAAACGCTTGGCGGCCCAGGCTAGCACGCAACAAGTTTTCTCAAGCATTGAGTATCGAGATTCACAATCTGTAAATTTCTTACTCAAGTAGTAGATCGCTGTAACACGGTGGGAGAACTGACTTTAAACAATGTTGCGGATAGCAAGAGTCGCCACCGACTTTTATTTTATCCATAAGGAAAGGTTATAAAAGAACAGGAAAGACCTTAGAGAATATTTTGGGTCCGGGGGGTAGGTTATGAAAAGGGAAGGTGTTAGCACCCTTTTCATCCATGGTTATCCATGGGCTCTTAGGTACTTAAGCTCACTTTTGAATTGTTTTGAAATTGTAGTGTGTGAATAGAAAATTTTCAGAATAGTTAATAAATAATCCATGTAAGGATGTGTTAAGAACTTGTTTGAAAACTTGTTGAAAATTTGTTTAAGTGCGAAACAGTTTTGAAGTGAGCAAGCACCTAGGAGTAACCTACCCTAATGTTTAAAGGTCCTTCTTATTCTTCATTCTTTCCTTTAGTAAGACTATCCCTACTATAATGGAGTAGGTAGTCCTTACTTTGGATGTTAAGGGGTATGTGAGGGACAATTTGACTTTGAAGGCCATTGTGGGATGTAATAAGCACATATAAGGGACCATCATCATTTTTCGAAAGGGACTTGATTCGTAAAGGCAACCATAAGGGACTTTGATGATTTTTTTATTTGAGGGACTTGCTTTATACACCCCACTTAACCATTATTCGTAGGCAACTTGAGGGATATCCTTAGGAAGTGAGACGGCGATTAAAATCGACTTACGTGTGTGACGTGTTTATTTTAATTATCTTTATTTAAAAGTGATCGAAATTTATTTTAATATTACATACATGTTGTTACACTCCCTAATTACTAACCATAATAATAATTAAATAATTAAACAACTTTACATCCAAGAAACAATTACAAAATAATAAGCAAAATAATTAAATAGCAAAGATAAATAAAATATAAATAAGCAATAATAAATAATAAAGGGGGTTAATTCTAAGTTTACTCGGCAAGACATCGCATCTTGTGCCTACGTATCCTTACGGGAGTGGAATCAGAGTAATCGTAGTTCCCCTCAATAGGGAGGTTAGAAACTTCTTGACTGTGGTCAAGGTCTCAAGGGGAATAAACGCATCTTAAGGACACGCTTACGTGGAGTGTAGAAACTCCAAATCTCTACGTTGAAATGTTAAGTTGTAATTAGGGTTAAATTAGGGATTCCACGGCGGGAAACCCTAAAATGAGCGCGGCGGCTCTTTGACCTAATGCTAAGGGTAAAATTGTAATTTTGCCTGCGGCGAGGCATTTGTGAAAATTAGGGTTTGTAGTTTGTAGTTTTGAGGATTTGAAATTGAATGTGTGAAGTTTTACGGACTATTGGCGCGGCGGCCAAACAGTTAGACCTAACCTTCGGATGTGTGCAATGTGACAGAAATAATAGTAAACGCGTGAGATAATTGAATCATGCAAACAGAGAGATAATGTCATAATTTAAACCATGCAAGCAGAAATTTAAAGGCAGAATTTAAAGAGCGATTGTTAAGTTCGCGAGGTTACATGAGAGGAGCAGATACAATATGATAATGAAATTTGAATTGAACAATAATAAAATAAAATAAATAACGGTTCTAGTTATTATTTAAAAAAAAAGATTTTAGTTATTATTTTAAATTTATCTAAAAAAAAGTTTTTCTTAAAAATAATAGGTTTTCATATTAATTTGGAAAAGATGTTAATGTTATTTATTTTAAAAAACAAATTTTTATATTATAACAAATTTTAATAAATTAATGATAACAATAATAATAATAATGGTAATAATAATGATAATAATGATAATAATAATAAATAATGATAATAATAATAATAATAATAATAATAATAATAATAATAATAATAATAATAATAATAATAATAATAATAATAATAATAAAGCAATAATGAATTTTAAATGTGCCAAATAACCCAACAATGTTGCTAACGCAGAAATGCGCTCATCGCAACCAGATCTAAATCGGACGAAACAAAATTTATCGCAAAGAAAAAGAAATTAAGCAAAAAATAGTATTATTGCTCACACAAAAATGCGATCATCGCAACCAGATCGAACTAACACAAATGTCACGCGTCATGCACACAAATGTGCAAACATCGTATCGACTTAATTCGATCAAAAATCTTATATATATAAACTCTAACAATTTAAAAATTATATATATATAAACGTAACAGTAATAGATAAAGAAAAAGAAATAACGGTAATAGATGAAGAAAAAGAAATAACGGTAAAAGATGAAGAAAAAGAAACAACAGTAATAGATGAAGGAAAAGAAATAACGGTAAACGATGAAGAAAAAGAAACAATAGTAATGGATGAAGAAGAAAACTAAATAACGGCAAACGGCACTCACTCCTCTTAGGTTTTTTTTCAATCTCTCCTTTTCCAACAAGGCAACACATGTATATATAGGGAACAAATTAGGGTTAACACCAAATTGTCAATAATGTCCCTAAAGCCCATTTTAAAGCCCAAACTAAATAATTAGTTAAGAAAAAATAAAATTTAAATAATTTAAAATAATTAAAATAAACTTAAAATAAAAACTAATAATCCTATTGATTCCTAAAATAAAAAATATTATAAAAAAAACAAAATTTTTTTCAATATTTTTTATTTTATGATTTTTTGGATATTTTTATGAATAATTTAGAAAAAAGTGAAAAAAATAATATTTTAAAAAATGATTTAATTAAAATACGAAAATAATAATTAAATAATAATAAAAAACTATTTTTGTTATTTTTTTAATGAAAGATAGAAAAATTTAGAGTAAAAATAATAAAAAACAAAAAAAATGACAAAGGTGAGATTCGAACTCTCAACCTCTCACACTCATAACTCCTTACACATGTCCTCCTGCCAATTGTGCCATTTTTACTTTTTAGAAAAAAAATGCATGCCATATGATATTTACAGTTATTATGATAATATTTCTCACCCAACCTCTCTTTGATGTTGGCAAAAAAAAAATCATGAAGTTTGACTTTGGTTTGACCACAGTTGACCTCAGTTTGACCTTTTAACTGCATTGACTGCTTTTGACTTATCTGATCATCTGACTGAGCAAACTTTTGAGAAAAGTCTTGAAACTTGACATGGGGGTTCTTATACACATATAAGATGTTATGAAGCTCACTTGAAGTCTTGGAAGTCCATTTAGCCTGATTAAAGTCAAAACCCTAGTTTTGGATGCACTGCTTAGGAGGTGCATTGTCTGAGGGAATTGTCAACTCTTCTGACCAATTATGAATTTTGTGAACCTTGTGAACCTTCTTGGAACACAAAGTCTTGTATTGTGAGGGCAAATTTTGGGGTGCAACAGCTGCCCCTGTTCAATTTTCTGAAACCTGAGGGGTTAGATTGGTATATTTGCCAGTCGTAACCTGGAAGGTTGAAGGGGATTGAACACAAAAGCCCAAAAATTTGCACTCACCAGTGCATGGAGTGATATTGATGGTTGGTTGAACATGATTGAGTGGGCTTAAAGATGCCACTAGGGGAAAGTTCTTCAGTAGTATAATGAGAACTGTCAGGAGTCTGGAGTAATACTGATGTAACAGCATGTCTTCATGAGGATAGAGCAATCAATAATGATAACCCTAAAGCAGTCTTGAAGTGATAAATCTGACCTCAGGAGGATAGAGCAATCAATAGCTCTAAAGCAGTCTTGAAGTAATAATGGCTTCAGGAGGATAGAGCAATCAATAGCTCTAAAGCAGTCTTGAAGTAATAGAATGGCTTCAGTAGGATAGAGCAATCAACAGCTCTAAAGCAGTCTTGAAATAATAATGTGATATGTCTTCAGGAGGATAGAGCAATCAATAGCTCTAAAGCAGTCTTGAAGTAATGATTTCAGGAGGATAGAGCAATGGATAGCTCTAAAGCAGTCTTGAAATAATAATGTAGTTTCAGGAGGATAGAGCAATGGATAACTCTAAAGCAGTCTTGAAATAATTAGATGGCTTCAGGAGGATAGAGCAATGAATAGCTCTAAAGCAGTCTTGAAGTAGTAATATGACCTCATGAGGATAGAGCAATGAATAGCTCTAAAGCAGTCTTGAAGTAATAGGATGATTTCAGGAGGATAGAGCAATCAGTAGCTCTAAAGCAGTCTTGAAGTCATGAGAGGCTATCAGGAGGATAAAATAACCCTGAGGTTACAATAAAGCAGTCCCAAAGTAATAAGAAGCTCATCAGGAGGATAAAGTAACCCTGAGGTTACAATAAAGCAGTCCCAAAGATCATAAGATTGTTTGTTGGATAATTAACCTGAAAACAAGGTAGCATTCTGTATAACAACATTAGTTTATGCTTTATGTATGCATGTATGACATGATGCACTTAGGTAATGTACTATAGACATATATGTTATGGTATGATGTAAATGATGTATGTATGCTATGACACTGCTGGAAGTGTCTGGATATCCTTGTATAACAACTGCTGGCCAAGGAAAATAAATCCCGATTCGTTGTTGAAGAATATATAACCCTCCGTCTGCTGGGGATAACAAGGTATAGATAACCTCCCGTTGTTGGGGATAACAAGGTATAGATAACCTCCCGTTGTTGGGGATAGTAGGGTATAGATAACCTTCGTTTTCGTTTGATAGTAGGATAAGTATAACATCCCGTCTTCGTTCATCGTGCCCTTATTGGAAAGTAATTTCCCGTATATCCGTATGAGGATAAAAGAGATGGATATAAATTCCAGGGGAGATTAGACTTTGTGAAAATGGATTAGTCCTACTGATGGTTTGTAACTGTCTTGTAAAGATGAACCGGCGAAGCTTCGTTGAAATCCTTCCCTCGTTCGTCCTTAGTAAATACTATTACTGCATTTTCATGCATTTCTGGTAAACATCAATCATATTAAAAGCATACATGCGTTTCTGGTAAACATCAATCATATTCAAAGGCATACATACATTCAAACACAACCAATGGACGTTTCGCTTATGTAAATAGGGTAAAAGTGAATCTGGATTCAAAAGATGGAATTTATTTATATCAAAAGTGACCCATACACGGGTAAGTTTGTACAAGGAGACATAAACCCTAGTAAGAGAATTTTGTCATGAAGTTTTACAAAAAGAATCAGCTATGTGGGAAATAATCCTATTGAGTTTCAATTCTACTATTGCCACTCAAGTATCTCATCTTCTTGCTGTTGAGACGGAAACGATTGGATTGAGCTTTATCTGTTTGAGCTTGAGTAAGTAGTACAACTGGTTGCAGTTTCATGAGTGATCCAAACGAGACATAGTCATACGCTTTAATCCCTAACTTTTGCCTGGATTGCCCTTTCAGGTTTTCAATCCACCGGGATACCCTTTTTTGCCCAAGCCGCCTTTTCAGGTTTTCGACTTGCCGGGTGTACATCTTTTTATATATATATCCCTAATTTTTGCCCAAACCCTTTTGGTTTGCCGGGATGCCCTTATTTTTGCCTAGGCCTGTCAACCTAGCGGGTCTCTTTTTATGCGTAGTATTTTTTAACTATGTCTGCGTTTACAGGTTGTGGGAAGTCTTCACCATCCATTGTAGTCAGTATCATGGCACCTCCTGAGAACACTGTCTTGACTACAAATGGTCCCTCATATGTTGGAGTCCACTTACCCCTAGGATCACCCTGTGGTAATATGATACCCTTGATTACCAAGTCACCAGCCTGATATACCTTTGGCTTAACCTTCTTGTTAAGAGCTTTGATCATCCGTTTCTGGTACATCTGGCCATGACAAACTGCTGCTAACCTTTTCTCATCAATCAAATTTATCTGGTCAAGTCGAGTCTGAATCCACTCATCTTCATCCAAGCCTGCATCCTTCATAATTCTCAAGGAGGGGATCTGAACTTCAATAGGCAGAACTGCTTCCATACCATAGACTAAGGAGAATGGGGTTGCCCCTGTTGAAGTACGTATTGTAGTACGATAGCCATGCAGAGCAAATGGTAACATCTCGTGCCAATCCTTGTAAGTAACAGTCATCTTCTGTACAATCTTCTTAATGTTCTTATTAGCAGCTTCAACTGCCCCATTCATCTTTGGACGATACGGAGAAGAGTTGTGATGCTTAATCTTGAACTGCGTACAGAGATCAGTAATCATAGTGTTGTTCAGATTAGAGCCATTGTCAGTGATAATCCTTTCAGGGATACCATACCTACATATGAGATTATTCTTAATGAACCGAGCCACAACATTCTTAGTCACAGATGCAAATGAAGCTGCCTCTACCCACTTCGTGAAGTAATCAATAGCAACCAGGATGAAACGATGCCCATTAGAAGCAGTAGGCTTGATCTCACCAATCATATCAATGCCCCACATGGCAAAGGGCCAAGGAGCAGTCAACACATTCAATGGAGATGGAGGTACATGTACTTTATCAGCATAGATTTGACATTTGTGACATGTTCTGGAGTGTTGATAGCAATCAGCTTCCATGGTAGACCAATAGTAACCTGCTCTCAAAATCTTCTTTGCCATGGTATGACCACTAGAATGAGTGCCAAAGGTCCCATCATGCATCTCTTCCATAATTTCTGTAGCTTCCTTCTTATCCACACAACGAAGCATAGTTGAATCATGATTACGCTTATGCAGAATGCCATTACTCAGAAAGAACTTAGCAGAAAACCTTCTCAGGAACTTCCTATCTTTGACAGATGCCCCTTCAGGGAACTCCTGAGCTTCAAGATAGTTTTTCACTTCATAGAACCAAGGCTTCTCCTCTGCCCCTTCAGTGTCAATCTCATTGTAGTATGCAGACTTCTCAAATCTATCAATGGTAATCTTGGGAGCTTCATCATCCCAGCTGATCTCAAACATGGATGCCATGGTGGCCAATGCGTCTGCCAACTGATTCTCTCTTCGTGGAATATGTCCAAAAGTAATCTCTTTGAAATGTGGGATCAAAGACAACACATGTTCTCTGTAAGGAATGAGATTATCATGCTTTGTATCCCAATCTCCTTTAATCTGACTTACTACCAGAGCTGAATCTCCATACACCTCAAGGAACTGAATCTTCATATCAATAGCAACTTGCATACCCATGATACATGCCTCATACTCAGCCATGTTATTGGTACAATAGAAACAAAGTCTGGCAGTAATCGGGGTATGACAACCTTCAGGGGAACTAATCACAACACCAACACCATTACCATGTGCATTGGAGGCACCATCAAAAACCATAGTCCATCGGGATCCTTGTTCAGGTCCGTCATATTGTCCAGGTTCTTTGGTAACAGACATAATGTCTTCATCAGGGAACTCAAAATTCATTGACTGGTAATCATCTACTGCTTGATGAGCCAAATGATCAGCAACAACACTCCCCTTAATGGCCTTCTGAGTAGTATACTGTATATCATATTCCGTCAAGATCATTTGCCATCTTGCAATTCTTCCGGAGAGAGCAGGTTTCTCAAATATGTACTTGATTGGATCCATCTTCGAAATCAACAAGGTAGTATGGGTCAACATATACTGTCTTAGTCGGCGAGCAGCCCATGCCAAAGCGCAGCAAGTTTTCTCGAGCAGTGAGTATCTTGTTTCACAGTCGGTAAACTTTTTGCTAAGGTAGTATATTGCCTGCTCTTTTCGACCAGACTCGTCATGTTGCCCCAATACACACCCCATTGAGTTGTCTAATACTGTTAAATACATAATCAAGGGTCTTCCATCAACTGGTGGCATTAAAATTGGAGGTTCTAGCAAATATCTCTTGATTTCATCAAAGGCAGTCTGGCACTCATCATTCCATTCCATCACCTGATCTTTCTTCAACAACTTGAAGATTGGCTCACAGATGGTAGTTAATTGGGAAATAAATCTTGCAATGTAGTTCAATCGTCCCAAGAAACCTCTAACCTCCTTCTCAGTACGGGGAGCTGGCATCTCTCGTATAGTTTTCACTTTTGCAGGATCCACTTCAATACCTTTTCCACTGACAATGAAACCCAGGAGCTTTCCAGATCTAACTCCAAAAGTACACTTGTTTGGATTTAATCTCAACCTGTATTTCTTCAACCTCTCAAACAACTTGTGCAGATGATCAAGATGTTGTTCTTCATTCTGAGACCTGGCTATCATATCATCCACATATACCTCTATCTCATGATGAATCATATCATGAAACAAAGCCACCATAGCACGCTGATATGTTGCCCCTGCATTCTTCAAACCAAATGGCATTACCTTATAGCAAAAGGTGCCCCACTGTGTCACAAATGTAGTCTTCTCCATATCTTCAGGTGCCATCTTGATTTGATTGTAACCAGAGAAACCATCCATAAAAGAGAATACCTTATGCTGAGCAGTGTTGTCTACCAGAATATCAATATGAGGAAGTGGAAAGTCATCTTTAGGGCTAGCCTTGTTCAGATCTCTGTAGTCTACACACATACGTACCTTACCATCTTTCTTAGGAACTGGTACCACATTTGCAACCCACTGAGGATAAGAAGTTACGGCCAAGAACCCTGCATTGAACTGTTTCATTACCTCTGCTTTGATCTTTTCTGACATTTCAGGACGCATACGACGGACCTTCTGCTTCTTTGGACGACAATCTTCTTTCACTGGCAAACGGTGAACCACAATGTCTGTATCCAACCCTGGCATATCTTCATAAGACCAAGCAAAGATCTCCACATAGTCACGTAGCATCTGAATCAACCTGCTCTTGACACTGTCCTCTAAATCAGCCCCTATTTTGACCTCTTTTCTGTTTTCTTCAGTTCCCAGATTCACAACTTCGACTGGCTCTTCATGTGGCTGTATAGCTTTCTCTTCTTGTTGTAACAACCTAGCAAGCTCTACAGGTATTTCACAATCGTCCTCGTTTCCGTCTTCAGTTTGATAGATCGGATTCTCGAAATTGTAATTGGCAATAGTAGAACTGTTATCAACTGGATCCAGAGTGGATGAGGATCTGCATTTTAGTGACATGGGTGTGTGTAAGAACACATAGCTGATAAAGCAAAAATAAAAGAAAAAGAAAGACAAGGAACACAATATTTACGAAAACGAAACGTCCACTGATTTTATTGAATGAAGTATGCAAATGAAATGACAACCCGTAACAAGCACACCATTGTGCCCCGGGTAAGGCACATGGCTTGAAAGTTTTAATTGTTCCAGAAATTATAAATTTAAAAACATAACACAGTAATAGTATTTACTCCTGACTAAAGGAGATAGGGATAACATCTTCAGCTGTCCAATTATTGAGTCCAGCACCCACAGTAGGAAAAATCCATGCCTCCAAGTTGTAGTCTTCATCTTGATCTCCCACAGCATTGATAACCCCTTGATTGGTGATACGAACAACACGAGCACGACGAACAGCCTTCTGGGACTCTGCAGTGAAACCCAAACCAAACTTGTCAGACTTGTATGGAATATCAGGAATCTGACCCCAAATAGTACAACCACCTTCTTCCACCACAGCTTTTGCATCATTGAGGGAGGCCATTGCCATTGTTGGAGGGTTTCTGATGACCACAGGAACCTTCTTCACAGCAGGAGGAGTCACACAATCCTTAACAGCCCAGGGAACCACTTCAAATGACTGACATGGAGTTTCAATGTATTCACCTTCTACTTCCAGATACTTGAAAGTGTTTACATGGTTGACAAAGTATTCTTCCTCTCCAAAGACAGTAACAACTTTTCCATTCACCGGATATCTCAACTTTTGATGTAATGTGGAGGTCACCGCACCTGCCCCATGGATCCAGGGACGACCAAGCAGACATGAGTACGAAGGACGAATATCCATCACATAGAATGTAGCAGTAAACACCTGAGAGCCAACCTTGATTGGAAGATCAATTTCCCCATGCACTACTCTTCTAGAACCATCAAAAGCCTTTACCACAATATTACTGGGCTTCAATACCGTATCTTCAGGACTCAGCTTGTTCAGGACTTCCTTAGGCAACACATTCAGAGAGGAACCATTGTCTATCAGCACATGAGACAGGGTAGTGCCCCTGCATTCAATTGAAATATGCAAGGCCCTGTTATGATCCCTCTTGGCCGGGGTCAAGTCAGCATCAGAAAATCCTAACCCGTTGTCATAGGTCAGGTGCGCAACACAATTCTCAAACTGGTCCACAGAAATTGCACTGGGTACGTGAGCCATCTTTAGAAACTTGATCAATGACTTGGCATGAGCCTCAGAACATAATAACAGGGAGAGCATAGAAATCTTTGAGGGAGTATGCCCCAGCTGATCAACAATATCATAATCACTCTTGCGAATGATTTTCAATACTTCTTCCATCTGCTTAGAGAGGTCATCAGCAGCTGGCACATCAGTAGATACAGGCTCAATAACAGGACCCTTGCCCCGAGCATCAGTGGTGGAAGTAACAGCAGGGGTAACTGCACTCTTAGAAGCAACTGGAGGAGAGAAGACTCTTCCACTACGAGTGATCTTGCTAAATCCAGCAATATTATCAATGTCAACAGGCATATCAGGTAAAGGCTCCTGCTTGACACCATGGATGTAAACATCAGACCCATAGTGCCAAGGCACAGCTTTGTCAGATGTATAAGGAATAGGACCAGGAGTGGTAATGATTAGAGGAGCTACTCTGGCTTCAGCAACAACTTTCACAGGACCTTCAGCAGTAATCTTGATTGGGCCCTGATGAGTGATTTTAATGGGACCCTTTGAAGTGATTCTTAGTGGTACTTTGTCAACCATGTCAACCTCTTCAATCTCCTTACCCTGAGTCAGATGATCCACCATACTTTCTACAGATGCTGGTCTTCTTTCAAACACTATAGTATATTTATCCATGAGACGTTGAATCCCATCTCTCAAAATGAAGCAACTATCCGGCTTATAGGTACAATATAGACAATCTTCATGACAACCTGGAAAGATCCCAGCTTGTACTAACCTCTTTTTGATAACAGACAATGGTGTGCTCAACTCCATAACTGAATAGACATGCAGATCTTCATCAATATCTTCATCAATGGCGTTGACAGTCTTCTCGTGATTTGGCATTGGAGCTGTAATCACATTTGGAGTACCTGGTGGATCAAACTCAATTTCTCCAGCATCAATCATATCCTGAATTTTGTTCTTCAAGACCCAGCAGTTATTAGTATCATGTCCTGGACAGTTTGAATGATATGCACATCGTGCATTGGGATTGTACTTGGGAGAGGTAACATTGGGATTCTGAGGAGCCTCCCTCAGGGTAATAAGTTCAGCCTTCAACAAGTGTTGCAATGCCTGAGCCATTGACATGTTGATCTTCGTGAACTGTCTTCTAGCCCTCTGTTGGTTGCCTTGAGGCTGCTCTGTTGTTGCAGGAGTTGGATTTGAAATATGAACTGCACTAACAGACTGATGCCTTCTGTTACGATCAGGCTGACCATACACAGCATTAGATTCTTTCTTCCCAGTGGGAGGCTTCTTTGCAGCACCTGATGAAGAAGTGCCCACTTGGATCTTACCACTCTTGATACCATTCTCTACTCGCTCTCCTGTCATGATCAACTCAGTGAAGCCAGATGATGAGCTTCCAATGAGATGACTGTAAAACGGACCATTCAGCGTACACATGAACATATCAACCAACTCCCTATCAGTCAAAGGGGGTTGAACTCTTCCAGCTAAGTCTCTCCACTTTTGAGCATACTCCTTAAAGCTTTCTTTGGCACCCATAGACATGCTTTGAAGCTGCATGCGAGTGGTGGCTAAGTCAGCATTGTATTGATACTGCTTGTAGAAAGCTTCAGCAAGGTCATTCCAATCTCTGATGTTGACACTCTCCAACTGATAATACCACTCTAGCTGAGCTCCAGATAAACTCTCTTGAAAGAAATGGACCCACAACTTTTTATCAGCAGTGTGGGGTTGAATTCTTCTGACATAAGACCTCAGATGCAATTTGGGACAAGAGACCCCATCATAGACAACAAATGTAGGAACTTTGAACCCAATGGGTATGATCACCCCAGATATCAAGCTCAAATCCTCAAAATCCAACCCAGATGATTTCTGTAATTCCATAGCATCCATTCTATCCACCAGCATCTTGAATTTGTCTTCGTTAGGCTCATGGTAGTAGTTAGCCTCAGAATCAGAGTCCCCCATAGTGTTGTGGAGACTGCCTCTCTCCTGCTCAGATTCTTCGGATTCATAGTCTTCAACATGTTCCTTGGTCTTGACAGGACCTTTGAACCTTCTTCCCATGTTGAGCAACCCAGCAGACCTTCTAGCCTTCTTAGTCTTCTTGGCCAGTAGTGCCTTCAATTCATCCTGCCCCTTGGATAGGTTCAGGATCAGCTCTTGGAACTGTGCATTCTGTGCCTGGAGATCCTTAACTGATTGTTCAAGAGCCATTGCTGAAATAAACAGCGAGAAGATGAGAAACCTGTGCACAATTATAAACCTGTGATGCAATGATATGGGAATGCATATGCAATGTTTTCAAGGACCGCAGGATTTAAATTTGCTTAAACAAACAAGAAAGTAACTTTTTATTAGTAATAACTTGTTTTGCCTTTTAGGCTTACAAAAAATGAAAACGAAATAAGTACAAAAGATGGGGTTTTAAGTCTCCCATGGACGTTTCCTCTTTGTGTTGAGGTATGAGTTGAGGTTTCGTTCCTCATGAAGTAGCTTTGTTAGCTCTAGGATCCTTGCTTGGCTTGCTTTGTAATGAGCCTCGAAAGTATCCCTTTGCTCTTTCAGTTGGATCCATGATCTCTGCAAGTCTTCCATATCAGTAAGCATGTCTGGGTGAAGGATGGTATAAGCTGTGTCTCCTTCAGCAACAGGTTCCATGGTAACTGGTAGGACGGCAGGATATGGCATCATGAGTGTCTGAGCACGAGATCGTACCCATCTGAGATAAGCCTCCATAGGAATAGTGTACTTAGGCTCCAGTGTCTTGCTGTCAATCCTGTTTACCTTTCCCCAAGCTCGGATGAATCTCTGACGGTAACCCTGAAGATCGTTGTCGTAATCAAACACAATGCCCTGAATCAACATGTCATGTGGACCATCGCTCCGGGCGTAACCAAACTGTCGTAAAGCTAGAGATGGGTTGTAGGTGATGCCTCCTCTTATGCCTAGAAGTGGCACATTAGGAAACTCCCCACAACGGTCAATGATGGTGACATTCTCCATAGATCTGGAGCACCAATGGATGTCTGAGTGAGAAAGTGACATGATCCTCTTGGACCATCTGAACCCTTGCTCATTCTTCATTACTGAGCGAGGAAGGTGAGAAATAAACCACCTAGAAAGTAAAGGTATGCAGCACATCAAAGTTCCTCTGGCCCTTGTAGTACGGGTGTGAAGAGCATGTAGGATGTCTCCAAGTAAGGTAGGCACTGGATTGTGACTCAGGAATATGTTGATGGCATGAACGTCTATGAACTGATCAGGATTGGGGAACAACACTAAGCCATAAATCAATAAGGCTAAGATCTCCTCAACAGCATCGTAGCTCATAGCCTTCAAGAACATTTGAGCTTTATCCACTAATACCTTGGCAAGAATACCTTTAACTCCACTTCTCGTCTCTAGAACAATGTCAGACTTCTTCAGATGTAGAGCTGCAGCAATAACTTCTGGTTTAAGCTCCTTCTCTAAGCCTGTGAATGGCTTCTGATCAAGAACAGGTATACCCAGAAGCTTGGAGAACTCCTCCATGGTTGGAACCAGCTGATAATCAGGAAATGTAAAGCAATGGTGCTTAGGGTCAAAGAACTGAAACAGCACACTCATCATGTCTTCACTGAACCCTGAAGTAACTAGATCCAATAAGTGACCATGTCTCTTGTTGAACTGGGAATGATCAGGCACTAGGGAAACCAACTCCTTGAGCTTAGCAGGTATCCCTACAAAGTTGATCCTGATGGTGTTTCTACGAGCAGAAGCCATGACCTGCAACAAAGAACAAAGATAAATCCTTTGGTCCTTGAAATGGTTAGGGAAAATGATATGCTTATGATGCATGAGGATGTCATGATGTCATGCTCAATCACAAACATGTGGCACACACAAACAAGTCACACCATAGCCCTAGGTTTAAAGGCTTGCATGAGGTTCAAAGGCAAGTACCCTCCCCTGAAGTTAGATGGTTCATCCTGTCCTACAAAAGTAACCAGGTTCTAAGGGATCTCAATATCATTGATCCTTCACAAGGGTGGTTGTTCAGAAGGCAACTTACTTGCCAACCAAAACCCTCCAAGTTTAAGATCTCAATGAGCGTAGTATCGAGTGTCAACCAACTTCAGTCTGCACCAAAGCCGGTTACCTCACTACTTTCTAAAGGCCAAGATGAGTTAACTAGGGTTCTAAAAGTCAGTTAGTGCATTGACAACATATGGCAGCCTCAATATTATCCTCAACTTGACTTAAGGAATATAAGCACCAACCAAGAAGTCGCACTAACTATGGCCACCAGATCAACCGTATCGATATACGTCGTACAGTTTCCTTGGTCTATTGCCATTTACCTAAGGTACACTAGATCCGGGTTAGGACCTTTCACACATAAGAGCACCCCAACAATATAATAATAAAGCAAACAAGGCAAACAATTTAAAGTGATCTTAATTCCTAAGGGTACCCCTCTTAAATAAATCCCCAGCAGAGTCGCCAGTTCTGTAACACGGTGGGAGAACTGACTTTAAACAATGTTGCGGATAGCAAGAGTCGCCACCGACTTTTATTTTATCCATAAGGAAAGGTTATAAAAGAACAGGAAAGACCTTAGAGAATATTTTGGGTCCGGGGGGTAGGTTATGAAAAGGGAAGGTGTTAGCACCCTTTTCATCCATGGTTATCCATGGGCTCTTAGGTACTTAAGCTCACTTTTGAATTGTTTTGAAATTGTAGTGTGTGAATAGAAAATTTTCAGAATAGTTAATAAATAATCCATGTAAGGATGTGTTAAGAACTTGTTTGAAAACTTGTTGAAAATTTGTTTAAGTGCGAAACAGTTTTGAAGTGAGCAAGCACCTAGGAGTAACCTACCCTAATGTTTAAAGGTCCTTCTTATTCTTCATTCTTTCCTTTAGTAAGACTATCCCTACTATAATGGAGTAGGTAGTCCTTACTTTGGATGTTAAGGGGTATGTGAGGGACAATTTGACTTTGAAGGCCATTGTGGGATGTAATAAGCACATATAAGGGACCATCATCATTTTTCGAAAGGGACTTGATTCGTAAAGGCAACCATAAGGGACTTTGATGATTTTTTTATTTGAGGGACTTGCTTTATACACCCCACTTAACCATTATTCGTAGGCAACTTGAGGGATATCCTTAGGAAGTGAGACGGCGATTAAAATCGACTTACGTGTGTGACGTGTTTATTTTAATTATCTTTATTTAAAAGTGATCGAAATTTATTTTAATATTACATACATGTTGTTACACTCCCTAATTACTAACCATAATAATAATTAAATAATTAAACAACTTTACATCCAAGAAACAATTACAAAATAATAAGCAAAATAATTAAATAGCAAAGATAAATAAAATATAAATAAGCAATAATAAATAATAAAGGGGGTTAATTCTAAGTTTACTCGGCAAGACATCGCATCTTGTGCCTACGTATCCTTACGGGAGTGGAATCAGAGTAATCGTAGTTCCCCTCAATAGGGAGGTTAGAAACTTCTTGACTGTGGTCAAGGTCTCAAGGGGAATAAACGCATCTTAAGGACACGCTTACGTGGAGTGTAGAAACTCCAAATCTCTACGTTGAAATGTTAAGTTGTAATTAGGGTTAAATTAGGGATTCCACGGCGGGAAACCCTAAAATGAGCGCGGCGGCTCTTTGACCTAATGCTAAGGGTAAAATTGTAATTTTGCCTGCGGCGAGGCATTTGTGAAAATTAGGGTTTGTAGTTTGTAGTTTTGAGGATTTGAAATTGAATGTGTGAAGTTTTACGGACTATTGGCGCGGCGGCCAAACAGTTAGACCTAACCTTCGGATGTGTGCAATGTGACAGAAATAATAGTAAACGCGTGAGATAATTGAATCATGCAAACAGAGAGATAATGTCATAATTTAAACCATGCAAGCAGAAATTTAAAGGCAGAATTTAAAGAGCGATTGTTAAGTTCGCGAGGTTACATGAGAGGAGCAGATACAATATGATAATGAAATTTGAATTGAACAATAATAAAATAAAATAAATAACGGTTCTAGTTATTATTTAAAAAAAAAGATTTTAGTTATTATTTTAAATTTATCTAAAAAAAAGTTTTTCTTAAAAATAATAGGTTTTCATATTAATTTGAAAAAGATGTTAATGTTATTTATTTTAAAAAACAGATTTTTATATTATAACAAATTTTAATAAATTAATGATAACAATAATAATAATAATGGTAATAATAATGATAATAATGATAATAATAATAAATAATGATAATAATAATAATAATAATAATAATAATAATAATAATAATAATAATAATAATAATAATAATAATAATAATAATAAAGCAATAATGAATTTTAAATGTGCCAAATAACCCAACAATGTTGCTAACGCAGAAATGCGCTCATCGCAACCAGATCTAAATCGGACGAAACAAAATTTATCGCAAAGAAAAAGAAATTAAGCAAAAAATAGTATTATTGCTCACACAAAAATGCGATCATCGCAACCAGATCGAACTAACACAAATGTCACGCGTCATGCACACAAATGTGCAAACATCGTATCGACATAATTCGATCAAAAATCTTATATATATAAACTCTAACAATTTAAAAATTATATATATATATATAAACGTAACAGTAATAGATAAAGAAAAAGAAATAACGGTAATAGATGAAGAAAAAGAAATAACGGTAAAAGATGAAGAAAAAGAAACAACAGTAATAGATGAAGGAAAAGAAATAACGGTAAACGATGAAGAAAAAGAAACAATAGTAATGGATGAAGAAGAAAACTAAATAACGGCAAACGGCACTCACTCCTCTTAGGTTTTTTTTCAATCTCTCCTTTTCCAACAAGGCAACACATGTATATATAGGGAACAAATTAGGGTTAACACCAAATTGTCAATAATGTCCCTAAAGCCCATTTTAAAGCCCAAACTAAATAATTAGTTAAGAAAAAATAAAATTTAAATAATTTAAAATAATTAAAATAAACTTAAAATAAAAACTAATAATCCTATTGATTCCTAAAATAAAATATATTATAAAAAGAACAAAATTTTTTTCAATATTTTTTATTTTATGATTTTTTGGATATTTTTATGAATAATTTAGAAAAAAGTGAAAAAAATAATATTTTAAAAAATGATTTAATTAAAATACGAAAATAATAATTAAATAATAATAAAAAAACTATTTTTGTTATTTTTTTAATGAAAGATAGAAAAATTTAGAGTAAAAATAATAAAAAACAAAAAAAATGACAAAGGTGAGATTCGAACTCTCAACCTCTCACACTCATAACTCCTTACACATGTCCTCCTGCCAATTGTGCCATTTTTACTTTTTAGAAAAAAAATGCATGTCATATGATATTTACAGTTATTATGATAATATTTCTCACCCAACCTCTCTTTGATGTTGGCAAAAAAAAAATCATGAAGTTTGACTTTGGTTTGACCACAGTTGACCTCAGTTTGACCTTTTAACTGCATTGACTGCTTTTGACTTATCTGATCATCTGACTGAGCAAACTTTTGAGAAAAGTCTTGAAACTTGACATGGGGGTTCTTATACACATATAAGATGTTATGAAGCTCACTTGAAGTCTTGGAAGTCCATTTAGCCTGATTAAAGTCAAAACCCTAGTTTTGGATGCACTGCTTAGGAGGTGCATTGTCTGAGGGAATTGTCAACTCTTCTGACCAATTATGAATTTTGTGAACCTTGTGAACCTTCTTGGAACACAAAGTCTTGTATTGTGAGGGAAAATTTTGGGGTGCAACAATCGCATGCTCTTTTCTTCCTGCCTCGTCGTGTTAACCGAGAACACAACCCATGCTTCCCTCAAGAACTGTCAAATACATAATCAAGGGTCTACCTGCCACTGGGGGTATCAAAATAGGAGGCTCCTGCAAATACTGCTTTATTTTATCGAACGCCTTTTGACAATTTTCGTTCCATGTTACAGCATGATCTTTCTTCAACAGCTTGAATAAGGGTTCACACGTGGCCGTTAGGTGAGATATGAACCGGGCGATGTAGTTCAACCTCCCTAAGAACCCGCGCACCTCTTTCTCTGTTTTAGGCGTCGGCATTTCTTGTATCGCTTTTATTTTAGCAGGATCGACCTCTATTCCTCTTTCGCTTACGATAAACCCCAGCAGTTTACCCGATCTCACCCCGAAGGTGCATTTGTTAGGGTTCAGTCTCAGCCTGAACTTCCTAAACCTCTTAAATAACTTCAGCAGATTCACCAGATGCTCTTCCTCCGTCTGGGATTTGGCAATCATATCGTCAACATAAACTTTGATCTCTTTATGCATCATATCATGGAAAAGAGTCGTCATCGCACGCTGATATGTTGCCCCCGCATTTTTCAAACCAAAGGGAATCACTTTGTAGCAAAATGTTCCCCAAGGCGTTATGAAAGTGGTCTTCTCCATATCCTCTGGCGCCATTTTAATCTGATTATAGCCTGAAAAGCCATCCATGAAGGAGAATACGGAGTATTGAGCAGTATTATCAACTAGCACGTCGATATGAGGAAGTGGAAAATCGCCTTTTGGGCTTGCTTTATTCAAATCTCTATAATCCACGCACATTCGAACCTTGCCATCTTTCTTTGGCACAGGTACGATGTTAGCAACCCATGAGGGATATTTTGTCACAGCCAGGAAACCAGCGTCCCACTGTTTTTGAACTTCCTCTTTGATCTTCACTGCCATATCTGGTCGAGTTCTGCGAAGCTTTTGTTTGACTGGCGGGCATTCTTCTTTCAGTGGCAGACGGTGCACAACCATATCTGTATCGAGCCCTGGCATATCTTTATACGACCAAGCGAATACATCACTATACTCTCGGAGCATTTCAACCAGTCTTCGCTTGATATCGCTCTGCAGTGCGGCTCCGATACGAATATTCTTCTCAACCCCTTCCGACCCCAAGTTGATAATTTCGATGACCTCGTCGTGAGGCAGAATGGCTCTTTCCTCTTGCTTCACCAACCAAGACAGCTCTTCAGGAACGTCACTATCTTCGACAACCTCTTCTTCGGCCTGAAATACCGGATGCTCAAAGTCGGGACGAGTCATAGGTGGTTCAAGGATGTCATCTGAAAATGTTATCCTGCAAAAGGAATGGTTAAGTGCTTCAAAATGCGTATAAAGCGAATAACCACATTGTCATTTTATTGAAAAATACAAAACAAGAAAGACAGAGATTACAGTATTTGCACATGAAAAAACGCCATTTATTTAATGATTAACACGCAATGTTCATAACAACACAACCCTAAGCAAATCACGATGCCCTGGGCAAGACATCAGATTATTCAACAATTAATAAAGCAAAGCATTACTGTTTAAGAGTCACAGGAACAAGCTCCTGAATAGACCAGTTGCACAGTCCTTATCCTGGCGTGCTTGGCTGAATCCAGGCATCCATATCACAGTCGCTGTCTCCTTCGCCAGACTCCGAAGCAGCATTGATGGCTTCATGACATACTCCACTGGCAGAGATGGTTATTGCCCTCTGAAACGGGGTGGCCCCACAGCGGGTGTTGACGATGACGGTTGGTATCCCAGCCCGAATCGGTCCATCTTCACAGGAATATCCAACACTTTGCCCCAACCCTTTGCTTCTCCTGCCTCCACCAGAGCTTGGGCTTCTTTATATGACGAAACGGCTATCTCCGACACTTTGCTCGGCCCGGGACCTTTGTCCTTGATTCACAAACCTTCAAATGCCTGGCAGGGTGTTTCGTGGATCTCTCCATCGACCTCCACATATTTAAATGACGACAGATGACTGACCAGGATGTCTTCTTCTCCGCATACGGTGACTACGCTATCTCCGACCATATATTTCAACTTCTGATGCAGGGTAGACGTGACTGCCCCAGCCCCATGAATCCAGGGTCTTCCGAGCAGGCACCTATATGCGGGCTGTATATCCATGATATAAAACTCAGTTGCAAACACCTCTGGCCCTACCTGTAGAGGCAATGTTATCGATCCAAAGACTGTTCTTCGCGTGCCGTCAAACGCTCTGACTACCAAGTCACTGGGCGTGCACAGGATTCCTCTGACATCCAGCTTCATCATCGCCTTCTTGGGCATCACATTCAAAGACGATCCGGTGTCGACCAATACATGCGACATTACTGATCCTCTACACTCGACAGATATGTGCAGCGCCATATTATGATCTCTCCCCTTAGGGGTCAAATCGAAGTCGGTAAAGCCCAAGCTGTGGCCTGCATTCACATGTGCCAACACTCCTTCCAGCTGATTCACGGAGACGTCTTGGGGTACAAAAGAAGTATCCAGGACTTTCAACAAAGCATTTCTGTGAGCTTCAGAACATAGTAGCAACGACAGGATAGATATCTTAGAGGGCGTCTGTTGCAGATGCTCCACAATCTTATAATCACTTTTTCGAACCAAGCGCATGAACTCTTCTACGTCTTTCGATGCTGATGCTTTGTCGCTTGCTTGCACTGGGACATTCTCGACCATCTTCCCTTTTCCTTTCGCTAATCTTTCGGCCTCCACCTCAGGTGACATAAAGATCCTACCACTCCTTGTCATACCTCCTGAACCAACAACGTTATCTACAGTCTCGGCTGGCTGCTTATTAACATCAATCTTTATCCCGTCACAATACACTTCCAACCCATATGACCAGGGGACTGCCTTTGTGTTCTCGTACGGGATCTGTCCGACCTTAGTTATGGTGATCGGTGGTCGCTGAGCCGGTGCTGCAATAGTGATTGTCTTCCGAGGAATCATTACAGTGGCCACATCACTCTGATCATCTGCTACCGCCCCTGTAGGCTCTTCGATTGCTGCTCGGTCGAACTGCAATATGCCTCCATCAATTAAAGCCTGAATGCCTTTCTTCAAATCATCACACCCCCCAGCTAGGGTCCAGCATTCTAAGCAATACTCGTCACATCCTGGATAAACACCCCCTTGCAACAATCTACTTTTTATCTCGTTCAGCGGCGTCTTTAAATCGTCGACATTCATAATCAGATTCAACCTTTCCTCAGTCAGAATAGCGTTCGCCCCATGATTAGGCATGGGTTTTTGCACTATATTCGGACCTGCCGTTCCGAAATTGATAGCCTTATTGTCCAAAAGATCCTGCACAACGTGCTTAAAAGCATGGCAACCCTCTATATCGTGGCCCGGAGCCCCAGAATGAAACTCACAGTGCCTGCTTGCATCATAACCATACGGAGGAGTTCCCGTTATCGGTGCCAGAGTTCTCTTCTCTACCAAATTTAGACCCAACAGCGTCTGCAACAAATCTGCATATGTTGAGGGAGGCTTCTCAAACACTCTTCTTGGTTTACCACCCTGGAATCTTCGCTGAGCCTGTTGTGCCCCCTGCTGTGGCTGCTGCTGCTGCTGAAACGGTTGTTGTGGTTGAAGTGGTTGTTGCTGATACGGGATAGTAACACTCGCCACCTGCTGCGGCTGATGATATTGGTTCCGACCTCTGCCTCTGCCTCGGCCTCGGCCTCCAAACACTGCGCTTGCCTCGCCCTGACGGCGCCCACCAAAAGCCTTCCTATTACTGCCAGATGCAGTTGATTCCTCGACTTGGAATTTTCCCTGCTTGATGTTACGTTCAATCTTTTCTCCCATCAGAATCAAATCTGAGAAACTGGCCAGAGATGTATGAAACAACTTGTCATGGAACATGCCTGTGAATGTGCCGACGAACATGTCATTCATTTCTTTGTCTTCTAAAGGAGGACGGACCCTAGCAGCCATGTCGCGCCATCTTTGCGCGTACTCTTTAAAGCTCTCATCCTTTTTCTGAGACAGCCCTGCCAATTGGACCCGGTTGGGTGCCAAGTCGCTGTTATACTTGTAGTGAGCTACAAATGCCTCTGCCAGTTGCTTCCATGTCTTGATATTGGTTGGCTCCAACCCCATGTACCACTCTAGGGAAGGGCCTGACAAACTATCTTGAAAGAAATGCATTAGCATTCTCTCATCAGTTGAATATGCAGACATCTTTTTGTAATAAGCCCGCACGTGCACTTTCGGACAGGTGTCCCCTTTATACTTATCAAACGTAGGAGCTTTGAATTTGATTGGCACCCTCAAGCCAGGTACCAGACCCATTGCTGACATGTCTAAGCCCACAGCACTTTGGTTCAGGACTCCCCTCATCTGCTCTTCTAGCATTCTGATCTTCTGGGAGTTGTCCATCGGCCCTTCGAAACTTCCGCTGGAGAAAGCGTCCTCCTGCTGATCTTCTTGCCACATACCATCCCCAGCTCCATACCCATCATATCCATTATTGCGGCCAGCTCTAATCTGATTCATCACCGGACCTCGGCCTTTGTTGCCGTACCCTTGAACACCTCCAGCAGGCCCAAAAGCCATTAACCCAGCGCCGTTTCCATTTCCGAAACCTCCGTAACCCTGATTGGCCACACCATAACCATCTTGCCCAAAGCCTTGAGCATTGAAACCATATTTCCCCGCGTTATCGAATCCCTGATCGTTGAACCCGAATCCAGCATTGCCGAAGCCGTTGCCTCCCATATTATCACCCAAGTTGATATCACCAAGCCCAACGTTATGGACAGCAGTCTCGTTCCCCACTTCGACGTTACCGTTCCCAGCAGCGGTAGCGTTGTTGACATTAGCAGCAGGTATATTGACTACAGGTGGAGCCACTGGCGTGGGAGTGCCATCCCCATGAACAGTGTCGACTCGCACAGACTGATGATCTTCATTACCGTGGCCAGCATTTCGGGCCAACAGAGGTTGTACCATGGCTTGCAAATTCTCTTGACCTTTTGCAATAGCTTCCATGGTCTGCATAAAGAGAGCTAGCTTCTCGCGCACATCTTGCATCTCGTTCTGCATTTGATCCATGATTCTTCGACAATTGGTGCGAGTGGAGTATCTGTGCGGGCGTTGATCTGCAATCCTGAAAATACCTGGTACAGAGCAGGAAATAAGACACCATCCAAAGATTACCTGTAATGCAATATGAATGCAATGCAATGTGTGTGTCTATGCATTAGGGAAATTCATTGCCCGATTCTAGTGTGAAGGTGCCAGTGCTAGCAATGCAAAGATCGGAGTTGAATCATAGAAAGCCTCATATATTGTTGAGAAACCAATAAGCCAAGAATACAATGTCACTGAGAGTACAAAGAGAAGGCATGACCTCAACCAACAATCCTGGTGATGGTCATCACTATGCAAATAAAGCATACAAGTTACTACATGAAATGATCAAACACTCCCATAAGTCTGGTATTCTTCTAGCAACTTCTTGGTCTCCGGATGACTTGGTCGAGCAAGCAGCCCTTCAACAAGTTGGTTTCTTTTCTTAAGAACACGCCGCACGTCTTCAGCAGTTTCTTCCCATGCCCCCTCTCCGAAGAGATCCTCTAGTTTACGCTTCTGAGACACGGCTTCATCTCTGCCTTTGATGGCCTTGTTTAGTGCATTCTGGAGACTATAGCGGGTCATCACTTCTTCTTCACACTTCTTGATGCTGGACTTCAACTGCTCTTCGAGGTCGGAAATTTGCTGCTTCAACTTATCTTCCCTCTTCTTATTGTTGGTGAGCGTAGCATTCCAAGTCTTATTGCAAGAAGAGATCTCTCGGTGTGCTGCGTCGAGCGCCTTCTTTTTGGATTCCAGCATGTCATGGGAGCTTCTGAACTCTTGCCCCAGACGTTCGCGCTTCTTCCTCTCCTCAGTCAACTCAGCCCCTAATCTGTTCATTAGCTCAATCTGCTGTTGGAAAGCATGGACGACCTTGTTTTTCTCACTGCGTATCTGGGCTAGCTCCTGCTCTAACCCTTCGTTGATCTTCATCAAGGCTTCTTTTTCTTTCACAACTTGCTCGTAGGCCTCCCTAGAAACAGTAGTTGGCTCTGCTACCGGAATAGGAACAAGAACTGGTGCATCTAGAAATGGCATCCGAAACTGACTTGCTCTCTCCTGTATCCAAACCCTGTAAGGTGCATAGGCCTGACAGTCACTCTTCCCTAACAACGGCTTCCCTCTTCGGTTAATACGCGTCCAGGCATGCTGCAACTTGGCTAGTAACTCCCCCTTCAAATCACCGGTAAAGTACAGAGATTCCTGTACTTCTTCCTCCTTGGGCGGGTTCTTCAGCGCATATCCGAATTGACGGACCAACAGTGATGGGTTGTAGTTGATACACCCTTTTCTTCCTATCAACGGCACATTAGGGTACCCAGAACAACTAAATATAAGCTCAGCCCCTAGCAAGTCTCGATCAAACCACTCAACGTCCTCGGAAGATAGCCTCATCAGGCGCTCTGACCAGCTAGCGGTGGTTGCACTTTCCACAAAAGACCCCTTCATGGGAAGATGACTTTTGAACCACATATTCAATAGAGGAGCACAACAGTAAACAACCTTCCCCCTTCTGTTTTCGTTCTTGTAGTGCAAGGAGTGGTAGAAGTCTCCGATCAATGTTGGCACTGGATTGCCGGCAGCAAATAGATGGAAAGCGTCCAAGTCTACGAAATTGGGCAAGTTAGGAAACAACACAGTCCCATAAATGCATAGAGCCAAAAGAGCATTGAAAACCACCCAACATCCGCTCTTGGCATACTCCTGAGCTTTGCCAACCAGGAAATCAAGAGAGAACCCTGAAACCTCAAGCCAAGAAGTCACTAACAGTTCTGCAGCGTCCATATGCAAAGCTTTGGCTAAGTCCTCCAACTTGGGCTCAGCAGCAGAGTGAATAAAGGGAACCTTGTTCTGCACGGGTAGCTCAGTAAACTCCACATACTCCTCAATGGTGGGCCCTAGAATGAAGTCAGCAAACGTAAAACATCTCAATGCGGGGTCATAGAACTGCATCAAGGTGTACAGCTCGTTCATCTCATCAGCGGTGGGCTTGCAGACTAATCTCAGTAATCTCCCGTGACTCATTCTGAAGCTTCTCCTAACCTCCTCATCAGCAAGAGATATCAGACCAAGCAAAGAAGTAATATCAGGTGAAGGCAGCTTATACGCAACTGTTTTCCTCAAACCAGCCATAATCAATACTCAGAAGTCTGGGCACTAGAATCGGAGGATATGCAAATGCACCTGCAGCACAGACACACGTTAATGGGATGCAATGATAATGAGTATGCAAACAATGCAATGCAAATAACATGCAACAGGGACCAAATGCCGTAGCTGAATAGCCTGGATCATGTCAAGAAGTCTCCGATAGACTCTTTAGAAGTCCTCAAACCCTGGTCTCAGATAGACCTAAAACAAAGCTCCAACAATGGTCTCTGACAGACCTCAAACCATAACTCCAACTGGTCTCTGGTAGACCTCAAATCACATCTCCAACTGGTCTCTGACAGACCCCAGAACTATCCAACTGGTCTCTGACAGACCTCATAAAACATCTCCAAATGGTCTCTGACAGACCTCATAACTCTCCATAAATACCCAGGACCTCTGATCAATGAAATAACCGGTATCTGAAGGTCTAGTTACCTGCATAACCCCAAACCCTCTCACAGGTGGATGTCCTAGTAACTAACAAAGGTATGGCATCCTATGCGGTCGTCGGCGTCACAGACTTTCAGGGTTGATGATACGATTCCCAGAAGGAGTGGCATCATCAAATCCTGAAGAGGCCTCACTTAGCCAACTTCCAAATGATCGGTCCCCGGAGTCGACAATTCAGCTGACCAACAACCCCTTCGACCCAAAGGGTAGAAAAAGAAGCCAACCAGAAGAACCTCGTCCGAGTGTAGATTTCATGAGACACTAATGCAAGCAAAGCCGGCACGAGCCCACTACTTTCTACTCTAATTCTAGGTGCACTCAAGCCCAGGTCCGGCTTATCTCTCAATCATAGAACACCCGTCACACCCCAATACAGCAATAATAATCAATATATACTGCTGAAAATAAAGGTCAGAAATATAAATCCATACAAAATCCTCGACGGGAAAACAAGCGTTAGGATTGACTCTCTTAAGGGACGTTGAATCCCAAATGCATAAGAACTATCGCAGTCCTTAGCAGCCAGGGGACGTTGGATCCCCAGCAGAGTCGCCAGCTGTCGCTACTGCAAAAATCGGCGCCGGCTGAACAGAAGAGTCGCCACCGTGCGTTATTTATCCCACGGGAGGGAAAGGAAACGCTTAGAGTAAACCTCGCATAACAGAGGAAATGCAAGGGGAAGGTATTAGCACCCCTCACGTCCGTCGTACTCGACGGGATCCACACTTGTTTTCGGGTATGGATTGTCATTCTATCTACACTAAGGGTCAAGGGTTAAAAAGAAAATAAAATGAAAATAAAATGACTCAGCAAAGTACCGCACTTTATGCCTACGTATTCCCGTCTGGAACGAGAAATCAGAGTCAACGTAGTTCGCCTACCTACGGGAAAGGAGGGGAAGGTTGCTCGCTAGGATATCGCATCCTATGCCTACGTACTTTCATACAACATGAAAGATCAGAGCAAACGTAGTTCGGGCCACGTACGACGCAAGTCTGTCTTGATTGATTTTATTCCTTCTGAAAAAGGGTTTTCTGATTAACAGTCCCAGCGGACAAAAATGATGTTTTGATGAGTTCACATTCTTTTACGGAAGAAGTGTCTTTTATTGTGTTTGAAATATTTATTGTGTTTTTCTGTTTGTTGTGAGAAAGAAGAGACAGAACTCTAACCTACGGTTGCGAAGGGAATCAAACTAACCTAATTTTATCATGCCTGGGTTAAGACCTAATGTCTATCATGCTCCTCTCTTGCGCCGAGAGAAACAGAGATCCTAAGGGAATAGACGGAAACAGAAACAATATCAGATATATACAGTAAAACAGTAAAATGCATGGATGCAACAATACAAGCGAGGCAAGGGAGTCCCACTCAACCACGAACCTAGAAAACAATAGGCAAAAGTGAACAAACTTCACTTTCAACCCAACAGGGTAAACAGCAAACAATACAGTCCAGAAAACCAATCAATACATCAAGAATGAATAACAGCAAAAATAAACAGCCACAACAGCTCTGCATCAACACCTATCTTCAAGTCATCTCCAATCAGCTACAAGCTTCAGCGAGCATCAATCCCCATCTCCACAGCTTTTCAGCAAGGCCTTGATCATTAATCTTCCATCTGCAGTGGCTTTTCTTCAAGTCTCCATCTCCAGGATGCACATCAATCAACCAGATGAAGTGAAGGAATGTCAGACAGTCAATTACCTACCAAGGGTGGTTCATTAACTGTTAACATTATACAGATAATTTTCCCTCAAAAGTTCTATCTTTCAAATACGTTCACTGATCCTTCCAAAGGAAGGAGGTGGGTATTTGATAGAGACTTTGAATCATAAGGAAAGGATGGATGCAGACAAAGCATTCCATGTTTGAGAAACAAGCTTTCTAATCTAGAGCTCTGCCTAGCTCCTAAACCCTAATCTCCTCAACAGCTGCTAGCAGGAATCTCCTCTTCAGCTCTGGAAGTTGGTCTTCAGTCTCTGGATTTCCAATGGCTCCATCATCCCAAGTCCTCAGCTCTCCCAATCCCCAAGCAATCCCAATACCCACACAAGCAAACAATAATCCCCAGAGGGCACACCACACCAATCAATCAAATACAGACAGTATTATACCAATAGCAGTAGGGGAATCCTAGTGATTTCTAAGGGATCTAATAACTACCCATATTCCCTATAGTCCCATAGCTAAAGTATTCAATCTCTAAGTCCTAAAGGAAATGAACTAATTCATCTAAATCATCACTTAAACCCTAATTTTATTCATGTTGTTCACACCTAAAATTAAGTCCTAAAAAATGGGAACTAAATTTTATATACAAGCTAATCTCATCTACTAATCAACCTAAAAAGAATGGGTGAAAAATATTAAAGCATCTATTAGAACAAAAATTATCAAATTCATGCACTAAACAAAACATTATTTACACCTAATTAAAAGAAAAATATGCCAAAAATAAGAAAATGAAATGAATTATTAATTTTTTTGTATGAGAATTTTCTTGACAAAATTAAGAAAATGATGCAAAAAGAACCAATGGAAAATATGCATTTTATGATTTATTATGATTTTTTAAAGAATTAATATTTTTTGAAGGAAAATAAAATGGATTAAATGGAATGGGGTGCAGAAAGCATGAAAACTCAGTTAAAAGAACACAATGGGCCCAGACTGGGGGGCGCGCATAGCAAGCGCGTCTGGGCCCAGTTCAAACAGAAAATATAATAAAAATTAAAAAAACTCTGAACGGTGCGAATAGCAAGCATTTCAGTTCATTATAGATTGGGCCTCGGTGGGGAGGGTGTGAAAAGCAAGCCAAAGTTGAGCCTAGTCAGAAAAATAAATGAAACGGGGCGTTTTGATGTTTGAACTTTCCCTCCGTTTTGTCCATTCGATCGTGGCCGTTGGTTTCAATTCTCAGTCAATAGTCAAAAGGCCATCGTGTGGCTCACGAGTCATCTTCAACCTCCAGCTAACCCTAACCTCTGAAAACCCTAGCCATGCATGAACTTTACACTCCTCTGTTCTCCCTCATATCTCCATGGATTCCTTCGATACCAAGAGCAAAGTTGCTCTATTCTTTCTCCTCTACACAACCATAACCATAATTCCTCCTAAAACTCAAGCAACAATGGAACCCGATGCACATAACAGTTGGAATCCACCATTTTCACCTGTGATCAAATCTTCCAATCCTTGCCAATCTTTACCCTAGCCTAATCTACATTTCATGCTGAACAAATTAAGCTACAAACCTAAGGTTCTCGTGCCATATTCTTGATGTTACAAGCTCTAACAGTTTATGCACTCCATGGCCAATCCTCATGAAACCTCTCCAAACTCACCAAAATCAGTCATCTAACTATGCTTTACCGTTCTAACCTAATAACTATCTATGATTCTAGCTAATTCAGCCAATTCTAAGAGAAACTAACCTGGTACAAAATGGTGAAAACAGCTATGGAAACCCTTGGATCTGATGCTTGCAGTGATTGGAAATTGATCAGTGACCTGGATTATGAGTTCTGTATGCAATGGATCTTGTGCAAACTCCTTGAATCTTGTACTTGAACCCTTCTTGCAACTTGGATGATGAAGATGGATAGCACGATTCTTGCTCAATTCAACCAAATCTTTGATGGAATTCTGATCTATGAATGGTCTAGATGATGATCAAATCAAGAAATGTGGGAATTGATGGAGATTTGAGAGAGTTTGAGATGCTTTTGCAAATTGGAGAAAGTGTGTGAAACTTGTGGCTTTGAGTAAATGAGATCACCAACCATGGCATGAACCCTCTCATATCAATATATACATGTCCTTAGAACCTCCTAGAAACTTGGAGAAACTTCCCATGTGTGATTTCCCTTGGATTTGGTTTATGTATCTTCCATTACAAGTAACCATGAATAACTCTTAAAATTTGAACTAACCTCAAAATTCCACTTTAGCCAATGTTCTCAAAATGATTTTTCCATTCAAAATGACCTATAACTTTGCCCCATTTGGCCAAAATATGAAAAATCTCATTTTTAAGTCCATTTGTATTCATTAAATCCAACAATTTTGAAACCTTGTGCTATGAATCTTTCAAATCTCTCATGGTCACTTTTCTAGACTCAAAATGTCATTTGGAACAAGTTTGATGTTGTAAAGTTTTCCATTTGAAGCTTCCTTGTATGAGTTTTGGGCATAGGCTTGAAATGACCTGTAATTTTCAGATGACCAAAATACCCTTTGCTTGTCAAGACCATAAGTAGAGTTCCACAAATCATATGAAGGCATAATATACCATTCTAGAAATATACGACAATTAGGAACAACTCTTATGTTGACCAGAAATTCATTTGAAATCTCCTTGAGGGGTAAAAATAACTTAGAAGTCAAGTCACTTTCACAGACAAAATTTCAGATACCTTAGATGACCTGTAACTTGCAAGGACCATAACTTGAGTTCTACAAATCTCCTTGATGTCTTCCACCACTCAAATTAAAGGTATTGGGATCCTCTACAAGTTTCATGTTGACCAAGGATCCATTTGAAGCTTGCATTTTGACTTATCTTGCTTGGAAATTTGACCTAAACTAGGGGATTTTACATAGAAACCCTAATTTAGAAACTCCTCTTCTCCTTTATTTCTCTTGATTTCTTCTTAGCATAACAACATATCCTTATTCTTCATGTCAAATGATAAACCCCACATCTCTTCAATAGACCTTAATGCCTTTCAATCAATCAATTAACCTAGAGTTGACCTAGAGTTGACCCCAGATGAAACCCTAGTTGACTGTCTTCTTCTCCAAATGACTTTCTAAGTCCTCCAAGATGTCTAGATACTCCCCATGCTCAGCCCACAGCTCACAACTTACTTGTTGATCCTCAGAGACCCTCAGATAGGAGATGGATGCACTTTCTTGATCCATTGACTTGATAGCTTTCAAATTCTTTTCTGATGACTTGAATGAAATTGAATCAGGATAATAACCTCTTGATAGGCCTCTAGAGATGAGAATAATGATTGGTCCCCTGTTGAATGACTTGCCATGCTTATGCTATGCAGATGGTTAGGCTATGTACATGACTCTATATGCAAATGCTAATGATATTGAAACCTAAACCAAGTGAATAAGGTTGAGCAAATTTTAGGGTGCAACAGGTATCTAGATCAATGATTCTCCTTCAGCCAGTCGTGTGGGTTCAGTAGTCAATGTTATGGGAGAGTTTACTGAGAGCAGGTGTTCAGAAGAGTATCAGACTGACTTTGACGAGCAATACTGAAGATGGCTGGTTCAGCAGCAAATCAAGACTTGAAAGCCCAGTTCCCCGAAGCTGGGTATTTTTGTTTTATCCTGTTATTTCCTTATATTTGTAGTTTCTTTCCTGACTATATACAATTCTCATTTGTAAAACTTGTTGTTTTCCATTGATATTGATAATGAAATGGATATGCATGTTTTGATTAAGTCCATTTGTGTTCACTAATTTCTTTTTACATATGTCAAACGCTTGTTTAAGCGGAATCCGGGGAGGATGACGAAGTTTAAAGACGCACAAGCTTTCGATTGTATGCTTTTGAATAAAACCTGCTGATGATTAACAAGCATTGTTTCAAATTCCTAAACACCGGAGCTATAAGGATGATAATCCCTTGTCAACCCCTTTGAGCCTAGTAGTAGGAGTTCTTTTCTAAAAATGAAAAAACCCTCGATCTTAACTTGGGGCAGGGTAGGTGTCAGTTAATTTGATCGAGCGTCCAAATTGCAAAAGGTGTGTTCCCGTTCGAGGACTAATCACACCTTTATAGATCGTACCTAAAAAAAATTAAAAAAACCACAGTGGTTATCCAGTACTGACCAAGGAGCAAAACAATCGCAATCTCTTTCAAACAAGTTAGACAAGCTGGTGTCACACAATTTGTTCCAAAAAGAAAGAAAGAAAAGAACAGAAGAAAAAAAGAACAAAGCCCGCTAAGTCGATAACTTGAAAATAAGTGGCTTTGGCAAAAATTAGGGCGTCCCGCTGGACTTTGAAATCAAAAGAAGCTCAAAAGAGGCAGTCCAGGGAAAATAGGGAAATCGAAAAAAAATGATGAAAAAACAAGTCGTGTGATTCAGGAACCAAAGACGAAAAGCGAGTGACTGTCACTCCGAAAAACTTACGGTTTCCCGAACCATCATTCCTGTCATTCAACCTCTGAGAGGTGAGCGCTAGTGTCGAATTAGATGAATATAGGATTAGAGAACATCACGGAGAATGAGTGGGTTAAAATAAGCTTTGAGCCTTATATTTTTTTTCCTAAAACCGTGAACCTGACCAAGTTACAACCTTCAAAAGTCCTAATTGAAGCAGAATTATTTCGAAAGCATACTTCGGTAAAGATCGCATCGAAACTGACTCCTAAAAGGATTCCCCTTATAACATTGTATTAATCTTGACATGATGATAAGTGATTTGTTCACCCTATGTCACAATTTTTTTCCAGTGAACAGACTTGGATTTCAAAAAATTGTCATATGCATTGCATTAATATATCTTTTGTACAAAGCAATTTGTTTTACTTGCGGGTAAGCACTTGACATCAGGAAAGTTTCCACAGTGGAAAGATTGATCGAGATAAGATGCGGAATTCCTGTTACACTATAGAACCGGGGTAATTTATCAAACGATCATATCATGGGAGCCAGCCATTCCAAGATGCAGTTAATCTAGGGTAGTCAGGTCAAGATTCGATCAATCTCTCGAAGCCAGTTAGGACTATTTCTTCACAGATCAGCCAATCAGGGGCAAAGTCATTTCAAGGCTGGGGCAGGTCACCCCGAGAGCTATCCTTTTCTAGAAGGCAATCTATCTGAAGCACCTCTCCGAGGTTCATGATGCTGAGACAGTTCATTGCAAACCAACAGGGTTTAGAGATTTCAGATTTCCTTTCGAGGAACATCCCCACAGAGATCCCACCGACTGGGGGAAATTTGGAAACGAAGGAATCGTTCCTCTTCGTATCTTCAGAGCTACTCAAACACGTTTCGTCAACCTTCAAGTTCAAGACGAATGTTGGGAAATCATGTTAACCATTCCCCTGACCCTTCAACCATAAACCTTGTATCCAGACAAGTCATCATAGACCTTGTGTCCAGACAAGCCGTTTTCCAACCCTGCGTCCAAACAGGACGTTTCCCAGCGTCAGCCTTACCTGACCCTTCACAGAAAACCTAAAGTCCAATCATATTGGCAACCACCAGAAATCCCAATCCCTATTGGCACCTCTTTTCCAAAATCCAATCCCCATTGGTACTCTGGAAGATTTCACCTTTTTTTCCCCAGCAAAGTCCAATCATACTTGGCATATTCAATTATCCCCCAACGGAGTTGGCTTCAGCATTTATTTTGCTGGAGTGGTTCTTTTGGTTATCCAGCATTCCCCGGCAGCCCGAGCCTGCATCCGCATTCTTGGATATAGTTATCATATTTGCATCATCCTTGCATTTCATCCTCAAACGCGTAGCATTTCCATTTCGTATGGAGCATTACGACATATTCAAGCATATGCATGCGAAGCATAAGCCAGTTTTTGCTATCAACTCTTCAATCAAGACAATGATGTATCAACGTACTGGTTCATTCGACTCATTTGCTTACTTTTGGGTTTCAGATCGTACGTCAATCGTGCTTTGTCCATCAGCCCTCTGATGATGACATCTCCAAGCAGATTTTCTTTGCCCGTCAGCCCTCTGATGATGACATCTCCAACAGTTTTCTTTCCGTCGATCTCTATTGACGAATTCATTCTAATGTTCGCAGAGGTGTTCTTTGGATTTTTTCTTTCCGTCTACCATTAGACGATGTGGATTTTGGATATGGGTTTTTCTTTCCGTCTATCTTTAGACGATGCGGGATTTCGATGGGGATATTAGTTTTATCTCCGTTTATCCTTAGACGATGGGAGATGTGGATATTGATGGTATTTCTTTCCGTCTACCATTAGACGAGGTGATGTTCTGGTTTTCTTTCTGTCAATTCCTATTGACGAGGTGGCTCTTTGAAGATGTTTTTCGTTTCGTCAATTCCTATTGACGATATGGAGTTTGGATTGGGTTTTTCTTTCTGTCGATTCCTATTGACGAAAGGATTCTGAAGTTCTTTGACGTGATCTTTGGATTTGGTATTTTTGGTCGTCGATTCCTATTGACGAAAGAGTTCTAAAGTTCGCTGATGTGATTGCTTCGGATATGATATTTATTTTCGTCTACCATTAGACGAAGTGATATTTGGTGGTTTTCTTTCCGTCTATCCTTAGACGAGGTGAGTTGTGAACTATGATATTTTCTTTCCGGCTACTCTTAGACGATGTGATTCAGGATATGGTTTTATTCCTGTCTATTCTTAGACAATGTGAATGCTGGATATGTTTCTTTCTTTCTAGCCTTAGACGATGTGAGTGTTGATGTTTCTTTCTGTATACCCTTAGACGATGTGAGTGTTGATGTTTCTTTATGTCTACCCTTAGACGATGTGACTTTGGATGTTGTGACCTTCAGATAAGATGTTTATTAATGTTGTGTTTTTCTGTCGGCGATGTCAGATGTTTATCAACTTTGCAGATGTCTGGCGGCGATGTCAAAAAATTTTATCCCCTACAGATACCTGGCGGCGATGTCATATTTTTGTGGTTTTCTGGCGGCGATGTCAGATCTTTATGGTTTTCTAGCGGCAATGTTAGATCTTTATCTACTTTGTGGTTTTCTGGCGGCGGTGTCAGGTTTTATTACCAGAGTTATGGTCACTGGCGGCGAAGTCAGATGCTTTTCCAAAGTAGTGCAGAGGCCTGACGGCGAAGTCAGAGGTTTATCATCCACTACGTGATATCAGATGATCTTTCCGACTTAGTGTCGATGATTTGACATTAGTAATCAGTCAACTTATTGTCGTTAGAATTATCAGATTCAGTTACTTCCGGAATTTTTTATCCCCAATCAGAGTTTGCAGTTCTGTTTTTGCAGTTGGAAAATTTCTGAGTTCTTTTGTATTCAACGGTCTTTTACCTTTGAATGTTTGAAAGCCATTCGCTTTTCAACCCTTCAGGTCCAAGCCGTTTGAATAGGGGCCGCTGTTGTGCCCCAAAATTTGACCAACCGCTTCTCGTAATTTGGCTTATGTTTCGTTTCATTTGCATTTTGCATCTGCATACCGCATACTGTGCATTTTTTTCCAGCCAGATTGATTTTATCGGAATTACAGCCTTCTCTCTCGTGTTTCAAGCGCTTCAAGCCAGTTCAAATTAACAGGCTTATTTTGGAAGTTTGTGCTATTCCCGATGATTCGATCTTCGCTGTTATTTTTGAGATATTTCGGTATCCGTATGTTTACCGTTTATTTCGTTACTTTCTCACATTTTATATTCACCGATTTAGTTTTCTAGATTTTATTTCGTTAATTTTTGGCATAGAAATTAGATTCTAGATAGTTTTTATTTTATCTTCTATTTTCTATTTTAGAATATTATTAGATTTTCTTAATAATTTTTTAAATAGCATTTTCTTTTTTTAAGAGAGCAATTAGAATTAATTGTTTTTTAGAATATTAAGTTTTTTGTTTTAGAATTGTTTCTTTTTTATTAGAATTTATTTTGGTTAGAATTTTAGAATTAATTTTGGATATTGATGGTTATTTTGTTTAGGTTTAATTAGTTAAGTGATTTTCGTTTTAACGTTGCATTAATTAGTTTTGTAAGTCAGCTTTTATTAACCAGTTTTTTTAGCTAATATTAGTTAGTATTAGTTAGCTTTTATTAAGTTGGTTCGCTAATAGTAGTTGATTTCATTAATCTCCAGGTTTAATTAATTAGTCAGTTGTTAATAACTTTTCACTAGGCCACTTGTCAGTGTTAGGGCTATAAATGCACAATACACTCTCTCTCCAAAGGTTGGCACGCGTCCCAATGTTAAACACCAATATCCTTCGCCGGCAAAATCACACTGCAGCCAAAACCCATCTTAACATGCCGGAAACCCCAAACCCTCACCGGAAAACTCATCCATCTTCATCGGAAAACTCATACATTCATACAATTTTCATGATTTTGCCAGCTTCGTATGAACATTCATCCAGTTCTTCCATAACACGTTCAAACCTTCATAATATTTTCCAGATTTCTTCAAACATGCTCATCAATGTTCATCCAACTTTCCAGAGTCTTCATCAAACATTCAAACCCTCATACGAATCCTCATCAATTTTCAAATAATTTTCCAACAAACACATCCATAGATCTTCATCTTCTTCATGAAGATCTTCCAAACCTTCAACGCATGAACAAATCTTCAGATCCAGATTCAAACCGTTAAATCATTCCTCTCTGATCCACCATTTTTCACAAACCGCCATGAACAAATAACCTTCCGTCTTCATCGTTCAACTCCTAATCTACCCAGATCTTCATCTACCTTCTAATAACCTCACCTCCGGAAATCCTCCAAACTTCATAAAACTCCAAATCCTCCTCACAACAACCAAATCCAGATCTGAGTTCAGATCTTTATCCGCCATTAAACCACGAATTCAACAACACAAACTTGACTCACCTTCAGATCTACAACAAAACTCCTTCAACAATCAACATGCAACTCCCGATTCCATCATCTTCGTTCATGAACAGGCCACAACTAGTTTTCATACTCCTTACACACCTTCTCACGGCACTCAACAAGAAATGGAAAGACTTACTTGGATCTTTGTGTTTGGATTTGTTGTTTGTTTATTCCTTTCTTTTGTAGTTTGATCTAAACAGAAGAAGGAGGGCATGAAATCGGAGAAGGAGTAGTTTTCGGATCGGAGAAGATTTGTGCTGAAGAACGGATGAGAGGGAGGAGTACTGATGGGCGGGGGCAGAGTAGGTCGGAGATGACGGTGAGGTTAACGAAGAGGAAGGATAGGGTTTCATTTTTGACAGAAAGGAGGAACAAGCGCCCTTTCCTCGTGAAGCATCGGGTTAATGGGCCTTCCTTTTTCGGGCCCAATGGTGTTTGTTTGGATTATGCACCCCCATTGTCCTGCGTGCACCCCTCTGTTGCTGTTAGTTTTTCTCTTTTGGAGATTAATGTGCTTCAGCCCAATTGCATTGTTTTTCTGACTAAGCTCCAACTGCTTTTCTGCTGGATTATCACCTCCTTCTCCCTATTGTCCCCCTTGTTTGTATTATGGTTTTGTATTATTATGTAAATACTTTTTTTTCTATTTTTTCTTTTAGGAATTAGAGTTTTATATTTCTTTTAGAATATTATATATGCATATATTTTCTTATAGAGTTTATATTCTATTTTTTATGCTTATATTCTTTTAAATTTCTTTTAGATCTTTTTTTTTCCTATTAGAGATTTTATTTTCTTTTTGAAGTTTAATTCTTATTTCCATTTGTTATTGGGCTTTTCATCTCATTTACATTTTTGTTTTGGTCGATGATGAGACCTCCGTAATTCGTTATTCGTCAATTTGCTGATGGATAATGTAGGATATGAGACAATTTCTTTCTCTCCTCTTTTCTCTTCTTCTTCTGATTTTATTTTTGACTTTCTTCTAGTTTGGTCTGTGTGACACGATTCAATTGGAGAATGATTCGCAAATTATCATTTCTCTATCTTGTCTTTGACACGGAAATCAATATGCAACCTCTTAGCTCGATTTCTTTTATAAGTCGAGTTACCACGGTTCGGCGTCACATTGGTTCTGATTCGAAACGTCGTCATCAAGAATCAAAAGAGGAAAAGCTTGGAATGGAGCTTGCACACAAAAAGTCAAGGGTCAACAGAACCACTCTGTTCGGTAACATTATTTTTATTTCATCTCTTTCATCTCGTTTATTCAAGCGTCGAGTGTTGTGAGCTGTAGCGTGAGATACGTGGGAAATGATGAGTGGGGGCTTCCTCTCACTCGTCTGGAGTGTTTAGTGTACACCCTTTGGGTGATATGCGATGCATTCGCTCCTACGTTTAGGACTTGGCGTGTGCGTCCCGTTCCGAACCTTTTCTCTCCCGTCCTGGCGATTAAGACTTCCCCTTTTCTCTCGCATCCTGGCAATTGAGATCCCTTCTCTTGCCCCCGTGCAATCGAGACTGTTTTTCCATAGTTGGCTGAAATACGGCTGCTCTGATCTCTCATACCTGTTGAGAGTACGTAGGCATATGATAGCAATAATCCTAGCGAGCACTTTTCCCCTTTTCCTGTAGTTGGCTGAACTACAGCTGCTCTGATTTCTCGTACCAGACGAGAATATGTAGGCACAGGATGCGATATCCTAGCGAGCACACTAGCAACTAATTTCTCTTTTCTCTCGCTTCTGTGTGATCGAGACTTTCCCGCTGACGACTAATCTTTACCTTTCTCTTGCCCTAATGCAATCGAGACCAGCTCGTAGTTCTTGAAGGTGAGAAAATACTTAGAATGGGGTGGGGGTTGAATAAGTATATAGAAAAACTTATAGCAATAAAAACTCAAGAATTTTTATCCTGGTTCGTTCAACTCAACTACTCCAGTCCACCCTATCAAGAGTGATTTTCCTTTCTCAACAAGGACTTAATCCACTATTAAATCACATGATTACAATAGCAAGCACTAAGAGCAACTATTCTTAGTCTTCTTAAGAACTACTGATCCCAACTGGATCTTCTTAAGGATCTTTTACAATCAAATGTAAGAATAAAACAAGTGTTTAAATGCTTCTAGTTAAGCTATATCACAACTGTGATTTTACACTTAAGATTTAAGAACTTAGAAATAAATTCAGCAAGATAAAGATTTGTATGAGAGCTTGTAATGAATTTATTTTAAAGATTTCATCAACTGAAGAAGAGTAATGAAGTCTTGCTTTTATAGGCACAGAGGTCCAAGAAGTCTTTCACGTTGAAGGCTGTATACTGAAAAGGTCTGAGCCTTTTTGTCTTCACATCACATGACCTTTCCTAGAATTTGAATGCACAGAAAAATCCTTTTTGTCCGTGTTCTTGTGTCTAGCATAAAAGAGGAAAGAGTCGTTTGGCCATTCCAACGGACATAACTTTGAATTCTTCTTCAACAAGTTTCAGCAAATACCATCAGAGTCTTGAGCAGTCAGAGTCTTCTGATGTTCATTAGAGTTTGCTGAATCAGAGCAATGCAGCAAGTGTGCTTTCAGCGTGTAATACTTCAGAGCAGAGTTTGGGATCAATTCCTTAGTACTAGTAGCGTAGTACTATCAGAGTCTTCTGAAATAAACTAAGCTTGAAACTCTTCATACAGAATTCTTCAATGCTTTAGATGCTTTTGGCTTCTGCTTCAGATCCTTCTGTAGCTTCTGCTTCAGATCCTTCTGTAGATAGCGCTCAGAATCTTTTGTAGGCAGCGTTCAGATTCTTCTAAGAGACACTTCTGACGCTTTAGAGCCTTGCATATTTTCATGTTTCAGATCTAATTTGCTTCCAGAATAATATTCACTTTAATATCTGCAGCAAACATTCTTAAACAATTTTTAGAGTATATAATTCTTGAATACAGAATTTCATAAGAGTTATCATCAAAACATAGAGATATTATTAAGAACCAATCTGTGTTCTAACAATTCTAGAACTCGTAGGTTCTCGTGCCTTTAAACCCCGACATACCGCGTCTGTTCTACCGCAAACAGGTAACGCCTAAGTCTCTAATGGGCGAGCAGTAATACACATAACTGCTAGAATGCGCATGCTAGTATCGTCAACCTTTTCTCTCACCCCCGTGTGTCGCTACTCGAAAAATGGCATCGCGCAACGACGGGGAGGCGAAAAAGATAGACAGAAGAGTCGCCACCGAACTTTATTTATCCCATGAGGGGAAAGGAAAATATCGAGAAAACCTTAAAAAAAAGAAATGGATAAGATGGTCTCGCGACCAAGAACGGGTTCGGAAGCCGGTTATGCGAGGGGAAGGTATTGGCACCCCTCGCATCCATCGTACTCGATGGGAACCTTTTGTTTGTCGATGTGTGAATTTATCTGCTTAAATATTATGCTATAAGAAGTGTTCCACAGGGTAAAAGAAAGGTTAGAAACAGGAAAGTTAGGAGGAAAGAGAGAACGGGGAAGAAAAGAGAAAGAACAGACTCGGTAGGACTTCGCAGTCCTATGCCTACGTATTCTCAATAGATGTGAGAAAGTCAGAGTCGACGTAGTTCGGGGAACTACAAATATAGGGGGAGTGTGCTCGGCAAGGATTGTGGCCCTTGTGCCTACGTATCTTTACTTGAGAAAGTAAAGAATCAGAGCAGCCGTAGTTCGGCCTACGGTGTGTTGATGTTTTTTATGGATGATGCTATCGTGCGCATTCTAGCGGTTAGGTGTTTCGCTGCTCGCTCGTTGGAGACTTAGGCGTTACCTGTTTGCGGTAGAACGGACGTAGCATATCCTTTTTGAAAGATTGATTAGTTTTCGCCACGCGGGGGCTAGAAGTCTCATTTGATTGATTGGATTGTTTTTTAGGGGCGAGACAAGTCCTCAGATAGTAACCCCTACGGGTAGTACCCAATTCGTTATCTCAAAGTTTTTGTTATAAAAAAAAGGGTGTCGCGAACGAGGCGTCTTTGTATTGAAAGACGAGCGTCGAAACCACCCTCACTACAGTGGGCATCCCTATGCTCGGAGAAGAAGAGGTTTACACCCAATCCTCTCTCTTTAATTCAATGCAAAGAGAACTTCGTTCTCTTATTAAAGATGTTTTTGGTTTTGAATGGTAAGTGCTTTGCGACAGAGAACCCTACAGTAAACGTCAGCACTCGGGATAGGAGAAGGCCTACGCCTAACCACTCCACGACCATTCAAGTTTTTGTGATGAAAAGATTTGAAAATGCACTCAGTACGAGACCGAGGTTTTAGGTGAAAAGGGTTACGGAAGGAATGTGGAAGTGAGATGGTGGATAAAGAGATATGTGAGGGATAAAGTTACGTCTTCGTATCGAAATACGAGTATCGAGACCACCCTCACTACAGTGGGCATCCCAACACTCGGAGAGGAAGAAAGTCTACACTTAATCCCCTCTTTTAATTCGGTGCAAAGAGAAAATAGTTTATTATTGAAAGTGGACTCGGTACGAGACCGAGGTTTTATGAGGAAATGTTGGAAGCGCCTTTGTATTGACAGCCGAGCATCGAGACCACCCTCACTACAGTGGGCATCCCTACGCTCGAAGAAGAAGGGGTCTACACCCAATCCTCTCGTCGAATTCAATACAAAGAAATGATTTTAGGGAGATGAGATTTGAAAATGGATGGGAAACGTCTTCGTATTGATAGACGAGTGTCGGAACCACCCTCACTACAGTGGGTATCCCAACACTCGGAGAGGAAGAAAGTCTACACTTAATCCCCTCGTTTAGTTCAATGCAAAGATGATTTGATTTTGAAGATTGTTTGACAATGTTTCTGAATCGAGGCGGGACAGGTGACGAAGAGAGAAAATAGGTGGTCTCAGATCCAACATTACTCATCAATAATTTGACTGGTAATGAATTACGGAGGTCTCGTCATCGACCCAAAATGCGAAAAACGTCCAATAACAAAAATGAAAAAAAATGATTAACTTCTAAAGAGAAAATATAAACTCTAATATAAATAAAATAGGGAACTAAAAGAAAATGAATATAAAATAGATCATAGAAAATAATATATCCATATATAAACCAAAATATATTTACAAAACTCTAAAATAGAATAAGTATAAAATACATTTAAAAATATAATCCACAAACTATACAAAATGTTTTTTTTTTTTAATAAACTAATATATAGAAGTATTTGCAAAATCTAAAGTATATATAATAAATAAAAGAAAAAGGTAAATACAAATTAAATTAAAAAAAACAGAAAACAGGGTGCATTAAGATGGGGCGTGGTGTATTGAATCATTATGGACTCTATGGCCCATTCATCAAAAAGGTGGAACTAGCAAATTCCCAAAAAACAAATGACAGTATCTAAATCTGGGGGAGGAAAACAACAGAATAAGACTGGGCTTTGAAAGCCCCAAGATCTAAACTAGACCCGATCCACACAAATGTTCATCAGCCTTTACTTTCTTGCTCTCATCCCCTTAAACAATGATTATGGATAAAAACAACAACTCAACATCTTAAAAAAAAACCAAAACAAATGATTCGAAGCCTCTGCAGGGGATTGGAAAACAAGATGAAATAAACTCAAATCCACAAAAAATAAAGAAGCAATTCATAGGGAAAACACAAAGAAAAGTTCGCGCGAGATTCACTGTAGATTTCTTGCTCGATTTCTCAATCTTCTTCTCATTCTTACTCACATTTGGGATTCCGATGTTTTAGGTTTGTTTCTTAGTCGCTTCTCTTCTTCTTCCTCTTCTATTTTCTGTTTTCAATTTCATCTCACGCTCTGGTTTTGTCTCGTTGGGTTTGGTTGAAGGGTGCTGTAACGGAAGGAGAAGATTTTAAGGAAAAATTTGTTGTCACTATTTTGAGTCGAAGAAGAAGGTTTCAGAGAGTAGATTCGAGTTTGAAGAAAAGATAAGGTTTCGAAAGAGTGAATGAAAGTGTCGTCGTTTTACGCAGAACTGAGAAGGTGAGGTTTAAAGATGGTGGATTTGGTGAAGGAAAGACAGGCGGCTAAGCTTGCTGTGGGATTAGGGGTGAGTTTGGACGAGGGAGCTGGGGGGCTGGCCTTGTGACTAGGGTTTGGAGGATCCTTTTTATCCACAACAAAACAACGCCTCTCTCTCTCTCGCAGGCTCATCATCAGAAAACGAAGCGACAGTAATTTAAAATCATGAAGACAAGGAAAAAGATAATGGGATACTTACAGAGCTGGAACGAGTTTGACAGGTTCTCACGCTAGTGATGAAGAACTTGAATGATGTAAAGCATCTTGTTGCACCGATGCAACCAGATTACCGATCGAAGGCAGATAAGCTCTTTTTTCAAATCTCTCTTTTTCAGTTCTTAATATGTGTTTTCGTGTTATAATGGTTGATTATGGTGGTTTGTCTTATGACAGTTGAATGGGAAGAAAGTGAAGATGAATCTGGTGAAGAGCTTGGGGGTTGTGCAACAAGAGTTCTAGGTTTTTTCTCTCAGCCTCCTCTTTTGAATGAATAGTCACGAAATATATATCACATGAGATTAGGGTTTTGCCTATGTTTGTATCACCCCTGCTATCACTTTCTGATGTTAAAATTATGTCCTTCCATTTTAGTAAACTTGGCCCTGCTGTCCTCTGCTATCTTATTTTTCTTGTCTTTGAATTCCATATTTTTTTATTTGAAAATAACTGATATTTTTCCCTGAATTTTTACTGTGAGAATTTGGAGATTTTCACTGCTATGACATGGCTTTGTTTCAACCTTATTTTGACTTAATATTTCTGCTCTTGCTTGCTTTTTTTTAGGAGCTCTTGTGCTTTAATAATGTCGCCTTCACTCTCTGGTAGAGCATTTTTGCAGTCCATCATTCCAGCTCCGGTTTCATCCCGAAGTTGCTTCACAAGTGTTGGTTCATTCATAACCATGCTCACCTTACCTATACCAGTTTTGAGAGAATTCTTGAAGTTAATTGCTTGGAAGAAGGGATTAGCTCAGGCACAAGTTGGAGATGTCGTTTCGGCTCAAAAAAAACCACGAATTGAATTATGTCTTGAAAATCATGTTGGGTTGAACGGGGATGAAAACGCAGGTAGCTCATATCCCACACGTCAATGCTGCTGGTGGTGCTGCTTGGTTGCCTCACTGTGTCTCTATAAGGTTGAGATATTCATTCAGTGAAAGTGTTAATGTGTCTTTTCTCGGCATGAGTCATATTCAACAATGTGTAATTAGCAGCATTTTTGGTTCTGATCTTATAAGCTGAGATGATAGTAATTCTGCTATGTTGAGTCTTCCATGAAGCTTAGAAGCTGATACAAAAGAGCTCCATATTCTCGCACTCGGTTTCATAGGCATCTTTCTCAGTATTTCCAAAGCGTCTTCAAGTTTCCCCGACCTTCCGAGAAGATCAATTAGGCATGTATAGTGTTCTACAGTGATCAGAATTTCAGAATCTTCATTTACTTGCTCGAACACTCGTTGTGCCTCAGTAACAAGGCCAGCGTGATTACACGCAGATAAAACTGCAAGAAATGTGACTGAATCAAGCTTCACTCCTCTCTCATTCATTTCATGAAAAAGTTGTAAAGCTTTTTCTCCACATCCATGAAGGCCATAGGCACTAAGCAAACTACTCCATGTAACGGAATCTCTATTGGGTGTTTCGAGGAATATCTTGCGAGAATCATCAAGACAGCCACATTTAGCATACATAGAGATGATGGAATTTGAGACAACTGGGTCAGAGTTGCAGCCTCTGATGAGAGCTAAACAATGCAGCTGTGTGCCAAAGGCATGAGAGTGGGTATAAGAACATGCTTTGATGACTGATGGAAGAACACAAGGGATGAAACCGAAATGGTGAATAGAGAAATGGAGTTGTGTGAAAAATTCAAGTGTCTGGTCATGGATCATGATTGTTTGGAATTAGCCCTTTGTGTTTTGGATTTGCTCATGAGCTTTTCGTTAACTTTGCAGGTTATACGGGCCATATGTTATGCGTGCTGCAACAGACATGGATGAGATAAATTCCCTGCCCAAGACATGGCTTCACACCTTGATGTTTGGCTTGGAAATCGCAAGTTGTGTGCTCAGCTCGTGTTATGGAACTACCGGCTTCGTGCACGTGAAGGCTGTGGGTTCTTGGCAGAAAATGTTGGTAGCAGGGCATGTTGTCTTCCTTTTTTTTTTTACAGTTGAAATCCTGCATTGAGGGCTTGAACAGTCTTGATCATGACATCGTGTCACCACTATTTGAAGCTGGTTGGATTCTTTTACATTCAAGAACTCGTGTTTGATATGCATGTCAGACTTACTCTGAAGGTCTTGTATCAAATTACTGGCAGGCTCTGCTACCAAGATCCCGCCAATTGTAGCTGGTACTTGTTGATTTCTTTTCAGGCTGTTTGGTTGAGATATCTGGCAGTTATTTGTAGATGGCGAAGTTGAGCATGATGGAGCCTCTCCATCTGTAAGTGTAGAGGGAACTCTTGTGATTGTGAGTGGCTTCTGCGTATTCAGGGTTTGATTCACAGAAAGCTGTTGTGATTGCATAAGAGATGAAGAAGACAGATTGTTGCTGTTAAGAAGCTTCTCCGTTGAAAATGCATTATTGCCAAGCTGTTGAGGATGATGTTGGGATATAGGAAGCTGTGGTAATTGCTGGCTTTGTTGGTGAGTATTTTGTTGTAGAAACTGAGATTGTAAAAGTGGGCTAGAGGTCGAAAGAAATTGTTGCTGCTGCTGCTCTGAGGTGTTTTGTTGAGATATTTGAGCCACTGGAAGATTTGGTGTCACCCTCTGTTGCTGGCTTTGTTGCCATACCTGCAATGGGGATTGTTGTAATGTAGGAATTTTATGAATTGTAATAGGTATTTAGCCTCTCCTTTTTTATGACAATTGAATTGGGCTTGGATGTATTATTCATACTCAACTTTTGTAATTCACACCACACTTGATCAATTCATGAAATGAGAGCAACTCTCAAATCAAAAGTCCCCACATGTATCATGCTCACACTTGAAAACAAGTTCAATCTCTTGAATTCCAACACATTAACGAATCAAAGCTTTGCCACTAAAAAAACTATAGACCATGACTTGGAAATTACATGACCACAAACATTTCTCATTAACCAACACGTCCATGCCCTAGAATTAATGATCATGTCTCTTAAAAACTTGGAATCTAATTCCAATATTAGAATTGATTTGAGCTTAATCAACACTAATTCATAATTTCTGACAATCCTACTTTGGTTGTGAATGAACCGAGAAATCCATTTTGAAACACATATCCCCAATTGATCCTTAAACACGCATCGTTTATATCAATACTCTTCCCAGCATTGTGTTTGAAACGAGCCCTTGTTTGACGGACAAATTAAGCCATAACCATTGTAAACCAATATATACACGACTTTATATCATTTCCTGTCAGAATCAGTTCAATTCAATTTAACCTTGTGATACACGAGCAACAACCACTCACTTTGATTTTCCTGAATACTAATTGGTGGATGGATGTACAAAATGAAATGTAAAAGCGGGTAGGACAAATTTGGGGTATGACAGATGCCCCTATCTAATTAACTTAGACCGAGTAAGATGAACTGCTACAACGTTCTTTCTTACGAGGTAAAAGTCAATTAGATATGAAGAAGACCCTGAATTTGTCCGAAAAGAAACGAAAATATTCGGGAATTGAAAAATTTTGAATAAAGGTAAATCCTTGAGTAAATTGTGAATAACTGAAAAAGGTCGCCATCACCAAAAGGATGATGGAATGAAACACACACGGCTACTACCACCAAAAGGATGGTAGAGCAAAACACAATCGTACAATCTGACATTAATGACTATGACAGACCCCCCACCAAAAGGATAACGGAGGATAAGCTTCTCTGAAGAGATTGCCACTTATCGCTGAAGATGGATAAGCTTCTCTGAAGAGATTGCCACTTATCGCTGAAGATGGATAAGCTTCTCTGAAGAGATTGCCACTTATCGCTGAAGATGGATAAGCTTCTCTGAAGAGATTGTCACTTATCGCTGAAGATGGATAAGCTTCTCTGAAGAGATTGCCACTTATCACTGAAGATGGATAAGCTTCTCTGAAGAGATTGCCACTTATCACTGAAGATGGATAAGCTTCTCTGAAGAGATTGCCACTTATCGCTGAAGATGGATAAGCTTCTCTGAAGAGATTGTCACTTATCGCTGAAGATGGATAAGCTTCTCTGAAGAGATTGCCACTTATCACTGAAGATGGATAAGCTTCTCTGAAGAGATTGCCACTTATCACTGAAGATGGATAAGCTTCTCTGAAGAGATTGCCACTTATCGCTGAAGATGGATAAGCTTCTCTGAAGAGATTGCCACTTATCGCTGAAGATGGATAAGCTTCTCTGAAGAGATTGCCACTTATCAGTGAAGATGGATAAGCTTCTCTGAGGAGATTGCCACTTATCACTGAAGATGGATAAGCTTCTCTGAAGAGATTGCCACTTATCACTGAAGATGGATAAGCTTCTCTGAAGAGATTGCCACTTATCGCTGAAGATGGATAAGCTTCTCTGAAGAGATTGCCACTTATCACTGAAGATGGATAAGCTTCTCTGAAGAGATTGCCACTTATCGCTGAAGATGGATAAGCTTCTCTGAAGAGATTGCCACTTATCGCTGAAGATGGATAAGCTTCTCTGAAGAGATTGCCACTTATCGCTGAAGATGGATAAGCTTCTCTGAAGAGATTGCCACTTATCAATAAAGATGGATAAGCTTCTCTGAAGAGATTGCCACTTATCACTAAAGATGGATAAGCTTCTCTGAAGAGATTGCCACTTATCGCTGAAGATGGATAAGCTTCTCTGAAGAGATTGCCACTTATCGCTGCAGATAAATAGTCAAATCTGCTGGAGATAAAGCACTGGGGATCGCCCGTGGCTTTACTGAAGACTTCCCTGTCTGGGCTGATTGTTGATTTGAAGATCTGATTAACCACGAGGTTGCAATACATCATGCAATACACCCATGGTCTTGAAAAGATGCCCCTGGTTTGGGCTGAATTTTGCTTTGATAATCTTGAATTCCATGGGAGGACCCATGGAATTTGCAGATAATGCCCCTGACTGGGCTGCTAATTGCCTTGAAGCTCAATAAGTTGCAAAACTTCGTGGGGAACACCCACGGTCTTGTGGAAGAATGCCCCTGATTGGGCTCAATCTTGTCTTGATATCTTCTGACTCTGGTAAGAGAAACCCACAGTCTGGGCTGATGATCTTGGAAATCTTCGCGATTGATCCTGGATCTGATGTCGCGTATGTGAATGCTTGGCGATAATGATGTTCCATAACAAGTGGAAATGGAAATGGAAGTGCGAACGCTAATGTGCGGAGATGCAAGAGTTGGGGAAAGTATGATATGATTATGGATCTGTATATGATGCAAGATACTTATGAAGCTGAATGCGATGCGTATGATGTATAGGATTGCGGATAGTAATGGAAATGCAGGTGCCGACATGGCGGCCTTTGGTGGTGGGAAAGTGAAGGATAAGCCTGACTTCCCGACATCATCTATTTATGATGTACAAAGAAATTGGATGTGTTGAGATTTTCAGCTCATGGCCTGCTCTGCCGGGTTTGACGACCTTGTCAGTCAAGTCGTTACAAGATTTAGAATGATGTTCCTGCGTACTTCTTAGAGTCATGGTCACCCTTTAGCTACCCCAAGAGGGTAAGTTATCCCTTAGTCTATTTTACCGTAATGTCATTATATGCAAAACCCATCATCAAATAAATGAAACTTGCAACCAAAAAGGGTAAATAAAAACAGAAAAGCTTTGATGAAAGTAATTTTATTGATGAACACCCATAAATGGGAAAATTACAAAAGGAGGCAATTCCTGAAAGAGGTAACTGCTTTTTAAAAGAGAAAATAAAGACTAAGACCATGTTGAAAATGGTCCCTGCCAAGTTTCAAATCCGCTATGGCCCATATGTCTCTGAAGACCCTTCACGCCTTGCTTTTGAGCCCAGAATCGAATTGATCTTCCTCAGTTGAGAGCTTGATGGTTACGAGGAATAATTCACACGTCTTTTCAAGATGCAGTTCTGCCTTTTTGAATCCCTAACTTTTGCCTAGGCCGCCTTTTCAGGTTTTCAGCCTATCAGGATACTCTTTTTTTTTTCTAGTCCCTAATTTTGCCTGAACCATTTTTATGGTCCACCAGGACGCCCATTTTTGCGTGGATTTTCTTTTTGGGTCCACCGGGTCTATCTTTTAGGCATAATATTTTTTAACTGCATCTGCATTCACAGGGGATGAGAGATCGTCACCATCCATGGTTGACAGGATCAAGGCCCCTCCGGAGAAAACCTTCTTTACTACATACGGACCCTCATAGTTTGGTGCCCATTTTCCCCTTGGATCGACGTGAGTTGGCTGAATTTTCCTTAGCACCAAATCTCCTGCTTGGATGTGTCGTGGGCGAACCTTCTTATCAAAGGCCCTTTTCAATCGTTTTTGGTATAATTGTCCATGACAGATGGCCGTCATGCGTTTCTCGTCGATGAGATTGAGTTGGTCGAATCTGGCTTGTATCCATTCGGCCTCATCTAGCTTGACGTCTGCTAAAATCCTTAAGGAGGGAATCTCTACTTCAATGGGCAATACTGCTTCCATGCCATATACGAGAGAAAACGGGGTTGCCCCTGTGGAAGTGCGCACTGAGGTGCGGTAGCCATGCAACGCGAACGGCAACATCTCGTGCCAGTCTTTGTAAGTCTTCACCATCTTCTGGACGATTTTCTTAATGTTCTTATTTGCCGCCTCAACAGCTCCGTTCATTTTAGGGCGATAAGGTGTTGAATTGTGGTGTTCAATTTTGAAATTTTCACACAACTCTTTCATCATCTTATTGTTGAGGTTTGATCCATTGTCTGTATTGATCTTGTTCGGGATTCCATATCGACAAATAATCTCTTTTTTGATGAAGCGAGTCACCACTTGCTTAGTGACGTTGGCATAGGACGCCGCTTCTACCCATTTGGTAAAGTAATCGATGGCCACTAAGATAAAACGGTGCCCATTTGAAGCGGTTGGCTCGATGCGTCCGATTACATCTATACCCCACATAGCGAAGGGCCAAGGCGAAGTCAAAACATTCAGAGGGAGTGGTGAAGTATGGACCTTGTCTGCGTAAATTTGGCACTTGTGGCATGACTGGACATGGAGACAACAATCCGTTTCCATCGTCATCCAATAGTATCCCGCCCTCAAAATCTTTTTAACCATAGTATGACCACTAGCATGTGTCCCAAAAGATCCTTCATGCATCTCATTTATGATACGTTCTGCCTCGTGTTTATCCACGCATCTGAGTAGAACTGAATCGTAATTTCGCTTGTATAGCACGTCACCACTGAGGAAGAACTTTGAGGAGAGCTTTCTGAGGTACTTCTTGTCAGTGATAGTTACACCTTCTGGATATTCTTGTGTCTCTAGGTATCGCTTGATATCATAGAACCAAGGATGATTATCAGTTTTAGCTTCTTCCCCCTCGGCCGCTAGGCAATAAGCGGGTTCGTCCAAATATTCTAAACGGATGGATGGCGCCTCATTCTCCCACTTAACTTGAAACATAGATGCTAGTGTTGCTAGAGCGTCAGCCAACTGATTTTCTCCTCTGGGAATGTGATGAAAAGTGATCTCATCAAAGTACGGGATTAACTTCAAGACATGATCTCTGTAAGGAATTAACTTGAGGTCCAGTGTTTCATACTCCCCTTTAATCTGGCATATGACAAGCGCGGAATCTCCATAGACTTCTAGAATCTTGATTCTGTTATCAATGGCAGCTTCAATTCCGAAAATACAAGCTTCATATTCGGCCATGTTGTTAGTACACTTAAAGCATAATCTGGCGGTGAATGGCAGATGAAAGCCAGTTGGAGAAGTGATGATTTCCCCAATTCCACAACCTTTGGCATTTGCGGCACCATCGAACACGAGCGTCCATCGCGATCCTGGTTCGGGTCCCTCATTTGGGTCTGGTGTGGCATAATCTCTGGCAAACATGACGTCTTCGTCGGGGAAATCGAAACGCATAGACTGGTAGTTGTCCATAGGTTGGTGGGCAAGGTATTCAGAGAGCACACTCCCTTTGATAGCTTTCTGTGTAACATACTGGATGTCATACTCTGTTAACACCATTTGCCAACGAGCTACCCGCCCAGTGAGAGCGGGCTTCTCGAATATGTATTTGACGGGATCCATTTTGGAGATCAACAAAGTCGTATGAGTGAGCATATATTGTCTCAAACGTTTTGCTGCCCAAGCCAATGCGCAGCATGTCTTCTCGAGCATCGAATATCTCGTTTCACAGTCATTAAACTTCTTGCTGAGGTAATAGATTGCGTGCTCTTTCCTGCCGGTTTCATCATGTTGTCCTAATACGCATCCCATGGATCCCTCTAACACAGTCAGGTACATGATCAGGGGTCGTCCGGGCACCGGAGGCATCAAGATCGGTGGTTCTTGTAGGTATTCCTTTATTTTCTCAAAGGCTTTCTGACAGTTATCGTTCCATACCACGGCTTGATCCTTCCGAAGTAATTTGAAGATGGGCTCACAAGTGGCCGTTAGATGGGATATGAACCTGGCGATATAATTCAACCTCCCAAGGAATCCTCGGACCTCTTTTTCAGTTTTGGGAATCGGCATCTCCTGGATAGCTTTGACCTTATCTGGATCGACTTCAATCCCTTTCTGGCTCACAATAAAACCTAGCAATTTACCAGATCTTACACCAAAAGTGCATTTGTTGGGATTTAGTCTCAGCTGGAATTTCCTTAACCGGGCGAATAGCTTTCCCAAGTGGATAAGGTGCTCTTCCTCAGTCTGGGATTTCGCAATCATATCGTCTACATAACACTCAATCTCTTTATGTATCATGTCATGGAAAAGAGTGACCATTGCTCGCTGATATGTTGCGCCTGCGTTCTTGAGTCCAAATGGCATAACCTTGTAACAGAAAGTTCCCCATGGAGTGATGAAAGTCGTCTTTTCCATATCTTCGGGCGCCATCTTAATTTGGTTATATCCAGAAAAGCCATCCATAAATGAGAATACAGAAAATTGGGCTGTGTTGTCTACTAGCACATCAATGTGTGGCAAAGGGAAGTCATCTTTCGGACTTGCTCTATTAAGGTCTCTATAATCTACACACATTCGCACCTTCCCATCCTTTTTAGGTACTGGGACAATATTCGCTATCCATTGCGGATAGTTGGATACTGCCAGAAAACCAGCGTCCAATTGCTTTTGTACCTCTTCTTTGATCTTGAAAGACATCTCTGGCTTTGTTCTCCTCAACTTTTGCTTCACCGGCGGGCAGCCTTCCTTGAGAGGTAGTTTGTGCATCACGATCTCTTCATCTAGACCGGGCATATCTTTGTAAGACCAAGCAAAAACGTCAACATACTCTCGAAGCAATATTATCAGTTTTGACTTAATCTCTGACTCCAAAGCTGCGCCTATCTTGATTTCTTTGGCATCTTCTTCAGTTCCCATGTTGATAACTTCGACCTCTTCTTGGTAGGGCTGAATGACCTTTGACTCCTGCTTCAATAGTCTAGCTAGCTCTTCTGGGAGATCACAATCTTCCTCGCAGTCTTCGTCGGCTTGGTAGATCGGGTTATCAAAGTCATATTGGACCATAGCGGGGTCGTTATTGACAGGAGCAAGGGAAGATCTGCACGATGAATGACTTCATGCTTTATTATTATTTTTTTATATTTTTAGAAAGGTTGACAGAAAAAGGAAAATAAAACAAAACATTGTCTTTCAAAGATAATTTTATGTGCAAAAAGCAAAAATGAAAGAAAGAGAGCGTAATTGGATGCGAAAGTTTATTTATTGATGATAAGTTGTGCTTTAAAAAGCAAAAGGCCCTACAACATGATCCATATGCCTTGGGCAGAGCATATGATTTTTTTTTAGGTAAAATAAAAGGGAATTACTCGTCTACTAGAGTAACTTCGGGGATTTCGACGATTCTCCAATTGTTCAAGACTTGATTAGGCGCCCTAGGATACACCATACACAGCTCTTCATGATCTTCGGCTTCAGTTTCCAAAAACATGACTTGACCATCGACAAGGTGGCCTCCACTAGTAAAAACCAACGGAGTTGCAAGCTCTTTGCCCTTATCAGTTGCATTCTTCTGCTTGTAGCCTAGACCAGCTCCATTTTTGTTGACGGGCAATTCCAACACCCTCCCCCATCCTCGCGGATGTCCTTCCTCTATCACCGTCCTCGCGTCCTTCCAAGTCACTATTGAAGATGCTGGCTTTTCGTAAATCATTTCAACATTGATCACTTCAAAAGCTTGAAACGGTGTCTCATGCACCTCATTTCCTACTTCCACATAGCGGAAAGAAGCAAGATGGCTCACAAGAACATCTTCCTCACCCTCAATGATGACCATCTGATTGTTAATCATAAACTTGATCTTTTGATGCAAGGTTGAAGTTACAGCGCCTGCGGAATGAATCCACGGACGGCCAAGAAGGCAACTGTAAGCGGGGTATATATCCATTACGTAAAATGTAATGATGAAAGTATGAGGTCCGATCTTGATCGGGAGGTCGACCTCGCCTACCACAGTTCTCTTAGCTCCATCAAAGGCTTTTACAATAGTTTGACTTGGCTTCATCACAAGTCCTTCAATTGACAGCTTGCACAACGAGCTTTTGGGTAATACATTCAGCGATGATCCAGTGTCAACGAGCACCCTAGAGAACACAACATCCACACATTCGATGGTAATGTGCAAGGCCTTGTTATGATTTTTACCTTCGGGAGGTAATTCACTATCATTAAAGCTCAAAATATGACCTGATGCAATATTTCCCACCACTTCTTCAAACTGTACTACTGATATCTCCTCTGGCACATGGGCTGCCTTCAAGAATTTCAGCAGTGCTTCTTGATGGGCCTTTGAACACATTAACAATGACAGCATGGATATCTTTGAGGGCGTCTGATTGAGCTGATCAATCACTTTGTAATCGCTTTTCTGAATGATTCTTAGAAACTCCTCCGCTTCATCATTTGGGATGCCCTTCTGTTTAGATGACTGCCCCTGTTCATTGGTGCTTGGTATGGCAGTACCTTTCCTTGTATTGTCACTGCTGTTGACAGGAGGTGCAGTTGGGGCGAAGATTCGGCCACTTCTAGTGACGCCTCCGGTTCCCACAATATTCCCTACAGTCTTCTTTTCTTCCAATACATCTTTCTCTGCCACCTTCTGTCCGTTGAGAAAAACAGTTTCATCGTATAACCAAGGTACAGCTTTGGTGCTTTCGTACGGAAAAGGAGATGGGGTCGAAATGACAAGCTGGTTCATTGATGGTGGAGACATAGGTATCTTAACTGGATCAAATGGGATCTGCAGCGGGATAGAAGTATGTCCGTACATATTGTCCCATTCTTCCTCATCGCACGGTATGGTCAATGGTGTGCGGTTCGAATTGTCAACTGGGATCCAAAGCTCACATCCATCATCAAATGGTATCTCCAATGTTTCGAACGGAATTTCAAGAGTAGCAACTTCCTCAATCTTTGATAGTTGTTCTGCTACTAATACACCCTGCTCAATCAGGCCTTGTATGCCTTTCTTCAGCTCAGCGCATCTTTGAGATCCATCCATGCAAACACGGCAATTAGTTGGACATCCTGGGTAAATGTTTTTCAACAAGAGTTGCTCCTTAATAGTGGAAAGTGGGGTCCTCAATTTCTCAATATCCGAAATTAATCGGATCCCCTTAGAGCCTTCAATCATGTTTGTTGAGTGGTGAGGTGGCATTGGATTAGATTTGATGTTCGGAGTATTTCGGGTAAAATTTATCGCTTTTGAGTCGATAAGATTTTGCACAATGTATTTTAAAGCTTTACAATTCTCGATGCTATGGCCCGGGGCGCCAGAGTGGAATTCGCATCTCGCATTTACATCGTAGCCGTAGGGGAGAACAGCCGGAGGATCTTTCATTTCCCTAAGTTGAACGAGACCTGCTTTCAACAAGAACGGAAGCAATTTGGCGTAAGTGGACGGAATTGGATCAAGCCTCCTTTCTGGCTTTCTCTGCCCTTGATACTGATTTTGTCTTGGTTGATAAGGTTGTTGTTGTCGATTTTGCTGAGGCGCAGGCTGATTTGCCGGAATAGAAAGTGGTTGCTGTGGAGCGATGGCAGCAATGTGGTGATAACCTTGGTGAGTTCTCCTTCCATTGGTGAACACTGCACTAGCTTCGCCTTCCCTTTTCTTAACGAAGCCCTGATAAGGCTTCTTGACCCCGCTTGCAGATCCGCCTGCATTCTGAATTTTTCCCGCCTTCATGAAACTCTCTAATCTCTCTCCAGCCATAACGAGTTCAGAAAACACTGTGGATGTTGAGGATGCTAACCGTTCAAAGATCGGTCCTTGTAGCGTGCCCATGAATAGGTCTGTCAGTTCTTTCTCCATCAGTGGAGGTTGTACCCTTGCAGCTACTCCCCTCCATCTCTGCGCGAAGTCCTTAAAACACTCATTCGGCTTCTGAGTCAGATTCTGAAGCTGCATACGATTCGGAGCCATGTCAGTATTATACTGATAATGCTTCACGAAAGCGTCTGCCAACTCTTTCCAGCTTCTTACGTTGGATCGTTCAAGGTGCATATACCATTCTAGGGATGCCTCTGTTAAGCTATCTTGAAAGAAATGGATTAGTAGCTTCTCGTCATCAGAATAGGCGGCCATCTTCCTACAGTAAGACCTTATGTGGGTCTTAGGACAACTGTTACCCTTGTACTTCTCAAAGGTTGGAATTACAAACTTTGGAGGTATCTTAACTCCGGGTACAAGACATATTTCAGCGGCATCTAGTCCTAAAACATCGGGGCCTTGCAATGTCTTCACCATCTCCTGTAAAGCATTAAACTTCTTCTCTAATTCGGCGGTCTGTGATCCGTACGCTTCACCTGAATTCTCATAGAAACCTTCATGATCGTCGTACTGGACTTGTGTTGGGATCGTAGTACCATGAGGATGGGTCGTACCGACTGGCGGAGGGACGGTGTTGATAGGTACGGCGCCGGCAGAAGTAGGAATTGCCCCAACAGGGGTTGGGGTGGCATCAACAGGAATTGGAATTGCCCCACTTGCATTGGGAACTGCACCAGCCAAAGTCTGATTAGCGCTCCTCTCCGCCGCTTGTCTTATCTCCTCTTGACTTCTGGCCATATTCTGAATCACCTCCATGAGTTGATTCATTTGCGTTTTCATGCCTAGCATCTCGCTTCTCATCGTAGCCTGGTCCTGCTCTATCTGATCCATGATTCTCTTCTGGCTATTCCTTGTGTTATACCGATGCCGTGAAGTCAGCTTGCTTTACTCTTTCTGAAAGGGGTAAGCGGTGTGTAAGATCGGGTTGTAGGAAATGCAAAAGGAAAAATGCGCAAACGTATGCAAAATGCTCGAGAGACTTTCGAGGCTTGTGATTATCATTGGCATCATAGAATCATGACTGAATGATAAAGAAATGCACAATTTGGACCAAAAAGCAATCTTTCATTAATTTTAGAAAAAATTCATACAGACAAAAGCTGAATAAGTCGAAACTACAAGTCGTGCTACAAAAGATAACTGAATAACTAAAATTCTCTCTTTTGGAGACGTTCTTCAAGCTTCTTCGTCTCAAACATGAACCTCCTAACCATTTGGTCGCAGAGCTGGATAAAGTGGTGAACAGAAGGAGGGATATCATTTCCTTCCAAGTCTTGAATGGCGCTTTCCAACCTCCATGGGATATCACGGATCATGAGGTTGCAATGCTCCACCAAATTGTTGTACCTAGCACGACACATATCTAGAGTCGACTGGTAATAACAAATAGAATCCACATGGGTGTCCAACAACTCATTGAGCTGGGCCTCCTTCTCGAGCCACTGCGCACTATCCCTTTGCAAAACCTCGAAACGATTCCTCCACAGAAGGGCTGTTTCTTGGGCAGTTTCCAATTCTTGACATTTGTTATTCCACAGGTCAGACGTGACATATGAGTCTTTCAATGCCTCCTCTTTGAGTCTTCGTTCATTTTCCACTAGGGTCAAAGCATTTCTCAGTCGTTCTTCAAGATCCCCAATATCAGCCTCAAGATTCTCTCGTATTTCCTTCTTTTCGGCAGAGGCTATCTCAAAGAAGTGCCATTCCCTATCACAAGAAGCTTTGGTGTCTTTTAAGCGTTGTCGGAGAGTTGTTAATGATGCATCAGCCCCTTCGTAACCCTGTTGGTACCTGACTCTCAGATCCGTTTCTAATTTTAGCTTCTTGCTACTTTCAGCTGCTTGATCCTGTTCAAACTCCACCTTTCTCTTGTACTGACCACTCTCCACCTTCGCTTGGTGGACTTCATTCTGAAGGTCCTGGTTCTCCTTAGTCAATCTCTCCACTATTAGCTTCAGTTTTTCATATTCTTCTATGGACACATGAGTGGGAGCAGGAGGTGCTTCTTGCATAGAGGGCTCTAAGGGAAATGGTAACGACCTTTCAGCTATTCTAGCTAGTAACCACTGGTTGTATGGCTCCTTTGCCACGCAATTCTTCGCTTTTAACTCCTTTCTCCCCTTTGTATGAATCTTACCCCAAGCCTTAGCAACCTTCCTGACAAACGCAGGGTCCTCTGATGTGGCTAGCAAAAAGAAACTCTGAATCTTCTCTGCCTCGGGCTCGCCCTCCATAGCATAGCCCAACTGACGTAATGCCATGACTGGGTTATAGTTAATACAACCGGCCCTACCGATCAAAGGTACATTACCGAATTCTCCACAACTGAAAATGATTTCCACATCATAGTACTCAGGAGAGTACCAAGCAATATCACTAGCTTCCAGAGACATGATGCGTTGAGACCATTTTAATTTCTTCTTGTTTTCCATGAACGGCCCTTTCTTGGGTAAATGAGAAACATACCACTTGTATAGCAGGTGAGAGCAGCATTGGATCATTCCCGCCTTCTTTTCACTCCTCCAATGAATGGAGTGATAAACATCGGCAAGGAGTGTAGGGATAGGATTCTTCTGCATGAAGAGAACGATGGCAGTGATGTCTATGAAATTGTCCACATTTGGAAAGAGGACAATCCCATAAATCATTAGAGCAACGCTTATTCCGAACTTTTCCCAATCTTCATCCACCTTGTATTGAGCAGCCTTTTCTAGCAGAAATTTTAATGGAAAACCCTGAACACCCCCTTTACTGGTTAGACCCTCTTTGACTTCCTCTTTGGTCATACGTAGAGCAAGAGCAATGGCAGGAGGTTTTGGTTCTTCTTCCAAGCCTGTGTATATAGGTTGATCCTTAATCTTGATGTTCAAAATGTGAGAATATTCCTCAAGAGTAGGGGCCAACTGATAGTTTTGAAAAGTGAAACATCTGAGAGGTGCATCATAGAACTGAGCCATAGCGAACAAAGCCCAAGTATCGACCCTAGAATGGAGGAGGTCAAGCAATTTCCCATACTTCCCCTGAAAGTTGATCTTGATGGCCTTTGGCACGTCAATCAGAATGTCTTGAATTAGTTCCAGCTTTGGTTCTCTAAACTTGATGGAATTTGTGCTTCGCTTTCTTTGGTCAGTCATTGTATTCACCAATACCTAAGATAATCACAGTCTCTTAAGTCCCTTGATATGCGAGAAATGATATGCAATGCAATGTTTTATGAATGCACATGATAAAGAGCACAAAACGAGATCAAGATCACTGGTCCTGCAAAACAACATAAAATATTTCTCCCATCGGGTGGGTTATCTATTGGTTTGTAAGAGGGTATCCCAAAGGCTTTTAGACAAAGTCCCATGCACTAGCCCTCGAAAGTTTTCCATCATAACGACTACTCGTAAGACGGTAATCCCTTCAAAGGATGAACACAGAGTCATGTCTTAGCAACCTTTGGAATAAGGTTCTACAAAGGTCCTCAGAGTCGCGGACTCCCACGTCGGAAATAAAGACGTCATTACAACTACACGTAAGACATAATCATTCCAACGGGGTCTCATCTGAGCGGTGGAATTCGATCCAACTCAACGAGTCCTAAGTCTCGCAAATCAGAAAGAACCCACCTCCTATCTTAGTGTGTACTTAAAAGCTCGGGTAGAAAGCCTTATCTCACAAACCATCCAAATAAACCCAACAGTTAGTGAACATAACATAATAACAATAAAAGCAAATAAAACACAAATGCGACAAACAAAATAGGTCTGGCTCGCTAGAATGTCCCCAGTGAAGTCGCCAGCTGTCGCTACTCGAAAAATGGCATCGCGCAACGACGGGGAGGCGAAAAAGATAGACAGAAGAGTCGCCACCGAACTTTATTTATCCCATGAGGGGAAAGGAAAATATCGAGAAAACCTTAAAAAAAAGAAATGGATAAGATGGTCTCGCGACCAAGAACGGGTTCGGAAGCCGGTTATGCGAGGGGAAGGTATTGGCACCCCTCGCATCCATCGTACTCGATGGGAACCTTTTGTTTGTCGATGTGTGAATTTATCTGCTTAAATATTATGCTATAAGAAGTGTTCCACAGGGTAAAAGAAAGGTTAGAAACAGGAAAGTTAGGAGGAAAGAGAGAACGGGGAAGAAAAGAGAAAGAACAGACTCGGTAGGACTTCGCAGTCCTATGCCTACGTATTCTCAATAGATGTGAGAAAGTCAGAGTCGACGTAGTTCGGGGAACTACAAATATAGGGGGAGTGTGCTCGGCAAGGATTGTGGCCCTTGTGCCTACGTATCTTTACTTGAGAAAGTAAAGAATCAGAGCAGCCGTAGTTCGGCCTACGGTGTGTTGATGTTTTTTATGGATGATGCTATCGTGCGCATTCTAGCGGTTAGGTGTTTCGCTGCTCGCTCGTTGGAGACTTAGGCGTTACCTGTTTGCGGTAGAACGGACGTAGCATATCCTTTTTGAAAGATTGATTAGTTTTCGCCACGCGGGGGCTAGAAGTCTCATTTGATTGATTGGATTGTTTTTTAGGGGCGAGACAAGTCCTCAGATAGTAACCCCTACGGGTAGTACCCAATTCGTTATCTCAAAGTTTTTGTTATAAAAAAAAGGGTGTCGCGAACGAGGCGTCTTTGTATTGAAAGACGAGCGTCGAAACCACCCTCACTACAGTGGGCATCCCTATGCTCGGAGAAGAAGAGGTTTACACCCAATCCTCTCTCTTTAATTCAATGCAAAGAGAACTTCGTTCTCTTATTAAAGATGTTTTTGGTTTTGAATGGTAAGTGCTTTGCGACAGAGAACCCTACAGTAAACGTCAGCACTCGGGATAGGAGAAGGCCTACGCCTAACCACTCCACGACCATTCAAGTTTTTGTGATGAAAAGATTTGAAAATGCACTCAGTACGAGACCGAGGTTTTAGGTGAAAAGGGTTACGGAAGGAATGTGGAAGTGAGATGGTGGATAAAGAGATATGTGAGGGATAAAGTTACGTCTTCGTATCGAAATACGAGTATCGAGACCACCCTCACTACAGTGGGCATCCCAACACTCGGAGAGGAAGAAAGTCTACACTTAATCCCCTCTTTTAATTCGGTGCAAAGAGAAAATAGTTTATTATTGAAAGTGGACTCGGTACGAGACCGAGGTTTTATGAGGAAATGTTGGAAGCGCCTTTGTATTGACAGCCGAGCATCGAGACCACCCTCACTACAGTGGGCATCCCTACGCTCGAAGAAGAAGGGGTCTACACCCAATCCTCTCGTCGAATTCAATACAAAGAAATGATTTTAGGGAGATGAGATTTGAAAATGGATGGGAAACGTCTTCGTATTGATAGACGAGTGTCGGAACCACCCTCACTACAGTGGGTATCCCAACACTCGGAGAGGAAGAAAGTCTACACTTAATCCCCTCGTTTAGTTCAATGCAAAGATGATTTGATTTTGAAGATTGTTTGACAATGTTTCTGAATCGAGGCGGGACAGGTGACGAAGAGAGAAAATAGGTGGTCTCAGATCCAACATTACTCATCAATAATTTGACTGGTAATGAATTACGGAGGTCTCGTCATCGACCCAAAATGCGAAAAACGTCCAATAACAAAAATGAAAAAAAATGATTAACTTCTAAAGAGAAAATATAAACTCTAATATAAATAAAATAGGGAACTAAAAGAAAATGAATATAAAATAGATCATAGAAAATAATATATCCATATATAAACCAAAATATATTTACAAAACTCTAAAATAGAATAAGTATAAAATACATTTAAAAATATAATCCACAAACTATACAAAATGTTTTTTTTTTTTAATAAACTAATATATAGAAGTATTTGCAAAATCTAAAGTATATATAATAAATAAAAGAAAAAGGTAAATACAAATTAAATTAAAAAAAACAGAAAACAGGGTGCATTAAGATGGGGCGTGGTGTATTGAATCATTATGGACTCTATGGCCCATTCATCAAAAAGGTGGAACTAGCAAATTCCCAAAAAACAAATGACAGTATCTAAATCTGGGGGAGGAAAACAACAGAATAAGACTGGGCTTTGAAAGCCCCAAGATCTAAACTAGACCCGATCCACACAAATGTTCATCAGCCTTTACTTTCTTGCTCTCATCCCCTTAAACAATGATTATGGATAAAAACAACAACTCAACATCTTAAAAAAAAACCAAAACAAATGATTCGAAGCCTCTGCAGGGGATTGGAAAACAAGATGAAATAAACTCAAATCCACAAAAAATAAAGAAGCAATTCATAGGGAAAACACAAAGAAAAGTTCGCGCGAGATTCACTGTAGATTTCTTGCTCGATTTCTCAATCTTCTTCTCATTCTTACTCACATTTGGGATTCCGATGTTTTAGGTTTGTTTCTTAGTCGCTTCTCTTCTTCTTCCTCTTCTATTTTCTGTTTTCAATTTCATCTCACGCTCTGGTTTTGTCTCGTTGGGTTTGGTTGAAGGGTGCTGTAACGGAAGGAGAAGATTTTAAGGAAAAATTTGTTGTCACTATTTTGAGTCGAAGAAGAAGGTTTCAGAGAGTAGATTCGAGTTTGAAGAAAAGATAAGGTTTCGAAAGAGTGAATGAAAGTGTCGTCGTTTTACGCAGAACTGAGAAGGTGAGGTTTAAAGATGGTGGATTTGGTGAAGGAAAGACAGGCGGCTAGGCTTGCTGTGGGATTAGGGGTGAGTTTGGACGAGGGAGCTGGGGGGCTGGCCTTGTGACTAGGGTTTGGAGGATCCTTTTTATCCATAACAAAACAACGCCTCTCTCTCTCGCAGGCTCATCATCAGAAAACGAAGCGACAGTAATTTAAAATCATGAAGACAAGGAAAAAGATAATGGGATACTTACAGAGCTGGAACGAGTTTGACAGGTTCTCACGCTAGTGATGAAGAACTTGAATGATGTAAAGCTTCTTGTTGCACCGATGCAACCAGATTACCGATCGAAGGCAGATAAGCTCTTTTTTCAAATCTCTCTTTTTCAGTTCTTAATATGTGTTTTCGTGTTATAATGGTTGATTATGGTGGTTTGTCTTATGACAGTTGAATGGGAAGAAAGTGAAGATGAATCTGGTGAAGAGCTTGGGGGCTGTGCAGCAAGAGTTCAAGGTTTTTTCTCTCAGCCTCCTCTTTTGAATGAATAGTCACGAAATATATATCACATGAGATTAGGGTTTTACCTATGTTTGTATCACCCCTTGTTGCACCCTAAAATTTGCCCAACCTTATTCCTTGGTTTATGCTTCATTATTACTAGCATTTGCATATAGAGTCATGTACATAGACTAACCATCTGCATAGCATAAGCATAGCAAGTCATTCAACAGGGGACCAATCATTATTTTCATCTCTAGAGGCCTAGCAAGAGGTTATTATTCCAATTCAATCTCATTCAAGTCATCAGGAAAGAATTTGAAAGCAAAGAGTTCAGCAGATCAAGCCTTGAGTCCATCTCCTAGCTGAGGGTATCTGAGGATCAACAAGAGGATTATGAGCTGTGAAATGAAAGCATGGAGAGTATCTAGACATCTTGAGAGACTTAAAAGGTCATTTGGAGAAGAAAATAAGTTGTTGAGGTGATCACAATAGTTATAACTGAAGACAGTCTACTAGGGTTTCATCTGGGTCAACCCTAGGTCAACCCTAGGTCAATTGACTGATTTAAAGGGCATTCAAGGCTATTTGAGAGATGTGGGGTTCATCATTGGACATATAAAGAAGGATATGGAGATATACCAAGGAGAATTCAAGAGAAATCAAGGAGAAGAGGAGTTACTAAATTAGGGTTTCTCTGTAAAGTCCCCTAGTTTAGGTCAAATTTCCAAGCAAGATAAGTCAAAATGCTAGATTCAAATGGCTTCTTGGCCAACATGAAACTTGTAGAGGATCTCAAGACCTTTAATTTGAGTGGTGGAAGACCTCAAGGAGATTTATGGAACTCAAGTTATGGTCCTTGCAAGTTACAGGTCATCTGGGGTGTCTGAATTTTTGTCTGTGAAAGTGACTTGACTTCCAAGCTAGTTTTGCCCCTCAAGGAGATTTCAAATGAATTCTTGGTCAACATAAGAATTGTTCCTCATTGTCTTAGCTTTCTAGAATGGTATGGCATGCCTTCATATGATGTGGAGAACTCAACTTATGGTCTTGGCAAGCAAAGGGTATTTTGGGCATTTGTGAATTACAGGTCATTTTAACCTATACCCAAAACTCATACAAGGAGGCCTCAAATGGAAAAACTTACAACATCAAACTTGCTCCAAATGGGATTTTAAGTCTAGAAAGAAGGTCACAAGTTATTGGAGAAGCTCATAGCATGGAGTTGCATGATTGGTCAAAATATGAACTAAAAAGGCTTATAAAGTGAATAATTTCAAATTGAAAAATGGTTTGGGAGATTTACAAGTCCAAATGGAGACTTCCAATATATGATTTTGAATGGAAAAGCAATTCTAAGAACAATGGTTCAAACACTTTTTTGAGTTTAGAAGGAAAAAATGAAGTTATCCATGGTTGCTTGCCTTTTAAGAAACATAATCCAAATGAGCCAAAGTTGGAAAACAAGGGAATGTGCAAGATGGATCTAGAATGTACCATTGGGGTCTATATATTCATGAAAGATGAATTTGGAAAGGGTTGGCTTCATTTTGCACCAAGAGTTTCACAAATTCCCTCATTCTTTTCATTGAAGTTTCATTGTAATTCTCTCAAAATCTTCACAAAATCATCATCCACATTGATTCAATTGTGCTCCATTATCATCATAGATCAGAATTGAAGCAAGGTTTTGGTGATTATCATCCATTTTCGAGTGCCTTTTGCAAGAACATCAAAATCACAACCTCAAGTGGATAGCATAATTCAGGCCAAGTCTCATCCAAAGCTTGCATACAGAATCAAGTTCATCAAGGATTGAGCAAGATCCAAGTCTCAAAAGCCTCAAATCATCAATCTCCATAGCTGTTTGCAAGGTTTCACATCAGGTAAGTTTTCATTCGATTGGCTTGATTCAGTTAGTTTCACATGATTTTATTAGTGTAGACTTGATCTAGGTGGTTAGGAGATTAAGTTAGATGAATTTGGAAAGGATTGGTGATGGTTAGTGACAGGTGCAACAAACTGTTAGTGCTTGTATCTCTTGAATTAAGGCATCATAATGTTAGTTGGATAGCGCAGGATAATCTCCAGTAGTTGTAGTTTAGTTTAGGTTAAGTTTGGGGAAGAATCGTGTTGGTGCATATCAGTGTGATTTCATGAAGGCCAGATGTTGACTCAATCGGATTTGTTGTTGTGATGGATTTCAAAGAAAACTGATGCCCTAGGATTGTAGAGGGGGAGGTCCTGAGTAAATTTCATGTTTATGGCATGTTGATTCGTGGCTTGGAGATGGAGAACAGAGAGGTGGAATGTAGCTCGTGCATGAGCTCGCATGGCAGAAACCCTAGGTTCAGTTGAATGGAGGAAGAAGAGATAATCTGGACCCTTCATGTTGTGTTGGACTTTTGACTTTTGGAATGATCTTGTGGCTGTCATTTAATCTGAAATTTGGAGGGAAGGACCTTGGCCAAAACGCACCGTTTCATTAATTGAAACGGGCGGGCCTAAGATGAGATTGATATCCCCACCCCCGTGTTAGGCCCAAAACCAATATTCAACGTGAATTCGCTTCTTTTCTCACCCCCCAGCGCTCATCCATTTGTTTCTTTAATTCTGAATGTGTAATGGGCTTTGGTAAACTGCTAAGCGCACCCCCATTGTGAGGGCCCATCCTGGATTGAACTGGGCGAAGTTCTATTCGTACCCCCCTCATTCATTTAATTCATTTTATTTTCTTAATTCATTTTAATATTTTACCAACTTCATAAAATCATAACTAATTCATAAAAAATGCATTTTCATCCATTCTTTTTACCATATTTTCATTAAAATGTCTAGAATATTATAGGAAAATAAAATTTCATTTTTAGTTTTGTTTCATATTTTTTTCATATTTTCTAAATAAATGTCATATTAAATAATTCATTTCATGCATCATTTTAATAATTTTTGTTCTCTCACATGCTTTGATATTTTTTAGTCATTCTTTTTATATTGTTTAGGTGAGATATTTAACTTGTAGAAATATTTTAGTTCCCATTTTTAGAGGTTAATTTTAGATGATTAATAAATGCTTGAACATCATGTACAAAACCAGGGTTTTAAGTGACAACTTAAGAAGTTTGATTTCATTTCCCTTAGGACTTAGGGTTTGAATAGATTAGTTATGGGACTATATGGGCTATGGGTAGCTATTAGATCCCTTAGAAAAAGTCAGGATTCCCCTACTGCTATTATTACTGTCTGTATATCTGATTGTCTGGTGTGGTGTGCCCTCTGGGGTTTATTGATTGTTTGTATGGGTATTGGGTTTGTCTGGGGCCCTGGGGAAGCTGAAGATTTGTGAAGATGAAGCCATTGGAGATTCAAAGATTGGAGATCAACTGTCAGAATTGAGGAGGAGTTCCTTGCTAGCAGCTGCTGAGGAGACTAGGGTTTAGGAGCTAGGCAGAGCTCTAGATTAGAAAGCTTGTTTCTCAAACATGGATTGCCTTGTCTGCATCCATTCTTCTCTGTGATTCAGAGTTTCTCTAAGACACTCACCCCCTTCCTTTGGAAGGCTTGGTGACAGTGTCTGTGAGATAGAACTCTTGAGAGAAAATGTCTCTTGTGTTAGAAGCAGTCTGTTCACCACCTTTGGTAGTCAACTGATTGCTTAACACCCAATTTACTCTTGTGACTGATCCCTCATCCCGGAGGTTTGAGCTTGAAGAAAAGCCATTGCAGATAGAAGACTGATGATCAAAGCCCTTGTCTGAAGGCCATGAAGATGGAAACTGATGCTTGTTGAAGCCTGTAGCTGATTGGAGATTACTTGAAGCCAGATGTTGATTCAGAGCTGCTGATGCTGTTTCTTCTGCTGTTGTATTTCATTCCTGATGTATTGATTGGTTTTCTGGACTGTATTGTTTGATGTTTACCCTGCTGGGTTGAAAGTGAAGTCTGTTCACTTTTGCCTATTGTTTTCTAGGTTCGAGGTTGAGTGGGGCTCCCTTGCCTCGCTTGTACTGTTGCATCCATGCATTTTACTGCTTTACTGTATATATCCGCTATTGTTTCTGTTTCTGCCTATCCCGTAGGATCTCTGTTTCTCTCTGTGCAAGAGAGGAGCATGATAGACACTAGGTCTTAACCCATGCATGATAACATTAGGTTAGTTTGTTTCCCTTCGCAACCGTAGGTTAGAGTTCTGTCTCTTTCTTTCTCAAAACAAACAGAAAAACACCATAAAGATTTCAAACACAATAAAAGACACTTCTTCCGTAAAAGAATGTGAACTCATCAAGACGTCATTTTTGTCCGCTTGGACCGCTAATCAGAAAACCTTTTTCAGAAGGAATAAAATCAACCAAGACAAGCTTGTGTCGTACGTGGCCCGAACTACGTTTGCTCTGATCTCCCATGCTGTGTGGAAGTACGTAGGCATAGGATGCGATATCCTAGCGAGCAACCTTCCCCTCCTTTCCCGTAGGTAGGCGAACTACGTTGACTCTGATTTCTCGTTCCAGACGGGAATACGTAGGCATGAAGTGCGATACTTTGCCGAGTCATTTTTATTTTCATTTTATTTTCTTTTTCACCCTCGACCTATAGTTTAGATAGAATAACAATCCATACCCGAAAACAAGCGTGGATCCCGTCGAGTACGACGGACGTGAGGGGTGCTAATACCTTCCCCTTGCGTAACCGACTCCCGAACCCCGGTTTTGGTTGCGATGACCATACCTTTCCCGTGTTGTGCGAGGTTTACTCTGAGCGTTTCCTTTCCCTCCCGTGGGATAAATAACGCGCGGTGGCGACTCTTCTGTTCAGCCGGCGCCGATTTTCGCAGTAGCGACAGCTGGCGACTCTGCTGGGGATCCAACGTCCCCTGGCTGCTAAGGACTGCGATAGTCCTTATGCATTTGGGATCCAACGTCCCTTGAGAGAGTCAATCCTAATGTTTGTTTTCCCGTCGAGGATTTTGTATGGAGTTATTTTATATTTCTAACCCTGTATTTTTCAGCTTTATATATTGATTATTATTGCTGTATCTGGGGTGTGACGGGTGTTCTGATATTGAGAGATAAGCCGGACCTGGGCTTGAGTGCATCTAGAATTAGAGTAGAAATTAGTGGGCGCCCGCTTGCTTTGCTTGCTTTGGTGTCCCATGAAATCTACACTCAGACGAGGTTCCTCTGGTTGGCCTCCTGCCCCTTCCTTTGGTTGGCGTGGGTTGCTGGTTAGTTGGATTGTCGACTCTGGGGACCGATCATTTGGAAGTTGGCTGAGTGAGGCCTCTTCAGGATTTGATGATGCCACTCCTTCTGGGAATCGTATCATCAACCCTGAAAGTCTGTGACGCCGACGACCGCATAGGATGCCGTACCTTGTGCCAGTTATAGGGCCACCCACCTGTGAGGGGATTCAGGGTAATGCAGGTAACTAGACCTCCAGACTACCGGTTATTTCTTGATCAGAGATCCTGGTTATTTATGGAGAGTTATGAGGTCTGTCAGAGACCATTTGGAGATGTGCTCTGAGGTCTGTCAGAGACCATTTGGGAGAGTTATGAGGTCTGTCAGAGACCATGTGGAGATGTGTTCTGAGGTCTGTCAGAGACCAATTAGAGATTTGATATGAGGTCTGTCAGAGACCATGTGGAGATGTGTTCGAGGTCTGTCAGAGACCAATTAGAGATTTGATTTGAGGTCTATCAGAGACCAGTGAGTTATGGTTTGAGGTCTGTCAGAGACCAGTGTTGGAGTTTTATTTTGGGTCTGTCTGAGACCAGGGTTTGATGACTTCTGGATGGTCTGTCTGAGACCTTTCTTGATTGGGTTTAGGCTATTCAGCTGCAGCTCTGGTCCCTGTTGAATGTTACTTGCATTGCATTGCTTGCATATCCATCACCATTTGCATTTCACTAACGTGTGTCTGTGCTGCAGGTGCATTTGCATTTCCCTAGTTCTAGTGCCCAGACTTCTGAGTATTTGATCATGACTAGCTTAAGGAGAACGGTTGCTTACAAATTGCCTACGCCTGATATTGTTCCTTTACTGGGGTTGATCTCTCTTGCTGAGGAGGGTGTTCGTAGGAGTTTCCGGATGAGCTATGGTAGATTACTGAGATTGGTGTGCAAACCTACAGAGGTAGAGTTAGATGGGCTGTATGCTTTGATGCAATTCTATGACCCGGCTTTGAGGTGCTTCACGTTCTCTGATTTTATTATGGGACCAACCCTGGAGGAATACGCTGAGTATGTTGAGCTGCCTGTGCAGAACCAGGTTCCATTCATTCATTATGATACCAAACCTAAGCCGGAGGAATTGGCAAAAGCCTTGCATGTTGATGCTTCTGAACTTGTGACTACTGTTTCCCGTGGAGTTCCAGGCTTCTCATTTCAGTTCTTAGTGGGTAAAGCCCAAGAGTACGCCAAGAATGGGTGCTGGGTTGCTTTCAACGCTGTGTTGGCTTTGTGCATTTATGGCATAGTTTTATTCCCCAATATACCGGATTTTGTGGACTTCGATGCTTTCTACTTGTTTGCTGCTGGTAATCCTGTACCTACTTTACTCGGGGATCTCTACCACTCACTGCATTACAAGAATGAGAAGGGAAGAGGAAAGAATGTTCACCTGTGTGTGCCCTTATTGAGTATGTGGTTTGAGAGTCATCTTCCTAAGAGAGGATCTGCCGCAGAGACTACAATTCCAGTTGGTTGGCCAGAACGCTTGATGAGGCTATCGTCGGAAGATATGGAGTGGTTTGATAGAGACCTGTTGGGATCGGAGCTCATCTTCAGTTGTTCTGGTTACCCTAATGTCCCATTGATTGGAAGAAAAGGGTGTATCAACTACAACCCTTCTCTATTCATTCGCCAGTTCGGATATGCGCTGAAGAATCCACCTCAGGAGGAGGAAGTACAGGAATCTCTGTACTTCACAGGAGATTTGAAGGGGGAGTTATTAGCCAAGTTGCAACATGCCTGGGCGCGTATTAACCGCAAAGGGAAGCCGCTGTTAGGTAAGAATGACTGTCAGGCCTATGCACCTTATAGAGCTTGGATTCAGGAGAGGGCTAGTCAGTTGAAGATGCCGTTTCCAGATGCACCAATTCTTGATCCTGTTCCGGTAGAAGAGCCGACTACTGTTTCTAGAGAAGCATATGAACAAGTTGTGAGAGAGAAAGAAGCCGTGATGAAGATTAATGAAGGGTTAGAGCAAGAGTTAGCTCAGGCACGCAGTGAGAAGAACAAGGCCGTATATGCTTTCCAACAACAGATTGAGCTGGTAAACAGGTTAGGATCTGAATTGACCGAGGAAAAGAAAAAGCGCGAACGTCTGGGGCAAGAGTTCAGAAGTTCCCATGATATGCTGGAAGCCAAAAAGAAGGCGCTCGACGCAGCACACCGAGAGATCTCCTCTTGCAATAAGACTTGGAATGCTACACTTACTAACAACAAGAAGAGGGAAGATAAGCTGAAGCAGCAAATTTCCGACCTCGAGGAGAAGTTGAAGTCTAGCATCAAGAAGTGTGAGGAAGAAGTGATGAATCGGTATAGTGTCCAGCATGCACTGAACAAGGCAATCAAATCCAGAGATGAAGCAGTGTCTCAGAAGCGAAAGCTAGAAGATTGCTTCGGAGAAGCAACATGGGAAGAAACTGCTGAAGACGTACGCCGTGTCCTTAAGAAGAGAAACCAGCTTGTTGAAGGGCTGCTTGACCGACCAAGCCATCCGGAGACCAAGAAGTTGATAGAGGAGTACCAGACTTTTGGGAGGATTTGATCATTCCATTATTTGTATGCTTTATTTGCATAGGGCTGACCATCGCCAGGATTGTTGGTTGAGGTCATGCCATCTTTGTACTCTCAGTGATATTGTACCCTGGGCTTATTGATTCTCTCTGCAATATACGAGGCTTTCTATGATTCAACTCCGGTATTCTTATTATCAGCATTGTCACTGCACCGGCACCTTCGCACTAGAACTGGGGGAATGAATTTCCCTAATGCACAGACACATTGCATTGCATTCATATTCATATTGCATAACAGGTAATCTTTGAATGGTGTCTTATCTCTTGCTTTGATTCAGGTACTTAACAGGATTCCAGATCAACATCCGCACCGCTATTCTACACGATCCAACTGTCGGAAAGTCATGGACCAAATTCAGAACGAGATGCAGGATGTACGCGAGAAGCTCGCCCTCTTCATGCAGACCATGGAGGCTATAGCAAAAGGGCAAGAGAATTTGCAGGCCATGGTCCAGCCTCTGTTGGCTCGCAACGCTGGTCATGGTAACGAAGATCATCAGTCTGTCCGGGTTGATACTGCTCATGGAGATGGCACTCCAACGCCAGTGGCTCCGCCTGTCGTCAATATGACTGCTGCTAACGTCAACAACGCTACCGCTGCTGTGAATGGTAACGTCGGAGTTGGAAATGAAACTGCTGTCCATAACGCTGGGCTGGGTGATGTCAATTTGGGAGATAATCTCGGAGGCAATGGCTTTGTCAATACTGGGTTCGGATTTAACGATCAGGGATTCGACAACACTGGCAAGTATGGCTTTAATGCTCAAGGCTTTGGGCAAGATGGTTATGGTATGGTCAATCAGGGTTACGGAGGCTTTGGGAACGGAAACGGTACTGGATTTATGGCTGGTGGTCCTGCTGGAGGTGTTCAAGGGTACGGCAACAGAGGCCGAGGTCCCGGAATGAACCAGATCAGAGCTGGACGTAATAATGCATATGATGGATACGGGGCTGGAAACGGTATGTGGCAAGAGGATCAACAGGAAGACGCCTTCTCTGGAGGAGGTTTTGAAGGGCCAATGGATGATTCTCAAAAGATTAGAATGCTGGAAGAGCAAATGAAGGGAGTCTTAAACCAGAGTGCTGTGGGATTGGATATGTCAACAATGGGCTTGGTACCTGGGCTGAGGGTGCCAATCAAGTTCAAAGCGCCTGCGTTCGATAAGTACAAAGGAGATACATGTCCGAAAGTGCATGTACGAGCTTATTACAGAAAGATGTCTGCATACTCTACTGATGAAAGAATGCTTATGCATTTCTTTCAGGATAGTCTATCGGGTCCTTCCTTAGAGTGGTACATGGGGTTGGAGCCAACTGATATCAAGACTTGGAAGCAATTAGCGGAGGCATTTGTAGCCCATTACAAGTATAATAGCGATCTGGCACCCAATCGGGTCCAGTTGGCCGGGCTTTCGCAGAAGAAGGGGGAGAGTTTTAAAGAATACGCGCAAAGGTGGCGCGATATGGCTGCCAGGGTCCGTCCCCCTGTAGAAGATAAAGAAATGAACGATATGTTTGTTGGCACATTCACCGGGTTGTTTCATGATATGTTGTTTCATACTTCTCTGGCCAGTTTTTCAGACCTGATTTTGATGGGGGAAAAGATTGAGCGGAACATTAAGCAAGGAAAGTTCCAAGTTGACGAGTCAGCTGCATCTGGCAGTAATAGGAAAGCTTATGGTGGGCGCCGTCAGGGCGAGGCTAGCGCGGTATTTGGAGGCCGAGGCCGAGGCCGAGGCAGGGGAAGAAATCAATATCGTCAGCCGCAGCAAGTGTCGAGTGTCACTATTCCTTACCAACAGCAACCAATCCAGCAACAACAACCGGTTCAGCAGCAACCAATGCCACAGCAGCAGCAGCCTCAGCAGGGGGCACAGCAAGCTCAGCGAAAATTCCAGGGTGGTAAGCCGAGAAGGGTGTTCGAGAAGCCTCCCTCTAACTATGCTGATTTATTGCAGACATTGTTGGGATTGAATCTGGTGGAGAAAAGAACCTTGGCACCGATAACGGGAACTCCCCCGTTCGGCTATGATGCGAATAGACACTGTGAGTTTCATTCTGGGGCCCCGGGCCACGATATAGAAGGTTGCCATGCTTTTAAGCATGTCGTGCAGGATCTCTTGGACAACAAGTCTATCAACTTCGGAACGACCGGTGCGAATATAGTCCAGAAACCCATGCCTAATCATGGGGCGAACGCTGTTCTGACTGAGGAAGAGCTGAATCTGATTATGAATGTTGAGGATTTAAAGACGCCGCTGAGCGAAATAAAAAGACGACTGTTGCAAGGAGGGGTTTACCCGGGTTGTAATGAGTACTGTTTAGATTGTTGGGCCCTGTCTGGGGGGTGTGAGGATCTGAAGAAAGGCATTCAGGCCTTAATTGATGAAGGTGTATTGCAGTTTGATCAAACAGCAACTGATGAGCCTGCAGGGGCAGTAGTGGATAATCGGAGTGATGTTGCCACAGTGACAATTCCTAGGAAGACGATCACTATTTCAGCACCAGCTCAACGACCACCGATTACTATAACTAAAGCCGGGCCAATACCGTATGAGAACACGAAAGCAGTCCCATGGTCATATGGGCTAGAGGTGTATTGTGACGGGATTAAGATCGATGTCAGCAAGCAGTCAGCGGAGGTTGTGGATAATGTTGTGGGCCCAGGAGGCATGACGAGGAGCGGCAGGATCTTTATATCTCCTGAAGTAGAAGCCGAAAGGCTAGCGAAAGGAAAAGGGAAAGCGGTGGAGAACGTTCCGGTACAAGCGAGTGAAAAAGAAGCAGCATCTAAGGATGTCGAAGAATTCATGCGCTTAATTCGGAAAAGTGATTATAAAATTGTGGAGCATCTGCAGCAAACGCCGTCCAAAATATCTATATTGTCATTGCTGTTGTGTTCGGAAGCCCACCGAAACGCTTTGCTGAAAGTCCTGGACACTTCTTTTGTACCACAGGATGTCTCCGTCAATCAGCTAGAAGGAGTATTGGCACACGTGAATGCAGGCCACAGTCTGGGCTTTACTGATTTCGACTTGACTCCGAAAGGAAGGGACCATAATATGGCATTACATGTATCTGTTGAGTGCAGAGGGTCGACAATGTCGCACGTATTGGTTGACACCGGGTCGTCTTTAAACGTGCTGCCTAAGAAGGCTATGATGAAGCTGGATGTTCGAGGGATTTTGTGTACACCAAGTGATTTGGTAGTCAGAGCGTTTGACGGCACGCGGAGAACAGTCTTCGGATCAATTACATTGCCTCTGCAAGTGGGGCCGGAAGTGTTTGCAACGGAGTTTTATATCATGGATATACAGCCTGCGTACAGCTGCTTGCTGGGAAGACCTTGGATTCACGGGGCAGGGGCAGTCACGTCAACCCTGCATCAGAAGTTAAAGTATATGGTCGGAGACAGTGTAGTCACCGTGTGCGGAGAAGAAGACATCCTGGTCAGCCATCTTTCTTCGTTTAAATATGTGGAAGTCGACGGGGAGATCCACGAGACGCCATGCCAGGCATTCGAAGGTTTGCGCATAAAGGATAAGGGTCCCAGGCCAAGCAAAGTGCCAGAGATAGCTGTTTCTTCGTACAAAGAGGCTCAAGCGCTAGTGAAAGCAGGAGAAGCCAAGGGCTGGGGCAAAGTATTGGACATTCCTGTGAAAATGGACCGGTTCGGACTGGGGTACCGACCGTCGTCATCAACTCCTTCCGTGGGGGCCCCTCATTTCAGAAAGTCAATCACCATCTCTGCCAGTGGAGTATGCCATGAATCTGTCAATGCTGCTTCAGAGTCCGATGAAGGGGACAGCGACTGTGATATGGATGCCTGGATTCAGCCAAGCACGCCAGGACAAGGACTGTGCAACTGGTCTATTCAGGAGCTTGTTCCTGTGACTTTTAAACAGTAATGCTTTGCTTTATTAATTGTTGAATAATCTGATGTCTTGCCCGGGGCATCAGGATTTGCTTAGGGCTGTGTTGTTATAAACATTGTTCGTTAATCATTAAATAAATGGCGTTTTTCATGTGCAAATACTGTAATCCCTGTCTTTCTTATTTTGTATTTTCAATAAAATGGCAATGTGGTCAATCGCTTTATACGCATTTTGAAGCACTTAACCATTCCTTTTGCAGGATAACATTTTCAGATGACATCCTTGAGCCACCTATGACTCGTCCCGACTTCGAGCACCCGGTATTCCAGACCGAAGAAGAGGTTGTCGAAGATAGCGACGTTCCTGAAGAACTGTCTTGGTTGGTGAAGCAAGAAGAAAGAGCCATTCTGCCTCACGACGAGGTCATCGAAATTATCAATTTGGGATCGGAAGGGGTTGAGAAAAATATTCGTATCGGAGCCGCACTGCAGAGTGATATCAAGCGAAAACTGGTTGAAATGCTCCGGGAGTATAATGAGGTATTCGCTTGGTCGTATCAAGATATGCCAGGGCTCGATACAGATATGGTTGTGCATCGCCTGCCACTGAAAGAAGATTGCCCGCCTGTCAAACAAAAGCTTCGCAGAACTCGACCAGATATGGCAATGAAGATCAAAGAGGAGGTTCAGAAACAGTGGGACGCTGGTTTCCTGGCTGTGACGAAGTATCCTTCATGGGTTGCCAACATCGTACCGGTACCAAAGAAAGATGGCAAGGTTCGAATGTGCGTGGATTATAGAGATTTGAATAAAGCAAGCCCAAAAGACGATTTTCCACTTCCTCATATTGACGTGTAAGTTGATAATACCGCTCAATATTCTGTATTCTCCTTCATGGATGGCTTTTCAGGCTACAATCAAATTAAAATGGCGCCAGAGGATATGGAGAAGACTACTTTCATAACGCCTTGGGGAACATTTTGCTATAAAGTGATGCCCTTTGGTTTGAAAAATGCTGGGGCAACATATCAGCGTGCGATGACGACTCTTTTTCATGACATGATGCATAAAGAGATCGAAGTTTATGTTGACGATATGATTGCCAAATCCCAGACAGAGGAAGAGCATCTGGTGAATCTGTTGAAGTTGTTTAAAAGACTTAGGAAGTTCAGGCTGAGGCTGAACCCAAATAAATGCACCTTCGGGGTGAGATCGGGTAAGCTCCTGGGGTTCATAGTAAGCGAAAGAGGAATAGAGGTCGATCCTGCTAAAATAAAAGCGATTCAAGAAATGCCGACGCCTAAAACAGAGAAAGAGGTGCGCGGGTTTTTAGGGAGATTGAACTACATTGCTCGGTTCATATCTCACCTAACGGCTACGTGCGAACCATTATTTAAGCTCTTGAAGAAAGATCAAGCTGTAACGTGGAACGAAAATTGTCAAAAGGCGTTCGACAAAATAAAGAAGTATCTGCAGGAGCCTCCTATTTTGATACCCCCGGTGGCAGGGAGACCCTTGATAATGTATTTGACGGTTCTTGAGGGAAGCATGGGCTGTGTTCTCGGTCAACACGACGAGACAGGGAGAAAAGAGCATGCAATTTACTATTTGAGTAAGAAATTTACAGACTGTGAATCTCGGTACTCAATGCTGGAGAAAACTTGTTGCGCGCTAGCCTGGGCCGCCAAGCGTTTGAGGCAGTACATGCTGAATCATACAACCATGCTCATCTCGAAGATGGATCCAATCAAATATATATTCGAAAAGCAGGCGTTGTCAGGTAGAATTGCCCGTTGGCAGATGATCTTGACTGAATACGATATCCAATACGTCTCGCAAAAGGCAATAAAGGGGAGTGTGCTGTCTGAGTATCTGGCGGAGCAGCCTATTGAAGAATACCAATCAATGAGATTTGATTTTCCTGACGAGGATATCATGTATCTCAAGATGAAAGATTGTGAAGAGCCGTTACCAGACGAAGGACCAGAGCCGGGGTCCCAATGGAAGATGATATTTGATGGAGCTGTGAATGCTTACGGTAGCGGAATAGGGGCAATTATCACTACGCCGCACGGGTCGCACATCCCGTTTACTGCCCGATTGACCTTTGCTGTTACCAACAATGAGGCCGAATACGAAGCTTGTATAATGGGGCTTGAAGAAGCCATTGATTTGCGAATCAAGCATTTAGACGTATACGGAGACTCAGCTCTGGTAGTGAATCAGATCAAAGGGGAATGGGAGACACGGCAGCCCAATTTGATACATTACATGAATTATGCAAGGAGATTGTTGCCTTTCTTCGACAAAGTTGAATTGCATCACGTGCCGCGGGCAGAAAATCAAATGGCTGACGCCCTTGCCACCTTGTCTTCCATGTACAAGGTCAATTTCTGGAACGAGGCTCCCCAAATCACTATCTCTCGGTTGGACAGGCCAGCTTATGTATTTGCTATTGATGAAGCATCTGATGACAAACCGTGGTATTTTGATATCCTTAATTTCCTGAAGAATAAAGAGTATCCGGCTGGGGCATCCAGTCAAGATCAGAAGACTCTCAGGAGATTAGCGGGCAATTTCTATTTGAACCCGGATGGCGTCTTATACAGAAGAAACCACGATTTGGTGTTGTTGCGTTGTGTAGACGAAAAAGAGGCAAAGCTTCTCATGGAGGAAATTCACGAAGGTGCCTTTGGTACGCATGCTGGTGGACATGCTATGACGAGAAAGCTGCTGAGGGCAGGTTATTTTTGGCTGACGATGGAAACTGATTGTTTCAAGTTCGCAAGGAAGTGCCACAAGTGCCAAATCTATGCTGATAAGATACACGTGCCTCCGAGTCCTCTAAATGTGATGTCATCTCCATGGCCATTCTCGATGTGGGGAATCGATATGATTGGAAAGATTGAGCCGACGGCTTCTAATGGGCATCGGTTCATCCTAGTAGCAATCGATTATTTCACCAAGTGGGTGGAAGCAGCGTCTTACACAAATGTAACGAAGCAAGTGGTGGCTAGGTTCATCAAGAGAGATATCATCTGCCGATATGGGATCCCCGAGCGGATAATCACGGATAACGGTTCTAATCTGAATAACAAAATGATGAAGGAGCTCTGTCAGAATTTCAAGATTGAACATCACAACTCCTCCCCTTACCGACCCAAGATGAATGGCGCTGTCGAAGCGGCCAATAAGAATATCAAGAAGATTGTACAGAAAATGGTGGTGACGTATAAAGATTGGCATGAAATGCTACCTTTCGCTTTGCACGGTTATCGTACGACGGTACGCACATCAACCGGGGCAACTCCGTTCTCGTTGGTATACGGAATGGAAGCGGTATTACCATTGGAAGTTGAGATCCCTTCTCTGAGGGTATTGCGAGACGTTCAGCTGGACGAGGCAGAATGGGTAACGAATAGGTTGAACCAACTGAGTTTGATGGATGAGAAGAGGCTAGCTTCTCTGGCATACGGTCGTTTGTACCAAAGGCGAATGAAGAAAGCATACGACAAGAAGATACTTCCGCGAAGCTTTCAGACGGGCGACCTTGTGCTGAAAAGGATTCTCCCGCCGCAAGCAGATCACAGGGGCAAGTGGACCCCCAACTACGAAGGGCCATACGTTGTCAGTAAGGTCTTTTCAGGAGGAGCTTTATTGTTGTCCACCATGGACGGGGAAGACTTTGCATCACCTGTGAATTCGGACGCAGTTAAAAAATACTTTGCTTAAAATAGACCCGCTGGACAGAAAAAAAGAGTCCAGGCAAAAATGGGGCATCCTGGCGAACCAAAAACAGAATGAAAGGTTCGGGCAAAAGTTAGGGATAAAATTGAAAAAAATGTACACCCGCGAAGTTGAAAACCTACACTGGGCGGCTTCGGCAAAAAAGGGTATCCCGGTGAACTGAAAACCCGTAAAGGGCGGTTCACGCAAAAGTTAGGGATGTGAAAAGCAAATGATTGCGGTCCGAATTTGAATTCAATGAATATCAATGCGGGAGAATATGTTTGAGGAGTTAGTTATCGGATACAACCTCTTCAGAAGTAGGGATACCGGGAAAGCATTAGAGTCGGACGAGTCATAGGAGGATCAGTTCGTGGTGTTCATCTGCATCCAGTTGCCGACATGTGTACAAAATTTAATTTGTTAATATTTATGCTTCTTGTGCATACTTGCATACTTATGTATTCGCTTCGCGTAGCTTCCTCTTTTCAGGAGTTACATCCCGTGTACAAAAAACTCCGCCCATTCAGGGGCCCAATCAATGAAAATGTGTTATTCAGTACTTGATGCCTGTTCTTTACTGTTTTGCGCATGGTAAAACGCCTAAGTTTGATGAAACTAGCATGAGTATAACATCGCTGGCCCTTGCCAACAATTGTTAAAGCTTTGAGTTAACTGAGTGTAACGTCACTAACCTGAATCGATTTGGATTGCATAGGCTTGTCGTGTCTTGTTTGTGTTGTTGCAGGTTTCATAACCGTACGAGGAAGGTGATCAAAAGATTGCAATAGTGAAAGGCTCGATCCTCACGCAGGTCATGCATGTTCTTCCCGAAGAAGGATAGAATTCCCCAGCTAGCCGTAGCTTACTCAAAAGGACGTGCTCCAGAGAAGTTACTCGTCCTCAGCAGAATTTGGCGATTCCAAGATCGTAAGGCTGTAATCAGACAGGTTCATTTTTCCCCGCAGGGTCAGGCACTCTCCCCCAGCAGGGTCAGTTAATTTTCCCCAAGAGAATCCAGCCATCCCCAGAGGAGTTCTCTTTTCAGTAAATGTTCTTTCCTTCCAGTGGAATTCGAAGATCAAGACTCTCCCCAGCAGAGTTGATGGCGGTTCCTGTCATTTATTTTGTCGGAGATACTGGTGATATCAGTTCGCGTGCCAGCAGAAAGTCCGATCGTGTTGTGCGCATCTGCTATTCCTCAGCAGAGTTATATTCCCCAGCAGGGGGTTACTTCAACAAGACGTGTGGTTTGAGTTCCCAACTTCCCAGCAGGGTCGACTTCACTCCTCCAGCATTTATTTTGCCGGAGTAATTTTGTAGCATCAGGCTATCCCCGGCGAGTCGGCGTTATCCTTCCAGCATTTATTTTGCTGAAGCAGTTCCTGTACTCCAGCAGTTCAGGTGGAGAGAGCTCTTGCTCAAATAAATTACCAAACAGTCAAGATCTCGGCAGGAGATATTCAATGATAATGTCAGTTTCGGCGGTATTCCCCCACAGAGTTATCATGGTAAAACTCTCTTTGTCTCCAGAAGAGTCGTTTATGCAAATGTCTCTTATTTTCCCTAGCCAGAGTGGCCAGGATAAGTATCTCCTTATCCCCCAAGCAGAGTTTGTTTGTCATCAACGAGTCGCATGAATCAGAATTTCAGAGGCCACCGCCGGTTATCAGAGCAGGCGTCCGATAGTTGGTTTTCAGACATCCCCAGTAGAGTTCGTCTCAAAGCCGCTGTCACGTCAGTGCTAAGGAGTTTGCGGGTGAGGATCATTGGAGAACTAAGTCCTGACGTGGACAATTTATTCCTATATTGACGGGATTTCCTCAGAAGTGGGCGTCCTAACGTGGACATGTCTATTTCCCTGGGCTGATGGGAGGTGCTAGTCCTAACGTGGACAGGTTCGATTTCTCAGAATTGTTGGAAGGTGGAGTCCTAACGTGGACATTTCCTCAGGTTGACGATATGTGCTAGTTCTGACGTGGACAGATTTGATCGAATGTGAAATCCGTACGTGGACAAGATTGGTTACTCTTCGTGTTGGTGTCCTGACGTGGATCATTTGTGTCCAGCAGATATCTTTATTCGTAAGGGTGAAATGTGCGTCCTGACGTGGACAAGTTTGTAGTTCTTTGTGATGACAAGATACAAGAATCCTGACGTGGACAAATTTATCCTTCTTCGTGTTGTTGGCAAAGTATAGGTCCTGACGCGGATATTTCCCCAGCAAGTCGGAGACGCGTGAGTCCTTACGTGGACAAGTCTTATTTCCTCAGTGAGTCGAAGACACCTGAGTCCTAACGTGGACAAATCAAGACGAGATCAGTGTCCTAACGCGGACAGATCAAAGAGATTATTATTCCTAACGTGGAAAGATGTAGTCCTTACGCGGACATATCAACAGAAGTGATTCCTAACGTGGAAAGACGGAGATTCCTAACGCGGAAAAGATGGAGTCCATACGCGGACGTACCAGAAGATAGTTTCCTTACGTGGAAATGACAGTATTCCTAACGTGGAAAGAAGAGAGTCCTTACGTGGACAGATTAAGATGGCATTCCTTACGTGGAAGAAAAATGGCTTCCTGACGTGGAAAGATTGAGTCCTCTCGTGGACATATCAAAGCTGATTCCTGACGTGGAAGAAGATTATTCCTGACGTGGAAGAAATTGAGGTCCTTACGTGGACAGATTCAAGAAAGGATGGTTCCTGACGTGGAAGAATGATGTACTCCTTACGGGGAAAGTTGAGTCCTGATGTGGACAGGTTTAGAACCAAAATTGTATTCCTGACGTGGAAAGATTGGAGTCCTGACGCGGACATGTCGAGTGGTATTGGAGTCCTTACGTGGACAGATTGATATAGTTTTCCTAACGCGGAAAGAAGATTGCTTCCTAAAGTGGAAAGATAAAAGCGTTATTCCTAACGTGGAGGTATTTTATTCCTGACGTGGGCGGACGAAGTATCCCCAGCGGAGTTGCCGAGATTTTTTCTGAGTTAACAGCAGGTGGAGTCCTAACGGGGACAGATTTAGTTGAGATTTCTTTGTATTGATGACAGACAGAGTCCTAACGCGGACAAGTAAGCAAAATGTTATGACGGAATCCTCTTCAGAACGATGAAGACAATCCCCAGCACGGTCGCGCGAGATCAGTGGGTTACTCTAACAGTCAGATTCAGCTGACGAATGTCATTCCTCAAGCAGGAGCGCAGTTTATTTCTGCGGTTGGCAAATTTCTGGTTTCACTAGTATTCAACCGTCTCGTACCGCGAATGTCTGAAGGCTCCGGGCTCTTCATCCAGTCGGGTCCAAGTCGCTTGAATAGGGGCAGCTGTTGCACCCTAAAATTTGCCCAACCTTATTCCTTGGTTTATGCTTCATTATTACTAGCATTTGCATATAGAGTCATGTACATAGACTAACCATCTGCATAGCATAAGCATAGCAAGTCATTCAACAGAGGACCAATCATTATTTTCATCTCTAGAGGCCTAGCAAGAGGTTATTATTCCAATTCAATCTCATTCAAGTCATCAGGAAAGAATTTGAAAGCAAAGAGTTCAGCAGATCAAGCCTTGAGTCCATCTCCTAGCTGAGGGTATCTGAGGATCAACAAGAGGATTATGAGCTGTGAAATGAAAGCATGGAGAGTATCTAGACATCTTGAGAGACTTAAAAGGTCATTTGGAGAAGAAAATAAGTTGTTGAGGTGATCACAATAGTTATAACTGAAGACAGTCTACTAGGGTTTCATCTGGGTCAACCCTAGGTCAACCCTAGGTCAATTGACTGATTTAAAGGGCATTCAAGGCTATTTGAGAGATGTGGGGTTCATCATTGGACATATAAAGAAGGATATGGAGATATACCAAGGAGAATTCAAGAGAAATCAAGGAGAAGAGGAGTTACTAAATTAGGGTTTCTCTGTAAAGTCCCCTAGTTTAGGTCAAATTTCCAAGCAAGATAAGTCAAAATGCTAGATTCAAATGGCTTCTTGGCCAACATGAAACTTGTAGAGGATCTCAAGACCTTTAATTTGAGTGGTGGAAGACCTCAAGGAGATTTATGGAACTCAAGTTATGGTCCTTGCAAGTTACAGGTCATCTGGGGTGTCTGAATTTTTGTCTGTGAAAGTGACTTGACTTCCAAGCTAGTTTTTCCCCTCAAGGAGATTTCAAATGAATTCTTGGTCAACATAAGAATTGTTCCTCATTGTCTTAGCTTTCTAGAATGGTATGGCATGCCTTCATATGATGTGGAGAACTCAACTTATGGTCTTGGCAAGCAAAGGGTATTTTGGGCATTTGTGAATTACAGGTCATTTTAACCTATACCCAAAACTCATACAAGGAGGCCTCAAATGGAAAAACTTACAACATCAAACTTGCTCCAAATGGGATTTTAAGTCTAGAAAGAAGGTCACAAGTTATTGGAGAAGCTCATAGCATGGAGTTGCATGATTGGTCAAAATATGAACTAAAAAGGCTTATAAAGTGAATAATTTCAAATTGAAAAATGGTTTGGGAGATTTACAAGTCCAAATGGAGACTTCCAATATATGATTTTGAATGGAAAAGCAATTCTAAGAACAATGGTTCAAACACTTTTTTGAGTTTAGAAGGAAAAAATGAAGTTATCCATGGTTGCTTGCCTTTTAAGAAACATAATCCAAATGAGCCAAAGTTGGAAAACAAGGGAATGTGCAAGATGGATCTAGAATGTACCATTGGGGTCTATATATTCATGAAAGATGAATTTGGCAAGGGTTGGCTTCATTTTGCACCAAGAGTTTCACAAATTCCCTCATTCTTTTCATTGAAGTTTCATTGTAATTCTCTCAAAATCTTCACAAAATCATCATCCACATTGATTCAATTGTGCTCCATTATCATCATAGATCAGAATTGAAGCAAGGTTTTGGTGATTATCATCCATTTTCGAGTGCCTTTTGCAAGAACATCAAAATCACAACCTCAAGTGGATAGCATAATTCAGGCCAAGTCTCATCCAAAGCTTGCATACAGAATCAAGTTCATCAAGGATTGAGCAAGATCCAAGTCTCAAAAGCCTCAAATCATCAATCTCCATAGCTGTTTGCAAGGTTTCACATCAGGTAAGTTTTCATTCGATTGGCTTGATTCAGTTAGTTTCACATGATTTTATTAGTGTAGACTTGATCTAGGTGGTTAGGAGATTAAGTTAGATGAATTTGGAAAGGATTGGTGATGGTTAGTGACAGGTGCAACAAACTGTTAGTGCTTGTATCTCTTGAATTAAGGCATCATAATGTTAGTTGGATAGCGCAGGATAATCTCCAGTAGTTGTAGTTTAGTTTAGGTTAAGTTTGGGGAAGAATCGTGTTGGTGCATATCAGTGTGATTTCATGAAGGCCAGATGTTGACTCAATCGGATTTGTTGTTGTGATGGATTTCAAAGAAAACTGATGCCCTAGGATTGTAGAGGGGGAGGTCCTGAGTAAATTTCATGTTTATGGCATGTTGATTCGTGGCTTGGAGATGGAGAACAGAGAGGTGGAATGTAGCTCGTGCATGAGCTCGCATGGCAGAAACCCTAGGTTCAGTTGAATGGAGGAAGAAGAGATAATCTGGACCCTTCATGTTGTGTTGGACTTTTGACTTTTGGAATGATCTTGTGGCTGTCATTTAATCTGAAATTTGGAGGGAAGGACCTTGGCCAAAACGCACCGTTTCATTAATTGAAACGGGCGGGCCTAAGATGAGATTGATATCCCCACCCCCGTGTTAGGCCCAAAACCAATATTCAACGTGAATTCGCTTCTTTTCTCACCCCCCAGCGCTCATCCATTTGTTTCTTTAATTCTGAATGTGTAATGGGCTTTGGTAAACTGCTAAGCGCACCCCCATTGTGAGGGCCCATCCTGGATTGAACTGGGCGAAGTTCTATTCGTACCCCCCTCATTCATTTAATTCATTTTATTTTCTTAATTCATTTTAATATTTTACCAACTTCATAAAATCATAACTAATTCATAAAAAATGCATTTTCATCCATTCTTTTTACCATATTTTCATTAAAATGTCTAGAATATTATAGGAAAATAAAATTTCATTTTTAGTTTTGTTTCATATTTTTTTCATATTTTCTAAATAAATGTCATATTAAATAATTCATTTCATGCATCATTTTAATAATTTTTGTTCTCTCACATGCTTTGATATTTTTTAGTCATTCTTTTTATATTGTTTAGGTGAGATATTTAACTTGTAGAAATATTTTAGTTCCCATTTTTAGAGGTTAATTTTAGATGATTAATAAATGCTTGAACATCATGTACAAAACCAGGGTTTTAAGTGACAACTTAAGAAGTTTGATTTCATTTCCCTTAGGACTTAGGGTTTGAATAGATTAGTTATGGGACTATATGGGATATGGGTAGCTATTAGATCCCTTAGAAAAAGTCAGGATTCCCCTACTGCTATTATTACTGTCTGTATATCTGATTGTCTGGTGTGGTGTGCCCTCTGGGGTTTATTGATTGTTTGTATGGGTATTGGGTTTGTCTGGGGCCCTGGGGAAGCTGAAGATTTGTGAAGATGAAGCCATTGGAGATTCAAAGATTGGAGATCAACTGTCAGAATTGAGGAGGAGTTCCTTGCTAGCAGCTGCTGAGGAGACTAGGGTTTAGGAGCTAGGCAGAGCTCTAGATTAGAAAGCTTGTTTCTCAAACATGGATTGCCTTGTCTGCATCCATTCTTCTCTGTGATTCAGAGTTTCTCTAAGACACTCACCCCCTTCCTTTGGAAGGCTTGGTGACAGTGTCTGTGAGATAGAACTCTTGAGAGAAAATGTCTCTTGTGTTAGAAGCAGTCTGTTCACCACCTTTGGTAGTCAACTGATTGCTTAACACCCAATTTACTCTTGTGACTGATCCCTCATCCCGGAGGTTTGAGCTTGAAGAAAAGCCATTGCAGATAGAAGACTGATGATCAAAGCCCTTGTCTGAAGGCCATGAAGATGGAAACTGATGCTTGTTGAAGCCTGTAGCTGATTGGAGATTACTTGAAGCCAGATGTTGATTCAGAGCTGCTGATGCTGTTTCTTCTGCTGTTGTATTTCATTCCTGATGTATTGATTGGTTTTCTGGACTGTATTGTTTGATGTTTACCCTGCTGGGTTGAAAGTGAAGTCTGTTCACTTTTGCCTATTGTTTTCTAGGTTCGAGGTTGAGTGGGGCTCCCTTGCCTCGCTTGTACTGTTGCATCCATGCATTTTACTGCTTTACTGTATATATCCGCTATTGTTTCTGTTTCTGCCTATCCCGTAGGATCTCTGTTTCTCTCTGTGCAAGAGAGGAGCATGATAGACACTAGGTCTTAACCCATGCATGATAACATTAGGTTAGTTTGTTTCCCTTCGCAACTGTAGGTTAGAGTTCTGTCTCTTTCTTTCTCAAAACAAACAGAAAAACACCATAAAGATTTCAAACACAATAAAAGACACTTCTTCCGTAAAAGAATGTGAACTCATCAAGACGTCATTTTTGTCCGCTTGGACCGCTAATCAGAAAACCTTTTTCAGAAGGAATAAAATCAACCAAGACAAGCTTGTGTCGTACGTGGCCCGAACTACGTTTGCTCTGATCTCCCATGCTGTGTGGAAGTACGTAGGCATAGGATGCGATATCCTAGCGAGCAACCTTCCCCTCCTTTCCCGTAGGTAGGCGAACTACGTTGACTCTGATTTCTCGTTCCAGACGGGAATACGTAGGCATGAAGTGCGATACTTTGCCGAGTCATTTTTATTTTCATTTTATTTTCTTTTTCACCCTCGACCTATAGTTTAGATAGAATAACAATCCATACCCGAAAACAAGCGTGGATCCCGTCGAGTACGACGGACGTGAGGGGTGCTAATACCTTCCCCTTGCGTAACCGACTCCCGAACCCCGGTTTTGGTTGCGATGACCATACCTTTCCCGTGTTGTGCGAGGTTTACTCTGAGCGTTTCCTTTCCCTCCCGTGGGATAAATAACGCGCGGTGGCGACTCTTCTGTTCAGCCGGCGCCGATTTTCGCAGTAGCGACACCCCTGCTATCACTTTCTGATGTTAAAATTATGTCCTTCCATTTTAGTAAACTTGGCCCTGCTGTCCTCTGCTATCTTATTTTTCTTGTCTTTGAATTCCATATTTTTTTATTTGAAAATAACTGATATTTTTCCCTGAATTTTTACTGTGAGAATTTGGAGATTTTCACTGCTATGACATGGCTTTGTTTCAACCTTATTTTGACTTAATATTTCTGCTCTTGCTTGCTTTTTTTTAGGAGCTCTTGTGCTTTAATAATGTCGCCTTCACTCTCTGGTAGAGCATTTTTGCAGTCCATCATTCCAGCTCCGGTTTCATCCCGAAGTTGCTTCACAAGTGTTGGTTCATTCATAACCATGCTCACCTTACCTATACCAGTTTTGAGAGAATTCTTGAAGTTAATTGCTTGGAAGAAGGGATTAGCTCAGGCACAAGTTGGAGATGTCGTTTCGGCTCAAAAAAAACCACGAATTGAATTATGTCTTGAAAATCATGTTGGGTTGAACGGGGATGAAAACGCAGGTAGCTCATATCCCACACGTCAATGCTGCTGGTGGTGCTGCTTGGTTGCCTCACTGTGTCTCTATAAGGTTGAGATATTCATTCAGTGAAAGTGTTAATGTGTCTTTTCTCGGCATGAGTCATATTCAACAATGTGTAATTAGCAGCATTTTTGGTTCTGATCTTATAAGCTGAGATGATAGTAATTCTGCTATGTTGAGTCTTCCATGAAGCTTAGAAGCTGATACAAAAGAGCTCCATATTCTCGCACTCGGTTTCATAGGCATCTTTCTCAGTATTTCCAAAGCGTCTTCAAGTTTCCCCGACCTTCCGAGAAGATCAATTAGGCATGTATAGTGTTCTACAGTGATCAGAATTTCAGAATCTTCATTTACTTGCTCGAACACTCGTTGTGCCTCAGTAACAAGGCCAGCGTGATTACACGCAGATAAAACTGCAAGAAATGTGACTGAATCAAGCTTCACTCCTCTCTCATTCATTTCATGAAAAAGTTGTAAAGCTTTTTCTCCACATCCATGAAGGCCATAGGCACTAAGCAAACTACTCCATGTAACGGAATCTCTATTGGGTGTTTCGAGGAATATCTTGCGAGAATCATCAAGACAGCCACATTTAGCATACATAGAGATGATGGAATTTGAGACAACTGGGTCAGAGTTGCAGCCTCTGATGAGAGCTAAACAATGCAGCTGTGTGCCAAAGGCATGAGAGTGGGTATAAGAACATGCTTTGATGACTGATGGAAGAACACAAGGGATGAAACCGAAATGGTGAATAGAGAAATGGAGTTGTGTGAAAAATTCAAGTGTCTGGTCATGGATCATGATTGTTTGGAATTAGCCCTTTGTGTTTTGGATTTGCTCATGAGCTTTTCGTTAACTTTGCAGGTTATACGGGCCATATGTTATGCGTGCTGCAACAGACATGGATGAGATAAATTCCCTGCCCAAGACATGGCTTCACACCTTGATGTTTGGCTTGGAAATCGCAAGCTGTGTGCTCAGCTCGTGTTATGGAACTACCGGCTTCGTGCACGTGAAGGCTGTGGGTTCTTGGCAGAAAATGTTGGTAGCAGGGCATGTTGTCTTCCTTTTTTTTTTACAGTTGAAATCCTGCATTGAGGGCTTGAACAGTCTTGATCATGACATCGTGTCACCACTATTTGAAGCTGGTTGGATTCTTTTACATTCAAGAACTCGTGTTTGATATGCATGTCAGACTTACTCTGAAGGTCTTGTATCAAATTACTGGCAGGCTCTGCTACCAAGATCCCGCCAATTGTAGCTGGTACTTGTTGATTTCTTTTCAGGCTGTTTGGTTGAGATATCTGGCAGTTATTTGTAGATGGCGAAGTTGAGCATGATGGAGCCTCTCCATCTGTAAGTGTAGAGGGAACTCTTGTGATTGTGAGTGGCTTCTGCGTATTCAGGGTTTGATTCACAGAAAGCTGTTGTGATTGCATAAGAGATGAAGAAGACAGATTGTTGCTGTTAAGAAGCTTCTCCGTTGAAAATGCATTATTGCCAAGCTGTTGAGGATGATGTTGGGATATAGGAAGCTGTGGTAATTGCTGGCTTTGTTGGTGAGTATTTTGTTGTAGAAACTGAGATTGTAAAAGTGGGCTAGAGGTCGAAAGAAATTGTTGTTGCTGCTGCTCTGAGGTGTTTTGTTGAGATATTTGAGCCACTGGAAGATTTGGTGTCACCCTCTGTTGCTGGCTTTGTTGCCATACCTGCAATGGGGATTGTTGTAATGTAGGAATTTTATGAATTGTAATAGGTATTTAGCCTCTCCTTTTTTATGACAATTGAATTGGGCTTGGATGTATTATTCATACTCAACTTTTGTAATTCACACCACACTTGATCAATTCATGAAATGAGAGCAACTCTCAAATCAAAAGTCCCCACATGTATCATGCTCACACTTGAAAACAAGTTCAATCTCTTGAATTCCAACACATTAACGAATCAAAGCTTTGCCACTAAAAAAACTATAGACCATGACTTGGAAATTACATGACCACAAACATTTCTCATTAACCAACACGTCCATGCCCTAGAATTAATGATCATGTCTCTTAAAAACTTGGAATCTAATTCCAATATTAGAATTGATTTGAGCTTAATCAACACTAATTCATAATTTCTGACAATCCTACTTTGGTTGTGAATGAACCGAGAAATCCATTTTGAAACACATATCCCCAATTGATCCTTAAACACGCATCGTTTATATCAATACTCTTCCCAGCATTGTGTTTGAAACGAGCCCTTGTTTGACGGACAAATTAAGCCATAACCATTGTAAACCAATATATACACGACTTTATATCATTTCCTGTCAGAATCAGTTCAATTCAATTTAACCTTGTGATACACGAGCAACAACCACTCACTTTGATTTTCCTGAATACTAATTGGTGGATGGATGTACAAAATGAAATGTAAAAGCGGGTAGGACAAATTTGGGGTATGACACCGTGTAATCGAGAACACCATTTTGTCCCGTAGTTGGCCTGAACTACGTTTTGCTCTGATTTCTCATAGCAGATGAGAATACGTAGGCATAATACGCAATGTCTTGGCGAGCGATTCCCCCCATAATTTCCCGAACAATGTTGACTCTGACTTTCCCATTGCACGAGGGAATACGTAGGCATAGAGCGACAATGCTCTATCGGGTCAGTTCTTTCCGTTTAGCTTTAGTAGCCGTAGATTAGATTGTTTTTCACCCATAGACTAGACAACCCAAGCGTGGATCCTGTCGAGTACGACGGACGTGAGGGGTGCTCATACCTTCCCCTTGCGTAACCAACTCCCGGATCCAGGACTTGGTTGCGATGACCTTGTCTTTCCCTTTTCCGTCAGGTTTTTCCGATCGTTTCCTTTCCCTCTCTTTGGGATAAATAACGAAAGGTGGAGACTCTTCTGTTTTCTGCCGGGTAATTTTCGCAGTTGCGACAGCTGGCAACTTTGCTGGGGACAGGAACATCCCCTATGCGAGTCAATCCTAGCGCTTGCTTGTTTGTCTTTGGGTGTGTATATTTGTGTGTTGTATTTTGTATATTACTGTATTTACATTTTTCGCACTATACTATTATCTGTTGCTGTTGTGCTGTTGGGTGGTTGTTCCTTTGAGATATAAGCCAAAACCCAGGCTTGAGTACACACATAGCTTTAGTAGTGGAGAGTAGTGGTGGATGTGCTTGCTTTGCTCGTACTAGTTCACCATGAAATTCGCGCTCGGACGAGATTCTCTTTGATGATTTCTTTTCTGGCCCTTTGGGATCGAAGGGATTTTGGATCTGAGGGTTGTCGACTCTGGGAACCGATCATTTTTGAGTAATCTAAGTGGGGCCTCTTCAGGAGATTATTATGCCAAACCAGAAATGGTGAACGTATCATCATTTCTTGAAAGTCTGTGACGCTGATGAACGCATAGGATGTCGTACCTTTGTCAGATTTGGTCCATACTTGTGAGTGGGAGGGTTTTTTTTCCAGGAAACTTGACTTCCAGCCAACCCAGTATTTTGGTTTCTCTCTTCAGAGCGAACGTATCCAATTAGCAGCACAACAATTATTTCAGAGTTTTGTGGGATCGTTGATCCTTTGTTTGCTGCATCAGCATTTTGCATTGCATTTCATGTGCATCTCATTATTGTATGTCCATCCTCGGCCGGAACAGAGAGCTTACCAGTATTTTTGTCCACCCCGCAGTTGATTTCCCGACATTCGCATTGGACTTGAATTAGCTTCTAGAAGAATCATGAACTCAGGAGAGCAGAATCAGGTTGTTACGATGGCCGAGTTTGAATTGATGAAGAATCAGCTAGATCAACTCATGGAGGCCATGACAGCTATGACTAGACGAGAGGCTGGTATTTAGAGGACTCCAGTGAACAATGTTGCTCAAGCTCAGCCTGCACAGATTCTTGTCGGAGAGCCTACTATTGCTAGAGGTAGAGATTCATCTTCTCTCCATGACACAGACTATCAGAGCTTCACATTCTCTGTGCCAGATGTTCAGAGGGTTGTTACGAAGATTAATGCTAAGGACCCACGGACTGTTGAGTTTATGGAAAAATGTCGGCTGTTGGATGAAAAGCTGGACGCCCTGATGGGTCAGAACACTCTTAATCTGAATGCTGCGAGCATGTGTTTTGTACCCGGTCTTGTGATGCCTCTGAAGTTCAAAATGCCGAATTTTGAGAAGTTCAAAGGGGATAGTTGTCTGAAGCATCATTTGGTAATATTCTGCAGAAGAATGACTTTGCATGTCTACTATGACAAGCTTATGATTCATTGTTTCCAAGACAGTCTGAGTGGAGCATCGTTGAATTGGTATATGCAGTTGGAAAGTGGTTGCATCAGATAATGGTCAGATTTAGCCAATGCCTTTGTGAAGCAGTACAACTACAATCTTGACATGGCTCCCAGACGCATGCTGTAGCAAGAATTATATCAAGCGGAAAATGAATCCTTCAGAGGATATATGCAGAGATGGAGAGAATTCGCAGCTCGTGTTCAACCACCACTTCTGGATAGAGAATTGGTTGACTTGTTCATGGGTACTTTGCAGGGGAACTACTTTGATAAGATGGTTGGTAGTGGGACATCAAACTTTGCTGACTTGGTGATAATGGGTGAACGCGTTGTGAGTGGACTCAAGTGCGGAAAGATTCGAGACGTCTCAGATACTTTCGTTTATGAAAGTGAATCAGTTGTTAGTTCTCAAGAAGAATGGGAGAAAGGAAGTGATGCTATCCCAAAATCTCCCGTACCTCATATTCAGTTCTTAGATAGTTCAAATGTTTAGAGTCAGCAACCTGCTGGGTCTGTGTGTCAGGTATCTGTTCCCCTTCAGAGTTAGCAATCTTACCGTCATCAACCGCGTCAGCACGCCCGACGTAGACCAAAGAAGCCACATAGGCATTTTACCCAGCTGCCGATGTCATACAGTCAAATGCTGCCGGATTTGATCAGAGGTGGGTTGATAATGCGGAAGAAGATTAATCCAGAGATTCCCCCGTATCCGCCAGGTTTTGATATCAACGCCCGCTGTGAGTACCATGTTGGGGCACATGTGCATTCAACTGAGGACTGTAAGGTGCTTAGTGTCGCTACTGCGAAAAAAGGAACGCCGACAATGACTAACAGAGTCGCCACCTATCGTTATTTATCCCAAAGAGAGGAAAAGGAAACAATTGGAAAAAAAACCTGACGAAAACGGGAAAAGACGAGGTCATCGCAACCAAGTCCTAGGTTTGGGAGTCGGTTATGCAAGGGGAAGGTATGAGCACCCCTCACGTCTGTCGGACTCGACGGGATCCATGCATGTGTTGTCTAGCTAAAAGGGTGTGTAAACTATCTATGCTAAAGGCTTATGGACAAAAGAGAAAGAAAAAGAACTGACTCGGTAGAGCATCGCCACTCTGTGCCTACGTACTCCCTTGTGCAATGGGAAAGTTAGAGTCAACGTAGTTCGCCTAACTACGGCTAAAAGGGGGGAAGGTTTCTCACCAAGACATCGCGTTTTGTGCCTACGTACTTTCGTCTGGTACGAAAGATCAGAGCAAACGTAGTTTGGGCTTACGAGAACACAGGCTGTTCAAAAGTTTTACCCGAGTAGGGTTAACAGACAATTCTAGCAGTTGGTGTATGCAGCTCGACCATTGTAGACTTTTACCGTTTGCGATAGGACTGAAAGTTAACAACACTCTTGTTTATGAAAAGAGTTTTCCTAATTAAGACCCCTCAGGTTCCTCCTCAGGAGGAACCAAGCAACCTTAAGTAGTATTCCAAAGTCATAGGACAGAATGGGAATGAGGAAAAGAGATCTCAAAAGCTAAAACAAAAACATCATAAGCAAATGCAAACAACAACATCAAAGGATGCAAGCAAACACCACATATGGAAACACAATGTGCAAACATGAAAGCATGAGATCAAATGAACATCTTATGCATAAGTTAAAGACCTATGAATTGGCACACAAGGCGTATAACAAGCCCCTGACATGAAACAATCAAGATAAGGTTCATCAACAATGCACAACCAAGCTTTTGGAAGCAAAACAAAACAAGTACACAAGCAAAGATGCACAAACATGAAGCAACTTGCAAAATACATGAAAAATATGAAAACGCATCTAAAAATGCCAAATAAAATCTCAAAGGACCCCCAAGGTATTAGGAACCAGGGGTCAAAAGGGGAGATTGAAAATCAAAAGGAAAGTGCCTCAACAGAGGGAAAACACCAAGAGTTTCCCAAACTAAGGCAAAAATGGAGAGGGAACAAAAAGCAATTCAAACCACATGGAAACAACACCTAAAAATCATGAAGCAAATATTCAAAGATCAATCAACATGTTAACACAATGCTAAAAAAAAATTAGAAGTTTAATCCATGCCATGAGCAAGAAATAAAATCAACAAGACAACACATATTTTTCACATCTTTAAATGACTATTTAAATAGAAAATATGCAAATAAATGGAAAATGCATCAAAAAAAAGAAATTAAAAATGCAAAAAATTAAAAGACATGCCAAAGTATGTTCATGACTTTTTTTAGAATTTTTAGACATTTTTTAGTATTTTTGGCGAATTATAAAAAGAACAAAAAATAAAAGAAATAAAATAAAACAAATAGAGAAAATAAAATGCAGTGAAATATCACAGCCAACGGATCAGAATACTAGTCAAACGATCCAAGGCACCAGAGCGCGCCACCTCAATTAATGAATTGAGGTTTTGTTCACATGTGCACAAGCTAAAACATACCACAGTATGTCTTAATGTGTAACACATAATCAGAAAAACACAAATCAAACGAACGACCGCGCGCCACATCGTCGTCTTCAAGCTTGGACCAAACCAGTTGCCGGAAATATTACTCTGGTCGTCCCCTTCCTTGCTCTGGCTGCCGCGAGCTCCCAACAACACCATAGCTCCGCTGTTTTTCAACCGTTTTTGACAAACCTTATATGAAAACTCATCTACTCGTCGCGAGGATCATGAATCCAACCTTTATTTCCACTAAATCTCAACAACAACTCCAGAAATCAAACAACAAGGAAAACGTGCAAAAATTAAAGTTCACCAAAACTCAAATTAAATGGTCTAAACCTCATCTACATGTTGCAAGGAGTAAGAATCCACAAAAATTAACTCAAAACACCACAAAAATTCTTTAAACCGATTCAACAAAGTTTTGAGCTCATAAAATCAAACACCAATAACTTAAACAAAAAATGATCCAGAAATGATGCATACAACTCAAGGATTCAAATGCAACGAAAAATGGTGGAAAACCATGGCATATTAAGAGTGTAAAGTTGAAATTTAGTTTGCCTAGTGGAGAGCCTCCATTGGGCCTTGAAACTGTGATGAAGCTTAAAGAAAAATGCCCAGAATCACTCCATGAACTTCAATGAGGTGTTTGAAGGCTTGATTTGGTCTGAAAGTGGTTGAATATGAGAATTTGTTTTTGAGTTTTTCACCACTTTTTTTAAAATGTGTTATGGTTGTTCATGTACGAAAATGACCTACCTCTGCTCCAATTTTCATCTGGAATACTTATATGGTGGATTTATGATCAAATGGGGCTTCAATTCAAGCTAAACAGCCCATTTCAAAATTTCATATTTCACCACTTTTTCCAAATTGCCATGCATGTTTTTACCACTACACCACCTGGTTTTTCAATCCAAATCCACTACAAATCAATTGTATTAATCAAAGGAATGAGATTAGAGGCTTAATTTTGATCATATGATTGATTTCCACTTTGTTACTTCAAGAGGAAGAAACCATGAAAATGGCCTATTTTGAGACCTCAAATTTCCAATGTGAATATGACAATGTCTTTGAATTATTATTTGTAATCAAAAAATGCACAAACTTGCCTTGAAAAAGTTTAAAATCCATTAATTCTCAATTTCTCAATTTAAGCCTCCTTTATGAAAAATTTAAACCCCAAATTCTCAATCCAAGCCCCCACCATGACAAGAGATGATTTGGTAGTGCAAATGGCCCCATTTGAAGCAAGTTTCATGTTGAAAAGATTTCCATTTGAAGTGTGCAAGTTGGTGAAATCGACCTATAATTTTATGACCTGTAATCTTACTTTCCCAAAATACCCCTGACTTGTAAACCTGACAACTTGAGTTCTACCAATCATATGAAAGACTTCTAGTACAATTTGGAAAGCTAAGATCAAGACCTACAACTTTAATGTTGGCTAAAATTTGAGGAGAAACATCCTTCTAGGTCAAAACTGGCTTGGAAGTTGGTTGACTTTTGTTGACCAAAATCACATACCTCTAATGACCTGTAACTTGTCCGGATCATAACTTGAGTTCTATAAATCCAATCAAGGACTTCTAATACTCAAATTAAATATTAGAACATGCTCTACAAGTTCCATGTTGGCCAAAAACTGAGATGAGACTTGTATCTTAAGGTAGGTGGTCCTGAAGTCAGGCACTAAATAGGGGATTTTACCCTAAGAACCCTAATTTAGTAACTTCTCACACACTTAACCCTTGATGAATTGAACTTGAAATGATGTCTCATATGTATTAACACAACATCCCATAAACATAGAGACTTTGAATTGAGTTTCTATCTTCTTCAATTGCACAGTTGACTAAGGATTTACCAGATGAAAACCCTAACTGCAATACTTTCAACTGTGGCTTGTTCTACTTCACACAACAACTTGAATAAACTCCACAATGACCCTTAAGGCCTTCAATGAGCTTTCTTTACATATAATACTCATAATCATGGCTTCACAAACCTCTGATGCTCTTCAGTTGGCCTCTCAGTCAGGAGTTATCCCACACACATCCATCTGTTCTTTCACAATACATTGACCACTTCAAGATGTCCTGATGACCATTCAAGCCTGAGTAACAACCCCTGCTTAGGCTCCATGCTCTGAGAAGACTCCTCTTGCTATGCACATCCCTTTTGATCCCCTGTTCCATGAAAAATGCTATGCAATGCAAATGCTAAAACAAAAAGAAATGAAATGAAACATAAACCAAGTTAAGAAAAGGTTGAGCAAATTTTGGGGTGCAACAGTTGCCCCTATTCAAACGACTCGGACCTGAATGAGTGAAAAGCGAACAACTTTCACGCAATCAAGGTGAAATATGGTTGAATACCAAAGAACCCGTAAATTTGCCAACCGCAGAAAATCCGAATATAGCAGAATTGATCTCAAAGCCACCCTGTTGGGGAAAGAGAATACAAACATCAAAAACGGCGCCATGGTCTGGATACCATACTGGAAAAAGGTAATGGTCCAAGTTACCGGAGTCTGGATACTCCACAGAAATCAAAGCCTGAATGCTCAAAACATAACTCTGAGTCTGGATACTCAATAAACGGAGCTTGATTGCTCAAAGAAATAAGACTGAGTCTGGATACTCAAAGATTAGAGCCTGGATGCTCGATATACACAAAACTAGAGCCTGGATGCTCAATAAATAGAGAACTAGAGCCTGGATGCTTGATAGTAAATCTGAGTCTGGATACTCGATATCTGGAGCCTGGATGCTCGGTGAATTGGAGCCTGGATGCTCAAAAACACAAATTGGATCCTGGACGCTCAAAGAACACATCTAAGCCTGGATATTCAATAGCCTGAGCATGGATGCTCAACGCAATCTGAGCCTGGATGCTCTATGCAAATAACCTGAGTCTGGATACTCGGTTAACCTGGGCCTGGATGCTCGATAATAATTCTAAGTCTGGATACTCAAAACCTAAGCCTGGATGCTCAATGCAAATAACCTGAGTCTAGATACTCGGCTAATAAATATGAGTCTGGATACTCAATGAATAAATTTGAGTCTGAGTACTCAAAAATTGGAGCCTGGACGCTCGATGCAATCTGAACCTGGATGCTCTATGCAAGCTGAAATATATTCATCAGGATCTGGATATCCTACGAGTTCAAGTCAAACGATATTGCTGGGAAAAAAAATTAGCCGTGATCTGGATACCACATAGGCTGAGAAAATATTATGTGCCAAATTCTGGATACCACACGGCAATAGGAGATAACAACAATTACTATGACCTGGATATCACGAAGCATCAAATAAACTACCATGGTTTGGATACCATAATTGCCATCATTGGAGTCTGGATACTCAACGGAGAAAGTACAAACAAGATTCAACAAGGTCTGGACACCCAACTGACTTTACCGGAGTCTGGATACTCAACGGAGAAAGCGTAATAAAACGAGCATAAGCCATGGTCTGGATACCATAAGGCACAAACACACTTGCTGTGATCCGGATATTACAAAGGAATTTGACCAGAGTATGGATACTCAACGGACCAAGAAAATACCTGTTGGAGAAAATACCGGAGTCTGGATACTCAACGAAAAAAGCAAAATAATATCAGTCACCGTGGTCTGGATACCACAACCATTTTTACCGGAGTCTGGATACTCGACGGAAAAAGGAAAACTTCATCAACTGGGTATGGGCCGGAGTCTGGATACTCAACGGGGAAAGGTGATCATCACCATACTTATCATGACCCACTCAAATCCAAAGATACTGCTGGGGAATAACTTGTGCCAGGGTCTGGATTCCACACGAGCTAAGAGAGATCACATGGTCTGGATACCAAAAGAGAATGTCAAACCTCCGGAGAGACACCTGAAACAAAGAGATAACAACCTGGTCTATGTTTCACATGCAAATGTTTGAAAATGGCGTAATGCTCCATACGAAATGGAAATGCTATGCGTTTGGGTAGATGTTATGCACACATGCAGATGCATCGGAACTGAAACAGCAAAGTAAATATCAGAGAAATAGAAACCATCCTGTCAGGAACGACAAACAACCCTGTAGGGAAAAGCTTACCCATGCCAATAACAATTGGACTTACTCCGAAATGAAAAGGCCTCGAAAGGCTTCCCTACCGGGGATAAAGTTAATACAAGAGAAGCAAATCCAAAATTTAACTGAGGATGCAGAACACCACTTGCTGAGGTAAAAGTCTGGGCTGACTCTCCGGAATACAAAGCCTTCTGAAGAATAGAAAACTCACCGAGTACTTAAAACAAACAGGCTAAACGGCCTAACTTACCTGATAAAGAACAAAACTTCTATCAGATGTCTCAGTCTATGCTGCTGAAAGTTGAGTTCCTTCAATCAGACTGAGTGAGAGGGAGAAATACCAGGCCACTGCTGGGGGAAACCTGGCACCTACTCTGTAGGGATATGTCTGAATCTCGACTCGCTGGGGAGTGAACACAAACTCACTCTGTGGGGATTAAAAGCGCACTGGCAAACTGCCAGGGACATGCTAAACACTGCATGTAACTCTACTAGGATAGATATGCAACCTCAACTGTAGGAGAACAACACTGTTTGGGGGAAAAGATGAATCCATCCATATTCATAAAACCCTGCCCCAAGGGTAACAACCCTGCAAAAGACAAACAGACAAGACAACCTACACAACAAGACTATCTTGGTCATCATCAGTGACATTGTTCAATTAATATCAAAGTTTTAGCAATTATCGGCCAAGGCCTGCGAGTTTATGTATGAAAGTTCATCAAAAACATCAGGCATTTTTCACAAACAAAACAATAAAAGCATAAAAACAAAGCACACAAACAAAGTACTGAATAGTATATGTTTATTGATAACGGCCTGTGAATAGGCAAAGTTTTTACAACAGATGCAACTCCTGAAAAGAGGAAGCTGCGCAAAACCTACAAGTATGCATAAGAGCAAATACAAAAGTGTACATTTTAAACAAAAAGTATAGCAATTTCGGTAATGTGGTGCAGACGAACACCATGAGCTGATTCCTCCATGACTCGCTTGACCCTAACGCTTTCCCGACGTTTCGTCTTCAGAAGAGATTGATTCGGATAAACGGCCCTCAGGTTCTCCGAATCCACTAAGCACTGAAATTCTTACGCAGACCGTAGTCATTTGCTTTTCAATCCCTAACTTTTGCCTAAACCTCCCTTTCGGGTTTTTCGATTCATCGGGATACCCATTTTTGCCAAAGTCGCCTTTTCAGGTTTTCAACTTTGCGGGTTTACATCTTTTTTTCAATTTTATCCCTAATTTTTGCCCGAACCTTTTTCCTTTTTTATGGTTCGCCAGGATGCCCCATTTTTGCCTGGACTTTTCTTTTTGTGTCCAGCGGGTCTCTTTCAAGCAAAGTATTTTTTAACTACGTCTGCGTTCATAGGGGATGCAAAGTCCTCGCCGTCCATGGTGGATAAACTAAGGCTCCTCCAGAGAAAACCTTTCGTACAATGAATGGACCTTCGTAATTGGGAGTCCACTTGCCCCTGTGATCTGATTGTGGTGGGAGGATCTTTTTCAGCACAAGATCGCCCGTCTGAAAGCTTCGAGGGCACACATTCTTATAATAAGCTTTCTTCATCCAGCTCTGGTACAAACGAACATACACAATCGATGTTAGCCTATTTTCGTCCATCAGACAAAGTTGATTCAATCTATTCTTGATCCATTCTGCCTCATGAAGTTTTACGTCAACCAAAACCCTTAAAGAAGGAATCTCAACCTCTAGCGGCAGGACAACTTCCATACCATACACTAGTGAGAAAGGAGTTGCCCCGGTTGATGTGTGTACCGTCATACGATAATCGTGCAAAGCGAAAGGTAACATTTCATGCCAATCTTTTTATGTAACAACCATATTTTGCACTATCTATTTAATGTTCTTGTTGGCCGCTTCAACAGCGCCATTCATCTTCGGCCGATAGGGCGATGAGTTGTGATGTTCGATCTTGAAGCTCTGGCATAACTCCTTCATCATCTTATTGTTCATATTTGAACCATTGTCAGTAATGATTCGCTCAGGAATTCCATATCTGCAGATGATGTCCTTCTTTATGAATCTTGCTACCACTTGCTTGGATACATTAGCATACGATGCTACTTCCACCCACTTGGTGAAGTAATCGATGGCTACCAGGATAAAACGGTGTCCGCTGGAAGCAGTGGGCTCAATCTTTCCAATCATATCGATGCCCCACATGGAGAACGGACAAGGGGATGACATTACATTCAATGGGCACGGTGGCACATGAATCTTATCAGCATAAATCTGGCATTTATGGCATCTCTTCGCGAATTTGAAACAATCCGACTACATTGTTAGCCAAAAATAACCAGCTCGTAGGATCTTTCGAGTCATGGTGTGTCCGCCGGCATGCGTGCCAAAAGTACCCTCGTGGACTTCTTCCATAAGAAAGCTTGCTTGTTTTTATCGTCCACACACCTGAGTAATACCAGATCATGATTCCTCCTATACAACACACCATCTAGGTTGAGGTAGAAGTTTCTAGACAATCTCCTAAGATTTTTCTTATCCTGAGTCGATGCCCCTGGTGGATACTCTTGGTTCTTAAGGAAATTTTGGATGTCATGAAACCACGGTTTATCATCGCAAGCTCCTTCAATAGCAAATATGAAAGCGGGCCTGTCGAGGCGCGAGATAACAATCCTTGGAGCTTCATTCCAAAAATTGACCTTGTACATTAAAGACAGTGTAGCCAAAGCGTCTGCCATTTGATTCTCCGCTCTTGGCACATGGTGGAAGTATATACGATCGAAAAACGATAACAGTCTTCTTGCATAATCCTTGTAAGGGATCAAATTGGGTTGTCGAGTTTCCCATTCTCCTTCGATCTGATTAACAACTAGCGCTGAATCGCCATATACATCAAGATTCTTGATTCTCATATCAATAGCTTCTTCCAAACCCATGATACATGCTTCGTACTCGGCCTCATTATTGGTACAAGGGAAAGTTAATCTGGCAGTGAAAGGGATATGAGTTCCATGGGGAGTTGTGATAATTGCCCCAATTCCGCTACCATACGAATTAACTGCACCATCGAATATCATTTGCCATTGAGATCCCCTCTCTGGTCCTTCAGTGGGTAATGGATCATCACAATCTTTTGCTTTTAAATACATAATGTCTTCATCCAGAAATTTAAATCTCATCGGTTGGTAATCATCATTGGTTGTTCAGCAAGGTATTTTGACAAAACACTCCCTTTTATGGCTTTCTGGGAAACGTACTGGATGTCATATTCTGTCAATACCATTTTCCATCTAGCAATCCTTCCAGAAAGTGCCTTCTTTTCAAAGATATATTTAATCGGATCCATCTTCGAAATTAGCATGGTTGTATGATTGAGCATGTACTGCCTTAAACGTTTGGCCGCCCAAGCGAGTGTGCAACACGTTTTTTCAAGCATTGAGTAACGGGACTCACAATCTATGAACTTCTTACTCAAGTAATAAATCGCATGCTCTTTCCTTCCTGTCTCGTCGTGTTGACCGAGAACACAACTCATACTATTCTCCAGAACCGTTAAATACATGATTAATGGTCTTCCAGCCACTGTGGGTATCAGTATCGGAGGTTCCTGCAAGTAATGTTTTATTTTGTCGAATGATCTTTGACAATTTTCGTTCTAGACCACTGCCTGATCTTTCTTTAACAGCTCAAACATTGGTTCACACATGGCCGTTAGATGAGATATGAACCGAGTGATGTAGTTCAACCTCCATAAGAAACCACAGACCTCTTTTTCAGTCTTCGGTGTTGGCATTTCTTGAATAGCTCTTATTTTTGCAGGATCTACCTCGATTCCTTTTCCGATGACAATAAACCCCAATAGCTTTCCAGACCAAACTCCAAAAGTGCACTTATTTGGATTCAACTTCAATTTGAACTTCCTCAACCTCTCAAACAGCTTCAATAGATTGACCAGATGTTCTTCCTCCGTTTGGGACTTCGCGATCATGTCATCAACATAAACCTCGATCTCATGATGAATCATATCATGAAACAAAGTCACCATTGCCCACTGATAGGTTGCCCCTGCATTTTTCAACCCAAACGGCATCACCTTATAGCAAAATATTCCCCACGGTGTAATGAATGTTGTCTTCTCCATGTCCTCTGGTGCCATTTTTATCTGATTATAACCGGAGAAGCCATCCATGAAGGAAAACACTGAGAATTGAGCCGTATTGTCAACCAATACGTCAATGTGGGGGAGCAGGAAATCATCTTTTGGGCTCGCCCTATTCAAGTCTCTATAATCAACGCACATTCGTACCTTACCATCCTTCTTAGGTACGGGTACAATGTTGGCAACCCATGGAGGGTAAGTTGTCACGGCTAAAAATCCAGCGTCCAACTGCTTTTGAACTTCTTCTTTGATTTTTACTGCCATGTCTGGTCTCGTCTTCCTAAGCTTCTGCTTGACGGGTGGACATTCTTCCCGAAGTGGAAATCGATGAACCACAATGTCAGTATCAAGTTCGGGCATATCTTCGTAAGACCAAGCAAAGATGTCATTATACTCTTGAAGCATCTCTATCAACCTTTGCTTGATGTCTTCTTGCAATGCAACCCCTATCCTGACATTTCTAACAACCTCTTCAGAACCCAAGTTGACGATCTCAATCTCTTCTTCATGAGACAGAATGACCTTTTCTTCTTGTCTCAAGAGTCTAGCCAATTCCTCAGGCAAGTCTTCATCCTCATCAATCTCTTCTTCAGCTTGGAATATCGGGTTATCAAAGTCGAAGCAAGTCATAGAAGATTCTTGGTCGGTGTCATCTGCAATGATATGAGACCTACAATGAAAATGGTTAAGTGCTTCAAATGATATGCAAACAAACACATTGCCATTTTATTGTTAAAGATAAAACAAGAAAAACAGAGATCTCAAAATTTGAATGGAAAAACGCCCTTTGATTAATAGATGAAACAATATTCAAACATAAACAAGACAAGCCCTGAAATAACAAACCACTGTGCTCCAGGTAGAACATAGGGTCGTACAATAATTGAAAAACAAAGTATTACTGTTCATTGGTCACTTGGACAAATTCCTCGATGGACCAGTTGCATAAGCGATGTCCTAGAGTGCATGGCTTGATCCAGGCATCCATGTTGCAGTCACTGTCTCCAGGTTCGTCCTCGGAAATGGCATTAAGCTGCTCGAAGAAAACACCTCCACTGGTAAACCTGATTGGCCCCTTGAACTTCGGTGTGCTTTGTGAAGAGGATGGGTGGTACCCCAGACCGAACTTGTCTTGCTTCTGAGGGATATCGATCACTTCCCCCCATCCTTGGGCTGAGCCGACTTGTACCACAGCCTGCGTTTCTTTGAAAGAAGACATAGCCACCTCAGGCTCCTTTCTCACCACTGGCGCCTTATCCTTCAACTGAACAGTTTCAAACGCCTGACACAGGGTCTCATGAATTTCCCCATCTACCTCAACATACTTGAAGGAAGACAGGTGACTAACCATGATGTCTTCTTCTCCACATACTGTCACAACACTGCCACCGACCATATATTTCAACTTCTGATGCAGAGTCGATGTGACAGCCCAAGCTGAGTGGATCCATGGTCTGCCTAATAAACAACTATAAGTGGGCTGAATGTCCATGATATAAAATACATCGTCAAAAACTTCTAGGCCCACTTGGATAGGCTAAGTCAGCTCACCGAAGACAGACCTCCGAGTACCATCAAAAGCACGTACAACCAAATCACTGGGGTATAGGTAATGCCCCTAGTATCTAGCTTCATAAGTGCCTTCTTCGGCAACACATTCAAAGATGACCCTGTGTCGACAAGGACATGAGACATAACCACTCCTCTACATTCAACAGAAATAAGCAACACACAATTGTGGTTTCTCCCCCTTAGCGTTAAGTCTAGATCTGTAAATCTAAGGCCATTTATCGCGCTTACATGCCCCACAACCCCTTCAAGTTGATTCACTGATATTTCCTGAGGCACAAAAGCGGTACTCAACACTATCATCAATGCAATTCTGTGAGCTTCGGGACTCAACAACAGCGATAGTATCAAAATTTTGGAAGGTGTCTGCTGTATGTGCTCGACTATCTTGTAGTCGCTTTTGCGTATCAGCCTCATGACTTCCTCCACATCATTCTCCAAATATCCTTTTTCACCGGACTAGGAGGTTTCTTCAATTACCATCTCACCCTTCCCTTTATCTGCTTTTTCAGCCACCACTTTGGGCGATGCAAAGACCCTGCCGCTTCGGGTAATTGCCCCTGCTTCCACAACATTCTCTGCAGACTCCACAGGAAAACTTTTCAAATCTATCTTCTGACCATTACAGTACACCTCGGCCCCATAGTTCCATGGGATGGCTTTAGTGCTTTCATAAGGCGCGGGTCCTGCTTTGGTAATAGTGATTGTTGGTGGCCTAGGAGGCGCTGAAATAGTTATAGTCTTATATGGGATCGAGATCATAGCGACCTCATCCCTCTCCTTACTTACCTCCTCAACAGGTTTCTTTTCTGCAGTCCGCTCGAACTGCAACGTCCCTTCGTCTATCATTCCTTGGATACACCTTCTCAAATTAACGCATCCTTCAGGATGACTTAAGAAATCAACACAGTCCCCATTGCAGCATGGGAATACACCTCCTCCCAGAAATTTGTCCTTCACAAACTTCAACGGAGTTTTCAATTCAATCACATCCATTATCAAGTCTAAATCCTCCTCCACCAGAATAGCACCAACCCTAGCCTGCCAATGGTTTGGTATAGGGTTTTGCACGACGTTAGGTGCATCATGAGAAAAACATATCGCTTTACTGTCAATGAGATCTTGCAGCTTGTGTTTAAAAGCCTTGCGATCGTTTATAGAGTGACCAGGCGCCCCTGAGTGAAATTCGCAACGTGCATTTGCATCATAGCCGGGTGGGGGATCACATGTCAAAGGAGCGAGAGTCCTTTTCTGAATTAATTGTAGCTGCAATAAAGTCTGAAGCACCTAAGAGTAGGGCATCAGTGGAGTGTCAAATACTCTATTCGGCCTGGCCCTATCAGGATACCTCCTATAACCTTGATGGTTTTGCTGTTGTGGCTGATACTGTCATTGTTGTTGTTGTTGTTGTGGTCGTTGCTGCTGTGGCACATGAATAGTGACACTGGCCACCTACTGTTGGAGATATTGATTATGTGGCTAACCCCTTCCTCTTCCTCTAGAACTCATCACTGAACTAACGTCACCTTCACGCTTCTTGTTCCCAAATATCTTTTTTCCTCCTCCTCCAGTTGAGGGTAACTCTCCCACCTGAATCTTTCCAAGCTTGATGTCGTTCTCCACCCTTTCACCAGTGATTATCAAATCTGAGAAACTTCCGGACATACTGCTTATCAGTTTTTTATAGGACACCCCTGGCAAAGTAGCAACAAACATGTCCACTAGCTCCCTTTCTACCATGGGTGGCTGCACTCTAGCAGCAAGCTCTCGCCACCTCTGGGCGTATTCTTTAAAGCACTAGTTACTTCTTTGAGAGAGATTCTGCAACTGGACTCTATTTGGTGCAAGGTCACTATTGTATTAATAGTGCCTTACAAAAGCCTCGGCTAATTCTTTCCAGCTGCGAACGTTTGCAGGCTCAAACCCCATGTACCACTCCAAAGAGGGGACGGACAAGCTATCCTGGAAAACGTGCATAAGGAGTTTTTCATCATCCGAGTAGGCGGACATCTTCCTATAATATGAGCGCAGGTGAACCCTCGGGAAAGTAGTGCCTTTGTACTTATCGAAGTCGGGCACTTTGAATTTGTGAGGCACTCTTAAGCCTGGGATCAACCCTAGGTTGGACATATCTAGCCCCATGGAATTTTGGCACTCAAGAGATCGTATCTTTTCTTCAATCATTTGAATCCTTCTATCAGCCTCGGAAGGCCCTGCATCGTTTACAAACCTAGGAGTGAATATATCCTCCTGCTGATCCTCGTTCCATGTATGGTCCAAACTACCATGAATGCCACCTGTAGTATCAAAACCGAAGCCATTCCCATTTCCATTACCCCCATTAGCAAAGCCACCACGATTAAGACCTGTTGTATTCCCAGCACCAGTAGTGTGTCCATCCCCTCCAGCAGTAGGGATGACTAAAGTTGGTATTGAATTGCCCACCTGAAGGGTTTCAACCCGAGCATGGTTAGTAGCTATCCCACCATGTAGTACCCCATCATCATCAACTCGTGTCAACAGGGGTTGCACCATAGTCTGAAGTTGAGCTTGTCCGGTAGCAACTCCTTGCATCATCTTCATCAGCTGTGCAATGTGATCCCTCATTTCTTACTTTTCCACTTGCATTTGATCCATCAGCCTTCTCTGGTTACCTCTAGTACCGTAGCGGTGAATTGTCTGATTTGCAATCCTGAAACACTAGTGGCACAAGAAACAAGATAAGGTTAACAGTTTCGATGTAGACATGTATTTATGCAAATAGGGACATTTCCCACTTGATTCTAGTTTCGGGATAACAACCAAGACGATGGAGAGCCACGCAGGCAAGCACAAAATAGAAACTCCTCATATATAAACATAAGCCCATAGGCAAAGTATGAGTACAAACAGAAAGGGACCTCAACCAACAGGTCTGGTGATGGTCCATACAAAAGTCTACGCTACAGAATACAAAGAAACAAATCAAACTGGGTGGCGAGACTAGAAATCCTTCAACAACGCCTGTGTATCCGGATGGTCTGGCCTAGTGAGTAAACCACGTATGAGCAACTCCTGCTGACTAATAGTAGACTGAAGATCCTCGACCGAGTCCTCCTTCCCCACAACCTCCTCAAGTCTACGCCTCTTAGCACTAGCTTCCTCTCTATGCTCCTCCAAGGTTGCAAGCGCTTCATACAATTTGCAATCACTATGTCTTCTGAGTGCGGCTTCCTTTGAGATCTCCTCATCTTTAGCTTGGAGCTGGGCCTTCTGTTTGATGATATGCGCCTTCAACTTGTCTTCATGCTGCTTGCTAGTAGACATGGCAGTGTTCCACTGAACCTCAAACTTGGAAATCTGCAAATAGGCTTTACTTAACTCTTCCTTCTTCGTGGATAGAATACGATAAGAAGAATTCAAATCTTGTCCTGTGCATTCTCTATCTTTAGTCTCCTGAGTTAAGTCTGTTCCCAACTTATTCACCAATTCAGTTTGTCTCTTCAAAGAATACCTCGCTTCGTTCCTTTCACTTCTGAGCTGAACCATCTCTCCCTCTAACTCATTGTTTGTCTTTTGTAACTCTTCTTTCTCGTGACATACCTGCTCATACCTTTGGATATCTACTGTAGTAGGCTCTGCAATCTCGGGAGGATGCACAGGCTGAATAGATGGATATGGCATCATTAATTCTTTAGCTCTACTCTGAATCCAAACCAAATATGGAGCATATGCCTGACTATTACATTTTCCCAAGGCAACCTTTCCTCTCCTATGGACATTTCTCCATGCATGTTCAACCCTGGCCAAAGTATCTCCCTCCAACAAACCAGTGAGATACAGAGATTCCTGTATCTCTTCCTCCTTCGGAGACCCTCTAAGTGCGTACCCAAACTGTCTGATAGTAATAGCCAGATTATAGTTTATGCAACCTTTCCTTCCGACCAGCGCGACGTTAGGAAAGCTTCCACAACTATAGATAATCTCAATGCCCAATACATATCTATCAAACCACACAATGTCTTCGGCAGATAATCTCATCAAGCGCTCAGACCATTCCAAAGTGCCATCAGTAGCAGAGGACGGACCAGTCTTGGGAAGGTGGCTCCTGAACCAAGTATAGAACAAAGGTGCACAACAAGACACGCTCTTCCCTCTCCTGTTCTCATTCTTGTAATGCACGGAATGATAAACATTGCCTAACAGAGTGGGTATAGGGTTCTTTGAAGCAAAGATACTGAATGCATCGACATCTACAAAATCTGGGATGTTCGGGAATAACATAATGCCATAAATACACAAGGCCAAGATAGCATTTAATATCACCCAACAACCTTTCTTAACAAACTCTCGAGCCTTGTCCGCAAGAAAAGGTAATGGAAACCCAAACATTCCATTCCTACTGGCTAACTTCCCTTTCAACTCAGAGACATCCAAATGTAAAGCCTTAGCAAGGTTAGTCAAATTTGGCTCTCCCTCAACATGATGGGATCGTATCTGGTTCAGAATAGGTATTCCCAATATATCAGAAAACTCCTCCAATGTAGGTGCTAAAACAAAACTCAGAAAGGTGAAGCCTCGTAACTGAGGATCATAGAATTGTAACAATGTCTGAAGGCCATTCAATTCATCCAGTGAAGGTTTGCAAACAATATTCAAAAGTCTTCCATAAGATTCTCTGAAATCCTCCATAACCTTCTTGTCAGCTAGAGAAATCAGGCTTCGCAGAATTCTAATGTCAGGCATAGGAAACTTGTAGGCCAGGGTCCTCCTCAAGGGCTCCATGTCAACAAAGAGAGAACAGAATCACCAGAATCGAAGAGGAAATGTACACCTGCAACATAAACACACGTCAATGAAATGCAAATGAAAATGCACATGCAAATGCAAACAAGGGATCAGAACTGCTGTGCTGTCGGTTGAGAAGAACTAGCGCTTCGCCTTAGTACCGACAAAATCACTGACATAAGAACCCCTTTGTACCATGAACACAGGTTTACACTATCAAGAACTGGGTAGTCTGGAGGTCAGAGTTTCCTGTATAACCCACCCACTCACAGGTATGGACCTATCCATTGACAAGGTTTGGCATCCTATGCATTCATCAACGTCACAAACTTTCAAGAAACGATGATACGATACCTAGAAGGTGTGGCATCATCATCTCTTGAAGAGGCCTCACTTAGATGAATCCCAAATGATCGGTCCCCAAAGTCGACAACCCTCAAATCTGCAATTCTCTCAATGGCCCATTGGGCTGGAAAGAAAGCCATCAAAAAGAATCTCGTCTGAGTGCAAATTTCATGGGAACTGGTGCATGCCTAACATACAGGTTCACCACTACTTTTCGCTTCTAATACTAAGTTTATACTCAAGCCCAGGTCCGACTTCTCACTCAATATAACTTCCCTCCCCACAGAATAGCAGTAATGATATATGATGCGGAAAATAAAATGCGGAAGTAAATAAAGATAAAGCACATATATACACACACCCAAAAAGAAAACACACAAGCGTTAGGATTGACTCGCATAGGGGATATTCCTGTCCCTAGCAGAGTCACCAGCTGTCGCTACTGCGAAAAAAGGAAGGCCGACAATGACTAACAGATTCGCCACTAGTGTACCCCAAAATTTGACCAATTACTTCTCGCAATTTGGCTCATGTTTCGACTCATTTCATTTTGCACTTGCATACCGCCTATATTGCATTTTTTCAGTCAGATTGACTTTATCGGGATTACAGCCCTCCCCTGGCGTTTCAGGCAGTTTCATACCATTTTGAATACGAGGATTTATTTTGAGAATTTGTGCTCGTCCTGGTGTTTTCAGCTCTCGCTGTTATTTTGAGGACATTTCGGTGTCCGGTTTTTACCGTTTATTTCGCTGTATTTGCGCATCTTTTTTCTAATCGGTTTAATTGACCTTCCCTGCATGTTTAGATTTTCTCTCTTAATTTCTAGAATTTTAAATGAATTTTAATTGTTTTTCTAGAATTTTAATTCTTTTAAATAGATTTTAATAGTTTTTTAGAGGTTTATTTTCTATTATAGAATTTAATAGATTTTTAATAGCAATTTTCTATCTTTTAGAATATTTTATTTTTTAGAATATTAATAGATATTAATAGTTTAAATCTTTTCAGAACATTTGATTTGTTTTAGAAATTATTAGATTGTCTTTAGTTTTAGAAATTAATTTGTTTTAGAATATATTAGGTTCATTAATTCTTTTTAAGTTTACTAATCTTTTTTTTAGATTTTAAGTAGTTTATTTAGGATTAATTGATTAGGGTAGATTTTAATTAGCAGCTTTCATTAACTAGTATTAATTTTTTGTTTTGCATTAATTGAGTCCATTAGTCAGATTTTATTAAGTCTTAATTGAGTCATTAATCCATTTTTTTAATCATTTTTATTTCAGCATTAATTCACCATTTATGAGTTTAATCCATTAATCATTAGTCTTTAATTGCAATTATTGAAACTGATTTCATGGGCCACATGTCTGTTTTTGGAAGGCCCAGTCAATCCAAGTCCAACGCCATGTGTCCTTATAAGAAGATTGCCACGTTTTCTTCTCTCTCTCCGCCACTTCATTCCCCTGCATGCTCCACTCACCCTCTCTCTCCCATGCGTGACTTGGCCACCTCACTCACCCCACTCCCATGCGGGATGCCACCTGTCCTTCACCATCTCCCTTGCTGGCGGCCATGCAAACGGCCGGAGTTCCCACCGGAGAAATCAAACCCGTCCAGAATCCACCGTAACCACCCGCCGGAACTCATAACGGTCGCCGAAAAACTCATCTCCAAGAATCTTCATCGTCCTCTTCATGATTCTCCAGAAATCTCCACCGTTCCTTCATCCAGACCTCGCCGGAATCATCATCACTCTTCACAAACCTTCACCAAATTTCTAGATCCACCATGTTCTTCAACAAATGATTCAACTACGTTCATCAGAATCTTCCATCCATCATAAGATCTTCGTATTCATGATCCAAGAACTTCTCTAGATCATCAATCTCCAGAAATTGCACATTCTTCAACCTTCAACCGAGTTCATCATCATCTTCCTAAGGAGTTTCCAGTTCTTCATCCCTTTCAACATCGTTTCCCCAGAAATCCATGGAACTTCAAGCTTTCGTCTGTTTACCACCATAACAGAACTATCCTTCAAGAACATTCATCCCTCATTCTCCAGAAACTTCATCGCCGTTCATAACAACCTCCAAGTGCTCAATCGAGTTTCAATAACACTCAGCTGTTTCCAGATCTGACTCCATCTCTAACATGCAAATCAAGATCCAAAAGAAAACCTCCTTCAACCTTGCTTCAGCAAACACGAACAAAGCTTCAAAGATCTTCAACAATTGTGCAACCTCAGATACGTCTTGGCTTCCACACGGACTCAACTGTGTCTTGGCTTTGCAGAACGCTTTCATGAAGCTTCGATCAATAAGAGTCTGAATCATAAGAAGTTGTGAGGAAAAATGTGGTTGAGGAATGGAGACGGGACGGAGATTGAGAGGTTGATTTTGGAGGTCGAGACGTTTTGAGATTGAGAGAGGGAGACCGTGAGACGGTGAAGGTGGGCGGTGTAATGACGGCGACGAGTGTTAGGGTTGGTTTCAGGTCAAGGCAAACGAGGAAGGCGAAAGAGTTTTTGGACTCCCTGGGATTGGTCGTTGGGCCTTTGGCCCAATAGTATTTTTTCCACACCCTCCGTTTCCCATTGGAACCCCCCGGTTCACTTCTTTTTTTTATGATTATAGTGTGCCTGAGCCCAACAACGAGTTTTGGGCCGTGCACACTCCAGTTTCCCATTCGCATCCCCTATTTCCTTTATTTTTTCTGGATTATTGTATTGTGGGCTGGGCCTTGTTTTTTCTGCATTCACCCCAGTTTTCAGGATGTACCCCCCTTCCCTTACATTTTTTTAATTTCTTTTGTATTGGATGATTGATTGTAATAATTGTAGAATTTATATTCTTTTTTTCTTTTTAGGAAATTGTAGAATTATAGGATATATAGATTTTAATATAGAATTTTCATTCTATTTTCTTTAGGATATTATAGAGTTAGGTAGAATTTTTTTATTCTATTTTCCATACGCATTTTCTTTATATTTCTTTAGAATATTTTCTAGTAGAAATTAATTGCTAATTTAGGAGTAGGATATTATTTCCAATTGTATTGGATTTTTTTCCTATTTTCTTTTCTATCCGATTTTATCTCCGATTTTATTCTTGGCTGGCCGTGTGACATGATTCAATTGGAGAATGATTTTCGATATCATTTCTCTATCTTGTCTTTGACATGGATATCAATACGCTACCTCTTAGAGTTCGATTTCTCGTATAAGTCGAACCATGACGGTCTACGCGTTACATTGGTTCTGATTCGGACGTCCTCATCAAGGATACAAAGAGGATAAGATTGGAATGGAGCTTGCGCACATGTAAAGAGCCAACGGAGCCGCTTCGTTCAACATCATCTTTCTTATTCAAGTCTTCATGCAACCGTCGAGTGTTGTGAGCTGTATCGTTAGATACGTAGGAAATGACAGTTGAGGGGTTTCCTCTCAATCGTCTAGAGTGTTTAGTATGGTACCCTTGGGGTGACAGACGACGCACTCGCTCCTACGCCTTAGGTTCGTGTGTTTGTGTCCCGAGTTCCTTCCCGTTTAGGTGTTAGGCCTGCTTCCTCTTTGTTCTCGCCCCCGTGCGATCGAAACCCTTTTCTCTCGCGCTCAAGCGATCGAGACTCCTTCTCTTGCCCCTGTGAAATCGAGACTTGCTTTCCTATAGCTCCGAACTACGTTTGCTCTGATCTCTCGTACCAGACGAGAGTACGTAGGCATAGGATGCGATATCCTAGCGAGCTCCTTTTTCCCTTTTTCCCCTGTTTTGCTGTAGTTAGCTGAACTACAACTGCTCTGATTTCTCGTACCAGACGAGAATATGTAGGCATAGGATGCGATATCCTAGCGAGTACACTAACAACTAACTTCTCTGTTCTCTCGCTTTCGTGAGATTGAGACTTTCCCGCTAAGGACTAATCTATCTTTTCTCTTGCCCTGTGCAATTGAGGCAAGACTATAGTTCTAGTTCCCGTACCTCTAAACCAATGACATACTACGTCCGTTCCATCGCAAACAGGTAACGCCTAAGTCTCCAAGGGTCGAGCAACATACACCTAACTGTTAGAATGTGTACGCTAGTATCGTCAACTCCTTCTCTCACCCTCGTGTGATCAAGAACACCTCTGTTTACCCGTAGTTGGCCTGAACTACGTTTGCTCTGATCTTTCATGCTGTGTGAAAGTACGTAGGTACAAGACGCGATGTTTTGGCGAGCCAATTCCCCCCGTAGTTTCCCGAACTACGTTGACCCTGATTTTCTCATGACAGATGAGAATATGTAGGCCTAGAGCGGCGATCGCCCTATCGAGTCACTTCCTTCCGTTTAGATTTAGAAGTCGTAGATAGATTGTTTTACACCCTTTTCCGATAAACAACAAGCGTGGATCCCATCGAGTACGATGGACGTGAGGGGTGCTAATACCTTCCCCTTGCGTAACCGAATCCAGACATTGGTTGCGATGACCTTGTCTTATACCTTTTCGTCAGGTTTTTCCGATCATTTCCTTTCCCGTTCTGAGGGATAAATAACGAAAGGTGGCGACTCTTCTGTTTTGCCGGCACCTTATTTTCGCGATAGCGACAGCTGGCGACTCTGCTGGGGATTCCAACGGTTCCTATGCGAGTCAATTAGGGGATCCAACGTCCCTGTGCGAGAGTCAATCCTAGCGCTTGTTTGCTTGTCTTTGGGTGTTTATTTTTTTGTGCGTTATATGTCGTATATTACTGCTGTATTTACATTTCCCGCACTATATTGCTATCTGTTGCTATTGTGCTGTTATGGGGAGGGGAGCTCTGATGAGTGAAAAGCCAGACCCAGGCTTGAGTGTACCTAGCATTAGTTGTGGAAAGTAGTGGGTGCGTGCTTGCTTTGCAGGTACTAGTGTCTCATGAAATCCACGCTCGGACGAGGTTCTCCCGGTTGTCTTCTTTTCCAGCCCTTTGGGCTAGAGGGGTTGTTGGTTTGGAGGATTGTCGACTCTGGGGACCGATCATTTGGGATTCAGCTAAGTGAGGCCGCTTCAAGAGATGATGATGCCACACTTTTTGGGTATCGTATCATCGTTCTTGATAGTCTGTGACGCTGATGACCGCATAGGATGCCGAACATGTGTCAGTTTAGGTTCATACCCGTGAGTGGGAGGGTTTTTGCAGGAAACTTGACTTCCAGCCTACCCGGTATTTTGGTTTTCTCTCGTCATAGCAAACTTATCCCGTCAGCAGCGCAACAGTAATCAGAGCTTTGTGTGGGCTGTGATCCCGTGTTTGTTGCATCTTGCATTGCATTTGCATAAGCATCTTTGCATCATATTGCATATCATTCTCCAGCTAGCCAGAGCTCTTATCCAGCCTTTGTTTTGCTTCAGAGGGATATTCTCCGGTGTTTGGTCTGAGCAAGGGTTGATTGTTAGAAGACGACCAAGGGGTTGAAGCAAATTTGAGCAGGATCAAGCAGTGAGTCAGTTGAAAGTTGTTGGTCACTATGTCAGAGAGTAACTTCCAGTTTGTTGATACCTTGTAAGGTTTCACTATGACGTCCAATCCTTTGTATGGTTCTATGCCTGATGAAGACTTTCCGCAAGTGAACAACCTTACTGCAACTCGACTTGTACAACCTTCTGTTGAAGACCGAGATCTACATGAGCAACTTGTTGTCCGAAGTGAACGCTCTCCTTCTATTGATACCTCAGACTATCAGGGTGTTGTTTTCCCTGTGCCAAATTCCCGAAGAGAGGTCTCGATAGCAAAGACTGAAGACCCATTAGCTCTCGTGTATGCTAAAAGGTTTCATGCGTTGGATGAAAGATTCAAAGCCTTGGAAGTTAAAGATGTTGTTAACCCCAATGCTGCAGACATGTGTCTGGTTTCTGACCTAGTGTTACCTCTGAAGTTCAGAGCGCCGAGGTTTGAAAAGTACCAAGGAGATAGTTGCCCGAAGCAACATTTGGTGATGTTCTGCCGAAGAATGACTATGTTTGTGCACAACGACAAGTTGATGATTCACTGCTTTCAGGATAGTCTGATCGGGGCATCTCTGAGTTGGTATATGCAGTTAAAGGGTAATCAGATCCGATCATGGGTGGACTTAGCCAATGCTTTTCTGAAGCAGTATGACTACAATCTTGATGTAGCTCCTAGTCACATGCAGGTGCAAGAATTGTCTCAAGGGAACAATGAACCTTTCAAGAAGTATGTTCAGAGATGGAGAGAATTTGCTGCTACAGTGCAACCACCGCTTTTAGACCATGAGTTAAAAGGCATCTTCGTAAACTCCTTGCAGAGCCCGTACTTCAAAAGAATGCTTGGAATTGCACCAAATTTCTCTGAATTGGTAAGGGCAGGAGAACGTATTGAGCATGGAGTTAAGACTGGAAGAATTCAGAGTGTTTCGAGCAGTCAGACTGGTGAAACCGAATCTCTCTGTAGCTTTCAAACTGAAGATGAAACTGTGGTCAATGCAGTCATGACAGATGTTGGGTATCCTCAAGATGAATTGGTGAAATCTGTTGGTTCTTCGTCTTCTCAGCGGTCGGTATCCTCTGTTTCTCGTTATTCTGGACAGACAATTGTGCCTAGGGCACCACATCGGGAACCTTATCTCGCTCCTCTTCCAAATCCACGAGCCCGTGGCCGAGGTTATCAGAATCAGCGTCAGAATCAGAACTGACCTCGTAACAACTTGGAACGAAGGAATGCTCCTTCTCATCCAGTGCCTGTGCCGTATTGCCAGATTCTGCCACATTCGATTCAGAATTCTTTGGTGGAACCTAAAGCTCTTAAGCCCGTGCCAGAGCCTTACCCTCCTGGGTACAACCCCCATGCTCATTATGGATACCATGGTGGATCCCCGGGGCATTCATCTGAAGATTGCAAAGCTTTCCAGGTAAAAGTGCAACAGTTGATTGACAAAGGGTGCATTTCCTTTCCAGAAGGAGTTTTGGTTGTGCATGACAACCTCTCAGCTGTCTGAGCTTGCAGATTCAGAGGGTTATTTCCAGAGGCCAGTGGTCCAGACAGGCAGACGTCCTCAGCATTGGCAGTCCTCAGACTTTTTATCATTTGCATTTGTAGTTTCCTTTCTGTTAGTTAGTACTTGCTGTTAAACATTGTTTGTTTTGAATGGTAATATTGATAAAATGACTATGCATTTTTCTGAATTAATCATGTCGTTGTCACTCATTTACTGCATTTCACTGACACTTGCATTTTATTTACTCCACTTTATCACTATGATTAGTAAAGATTGGAGGGAGGATGACGAAAATGAATACTCATAACCGAGGATCGTATGCTTTCGGATAAAACCCTGCCTATGATGTACAGGCATTGTTTCAAATCCCCTAAACACTGGAGATATAAGGAGTTATTCCCTCGTTATCCACTTCGAGCCGAGAAGTAGGAGTTTCTTTCGGACTTTTAAACCCTCTCATCTTAACTCGGGGCAGGGTAGTCGTTAGTTAGCTTGACCGAGTGTTCAAGCCTTATAGAGGAATGTCTCTATTCGAGGACCAATCACAGTTTATTCCTCTCAAGAGGCCGTACCTCATCAACGGCAATGGTTAAACCTCACCAATCAGGAGTGAGACAGTTATAACCCTTTCGGAGCAAGCAAGACAACCAGTGTCACACGACTTGTTCCAAGCAAAACAAAAAATAAAAAAGAGAGCCCGCTAAGTAAAAAGAAAAGAAAAGCTGGAAAGCAAATACTTAGGCAAAAATCAGGGCATCCCGCTGGACTTCAAAAGAAATCAAAGAGAACTCAAAAAGAGTCAGTCTTGGAAAAAAATAGGGAATCAAAAGAATAAAATGAAAGGATCTCAACAGAAAAATCCTAAAACAAGGACGAAGTCGTGTGGATACAGACACCGAAAACGAAAGAGGAGTAACTGTCACTCCGAAAACCTTGTGAGTTCCTTAACCATTGTTCCTAACATTCCTCGAAGAGGCGAGCGCTCGTGCTAGGTTAACTGAACATTAGGATCGTAGATCATCACGTAGAAGGGGTGGGTACAAATCATGACTTGAGCCTAATATCCCTTGTTTCACGAACCGTGAACCCGACCACGATACAACCCTTAAAAGACCTAATTGAGGCATGGTTTACTCTGAAAGCGCATTACGATAAGGTTGAGTGACCTGACTCCTACATGATTTGCTAATCATATCCTTGTTATATTTTTCACTGATCAAATCAGCACTGCGTTTGAACTGTTGGTTCATTCGTCACTCACTATCATGTCACGTAAATGGGCGACAATATTTTTTTTCAAAATCTGCATGAACACTACGTTAAAATTACCATTCGTGAATAAACAATTTTAATTGCAGATCAGTAGTTGATATGAAGGAATTCCAACAGGGAATAGTCAATCAGGACTGAATCGTTTAGTAGTCTGGATCAGAATGGGGTATACTGTGAAACCCTGTAAATTTGGGGCATTGACTTCCAGTGAGTTTGGAATCAGTTAGTCTGAGAACTAGTCCCGAAGCATCGGTTGGTTATGGGACAGTTTGTTCAAGAAGCAGTTGATCAGAATTAAATCTTCTCGAGACCCAATCAGGGGCAGTCATCCAGAACTCTTGTGATTTGAGGGCAGGTCCCTCCAGTGTTCAATCAGGGCAGGTTAAGTCGCTCCACGCTCGTTCAGGGGCAAGCTACTTCAGGAGTATATTGAAACCAACCTTGCTGAGAGTTGGTTAGTTGAGGATGAATCCTTCCGTTGCACAGATGCCGGGGCAAGCCATCTCGAGGTCGCCTCATGGCAAGCTGCTTTCTGTTCAGAATGAATTTTTCCAAGAGTCGGATTGGAGCAAGTTGAATTGCACTGGGGCAAGTTGTTCAAGCGAGTCTGTTCAACCCAGCAAGAGTTGAGTGTCGGGGAATCGTGTCATTACCCTACCATATAACCTTAACCTTCTTAAAAGGCCTCGCTGTTATTCGATTGTTATCCTACAGCCTAAACTTGTTACTTACCGTGTAACCAAAGTCATTTCCAAAGCCCAGTTCTTGCCTGGCAAACCTCCAAAGCTCAGTCCTCGTTTGGCAAACCTGTAACCAGTTCTCGCCTGGTCCGCCTTTCTCAGAATACTAGTTCTCGTCTGGTGCGTGTCAGCTTTTAAACTAGTTCTCGCATGGTTGCCTTTTCCTTGACCCACTGTTTAACCAGTTCTCGTCTGGATAACGCAGTTTTGAAGCCCAGTTCTCGTCTGGAAAACCAGAAATCAGTTCCCGTCTGATATCCAAAACCTAGAAGTCAATTCTCGTCTGACAACTTAAACCCTGTTGCCACCAGTTCTCGTCTGGTAGTCTACCCTCGAATGCTAGTTCTCGTCTAGTATGTCCCCTTCAAATCCACTTTTGCTGGTAACCAGAAATAAAGCCCTATCACCGTAAACCTATCCCTAAACTAGAAAAATACTAATTGTACCTGGCCCGATATTCCCGGTGACATGTGCTATCAGGTTCCCTGACACGAGGCTCGAATGATCTCAGTTCTCCATGATTGGTGTTCTGTATTCCCTTAGGGGGTGATGTTGTTAAATCAGGAAATTTCCTTCAGCAGAGATGTGCAGTTAAGATCGACACTCCTCAGCTGTTTGAGATTGCAGCAAGTTGAGATGGCACTTGTCCTTTATCAGAGTAGGGTCAAGATTATCCTCAACAGGTCGAGACTGACATCCCTAGCAGAGTGTAGCCATCCCCGGCAGATTGATTGTGCATTCCCAATGGTTTAGGATCAAAGTTTTCCCTGACAAGCGGATTTGGGTTTATTTCCCCAGCACTGGGTCAGTGTGTAGTTTCTCGTAGGAAACTATTCACAAGTGTTCAGCCCTCAATAGCGCAGACTGAAGTCTCCAGCGGAATTGAAAGTCCCCACAGAGTTGTATTTTCCCCGGCAGGTAGGATTTATTCCAGCGTCCGGTTACCATCCTCAGCCGAGTTTGCAGTTCCCCAAGAGAGTCGAGTCCTTGGAAGTCGTTCGGGCCATGATTGGTTTTCCCCAGTAGAATGTTGAATAGCTGATGCTATATTTCCTCATCGAAGTCGTTATCTCCAGGAAAGTTTTGCCGCGAGGGCCATGCAGTTTATTTCTGCGACTGATATCGTTTCTTGGGCAGTTTGTGGTTCGTGTACCTAATCGAGCAAGTATAGGTTCTCGAAGAACCTTACTCCACTGCAGCGGTCTCCTGGAGTTCGTATCCCCAAGATTAGTCTGATTGAGATTGGTGTGACTTCTTCTCCTCAGCAGGATGATTCCTCCTCTCCACCAGAGTGGTCCTTTCTCCTGGACAGGAGGATTTTCCCTTCAACATTTATTTTGCTGATGGGGTCATAGCATTGGGCATGATTGCATGGCGTCTACCCTAAACGCATAGCGCTTCCACCGTGTGGAGCATTACGCCATTGACGATCATATGCATACGAAACATGAGCTAGGTCGTTACCGCTCTTGTTTTGCAGGTGTTCCTCCGCAGAATGGTTTGCTCAAGATGACTCTTGAATTCCACAGCGAAGTTAATTGTTTAAGACGATTCTTAAAATCCCCGGTGAAGTCGCCAGATTTGGTTGCTCAAATTGATGCTTAGAATTCCCGGCAGGGTGTTTGCTCAGGATGACTCCTAAAATCTCCAGCAGAGCTATCGGTTCAGGATGATTCTTGAAGTCCCCAGCGGAGTTGATTGTTCAAGATGATTCTTGATTCCCTCAACAGAGTTTATTTGTCCAGAATGATTTCTGAATCACCCGAAGTAGAGTTACTTGATAGTTCTCCAGAATTCCCAGCGGAGATGTGTCATCCTCAGCAGGTTTTGAACAGAGAAGTTGAAATTTCCCTTGAGGACTTGATGATTGAAGTCCGGCGGTAGCGCCAAAAGCCCCCTGACTTACTGAGGTAGTTCGACCGTGACGTCGAAGAATTTCCTCTAAGCTGATGCAGAGTGCCTGACGGCAAAAGATTGTATAACCTTAGTGGTTCCTGATTGATTAAGGATTCCATTTGAAGACTTATTAACGAAGTCTAGCTGCGATGTCGAAGAAGTTCTCCCAGCTGACGCGGAGTGCCCAACGGCGAAAGAATAGATATCTCTATTAGGTTCATGATTGACCGAGGATTTTATTTCAGACTTGCTAACGAAGTTCGGCTAACTCCCGAGATGTTCTTTGAATGCCCAGTGGAATAATTAACTTGATTGTTAAAAAGTTCCTAATGACCTGATAAGTCCTGAGGAATCCTTCTGCCGCAGTGTCATAGAATGCCTGACGGAAATATCAGCTATGTATCGCCGGTTACCGAGTGACCAGTGATCCCTTGATGATTTGAGGAAGCAGCTGCAGCGAAATCTGATAATCATCCCGACGGAGATTTGAGAGTAACCCTGCACCAGTTACCGAATGACCGGTGATCCCTTATTGACTTACTGATGAAGTCCGACAAAGATGTTGTCGACGTGCCTAGCGACACGATGAGTCCATAGGTGACGATAAGGAATTCTTCTACAGTGGCGCAGAATGCCCGATGACATAATCAGCCATCATTCACCAATTACGGAGCAACCGGTGATCCCTTATTGACTTACTGATGAAGTCTGACAAAGATACTGTCGACGTTCCTAGCGACATGATGAGTCCATAGGTGACGATAAGGAATTCTTCTCCTATGACGCAGAATGCCTGACGACATAATCGACCTTACATTACCAGTTACAGCGTAACCAGTGATCCCTTGATGACTTGAGGACAAGATCTACGGCAAAATCAGATGATCATCCTGACAGAGATTTGAAATTAGACCCTTCACCAATTCCCGTGTGACCAATTCCCCAGCAGAGTTGCTGTGCAACTGTAATGCTCAGTTTCGAAGATGTTCCTACCAATCGGAGTACCGTGTACAAATCATCAGTTACCGTGTAACCGGTGATCCCTTGATGAATTGAGGATGCAATGATATCAGATAAATTAGAGAATCATCCTGATGGAGATTCAGATCAGTATTTCTCCAGCTAGTTGTCGTGCAGCTATCATTTCAGTTTCCGAAGATTTGTTCCCATCAGAGTACCGTGTACTTGTGCAGTTGGCAAATTTTCGGGTTCTTCGGTATTCAACCGTCTAATACCTTGACTGTTTGAGAGTCGTTCGCTTCTCACCCAGTCAGGTCCAAGTCGTTTGAATAGGGGCATCTGTTGCACCCCATAATTTGACCAACTACTTCTCACAATTTGGCTCATGTTTCGACTCATTTCATTTTGCACTTGCATACCGCCTACATTGCATTTTTTCAGTCAGATTGACTTTATCTGGATTACAGCCCTCCCCTGGCGTTTCAGGCAGTTTCATACCATTTCGAATACGAGGATTTATTTTGAGAATTTGTGCCCGTCCCGGTGTTTTCAGCTCTCGCTGTTACTTTGAGGACATTTAGGTGTCCGGTTTTTGCCGTTTATTTCGCTGTATTCGTGCGTCTTTTTTCTAATCGGTTTAATTGACCTTCCCTGCACATTTAGATTTCTCTCTTAATTTCTAGAATTTTAAATGAATTTTAATTGTTTTTCTAGAATTTTAATTCTTTTAAATAGATTTTAATAGTTTTTTAGAGGTTTATTTTCTATTATAGAATTTAATAGATTTTTAATAGCAATTTTCTATTTTTTAGAATATTTCATTTTTTAGAATATTAATAGATATTAATAGTTTAAATCTTTTCAGAACATTTGATTTGTTTTAGAAATTATTAGATTGTCTTTAGTTTTAGAAATTAATTTGTTTTAGAATATATTACGTTCATCAATTCTTTTTAAGTTTACTAATCTTTTTTTTAGATTTTAAGTAGTTTACTTAGGATTAATTGATTAGGGTAGATTTTAATTAGCAGCTTTCATTAACTAGTATTAATTTTTCGTTTTGCATTAATTGAGTCCATTAGTCAGATTTTATTAAGTCTTAATTGAGTCATTAATCCATTTTTTTAATCATTTTTATTTGAGCATTAATTCACCATTTATCAATTTAATCCATTAATCATCAGTCTTTAATTGCAATTATTGAAACTGATTTCGTGGGCCACATGTCTGTTTTTAGAGGCCCAGTCAATCCAAGTCCAGCGCCATGTGTCCTTATAAGAAGATTACCACATTTTCTTCTCTCTCTCCGCCACTTCATTCACCTGCATGCTCCACTCATCCTCTCTCTCCCATGCGTGACGTGGCCACCTCACTCTCCCCACTCCCATGTGTGCTGCCACCTGTCCTTCACCGTCTCCCTCGCCGCCAACCATGCAAACGGCCGGAGTTCCCACCGGAGAAATCAAACCCAGCCAGAATCCACCGTAACCACCCGCCGGAACTTATAACGGTTGCCGGAAAACTCATCTCTAAGAATCTTCATCGTCCTCTTCATGATTCTCCAGAAATCTCCATCGTTCCTTCATCCAGACCTCTCCGGAATCATCATCACTCTTCACACACCTTCACCAAATTTCTAGATCCACCATGTTCTTCAACAAATGATTCAACTACGTTCATCAGAATCTTCCATCCATCATAAGATCTTCGTGTTCATGATCCAAGAACTTCTCCAGATCATCAATATCCAGAAATTGCACATTCATCAACCTTCAACCGAGTTCATCATCATCTTCCTAAGGAGTTTCCAGTTCTTCATCCCTTTCAACATTGTTTCCTTAGAAATCCATGGAACTTCAAGCTTTCGTCCGTTTACCACCATAACAGAACTATCCTTCAAGAACATTCATCCCTCATTCTCCAGAAACTTCATCGCCGTTCATAACAACCTCCAAGTTCTCAATCGGGTTTCAATAACACTCAGCCGTTTCCAGATCTGACTCCATCTCTAACATGCAAATCAAGATCCAAAAGAAAACCTCATTCAACCTTGCTTCAGCAAACACGAACGAAGCTTCAAATATCTTTAACAATCGTGCAACCTCCTATACGTCTTGGCTTCCACACGGACTCAACTGTGTCTTGGCTTTGCAGAACGCTTTCATGAAGCTTCGATCAACAAGAGTCTGAATCAGAAGAAGTTGTGAGGAAAAATGTGGTTGAGGAACGGAGACGGGACGGAGATTGAGAGGTTGAGTTTGGAGGTCGAGACGTTTTGAGGTTGAGAGAGGGAGAACGTGAGACGGTGAAGGTGGACGGTGTAATGACGGCGGCGAGTGTTATGGTTGGTTTCAGGTCAAGGCAAACGAGGAAGGCGAAAGAGTTTTTGGACTCCCTGGGATTGGTCGTTGGGCCTTTGGCCTAATAGTATTTTTTCCACACCCTCCGTTTCCCATTGGAACCCCCCGGTTCACTTTTTTTTTTATGATTGTAGTGGGCCTGAGCCCAACAACGAGTTTTGGACCGTGCACACTCCAGTTTCCCATTCGCACCCCCAGTTCCTTTATTTTTTCTGGATTATTGTATTATGGGCTGGACCCTGTTTTTTCTGCATTCACCCCAGTTTTCAGGATGTACCCCCCTTCCCTTACATTTTTTTAATTTCTTTTGTATTGGATGATTGATTGTAATAATTGTAGAATTTATATTCTTTTTTTTCTTTTTAGGAAATTATAGAATTATAGGATATATAGATTTTAATATAGAATTTTCATTCTATTTTCTTTAGGATATTATAGAGTTAGGTAGAATTTTTTTATGCTATTTTCCATACGCATTTTCTTTATATTTCTTTAGAATATTTTCTAGTAGAAATTAATTGCTAATTTAGGAGTAGGATATTATTTCCATTTGTATTGGATTTCTCTCCTATTTTCTTTTCTATTCGATTTTATACTTGGCTGGCCGTGTGACATGATTCAATTGGAGAATGATTTTCGATATCATTTCTATATCTTGTCTTTGACACGGATATCAATACGCTACCTCTTAGAGTTCGATTTCTCGTATAAGTCGAACCATGATGGTCTAAGCGTTACATTGGTTCTAATTCAGACGTCCTCATCAAGGATATAGAGAGGATAAGATTGGAATGGAGCTTGCGCACATGTAAAGAGCCAACGGAGCCGCTTCGTTCAACATCATCTTTCTTATTCAAGTCTTCATGCAACCGTCGAGTGTTGTGAGCTGTATCGTTAGATACGTAGGAAATGACAGTTGAGGGGTTTCCTCTCAATCGTCTAGAGTGTCTAGTATGGTACCTTTTGGGTGACAGATAACGCACTCGCTCCTACGCCTTAGGTTCGTGCGTGTGTGTCCCGAGTTCCTTCCCGTTTAGGTGTTAGGCCTGCTTCCTCTTTGTTCTCGCCCCCGTGCGATTGAAAACCTTTTCTCTCGCGTTCAGGCGATTGAGACTCGTTCTCTTGCCCCTGTACAATTGAGACTTGCTTTCCTTTAGCGCCGAACTACGTTTGCTCTGATCTCTCGTACCAGACGAGAGTACGTAGGCATAGGATGCGATATCCTAGCAAGCTTCCTTTTCCCTTTTTCCCCTGTTTCGCTGTAGTTAGCTGAACTACAGATGCTCTGATTTCTCGTACCAGACGAGAATATGTAGGCATAGGATGCGATATCCTAGCGAGCACAGTAACAACTAACTTCTCTGTTCTCTCGCTTTCTTGCGATCGAGACTTTCCCACTAAGGACTAATCTATCTTTTCTCTTGCCCTTGTGCAATTGAGGCCATACCGTAGTTCTAGTTCCCGTAGGTTCCCGTGCCTCTAAACCAATGACATACTACGTTCGTTCCATCGCAAACAGGTAACGCCTAAGTCTCCAAGGGTCGAACAGCATACACCTAACTGTTAGAATGCGTACGCTAGTATCGTCAACTCCTTGTCTCACCCTCGTGTGATCGAGAACACCTCTGTTTACCCGTAGTTGGCCAGAACTACGTTTTCTCTGATCCTTCATGCCGTGTGAAAGTACGTAGGCACAAGACGCGATGTCTTGGCGAGCCAATTCCCCCCGTAGTTTCCCGAACTACGTTGACTCTGATTTTCTCATGACAGATGAGAATACGTAGGCCTAGAGCAGCGATCGCCAATCGAGTCACTTCCTTCCATTTAGATTTAGAAGTCGTAGATAGATTGTTTTACACCCTTTTCCGATAAACAACAAGCGTGGATCCCATCGAGTACGATGTACGTGAGGGGTGCTAATACATTCCCCTTGCGTAACCGACTCCCAAATCCAGACATTGGTTGCGATGACCTTGTCTTATACCTTTTCGTCAGGTTTTTCCGATCGTTTCCTTTCCCGTTCTGAGGGATAAATAATGAAAGGTGGCGACTCTTCTATTTTTACGGCACCTTATTTTCGCGGTAGCGACAGCCACCTATCGTTATTTATCCCAAAGAGAGGGAAAGGAAACAGTCGAAAAAAACCCTGACAAAAATGGGAAAAGACGAGGTCATCGCAACCAAGTCCTAGGTTCGGGAGTCGGTTACGCAAGGGGAAGGTATGAGCACCCCTCAAGTCCGCCGTACTTGACGGGATCCACGCATGTTTTGTCTAGCTAAAAGGGTGTGTAAACTATCTACACTAAAGGCTTATGGACAAAAGAGAAAGAAAAAGAACTGACTCGGCAGAGCATCTCCGCTTTGTGCCTACGTACTCCCTCATGCAATGGGAAAGTCAGAGTCCACGTAGTTCGCCTAACTATGGCTAAAAGGGTGGAAGGTTGCTCGCCAAGACATCACGTCTTATGCCTACGTACTTTCCTCTGGTACCAAAGATTAGAGCAAACGTAGTTCGGGCTTACAAGAACACAGGCTGTTCAAAAGTTTTACCCGAGTAGGGTTAACAGACAGTTCTAGCAGTTGGTGTATGCAGCTCGACCATTGAAGAAGTGTTTTGAACTTAGTTTGTAACTCATGTTGCACTAAAGGCAACCACCCAATCATCATTTCCCAAATGGCTTAGGGCTCGTAGCGGGCAACAATTGTCAAGATTTATTAAGTGAATTAAAGTTGTTTGAAGACGAGAAGAGAAAGAGACCAACTAAGGGGGGACTAGACCAAACCCTAAAAGTTGTCATGCAAGATGCACCTAAAGTTGAGCTTGAAAGGGGACTACCAAATGTTGTCATACATGGTTAGAAACCCTAATGTCTATCATAACCTCTCTTGAACAAGAGAGGTTAAAAATCCTAAGGGAAGGAAGACAAAAAAAAGAAGAAGAAAGAAACAAGCATAAGAATGTGAGCAAGAAATGCAAACATGGAAGGCAAGGATGCAATGCAAGTGAGGGAGGAAATATGTGTGGGGCTGGAACCTCCACAAGCTCATATCAACCTCAAGCCATGGTATGAATAAATGCAAGAGAAGAGGAGAAGAACATGCATAAAAAACAAGTAACAAAAACAATGATAAGAAGTCCTCATGGATTCATTACTTTAGGCAAGCTTCAGGTTCCTCCTCAGGAGGAACCAAGCAACCTTAAGTAGTATTCCAAAGTCATAGGACAGAATGGGAATGAGGAAAAGAGATCTCAAAATCTAAAACAAAAACATCATAAGCAAATGCAAACAACAACATCAAAGGATGCAAGCAAACACCACATCTGGAAACACAATGTGCAAACATGAAAGTATGAGATCAAATGAACATCTTATGCATAAGGTAAAGACCTATGAATTGGCACACAAGGCCTATAACAAGCCCCTGACATGAAACAATCAAGATAAGGTTCATCAACAATGCACAACCAAGCTTTTGGAAGCAAAACAAAACAAGTACACAAGCAAAGATGCACAAACATGAAGCAACTTGCAAAATACATGAAAAATATGAAAACGCGTCTAAAACTGCCAAATAAAATCTCAAAGGACCCCCAAGGTATTAGGAACCAAGGGTCAAAAGGAGAGATTGAAAATAAAATGGAAAGTTCCTCAACTGAGGGCAAACACCAAGAGTGTCCCAAACTAAGGCAAAAATGGAGAGGGAACAAAAAGCAATTCAAACCACATGGAAACAACACCTAAAAATTATGAAAAAAAAATATCCAAAGACCAATCAACATGTTAACACAATGCTTAAAAACAATTAGAAGTTTAATCCATGCCATGAGCAAGAAATAAAATCAACAAGACAACACATATTTTTCACATCTTTAAATGACTATTTAAATGGAAAATATGCAAATAAATGGAAAATGCATCAAAAAAAGAAATTAAAAATGCACAAAATTAAAAGACATGCCAAAGTATGTTCATGATTTTTTTTAGAATTTTTAGACATTTTTTAGTATTTTTGGCGAATTATAAAAGAACAAACAGATAAAAGAAATAAAATAAAGCAAATAGAGAAAATAAAATGCAGGGAAATATCAAAGCGAACAGATCAGAATACTAGTCAAATGATCCAAGGCACCAGAGCGCGCCACCTCAATTAATGAATTAAGGTTTTGTTCACATGTGCACAAGCTAAAACAGACCACGATATGTCTTAATGTGCAGCGCATGATCAGAAAAACATGAATCAAACGGACGACCGTGAGCCACGTCGTCGTCTTCAAGCTTGGACCAAGCCAGTCACCGGAAATATTACTCCGGTCATCCCCTTCCTTGCTCCGGCCGCCGCGAGCTCCCAACAACACCATAGCTCCGCCATTTTTCAACCGTTTTTGACAAACCTTAGATGAAAACTCATCTACTCGTCGCGAGGATCATGAATTCAACCTTTATTTCCACTAAATCTCAACAATAACTCCAGAAATCAAACAACAAGCAAAACGTGCAAAAATTAAAGTTCACCAAAATTCAAATGAAATGGTCTAAACCTCATCTACATGTTGCAAGGAGTAAGAATCCACAAAAATTAACTCAAAACACAACAAAAATTCTTCAAACCGGTTCAACAAAGTTTTGAGCTCATAAAATCAAACACCATAAACTTAAACAAAAATGATCCATAGAACTCAAGGATTCAAATGCAACGAAAATGGTGGGAAACCATGGCATATTAAGAGTGTAAAGTTGAAAATTAGTTTACCTAGTGGAGAGCCTCCACTGGGCCTTGAAACTGTGATGAAGCTTAACAAAAAATGCCCAGAATCACTCCATGAACTTCAATTGAGGTGTTTGAAGGCTTGATTTGGTCTGAAAGTGGTTGAATCTCAGAATTCGTTTTTGAGTTTTTCACCACTTTTTCAAAATGTTTTATGGCTGTTCATGCACGAAAATGACCTACCTCTGCTCCAATTTTCATCTGGAATACTTATATGATGGATTTATGATCAAATGGGGCTTCAATTCAAGCTAAACAGCCCATTTCAAAATTTCACATTTCACCACTTTTTCCAAATTGCCATGCACGTTTTTACCACTACACCAGCTGGTTTTTCAATCCAAATCCACTACAAATCAATTGTATTAATCAAAGGAATGAGATTGGAGGCTTAATTTTTATCAAATGATTTATTTCCACTTTGTTACTTCAAGAGGAAGAAACCATGAAAATGGCCTATTTTGAGACCTCAAATTTCCAATGTGAAGATGGCAATGTCTTTGAATTATTATTTGCAATCAAAAAATGCACAAACTTGCCTTGAAAAAGTTTAAAATCCATTAATTCTCAATTTCTCAATTTAAGCCTCCTTTATGAAAAATTCAAACCCCAAATTCTCAATCCAAGCCCACACCATGACAAGAGATGATTTGGTAGTGCAAATGGCCCAATTTGAAGCAAGTTTCATGTTTAAAAGATTTCCATTTGAAGTGTGCAAGTTGGTGAAATGGACCTATAATTTTATGACCTATAATCTTACTTTCCCAAAATACCCTGACTTGTAAATCTCACAACTTGAGTTATAGAAATCATATGAATGATTTCTAGTACAATTTGGAAAGCTAAGACCAAGACCTACAACTTTCATGTTGGCCAAAAGTTAAGGAGCAACATCCTTCTAGGTCAAAACTGGCTTGGAAGTTGGTTGACTTTTGTTGACCAAAATCACATACCTCCTGTAACGTGTCCGGATCATAACTTGAGTTCTATAAATCCAATCAAGGACTTCTAGTACTCAAATTAAAGCTAAGAACATGCTATACAGTTCCATGTTGGCCAAAAACTTAGATGAGACTTGTATCTTGAGGTAGGTAGTTCTGAAGTCAGGTACTAAATAGTGGATTTTACCATGAGAACCCTAATTTAGTAACTTCTCACACACTTAACCCTTGATGAATTGAACTTTAAATGATTTATCATATGTCTTAACACAACATCCCATGACCATAGATACTTTGAATTGAGTTTCTATCTTCTTCAATTGCACAGTTGACTGAGGATTTACTAGATGAAAACCCTAACTGCAATACTTTCAACTGTGGCTTGTTCTACTTCACACAACAACTTGAATAAACTCCACAATGACCCTCAAGGCCTTCAATGAGATTTATTTACATCTCATACTCATAACCATGGCTTCACAAACCTATGATGCTCTTCAGTTGGCCTCTCAGTCAGGAGCTATCCCACACACATCCATCTGTTCTTTCACAATACATTGACCACTTCAAGATATCTTGATGACCATTCAAGCCTGAGTAACAACCCCTGCTTAGGCTTCATGCTCTGAGAAGACTCCTCTTGCTATGCACATCCCTTTTGATCCCCTGTTCCATGAAAAATGCTATGCAATGCAAATGCTAAAACAAAAAGAAATGAAATGAAACATAAACCAAGTTAAGAAAAGGTTGAGCAAATCTTGGGGTGCAACACTTAGAAGCAAGGTGCAGACGCTGTTTGACTCTAATATGTTCTCTATCACTTCTCAGGGTATCCAGATCAATGATTCTCCTTCAGCCAGTTGTGTGGGTTCAGCAGTCAATGTTATGGGAGAGTTTACTTAGAGTAGGTGTTCAGAAGAGTATTAGACTGACTTCGACGAGCAATACTGAAGATGGTTGGTTTAGTAGCAAATCAAGACTTGAAATCCCAGTTCCCCGAAGCTGGCAATTTTCGTTTTATCTTGTTATTTCCTTATATTTGTAGTTTCTTTCCTGTCTAAAGAGAGGAGCTATAAGGATGATAATCCCTTGTTAACCCCTTTGAGCCTAGTAGTAGGAGTTCTTTTCTGAAAATGAAAAAACCCTCGATCTTAACCTGTGGCGGGGTAGGTGTCTGTTAATCTGACCAAGCGTCCAAATTGCAAAAGGAGTTTTCCCGTTCGGGGACTAATCACACCTCTATAGGTCGTACCTAAAAAAAATATTAAAAAAACCATAGTGGTTAACCAGTACTGACCAAGGAGCGAAACAATTACAATCTCTTTCAAACAAGTCAGACAAGCCGGTGTCACACAATTTGTTCCAAAAAAAAGAAAGAAAAGAACAGAAGAAAAAAAGAACAAAGCCAGCTAAGTCGATAACTTGAAAACAAGTGGCTTTGGCAAAAATTAGGGCGTCCTGCTGGACTTTGAAATCAAAAGAAGCTCAAAAGAGCCAGTCTAGGCAAAAAAAAAGGGAAATTGAAAAAAGAATGATGAAAAAACAAGTCGTGTGATTCAGGCACCAAAGACGAAAAGCGAGTGACTTTCACTCCGAAAAACTTGCGGTTTCCCGAACCATCACTCATGTCATTCAACCTCTGAGAGGTGAGCGCTAGTGTCGAATTAGCTGAATATAGGATTGGAGAACATCACAGAGAATGGGTGGGTTAAAATAAGCTTTGAGCCTTATATTTTTTTTCTAAAACCGTGAACCTGACCAAGTTACAACCTTCAAAAGTCCTAATTGAAGCAGGATTGTTTTGAAAGCATACTTCGGTAAAGATCGCATAAAAAATGACTCCTAAAAGGATTCCCCTTATAGAATTGTATTAATCTTGACATGATGATAAGTGATTTGTTCACCCTATGTCACAAAATTTTTTCCAGTGAACAGACTTGGATTTCAAAAACCTTGCCATATGCATTGCATTAATATATCTTTTGTGCAGAGTAATTTTGTTTACTTGCGGGTAAGCACTTGACATCAGGAAAGTTTCCACGGTGGAAAGATTAATCGAGATAAGATGCAGAATGCCTGTTACACTGTAGAACCGGGGCAATTTATCAAACGATCATATCATGGGAGCCAGCCATTTCAAGATGCAGTTCATCTGGGGTAGTCAGGTCAAGATTCGATCAATCTCTCGAAGCCAATCAGGACTATTTCTTCACAGATCAGCCAATCAGGGGCAAAGTCATTTCAAGGCTGGGGCAGGTCACCCCGAGAGCTATCCTTTTCTAGAAGGCAATCTATCTGAAGCACCTCTCTGAGGTTCATGATGCTGAGGCAGTTCATTGCAAACCAACAGGATATAGAGATTTCAGATTTCCTTTCGAGGAACACCCCATAGAGATCCCACTGGCTGGGGAAAATTTGGAAACGAAGGAATCGTTCCTCTACGTATCTTCAGAGCTACTCAAGCAGGTTTCGTCAACCTTCAAGTTCAAGACGAATGTCGGGAAGTCATGTTAACCATTCCCCTGACCCTTCAACCATAAACCTTGTATCCAGATAAGTCATCATAGACCTTATGTCCAAAAAATCTGTTTTCCAACCCTGCGTCCAGACAGGATGTTTCCCAGCGTCAGTCGTACCTGACCCTTCACAGAAAACCTAAAGTCCAATCATATTGGCAACCACCAGAAAGCCCAATCCCTATTTACACCTCTTTTCCAAAATCCAATCCCCATTGGTACTCTGGAAGATTTCACCTGTTTTCCCCAGCAAAGTCCAATCATACTTGGCACATCCGATTATCCCCCAACAGAGTTGGCTTCAGCATTTATTTTGCTAGAGTGGTTCTTTTGGTTATCCAGCTTTCCCCAGCAGCCCGAGCCTACATCCGCATTTTTGCATATAGTTATCATATTTGCATCATACTTGCATTTCATCCTCAAACGCGTAGCATTTCCATTTTATATGGAGCATTACGCCATATTCAAGCATATGCATGCGAAGCATAAGCCAGTTTTTGCTATCAACTCTTCAATCAAGACAGTGATGTATCAACATCCTGGTTCAGTCGATTCATCTGCTTACTTTTGGGTTTCAGATCGTACGTCGATCATGCTTTGTCCATCATCCCTCTGATGATGACATCTCCAAGAAGATTTTCTTTGCTCGTCAGCCCTCTGATAATGACATCCCCAGCAGGTTTCTTTCCGTCGATCTCTATTGACGAAGTCGTTCTGATGTTCGCAGAGGTGTTCTTTGGATTTTTTCTTTCCGTCTACCATTAGACGATGTGGATTTTAGATATGGATTTTTCTTTCCGTCTATCCTTAGACGATGCGGAATTTCGATGAGGATATTGGTTTTCTCTCCGTTTATCCTTAGATGAAGTGAGATGTGGATATTAATGGTATTTCTTTCCGTCTACCATTAGACGAGGTGATGTTCTGGTTTTCTTTCTGTCAATTCCTATTGACGAGGTGGCTCTTTGAAGATTGTTTTTGTTTCGTCAATTCCTATTAATGATATGGAGTTTAGATTGGGTATTTCTTTCTATCGATTCCTATTGACGAAAGGATTCTGAAGTTCTTTGACGTGATCTGTGTATTTGGTATTTCTGGCCGTCGATTTCTATTGACGAAAGAGTTCTAAAGTTTGCTGATGTGATTGTTTCGGATATGATATTTCTTTCCGTCTACCATTAGACGAAGTGATATTTTAGTGGTTTTCTTTCCGTCTATCCTTAGACGAGGTGAGTTGTGAACTATGATATTTTCTTTCCGGCTACTCTTAGACGATGTGATTCAGGATATGGTTTTCTTCCTGTCTATTCTTAGACAATGTGAATGTTAGATATGTTTCTTTCTATCTACCCTTAGACGATGTGAGTGTTGATGTTTCTTTCTGTCTACCCTTAGACGATGTGAGTGTTGATGTTTCTTCATGTCTACCCTTAGACGATGTGACTTTGGATGTTGTGACCTTCAGATAAGATGTTTATTAACGTTGTGTTTGTCTGGCGGTGATGTCAGATGTTTATCAACTTTGCAGATGTCTGGCGGTGATGTCAGAAATTTTTATCCCCTACAGATACCTGGCGGCGATGTCAGATTTTTGTGGTTTTCTGGCGGCGATGTCAGATCTTTGTGGTTTTCTGGTGGCGATGTCAGATTTTTGTGGTTTTCTAGCGGCGATGTCAGATCTTTGTGGTTTTTTGGCGGCGATGTCAGATCTTTATCTACTTTGTGGTTTTCTAGCAGCGGTGTCAGGTTTTATTACCAGAGTTATGGTCACTGGCGGCGAAATCATATGCTTTTCCAAAGTAGTGCAGAGGCCTGACGGTGAAGTCAGAGGTTCATCATCCACTACGTGATATCAGATGATCTTTCCGACTTAGTGTCGGAGATTTAAAATTAGTAATCAGTCAGCTTATTGTCGTTGCAATTATCAGATTCAGTTACTTCCGGAGATTTTTATCCCTAATCAGAGTTTGCAGTTCTGTTTTTGCGGTTGGCAAATTTCCAGGTTCTTTTGTATTCAACCGTCTTTTACCTTTGAATGTTTGAAATTTATTCACTTTTCAACCCTTCAGGTCCAAGCCGTTTGAAGAGGGGCAGCTGTTGTACCCCAGAATTTGACCAACCGCTTCTCGTAATTTGGCTCATGTTTCGTTTCATTTGCATTTTGCCTCTGCATACCGCATACTATGCATTTTTTTCAGCCGGATTAATTTTATCGGAATTACAGCCCTCTCTCTTGTGTTTCAAGCGCTTCAAGCCAGTTCAAATTAACAGGTTTATTTTGGAAGTTTGTGCTCTTCCCGATGATTCGATCTTCGCTGTTATTTTTGAGATATTTCGGTATCCGTATGTTTACCGTTTATTTCGTTACTTTCTCGCATTTTATATTCACCGATTTAATTTTCTAGATTTTATTTCGTTAATTTTTGGCATAGAAATTAGATTCTAGATAGTTTTATTTTATCTACTATTTTCTATTTTAGAATATTATTAGATTTTCTTAATAGTTTTTTAAATAACATTTTCTTTTTTTCAGAGAGCTATTAGAATTAACTGTTTTTTAGAATATTAAGTTTTTTGTTTTAGAATTGTTTCTTTTTTATTTGAATTTATTTTGGTTAGAATTTTAGAATTAATTTTGGATATTGATGGTTATTTTATTTAGGTTTAATTAGTTAAGTGATTTTTTGTTTTAACGTTGCATTAATTGGTTTTGCAAGTCAGCTTTTATTAACAAAATTTTTTAGCTAATATTAGTTAGTGTTAGTTAGCTTTTATTAAGTTGGTTCGCTAATAGTAGTTGATTTCATTAAACTCCAAGTTTAATTAATTAGTCAGTTGTTAATCACTTTTCACTAGGCCACTTGTCAGTGTCAGGGCTATAAATGCACAGTACACTCTCTCTCCAATGGTTGGCATGCGTCCCAATGTTAAACACCAATATCCTTCGCCAGCAAAATCACACGGCAGCCAAAACCCAGCGTAACACGCCGGAAACCCCAAACCCTCACCGGAAAACTCATTCATCTTCATCGGAAAACTCATACATTCATACGATTTTCATGATTTTGCCAGCTTCTTATGAACATTCATCCAATTCTTCCAGAACACGTTCAAACCTTCATAATATTTTCCAGATTTCTTCAAACATGCTCATCAATGTTCATCCTACTTTCCAGAATCTTCATCAAACATTCAAACCTTCATATGAATCCTCATCAATCTTCAAACAATTTTCCAGGAAACACATCCATAGATCTTTATCTTCTTCATGAAGATCTTCCAAACCTTCAACGCATGAACAAATCTTCAGATCTAGATTCAAACCGTCAAACCATTCGTCTCCGATCCACCATTTTTTCGCAAACCGCCATGAACAAATAACCTCCCGTCTTCATCGTTTAACTCCTAATCTACCCATATCTTCATTTACCTTCTAATAACCTCACCTCCGAAAATCCTCCAAACTTCATAAAACTCCAAATCCTCCTCACAACAACCAAATCCAGATCTGAGTTCAGATCTTCATCTATCATTAAACCATAAATTCAACAACACAAACTCGACTCACCTTCAGATCTTCAACAAAACTCTTTCAACAATCAACATGAAACTCCCGATTCCATCATCTTCGTTCATGAACAGTCCACGACTAGTTTTCAATCTCCTCGCACACCTTCTAGCGACACTCAACAAGAAATGGAAAGATTTACTTGGATCTCTGTGTGTTGGCTTTGTTGTTTGTTTGTTCCTTTCTTTTGTAGTTTGATCTGAACAGAAGAAGGAGGGCATGAAATCGGAGAAGGAGAAGTGTTTGGATCGGAGAAGATTTGTAGGAAGAAGGTGGTTGAAAAGGCTGAAGAACGGATGAGAGGGAGGAGTTCTGATGGGCGGTGGCGGAGTAGGTCGGAGATGACGGCGAGGTTAACGAAGAGGAAGGCTAGGGTTTCATTTTTGACAAAAAGGAGGAAAAGACACCCTTTCCTCGTTAAGCATCGGGTTAGTATGCCTTCCTTTTTTGGCCCAATGGTGTTTGTTTGGATTATGCACCCCCATTGTCCTGTGTGCACCCCTCTGTTGCTGTTAGTTTTTCTTTTTTGGAGATTAATGGGCTTCAGCCCAATTGAATTGTTTTTCTGACTAAGCCCCAACTGCTTTTCTGTTGGACTATCACCTCCTTCTCCCTACTATTCCCCCTGTTTGTATTATGGTTTTGTATTATTATGTAAATACTTTTTTTCTATTTTTTTCTTTTAGGAATTAGAGTTTTATATTTCTTTTAGAATATTATATATGCATATATTTTCTTAGAGAGTTTATATTCTATTTTGTATGCTTATATTCTTTTAAATTTCTTTTAGATCTTTTTTTTTTCCTATTAGAGATTTTTTTTCTTTTTGAAGTTTAATTCTTATTCCCATTTGTTATTGGGCTTTTCATCTCACTTTCATTTTTTTTTGGTCGATGATGAGACCTCCGTAATTCGTTATTAATCAATTTGTTGATGGATAATGTAGGATATGAGACCATTTCTTTCTCTCCTCTTTTCTCTTCTTCTTCTGATTTTATTTTTGACTTTTTTCTGGTTTGGTCCGTGTGACACGATTCAATTGGAGAATGATTTGCAATATCATTTCTCTATCTTGTCTTTGACACGGAAATCAATACGCAACCTCTTAGCTTGATTTCTTTTATAAGTCGAGTTACGACGGTTCAGCGTCACATTGGTTCTGATTCAAAACGTCATCATCAAGAATCAAAAGAGGGAAAGCTCTGAATGGAGCTTACACGCAAAAAGTCAAGGGTCAACGGAACCACTCCGTTCGGTAACATTATTTTTATTTCATCTCGTTTATTCAATCGTCGAGTGTTGTGAGCTGTAGCGTTAGATACGTGGAAAATGATGAGTGGGGGGCTTCCTCTCACTCGTCTAGTATGTTTAGTGTACACCCTTTGGGTGATATGCGACGCATTCGCTCCTACGTTTAGAACTTGGCGTGTGCGTCCCGTTCCAAACCTTTTCTCTCGTGTCCTGGTGATTGAGACTTCCTTTTTTCTCTCACATACTGACGATTGAGATCCCTTCTCTTGCCCCCGTGCAATCGAGACTGTTTTTCCGTAGTTGGCCGAACTACGAATGCTCTGATCTCTCATACCTGTTGAGAGTACATAGGCATAGGATTGCGATAATCCTAGCGAGTATTTTTCCCCTTTTCCTGTAGTTGGCTTAACTACAACTGCTCTGATTTCTCGTACTAGACGAGAATATGTAGGCACGGGATGCGATATCCTGGCGAGCACACTAGCAACTAATTTCTCTTTTCTCTCGCTCCCGTGCGATCGAGACTTTCCCGCTAACGACTAATCTTTCCCTTTCTCTTACCCTAGTGCAATCGAGACCAGTCCGTAGTTCTAGAACCCGTAGGTTCCCGTACCTTTAAACCCCGACATACTACGTCCGTTCTACCGCAAACAGGTAACGCCTAAGTCTCCAATGGTCGAGCAGCAATACACCTAACAGCTAGAATGCGCACACTAGTATCGTCAACCATTTCTCTCACCCCCGTGTGATCGAGAACACCATTTTGTCTCGTAGTTGGCATGAACTACATTTTGCTCTGATTTCTCATACCAGATGAGAATACATAGGCACAAGACGCGATGTCTTGGCGAGCAATTCCCCCCGTAGTTTCCCGAACTACGTTGACTCTGACTTTCCCATTGCATGAGGGAATACGTAGGCATAGAGCAGTGATGCTCTATCGAGTCAGTTCTTTTCGTTTAGCTTTAGAAGTCGTAGATTAGATTGTTTTTCACCCATAGAATAGACAACCTAAGCGTGGATCTCGTCGAGTACGACGGACGTGAGGGGTGCTCATACCTCCCTCTCGCTTAACCGACTCCTGAATCCAGGACTTGGTTGCAATGACCTTGCCTTTCCCTTTTCCGTCAGGTTTTTCCGATCGTTTCCTTTCCCTCTCTTTGGGATAAATAACGAAAGGTGGCGACTCTTCTGTTTTCCGCCGGGTGTTTTTCGCAGTTGCGACAATATCTAGAGGATGATTGGTGATGGTTATCTGTAGTTTGACAAAGTTGTTAGGGATGTTGATGAAAGAGCTAGTAATGATGGAAGAGATATTGCCTCGATTTCAATTCCTTACCGGACCATTAATATTCAGCGTCTGCTAGGCCAACGCCAGTAATTATTATTGTTCCAGGACCCATGCCGTACGAGAGCACCAAAGCCATCCCATAGAACTATGGGACATAAGTGTTCTGGAACGGACAAAAGTAAGAGTTGACCAGTTTGTCATATGGTGGTTCTACCGTTGAGAACATAGTTGGTGCAGGTGGGATCACTCGAAGTGGAAGGGCCATTTCTCCTTCTGATGCTAATATTGACAAGACCGATAAGGGAAAAGGAAAAGTAGTGGTTGAAGATGATACACAGCAACAGGCCAGTAGTGATCCTTTTTCTAAAGATTTCGAGGAGTTTGTGAGGCTCATTCGTAAGAGTGACTATAAGATTATGGATCACTTGAATCAAACTCCTTCAAAGATTTCCATTTTGTCATTGTTGTTATGTTTGGAGGCACACCGAAATGCTTTGTTAAATATCTTGAATTCAGCTTATGTACCGCAAGAAATTTCAGTTTACCAATTGGAAGGGGTTATGGCGCACATCAACGCTGGCAATGGTTTAGGTTTTACTGACCTAGATTTAAATCCTGCTAGGAGAAATCACAACCATGCTTTGCATATTTCCATGGAGTGCAGAGGATCATTGTTGTCTCATGTCCTAGTTGACACAGGATCTTCACTCAACGTGTTGCCAAAGAAGGCGTTAATGAAGTTGGATACCCAAGGGTTGATTTGTACACCAAGTGGTTTGGTAGTGAGAGCATTTGATGGCTCAAAAAGGTCTTTTTTTGGAGAGATTACAATGCCTATTCAGGTTGGACCTGAATTTTTTGATGAAACGTTCTACATAATGGATATCTAATCCGTAAAATAGCAAGTGTATTATTTTGCCAATGTAGTAATACGAGAGAATTTCCCCGAATATCGATCTCGAGGACTGCGTAGGAAATAAAAGCTCTATAATAATTCAGTTGAACAAAAGTACTTGGGATTTTGAATTTTGTTGTTCAAAAAGAGGGAAATTGACTAAGTACTTTCACAAATATGAGTAACACGCTAGGGGAAGTGTGTGATCCGACTTAGTAACAGTTCTGAATTAACATTGTAACAACTTATTGTAACTAACTAATTACCGATTCTTTAGAATGTTTACTCCTAAGTCTTTAGTGAGAAAACCTTTAATCTTCCACCCTAATTCCTATGTCCATAGAGAATTATAGATGAAATTAAGAAATCAATTATCAAGAATGTTTCGGTTTCTATAGGGTATCCCTAGTCGTAGGTGATATCTATTACAGAATGATCCAAAGCGACGCATTAACAATGGCGGTCTAGTAAAAACCAAACCCTGTTTGTCCGGTAGGGCAAACATTAAGAATAGCTAGAGATGAAACTAGTTATGAAAAACAAAGTAATTGTTATTGCAATACTAATATCATATTCATTACAGATTCAAATCGTGGACACCCCCTTAGCATTGGGGGTTTAGCTACTAATAATATTCAAAGAAAATACAAAGTAAAAACTAGACATTACAAGATAATATGGTTCTTTGATCTTCAATTGCTTCCGCTCATGAAAATCTTTAGTTCCTCAATCACCTTGATCTCTCCAATCTTGATCGTTTAATTCTTCTATGTCCAATATGTAACACCCCAGAATTTTCCCATCCTTTTTCTTATACCTTGACTTATGTTTCATATCATTTTGCATTCGCATTAGTGCATAACATTGGTTCTAGATAGGGGATAAAAGTATCTTGATCAATACTCCAAGAAGGGGCTTCATTTTCAAAAGCTAAATCAAGGGTTCATGCTCAAATTTGTGGAAATCTCAAGTCATAAGGTTCCCTCATCATCAAGATAAGTCTCACAACCATTTGAGTCAAGAATGCAAGCATTGTTTACCTCTTCCTATCTGGTGGACAATTGGACTAGGGTTTTGGTTCAAAAGGAATATGTGGTTGGTTCCTTGGGAAATACATGATTATAAGGCTTAATACACATCTTCAGAGTCTTGTACATGGATTATGTGTCATCACAAGCCATCACAAGACCTTCAATCAGTGGAATGATCCTAGGATTTCATCTGGTCAACAAAAGTCAAATGTGGTTCAATGGGGTTAAAATCTTGGTTCTCAAGGTCAACCAAGGGTATGCTATGTGTTTTCAAGAGATTTCATGTGTTTGGATCAATAAAAATCAAGAGGAAACATAAAATCAGGAGATTGGTTGAATTAGGGTTTGTTTGAAATTTTTCTAAGTGCAGAAAACATTAAACTCTAGCCATTTTGCAACTTCCATAACTTTCCCATCCTTGATCCAATGGAAGAAAACTTGTTAGCAAATTAAATAGTACATCATAAAATACAAATTTGTAGAAGGAAGCAAGTCCAAAAGATTCATAGTTTGGGAGATACGATGAGCTAAAGTTGAGAAAATCAAGATTTTGTCATTTCAACATTTACAAAATCTTCTAAGTTAAGATATTCAGCTTGAAGTACCTACTTTTAAGCCTATCTTAGAAGGTGATACAAACTTCAAATGATTTTTTCTTAAACATGAAAGTTGTAGAGCATCCTCCAATATTTCATTTGAGTACTAGAACCCTTACATTGGATGTGTAGAACTCAAGTTATGATGTCACCAAGTTAGGGTTTCAAAGATGTCAAGTTTGGCAAGTTTCTAGGCAGAGTTTTGGACTAATCTTCCAAGGAATTTTTCACAAAGATCCTAACTTCATCTCATCATCTTTCAAACATCAAAGTTGTAGATCATTCTTCAAGGTTTCCATCCATTACAAGTTCTCATTAAGTGGATCACTACAACTCAAGTTATATGTCTTCAAAGATTGGTGTTTCATAGTTGCTAAGATGACATTTTAACTGAGAATTATTTCAAGCATTAAGTCAGTTTTGGGCACATGACTTTAAGGCCAATTCTCACAACTTCCCAAGCCTTGTTTCAAGTTTCCATCAACAAAAGAAGTGTTCCCCATCATGAGAGCTTTCATTTGAGTCCAAGTTTCAATCAAGAGGAGTCAAATTCATCAAGATATAGTCATACAAGGATGAGCATATGAACATGTTTCATGGCATATCATGTTTTTACTTCATGAAGTATCTTGAACCTATTTTCATGTAGCAAACCATTTCCCTCAAATCCACACGCATTCGACCTAATTTTTCTTACCAAAAACATTACCTAAATGAGCCAAACACATACATTAACCTTGTACCATTTTGAAACCATTTTAGCCAAAAAAAAGCAAGAGGACAAAGTTTCCAAACTTGTTCACCAAGGCTACTAACCTTTCCCTCTCATTTTGATTTCTCTAACCACACTAAAGAAAAGAGGACAACCACACAAAACCACAACAACACCTTGATGCAAAGCATTTTTGTTCATCTTTTCCTTCTTCCCATTTTTCAAATTTTTAACTACAAGCTTTTACCTCAGTAACTAACAATTCTAACCTCAAACAACCTTTCATATATATTCTAAAAAAACCTAGAAGAGGACCTCATTGTTTCTGGAGCCAACACACATAACACACTCTCTTCACTCTCAAAAATGTTTTGTCTTTGAATCTGATTCCTCAGACTTTTTACCTCCATTTGCTTGCTTCTATTATTCTTCTGAGGGTGTTTAAGCGTTAAGGGAAATGTTTGGAGGCTTGTTTACACATGAAACGACATCTCACAAAGCTCATCCATGGGTAATCTTTCTCCTTTCTTTTTATTACTTTCCATGGTATGATTTACCTTATGATAGGTGTGTTTGTTGGTCTGAGAACATAAGAAATAAATCCATGTTGTTGTTGTGCCTTTGTATTGAAGTTCTGCTTTGAACACCATTTTTTTCGTGGACTTTTTTCTCGGTGTTATTGTGTTTAAATGTTGAAACTAAGGTTAGAAATGGACTCAGCATGAAACATCCTTAAAGAAGATGCCAAAGTTTTTGTCTTTTGTTAAGGTCTGGTCCAGCTCCGATGAGGTCGCATCGGAGAAGACGACCGGAGCCCTAGCTCCGAAATCTAAGTTAATTTATTGATTTTCCATGGCGCTGACCTCTTGACTGGTCTATGTGGCGCTGATTTGGAGCCATGTCATTTAATGGTCTGCTTGTGTGGCAGTTTATTTGTTTGGTTTCTGGGTTTTTATTGACCATGGGCCTATTCTCTTTCTATTCACACCCCTCTGTTTGTGGCCCAACGCACGTTTCACTTTAGTTTAGTTCATTTAGAAATTGTTGATTACCTCCTTGCTCTTATTTCCTTTTCTTTTTTATTTCCTTTTTCTATTTTCTTTCTGATTTTATTTTATTAGTTTCAAATATTATAAAAATCAACAAAAATATTTTTTAAACACTTTGACCTCTTATTTTATTCTCATAATTTTTATTTTATTTTTAAATTAATTTTCCTTTTTTTTTGTGAAGTGCTTTTATAATTTTGTCCTTGGCTAGTGTTTATGTTCTTGATGCTTTTGATTTGCCTCCTTGATCCAATACTTTTACCATGATTTAAAACTTCATTGATGACTATTTGAATGCTGGTTTGGTGTTTGGATGATCAATTCTTGGAAGTTTCTTTATTGGTTTTATGTGCTCTTCGATGCATGCTCGATTATTGTGGTACCCTTGCCTTTTTAACTTGGTTTAATGATGCATTTGAACAAATCTTGTTGAGATCTTTTGCATACTTTGTCTTGATGGATATAGCATGAGCTAGAGCCGTTTGTTGAATTTTATTATTTCATTTTTCTATTTTTGATTGATGCCTAATTGTGACTTGGTTTTGGATTGTAAATGCATGAGGTTTGACCTAGTTTGAATCCATTTTTCCTACTTGTGCTTGAGTGAAGCTTGAGATGATTTGTTGATGTGATGACATGCTGTCTTAACTTGGTTTGAGATTTGGTTTCACCATAAATCCTAGACCTATTTCCTTGAGGTGATTTCTTGTGTGACCAAATGGATGTTTGTGAACACTTTTATGCTTTGTCTGACATGTTTGAAGTTTTGATTTGCATGATATGATGTCCATTGCAAGATCATTTTTCATCTTTCTCTTCACACGATCATTTTGTTCTTTCTATGGATGATTTGAATGGTGTTTGTCTAACTTTTTGAGTATGATACTTGTTGAACTTGTATGATGTCTTGGAAATGAATATGATGTGTATCATTTGTGTTTGGTTCTGATCTTGATTATATGGTGTGCCTTGCTTGATAATTTGTGCCTTGTGTCTTGCTTTAATATTTCCTTTTCTTTAAGGATGATTGTGGTATATGCTTGATTAGTCTTGATGCATACTTTGAGCTTGATCTTTGAGATTTCTTCTTGTGATTCATGTATTGATAATGGATTAATGTACTTGATTATGTTTCTTCCCTCACTTGGTTTCATACTTTAATCTCACATATTTGATCATTTGATGTGTGTTTTGCATGAGCTAGTTGTGGCTACTTGTTTGGATATTGATAAGATGTATGTTTGACACTCTTGTGCGCCTTTTCTAATCTTTGAATTGATTCGAACATGATATGATGTTGCTACTGACCTACCTTATTTCTCATCTCATTTGACTTCATTTCCTTTTGCTTGATAATTGATAGTACTTCTTGTTGGATTTTAAGTCATTTGTGTGTGTTTTGGTACTTTGTCTTACCAATTTATTTTGACTTCCAATCTTTGAGTATGGTTTGGTATGTATGCATTTTCTTGTTACTTTAACATGATGTTGATGTGTGCCTTGTATGATTGAGATCAATGCTTGTTTGTGTGCTTCCTTTTCCTTTTGAGTTGAACTTCCATGAGTGCTTATTTGGTGTTGCTTCTTCTCCTTCATCTCATTTTTTTCTTCTCTTTCTCTTATTGATCGCGACCTTCTGAGTCTAACGGAACTAACTGCAAGTGCACAGTGTATCGCGTAGTAATACAGATATCGATCCCACAGAGACTCGTAATCAAACTAGTGATATCGGGTGTGTTGCGGTGGAAATAGGATATCAAACTATTAATTAGCTTGAATCACATTTTTAATTCACAACCTACTTTTATTTATCCGAAGGAAAACCTATTTTTGCATCGTGAACACAATGCGGGGAGAGACCTAGGCAATGGGTTGGTTAAGCTTAGGGAAGGTACTAGCTTCCTAAACTTCTGTAGTACTCTACAGGAACCTTTTGTTTATTTTTACTATTTACTTTATTATTTGCTTTAGGGTATATACTGAGCTAAGGGTTAAGAGTGACTGAAAGACCTAAGGTTAGTCCTAAGTTTACTCGGCAAGATTCGTATCTTGTGCCTACGTATCCTGGATAGGGAATGGAATCAGAGTAATCGTAGTTCCCCTCGAAAGGGAGGTTAGAAACGTCTTGACTATAGTCAAGGTTTCAATGGGGAGTAAGCATTTCTTAAGGAGATGCTTACGTGGAGTTTGGAAACTCCTATTTCTATGTTGAATTTGTTAATTGAAATTAGGGTTAAATTAGGGTCGATTAGATGTTCCACGGTGGGAAAACCCTAAAATAGAGTACGGCGACTCTTTGACATAATGCTAGGGTAAAGGATATTTTCTTCCACGACGGGACACCTAGCCAAATTAGGGTTTTAACCATTCAAAAGGGTAAGGTATTGACTTGGCGGTCAAACTACTAGACCTAATCCTTCGGAAGGACGCTAACGGTACATGAAATGCAAACAACGAATATTATCGTATGGCAACATTAAAATACAAAAATAAAGAAAGCGGTAAAGAAAAGCATCGACGATCACTCACGGAAATTACAAATCCCAAAAAATGCAAAAATAACTAACTGTGACGATTACTCGCATGATTACAACTGAAAAGCGATAACACAAGACAATGACAGATTAATAAGCTGAAACGAATGAGATAATGACGAGGGTTAGACAGAAATTGAGACGGCTAAGTCAAGAATTTTGTTTTTGAATTTTTATTTAAAGAATGGTCAATTTTGTGTTTAAAACTTGTTTTAATTTAATTAAAGAAAAATGTTTTAAATTTATGGTTTTAAGAAAAAATTGTTTTAATTTTATTGTAATAAAAAAAAGGTTTTAATTTTTAATACTGAAAAACGGTTTTACTTTTAATATTTAAAAAAAATGGTGTAAGTTTTTTATATACTTGAAATGTTTTAATTTTTGAGATTTAAAAAACTGTTTTTACCTTTTAAAAATGGTTTTAGACTTTTAAGACTTAAAAATAAAATGTTTTAATTGTTTTTTGGATGGAAATCTTAAGGACCAGGATCTTTTAATTAAAGGAAAACAAAAACAATAATCATGCCTTAGTTTATTATTATGATTACGTCCAGTTACAATAAAGCAAATAATATTGAAAGAAACAACAACAAAAAATGATTAAAAAAATGAATAAATAAATAAAACAATAAACCTTAATCCAAAAAAACATAAGGAGATAAATGGGGAGGGGGCGGATAAACCGTTGCACTTCAATTTTTTTTAGGGTTTCTATAACCCTCACTCTTCTTCTTCTTCTATACCGGCGGCGGCGGCCATGGATTAAGCTCCGGGGCTTTCCTCTTCTTCATTTTTTGCTTGCATGTCATTATCTCCTTCTCCTCTTTGATTTTTGTTCCTGTAAAACAACAATGAAAAGAAAAAATTAGTAGCCCGGATTGCTCACCTTCCATGAGGAGGATTCATAGTGATTCCGGTGGGATTCGACGGTGATGTGGCGATCTCCGATTGAGTTTGATATTTAGATGATGATGAAGACGAGGAAGCCAATCCTCCTTCTGAGTCTAGTCGCGGTGGTGCTCCGGTGATGTTTGGGGTCCTTTTTCGCAACAAACTTCCTCCTCTTCTTCTTCCGCGGACGGTGATGATGATGGATCATCAAGATCCTCTAACCCGCCGTCTTCTGGTAGCGCCGCTTTTGCTTTAGGGTTTCAAAACTTGATTCCTCTTCTTCTTTCAACTTGGGATAATGATGAAAAATCCGTTGAGTTTCTCTAAATCCTAACTTGCGTCGTTCTTTGTATGTTTGTGGCTTAGGGTTTTCAATCTGAAAACTTATTGGTTTATATGATTTTTGTTTCTGGCCTGGATTGTTTTGGTTATGAATTTGTGTTGGATTCGCAAAATTTTTTGGAGATTATTATTGATGGTTTTGACTGGCTTGTTGTTGCTGCTAAGTTTCTTGGAACTTGTTGGAAAATTTATGGTTTGTTGGCCCTGATTTGTTGCGAAAATGTTGTTGTATCCGTTGATCTAGGATTTCTTGGAAAATTGTTGTTAAGGCCATGTTTGGCAAACCAAGTTTCTGAAAAACACTTTTTCAAATAAATGCTTTTTCAATAAGCACTTCTTTATCTCTCTCTCGGTTGCCTGTAATTAAGAATGGATATTACTGATTTAGCCTTTGGACGGAAATAAAGTCGGGAGTTGGTTTCGGAGCAATCTGTTACCCTCCTGACGCACCCGATGATGAAAATGCTTTGAGGGTGTCAGAAAACTAACCGATTAAAATGTCGTTTGTTTTGATTTGCAGGTTCAAAGCTAATCGGAAAAAGTCAGTGAATCGAGAAGAAAACTCTTAGGACATAATAACAATTTTTTAGGCATTTTAGGAAAAAAGAAAATGATATTTTTTTGTAATTTTGGTTATTTATATTTTTTGTAAAGAATAATTATTATTTCTAATAAAATTCTTCATTTTAAGATATAAAAAACATTATTATTATTATTATTATTATTATTATTGTTATGCAAATAAAAATGAAAAACCATTATGAACAATGTATGCCTTTGTTTTAAAATAAAATGGAAACAATAAAACAAAATAAAATCAACTTAAATTTGAGATGAGAACAATAATGAAATAAAATTATTTAAAAATGAAATGAAAATAAAAATTAAAAATGAAATAGAATTATTTTGAAAATGAAATGAAAACAAAATTAAGAAAATGAAATAGAATTATTTTTAAAATGGAATGAAAACAAAACTAAAAAATAAAATATAGTTATTTTTAATTTTAAAATGAGATGAAAACGCCAACAAAAATTCTATTTTTCTTTATTAATTCAAAATTCATCTGATTTATCCGATTAATCTCGTCTCCGACACAATTTCTGATTAAATCTTCCAGCACTTCAAATGAGCAACCTTATTTGAATAAATCCAAACTGTCTGATTAAACTCAAATTATCATATTCCCCGGCTAACTTCAATCAACTAACTTGAATCGATTTACTTTGAACAACTCAAATCCTCCACAATCAACCCATTCCAACTACACCTCGGTCCTGACTCACATCAACGGATTCAAACGGATCAAATTCTCTGACTACAACTCATATTCACAAATTGACAGTCGACTACAAACAAATTACCATTTTACCCTTCATGAACTAAAGAGCGCGCCACATGATATTTTCCTACGAAAATCAACCAACTACACAAACTTATTAGTGACTGGTTAAATGCAATGGAATGCAAGATGAAACGAGAAAGGCTCAAGTCCTCCACAATCAACCCATTCCAATTACAGTTGCCCCTATTTAAATGGCTTCACCAGATGATTTGAGCGACGAAGGCTCAAGAAATCATGGTGGAGGGATTTAAATATAGATAACCAAAAATTTTGCCCTTAGATGTAGTGATATGCAATGTTATGGACAAAACAGAGCAAAAATATAATGTTGACAATGCTATGAATATAATATGATGCGTATGCTGGAATGATAAATGCATGGATCCAAACGACACGACGACACATGGGACAGACGCGACGAACGAACCACACTGGGGAATATGACGCACTGGGGAAACAACACGACACTGAGGACTTCTAAAGTGATGGCCAACAGGCGCTAGCATGCCCAATTGTCACTTTCAGAAAGGAATGGTAAGACGGGTATCCTCAATGGAGATGGCACCGGCGAGACGGCCTCCACTAGGGGATATCTAGGAGTAATTGTTCAACAGGTTCAGGCGTGAACGACTCATACTCTAGGATTAAAAGGTAAAACTGGATCTGCATGACTGTAGGCCAAGTAAACAGAATGCTGGACTTTAATGGGAAATGCCCTGATAAGCTTTCTCGAGAGAGAACTGCCACTTATCATTAGAAGGGACTTAAACTCCAAACTGGATAAGCTCTCAAATAACGAGACTGTTACTTATCTAATAAAACTTCTTCATATCTCAAGGTTGGTACTCCCCTGAACATGATGCGGTTTCTTCTTTTGCTAAAGGATAAAACAAACTTCTTCATACTTCAAGATTTGTGCTCTCCTGAATATGATTCGACTCCTTCTTTTACTAAAGGATAAAATAAACTTCTTCATACTTCAAGATCTGGTGCCCTGAAGATGATTCAGTTCCTTCTTTTACTAAAGGATAAAATAAACTTCTTCATACTTCAAGATCTGGTGTCCTGAATATGATTCAGTTCAAACCTCCCCTTTCTTCACTATGATAAAGGAAATGGAACCAGCTTCTCGATGGAGATGGCCACTTGCTGCTCCTCATGACGAAGATAGGATAAGCTTCTCAGGCGAGAAATACTGCTCATATGAAAAAGTAGCAAGGATAAGATTCTCGGATGAGCATTGCTTGTAGAGGTGGTAACATGTAATATAAATTTTAAAGAGAGTTGTGATGATGGTAACATCGAGATCACAGAGTGTAATAATGTAATGTAAATTGTAAAGAGAGTTGTGATGATGGTAACATCGAGATCACAGATTATAATAATGTAATGTAAATTGTAAAGAGAGTTGTGATAATGGTAACATCGAGATCACAGAGTGTAATAATGTAATGTAAATTGTAAAGAGAGTTGTGATGATGGTAACATCGAGATCACAGAGTGTAACGATGAACTTCTTGTAAAAGAAGATCGATTGTAGAGTGTAATTTAAAGTGTAATGTGATAATGATGATAGGCTTCTCTGGTGAGAACAATCGCATATCAGTTGTTGTAAGATGTACTGTAATGACAATTGTAGTGATAAGCTTATCAGGCAGGAATTGTCGCATATCGGCAAAGGATTGTAAAGGCTTTTCTTGAAATGTAGTGCAAAATAAATGCACGCCCAGGTAGGTTCGACGACCGACGGGCCCGAAGTTCGATCTAGAATTGGGCTAGAAAGAATTAACAAACAAGACTTCGTTAAGGAAACGAATTCGAATGGGGACTACCTTATCCTAGCGTGAAAAGGTAACAGAAATAACCATCATCCATGAGGGTTGAACTCTGTGGGGAAACTTGGAACAAACAAGTATTTTATGCTTAGGGCTGACGATCTACTTGGAGAGAGCGGACAAACCCAATTACTCGGCGGTAACAAAAAAGGATGACGACAAATAGCAAACATGTGGATGCTAATATGTCGCACCTCGAAAAATCACAGAGACATTTCGGAGAAACGACCCTTGCGCGAAAGGCGCGGAAATACGGTTCGACAGAGTCGCCACCGAACTTTATTTATCCCGAATAAACGGGAGAGGAAAATATCGAGAAAACCTCTTAGAACAAAAGGATAGGAACAGGGCTGTCGCAACCAAGTTTCGGGTTCGGGAGTCGGTTACGTGAGGGGAAGGTATTAGCACCCCTCACATCCGTTGTACTCAACGGGAACTTCTTAAGGTACTTTATGGAGAGTGTTGTCTAGGTTTGGTTGTTTTCCTTCTTGTTGATAAGTATGAATTGGTAGGTTAACAGGATAAAGACGCTAAGGAGAAATGGGTGGTTAGGAGATAGGGTGCTCGCCAAGGATTGGGGCCCTTGTGCCTACGTATGCTCATTCGGACGAGAATGAGAAATCAGAGCGTTGTAGTTCAACTACGGAAAAGGATGGGGAAAGTGTGGACGGAATAATGGAGGAAGATAGAAGTGTGCTCGCCAAGATCATCGCAATCTTGTGCCTACGTATCTTACATTCGGACGAGAATGAAGAATCAGAGCAGTCGTAGTTCGTGGTAACAACCACGAAAAGATGAGGTTGAATGGGTTGGAAGTTTGAGAAAGAGACGAAAGAGTGACTGACAAACAACCCAAGGGCGTGCCTTAAGATCTTGTCACTCAAGAATTCGAGGAATGCGAGATTCCAAGAACTCAGTTCTTTCGGAAATTGACTGAATAGGTTGAAGATAAAGAGTTGGATGTTTTGAAATCGAAAGAATGAACTAATAACAACTCGAAAGAGTTGGATGCTAGATTCTAAGAATATCCCTCTTTCGCAAGTTTTTAAAAAAAAACGTTTGTAGACAGATTGAAACGAAAACGAAATGCGAGGCAAACAAATGGTTGGTTTGAAGAAAGGGTTCGACGACGAGTCGAGGAATTGATTAGAAGATAGAACTGACTTGACGACGTGTCAAGGGCTAGGGTGATGAGAAACGATATTAGTCCCTAAGGGTGCCCCTAATATCGAGACCGAGAGGAGTTGTGAAGTGTGTGCGAAATGTCGACGATTACGAATGTGTATGAGCACTCGACTTAGGGGAATGTTTGAAAATGCTTGAAAAAGTTGAAAGATTGAGGGAGTAATAACTCAAGAGCGTGCCTCAAGAATTATTCACTCGAAGATCCAAGGAATGCTAGATTCCAAGAACCTCCTTCTTTCAGAGTTTTAATCGAGAAAATGTTTTGAAGAAAAAAGTCTAAGGATTGAATGAGTAACAACTCAAGAGCGTGCTTCGAGAGTTATTCGCTCAAAGATTCAAGGAATGCTAGATTCCAAGAACCTCCTTCTTTTGGAATTTTGGATTGAGAAAAATGTTGATAAAAAATGATTTGAATCGAATTGAGGAGTATGAAAAGAGTTTGTGGTATGGTATAACAATAATAATATGTCAAGATATTATAACAATAATATTCACAAAAATATTTAACGAAAATTAAAGTTATTGGTTAGTTTAGTGAATCGAATTGGGACACGAAGGAATGGCATCTCGTCTTAATCGCAAACATAATTCCGATTAATCAAAGGTAGCCTATCACAATCCCAAAGTACGGAAAATGACCCCAATGGTCATTCACCATAGATTTGAAATCGAGAAGGTTATCAACTTTGATATGCGACGCTTACGAATAAAAGACTTCATCGATAAAATCGAAAGAAAATCGAAAGAGGAAAGTGGTCTCGGATCCTTTGTTTCACGCCAATAATTTGACGGTTAAACGTTGGTAATCTCGTCATCGACCAAAAAAGAGAAAAAAAGGAATAAAATGTTCAATGTTAAATGAAAATAAAATTTAATCTCTAAAACATATAAATTAAAATTTTAAAAGATGAAATTATAAAATAATAAAAAAAAATTAACAATCTTTAACGAAACCCTTTTTTAGAAAACAAAAATATTTACAAAAACTAAATTATATTGCATTTCTTTTATATAAAAAAAAGGGTGTATGAAAACTCAAAAGGGGTGTGATGACATAGAATCATCTGGGCTCGGATAGAAGTCCATCATCCATGACAACCAAACAACTAACCATCACCATGAGATGGTATATGCTACAACAACATATAAAGAGAGCCACAAAGGCCTTCCCGAGTTATCATATATAAAAATAAAATAAAAGATTTTGAATATTTCAAAGCTACACAGTAGAGATAGTCCTTCAAGAGGAACACGGTCTCAAACGCAAGGTCGACAACATTCCATCTTAAAAGCGCAAAGCTCTGTTTCAATCCGAAATACCACCTTTCAGTTTTTTCATCTTCATCTCTTCTATTCATTCTTCTTCCGTTCTGGGTTTGGATTTGTTATGGGTATGGAGTTTATGTGTTCTGTTGTTAGTTGAAGGTTTGTTTGAGTTGTGGAGTTTCAGAACAGCTTGAAGGAGAAGAAAATGGGTCGCGTTAATGGAGGAAAAGGGGTGGGTTGTAAATGGGTTGCGATTTGGAGATGAGAAGATAGTGGTGTTTCGAAAGTTTGAAGGTGGAGTTTCGAAGAAGGGATAATGGAGGTCAGAGTTTCTGAAATGGGTTTCGTTTGGGAAAATGGATCGTGAGATTTAATTAAGAAATGGGTGAGTTATGGAGTTTTCCGGCGCGACTGTTTGAAGTTGTTTGAGATTGAGAGAAATGGATATGGCAGAAGGTCTTGGTGTTTGCGGGTTCGAGGATGAAGAAAATGGAGGTTAACATTTGGGTTTCGAGCGTTTGGAGAAGTGAGGTTGAAGAAGAGAGAGGAGGGTTGAAGGTTGAGGTTGGGACTGGCTTGAAGGCACTGGTTTCTCCTATTTTTTTGGTTTTTTCACGAGTTTTATATTAGTTGGTTGTTCTTTGAGGGATTTATAAGGTTTTTATTTCTGAAGACTCAGAAGGTGAGTAGAGGGTCTCTTTTTGTGGCCTCTTTCTGAAAGTTGATGTTGCCTCTTATCCCTAACGCTCCCTGCTCTTACTCTTTTTTCATTTTTTTGTTGTTGTACTATTGTAGTGGCGCTTAGAAATTATCGTGGGGTTTGTAGTGGCCATATGCGTGATTTTTGTCGATTATTTGGAGGTGGTTGTGTTGCATAACAACTTTTGATTTTGCTGGTACAAGTATGCAGGTGTATTTCGCCTGTTCCCATGGTGTGTGGCGCATTATACGGTTTGCGCAGTATGTGTTTTTTTGTGGGAAATGGCTGTAAGCTAGTGGATTGGTGTCGTACGGTTTGCCACGCTGAAACAGCTTTGTATGATGTACATTTTTAGTGGAAACTTTTATGTATTTGGCTTTGATGGCCTTTTGTATATTTTGGCAATTTGTAATGCCTTTATATAATGAGCCTGAAAATTTGTATATAAGCCTTGTAACAATAATGTCTTGCAAAATTTGTGACATATAATCTTTTATATATTTTGATACAAATGGGAACTCTACAAAAATGGGCTTTGAATTTTTGTGTGGGCTTTTGTAGAACTTGCACTTACAAATTGGTTGAAATAACATCTTTGAACTCACAATTGACTTGACAATGAAATTCCCACATGAATTCAAGAAAAACCAAAGTCCACTCTACTTAACTTCTCACTTGAGATGGATAAAACTTGAATGAATCTGGAGAAAGACTAATGACCATAAAACAATTCTCAAATTTAGAGAAATTTGACTTGCATCATACACTTCCAAAATGTGGCACGCAACCCTAATTGAACTTGATCCAGTCCTCGGTGATTCTTATTCGTAAAAACACTTGACCTGACATGACCTGATAACCTGATTTGATTCACTTCAAAACCTTACGACAGAAGCCACATATTTTGGATTTTTTGAATAAAGCAAGTGGGTAAATATACAAAATGGAGGTTGTACAAAGGTAGGACAAATTTGGGGTATGACAGATGCCCCTATCTAATTGGCTTAGACTGAGTAAGATGAACGGCTATGGCGCTCACTCTTTCAATGTATAAGACAATTAGATATAAAGAAGACCCCAAATTTGTCTGAAAAGAAAAGAAATGCTAAGCATTGAATAATTGGCAAAAGGTCGCCATCACCAAAAGGATGATGAGACAAAACACACACGACTACTACCACCAAAAGGATGATAGAGCAAACACACACCGGCTACTACCACCAAAAGGATGGTAGGACAAACACTATCGCATAATCTGACATTAATGACTATGAAAAATCCCCCACCCAAAGGATGACGGAGCGAAACACAAACAAACTACCGCACAATCTATCATTAATGACTATGATAGACCCCCCACCAAAAGGATGACGGAGCGAAACACAAACAAACTATCACACAATCTATCATTAATGACTACGACAGACCCCCCACCAAAAGGATGACAGCGTGAAACACAAACAAACTATCGCACAATCTATCATTAATGACTATGATAGACCCCCCACCAAAAGGATGACGGAGCGAAACGCAAACAAACTATCGCACAATCTATCATTAATGACTATGATAGACCCTCCACCAAAAGGATGACGGAGCGAAACGCAAACAAACAATCGCATAATCTATAATTAATGACTATGATAGACCCCCTACCAAAAGGATGACGGAGCGAAACACAAACAAACTATCGCACAATCTATCATTAATGACTATGATAGACCCCCCACCAAAAGGATGACGGAGCGAAATGAAAACAAACTATCGCACAATCTATCATTAACGACTATGATAGACCCCCCACCAAAAGGATGACGGAGCGAAACGCAAACAAACTATCGCACAATCTATCATTAACGACTATGATAGACCCTCCACCAAAAGGATGACGGAGCGAAACGTAAACAAACTATCGCTCAATCTATCATTAATGACTATGATAGACCCCCCACCAAAAGGATGACAGAGCGAAATACACACACACAGGTTGCTATCACCAAAATGATGATAGAACAAAAAAAATTGAAGGTTACCATCACCCAAAAGGATGTAGGCTAGGTTGAACTGACGAGGTTCGACTATCACCAAAAGGATGATAGTAAGGCAATTGACAATGGTCACGCTTGCTGGATACAACTCATTGGGGAACACCCAAGAGGAAGATTGGACTGAAATGAAACAACGGGGTATGCCTACCATCTTGCTTGGAGATCATAATTCCATTGAAATGATTTCATGGTTACAACCATGAATTCTGAAGAGGATACCCCTGACCGGGATGAATTTGTCTTTGAATTTTTGTCTTGGTCAATAAAAGGTAGAACAACTTCGTGAGGAACGCTCATGGCTTTGCTGAAGATGCCCTTGTCTGGGCTGAATCTTGCACTTAAAGTCTTTGGATTTGCCCAACAAAAGGTTGAACAACTTTGTGGGGAACGCCCACGGTCTTGAATGATATGCCCTTGGCTGGGCTCTATGTTGATTTGAAGATTCGCTCAACCACGAGGTTGAAATACGTCATGGGAACTACCCATGGTCTTGAAAAGATGCCCCAGACTGGGCTGATGATTGCTTTGAAGTTCTTGAAATTCATGGGAGAAACCCATAGTCTTGCGAAGAATGCCCCTGACTGGGCTGATAACGGCCTTGAAAATCTTCGAGATTGATCTTGGACCTTGACTTGCATATGCTAATGCTGGATGTAAATGATGTTCCATAACGAATGGAAGTGCAAATGCAAATGCTGACGCGCGGAGATGTAAAAGCTGGGGAAGTATGATATGATTGGGTATGCATATGATGCAAGATGCTTATGATGTTGAATGCGATGCTTATGATACACATGACGCAGACGGGTAATTGGAAATGCAGGTGGAGACGCCAGCGTGGTGGACTTTGGGTAGTTGCCAATGCGGATTGGACTTTGGGTGGTGGGAGGGATTGATTGCCTCGACATGCAGTTTGCTGAAGATCTCTTGATTGAAGTAGACGAAGACGCTCTGGATGCCCAAAGTCTGGGTACTTAGTGGTTGTGAATTTGCTTCAGAGAAGATTGCAATTTTGCTTGATGATTAGGATAATCTGGACTTGCCCCAGTCTATAATTTGTTAGTTGGTTTGCCTCGGATTAACCAGCTCTGACATATGGAAATTTAACTCAGATGACTTGAATTGGCTTGCCCAGCTCGAGTTGTTGAGTGGTTCGCCCCAGCCTGCGGATTTTGAAGTGACATTTGTCTTGTGTACGCCACTGAAAGTCAAGCTCTCCTTGATTGCCCCTTGCTGGAGTGTCTTTGAATTCCTAGCACTGATTTGCAATTTAAAATTGTACATTCATAAATGGTAATATTAATGCAAAGTTCGATGCATGATTTGAAAAAGTGTCTTTTTATTGGAGTGTCATTGTGCTAATTTTGTTTGGTGTAAAGATATAGCCAGGATAATGACACCAATTCTGATGATTAGCAATCATGTGAGGAGTCAGGTTACGCAACCTTGCGATAGTATGCTTTCAAAATAAAACCTCGCCTCAATTAGGTCTTTCGTGGGTCGTAATGTGGTATGGTTCGCGGTTATGAAACAAAGGATGCTAGGCTCAAAGTATGATTTGTACCCACCCATTCTTCTTAACGATCTCCAGTCCTACGTTCAGTTAATTCTGCACATGCTTGACGGTGTAAACTTGAAGGTTCAAGATTTGCTCGATGTGGCAATCACTTTATTTTGGTTTTTGATGGATGTCAGTGACCCTTTTGATTTGGGTGGCCACTGAATCTTATTTTGTTTTTGTTGAGGGTTTCGGGGTCCTTTTTTGCTTTTGTTTTAATCCCTAACTTTTGCATGGATTGACTTTGCTTGTCAGATCCATTGGGATTGCCTTGATTTTGCCTAAGTCCCCTCTGAGGTGTTTGACTTAGCAGGCTTTTGATTTTTTGGATTTTGTTGAAAGGTTGTGACTGCCATAGCATGGGTCATTGATGAACAGTCGTTTTCTGGATTTTGTTTGTTGATTCGAGTGCGGAGTTGGATTAACTGAACACTACCTTGCCCCAAGTTGAGTGTAAAAGGTTTGAATATCCGAAGGAAACTGATACTTCTAGGTTCGAAGTGGTTTACTAGGGATTAACTCCTTATATCTCCAGTGTTTAGGGAATTGAAGCAATGCCTGTACATCATTGACGAGATTCAATCTGAAAGCATACGGTTTGCAATTATGGGTATCTCGTTTTCATCATCCTCCCTCAAATCATGCTAAACAACAGTGGATAGAGTGCAGTGAATAAATGTGTCGGTGATAAGTGAAAATGAGTGAATACGACATAACTAATTCAAAACATGTATAAAAAATACATTAATGAAAACCAAATACGAATGGCAATAGTTCAAAGCATACATTACTTAAACAAACAAAGACAAATATAAGAAATGCGTAATATGAAATGGAGACATGACGACCTTCTTCGAGAAATGAACTTGACTCTGCTTGATCTGATGTTTGCACTAGTTGGCTGGTGGCATCGAATTGTTGATGACATTTGGAGACTTCCCATTGAAGTTAATAGCATCCCTGTCGATCATGTCTGGAATTATGTGCTTGAAAGCTCTGCAGTCCTCAATGGTATGACCTGGAGCGCCCTTATGAAACTCACAATGAACATTTGCATAGTAATCGGCAGGAATGACAGTTGGAGGAGCCAAATCTCTTGGAACAACAGCTTTCTTCTCCATCAACTGAGCAAAGATTTTAGCATATGTCATTGGTAGATGATCAAAGACTCTATCTGGCCTCCATGTTCTCTGCTGACGCTGTGGGCGAGTACCTTGTCGTTGCTGAGTAGCTTGCATTTGTTGTTGCTGAGGAGGATATCGGTATCCTTGCTGATTGTAGGCTTGTTGCTGAGGAACCTGTTGCTGTGGCATTTGAGCTTGCACTGCTTGAACAGCTGGCTGATAAGGCATTGAAGCATATTGCGCAGCAGCGACATACGGATACTGGTAGTAAGGGACTTGATAAGGCATAAGAGCGGGAGCTTGTTGAGGAGCTTGCTCTTTCTACAAAGAGATGGCATTTGTTTCGCCCTCTTTCTTCTTGTATCCGTTGAAAGGCTTCTTGGCATTGGCTTGGTTGTTAGAACCTCCTGGGATCTTTCCACTCTTCAGCCCTTCTTCAATTCTCTCACCAACGATCACCAAGTCAGAGAATCCAGCGGAGACACTACCGATCAGCATTTCGTAGTACTGGCCTTGTAAAGTACCCATGAAGATGTCAATTAGTTCGCGGTCAACAAGAGGTGGATGCACCCTTGCAGCTAGCTCTCTCCATCGTTACGCGTACTCCTTGAAGGATTCGCCATCCTTCTGAGTCATACTCTGAAGTTGAGTACGATTCGGAGCAAGATCGGTGTTGTACTTATACTGCTTGACAAATGCATCGGCTAGCTCGGCCCAAGTGCGCAGACTGTTACGTTCCAGCTGCATATACCATTCGAGTGATGCCCCAGACAAGCTGTCTTGGAAGCAATGAATCATGAGCTTTTCATCTCTGGCATAGGCAGCCATCTTGCGACAGTACATCTTCAGATGAATATTTGGGCAACTAAGACCTTTGTACTTAGAAAATTCGGGCACCTTGAACTTGGGAGGAATGACAACATCAGGAACCAAGCACAATTCCAAAGCACTGAAAGAATTTGAATTGTGCCCCTCCATGGCTCAAAGTTTCTCGGCTAGATCTCGGCACATCTTCATGGCTTATGAATCCTGAGAGGCAACAGGATTGGAAATGGGGATAGCAGCATGATAGTTCTGAACATCGTCATAATGATCCATCAACGTATCTTCAGTATGTGGAGCTGGGATCTGCACCACAATAGGTTGGGCCTGCGGGATAGCTCCAATGGTAACTCCGGGCGCTGGGATTGGCTGAGAAGTGTTTCCTTCGGCTGCGCTATTGAAGTTCAACGGCATCCCATGAGGATTTGGAATTGGAACCAAAGGGATGACAATAGACCATTGTCCTTGACCATTGTTGACGACAGCAGCGGCTTCACGCTGTTCTTCCTCTCTTCTGGCCGCGAGGATGGCTTCGAGGATCTGGTCAATCTTTCTTTTCATAGAATCCAACTCTTCCCTGAAGGCAGCTTGCTCCTACTGAATCTGCTCCATCATTCGTCTTGTATTGGCTCTAGTCGCGTACTGGTGTCGAGGAATCAGCTTGATTTACTAGAGAGGAAGGAAGGAGACATAAGACTTTGTTGAAAGATTGGAAATGCAAAATGCACAACATATGAGATGCAATGCAAATGATATGCAAGATGCAATGTAAGATACAAGATCCAGGATCACATTTTCATAGTTCAAACAACTCTGAAGCTGATAAATGTAACAGGTAGGTAACCAAAATTTCTGACTAAAGAAACCTGACAGGTAAGTCCTATACGGGAAGATCTAGACACTCTACCCATAAACCCACTCATGGGATGGTTTCTACGTTTGGTTCCCAGGATCACGGACACTAGTCGTATTAGCGTCACGCAACAGGCGGGCTGTATTACAATGATAATGACGATAAGGTCTCTCCTGAGCGGAGTCCTCATGCTAGGCCCATAAGGAGAGAGTCCTTGGAGACTAACACTACACGACCACCATTATTGGAACTGGTGCTAAAAGAAGGTTCCCATAATCATGGACCCTTCATTAATCAAGTCGTGCAACAGGCTAGCTGTGTTACAACAAGATCCACGAATAGGTCTCCTCTGGAGGAGCTTTCATGCTAGGCCCATAAGGAGCGAGTCCTTTGAGACTAACACTACTTTACTACCAATTCTAAACTATGTGTTCTCTCTGCTTTTACCAAAGCTCGGGTGTAGAGCTTTACTCATGATGTCATCCCAAGAACCAACAGGCAACCAAGATAACAAGCACAAATAAAATCCACAAGAGAACAAATACATAAACAAGAAGAAAACAAATAAAAAAACACTCCTCACAAACCAAAAGATAGGCTCGACTCTCTCTTTGCATCGAGCAAAATATCCCCAGCAGAGTCGCCAGCTGTCGCACCTCGAAAAATCACGGAGACATTTCGGAGAAACGACCCTCGCGCGAAAGGCGCGGAAATACGGTTCGACAGAGTCGCCACCGAACTTTATTTATCCCGAATAAACGGGAGAGGAAAATATTGAGAAAACCTCTTAGAACGAAAGGATAGGAACAGGGTTGTCGCAACCAAGTTCCGGGTTCGAGAGTCGGTTACGTGAGGGGAAGGTATTAGCACCCCTCACGTCCGTTGTACTCAACGGGAACCTCTTAAGGTACTTTATGGAGAGTGTTGTCTAGGTTTGGTTGTTTTCCTTCTTGTTGATAAATATGAATTGGTAGGTTAACAGGATAAAGACGCTAAGGAGAGATGGGTGGTTAGGAGATAGGGTGCTCGCCAAGGATTGGGGCCCTTGTGCCTACGTATGCTCATTCGGACGAGAATGAGAAATCAGAGCGTCGTAGTTCGACTACGGAAAAGGATGGGGAAAGTGTGGACGGGATAATGGAGGAAGATAGAAGTGTGCTCGCCAAGATCATCGCAATCTTCTGCCTACGTATCTTACATTCAGACGAGGTTGAATGGGTTGGAAGTTTGAGAAAGAGACGAAAGAGTGACTAACAAGCAACCCAAGGGCGTGCCTTAAGAGCTTGTCACTCAAGAATTCAAGGAATGCGAGATTCCAAGAACTCAGTTCTTTCGAAAATTGACTGAATAGGTTGAAGATAAAGAGTTGGATGTTTTGAAATCGAAAGAATGAACTAATAACAACTCAAGGGCGCGCCTCGAGAGTTACTCATTCAAATATTCAAAGAATGCTAGATTCTAAGAATATCCCTCTTTCGTATGTTGTTTAAGAAAAACGTTTGTAGAAAGATTGAAACAAAAACGAAATGAGAGGCAAACAAATGGTTGGTTTAAAGAAAGGGTTCGACGACGAGTCGATGAATTGATTAGAAGATAGAACCGACTTGACGACGTGTCAAGGGCTAGGGTGATGAGAAATGATATTAGTCCCTAAGGGTGCCCCTAATATCGAGACCGAGAGGAGTTGTGAAGTGTGTGCGAAATGTCGACAATTGCGAATGCGTACGAGCACTCGACTTAGGGGAATGTTTGAAAATGCTTGAAAAAGTTGAAAGATTGAGTGAGTAATAACTCAAGAGCGTGCCTCAGGAATTATTCACTCGAAGATCCAAGGAATGCTAGATTCCAAGAACCTCCTTCTTTCGGAGTTTTAATCGAGAAAATGTTTTGAAGAACAAAGTCGAAAAATTGAATGAATAACAACTCAAGAGCGTGCCTCGAGAATTATTCACTCGAAGATTCAAGGAATGCTAGATTCCAAGAACCTCCTTCTTTTGGAATTTTGGATTGAGAAAAATGTTGAAAAAAAATGATTTGAATCGAATTGAGGAGTATGAAAAGAGTTTGTGGTATGGTATGACAATAATAATATGTCAAGATAATATAACAATAATATTCACAAAAATATTTAACGAAAATTAAAGTTATTGGTTAGTTTAGTGAATCGAATTGGGACACAAAGGAATGGGATCTCGTCTTAATCGCAAACATAATTCCGATTAATCAAAGGTAGCCTATCACAATCCCAAAGTACGGAAAATGACCCCAATGGTCATTCACCATAGATTTGAAATCGAGAAGGTTATCAACTTCGATACGCGACGCTTACGAGTAAAAGACTTCATCGATAAAATCGAAAGAAAATAGAAAGAGGAAAGTGGTCTCGGATCCTTTGTTTCACGCCAATAATTTGACGATTAAACGTTAGTAATATCGTCATCGGCCAAAAAAGAGAAAAAAAGGAATAAAATGTTCAATGTTAAATGAAAATAAAATTTAATCTCTAAAACATATAAATTAAAATTTTAAAAGATGAAATTATAAAATAATAAAAAAAATTAACAATCTTTAACGAAACCCTTTTTTAGAAAACAAAAATATTTACAAAAACTAAATTATATTGCATTTTTTTTAAATAAAAAAAAAAAGGTGTATGAAAACTCAAAAGGGGTGTGATGACATAGAATCATCTGGGCTCGGATAGAAGTCCATCATCCATGACAACCAAACCATTAACCATCACCATGAGATGGTATATGCTACAACAACATATAAAGAGAGCCACAAAGGCCTACCCGAGTTATCATATATAAAAATAAAATAAAAGATTTTGAATATTTCAAAGCTACACAGTAGAGATAGTCCTTCAAGAGGAACACGGTCTCAAACGCAAGGTCGACAACATTCCATCTTAAAAGCGCAAAGCTCTGTTTCAATCCGAAATACCATCTTTCAGTTTTTTCATCTTCATCTCTTCTATTCATTCTTCTTCCGTTCTGGGTTTGGATTTGTTATGGGTATGGAGTTTATGTCTTCTGTTGTTAGTTGAAGGTTTGTTTGAGTTGTGGAGTTTTAGAACAACTTGAAGGAGAAGAAAATGGGTCGCGTTAATGGAGGAAAAGGGGTGGGTTGTAAATGGGTTGCGATTTGGAGATGAGAAGATAGTGGTGTTTCGAAAGTTTGAAGGTGGAGTTTCGAAGAAGGGATAATGGAGGTCAGATTTTCTGAAATGGGTTTCTTTTGGGAAAATGGATCGTGAAATTTAATTAAGAAATGGGTGAGTTATGGAGTTTTTCGGCGCGGCTGTTTGAAGTTGTTTGAGGTTGGGAGAAATGGATATGGCAGAAGGTCTTGGTGTTTGCGGGTTCGAGGATGAAGAAAATGGAGGTTAACATTTGGGTTTCGAGCGTTTGGAGAAGTGAGGTTGAAGAAGAGAGAGGAGGGTTGAAGGTTGAGGTTAAGACTGGCTTGAAGGCACTGGTTTCTCCTATTTTTTTGGTTTTTTCACGAGTTTTATATTAGTTGGCTGTTCTTTGAGGGATTTATAAGGTTTTTATTTCTGAAGACTCAGAAGGTGAGTAGAGGGTCTCTTTTTGTGGCCTCTTTCTGAAAGTTGATGTTGCCTCTTATCCCTAACGCTCCCTGCTCTTACTCTTTTTTCATTTTTTTGTTGTTGTACTATTGTAGTGGCGCTTAGAAATTATCGTGGGGTTTGTAGTGGCCATATGCGTGATTTTTGTCGATTATTTGGAGGTGGCTGTGTTGCATAACAACTTTTGATTTTGCTGGTACAAGTATGCAGGTGTATTTCGCCTGTTCCCATGGTGTGTGGCGCATTATACGGTTTGCGCAGTATGTGTTTTTTTGTGGGAAATGGCTGTAAGCTAGTGGATTGGTGTCGTACAGTTTGCCACGCTGAAACAGCTTTGTATGATGTACATTTTTAGTGGAAACTTTTATGTATTTGGCTTTGATGGCCTTTTGTATATTTTGGCAATTTGTAATGCCTTTATATAATGAGCCTGAAAATTTGTATATAAGCCTTGTAACAATAATGTCTTGCAAAATTTGACAATGAAATTCCCACATGAATTCAAGAAAAACCAAAGTCCACTCTACTTAACTTCTCACTTGAGATGGATAAAACTTGAATGAATCTGGAGAAAGACTAATGACCATAAAACAATTCTCAAATTTAGAGAAATTTGACTTGCATCATACACTTTCAAAATGTGGCACACAACCCTAATTGACCTTGATCCAGTCCTCGGTGATTCTTATTCGTAAAAACACTTGACCTGACATGACCTGATAACCTGATTTGATTCAGTTCAAAACCTTATGACAGAAGCCACATATTTTGGATTTTTTTGAATAAAGCAAGTGGGTAAATATACAAAATGGAGGTTGTACAAAGGTAGGACAAATTTGGGGTATGACATAATGCGTATGTCGATGTGTATGAAATGAAAATGTAATGAGCATGAAATGCTTAGGTCCATGCCAATGCTGACAAAACAGATGAGAGAGGAGATAGTAATACCTGGCGACCTGTTCAACAATACATCTGTCAGAGGATAGGAAGAGTTGGTGGTAGAACCGAATCTGGCTTCAAAGTTCTAACTTCCCTGGGGAGAAAATGATCCACTTGGGGGATACGACATCATGACTTCCTTATGGGGATACAATACGACTTCACCTGGAGAGTATGATGTCCTAACTTCAACTGGGGGGATTGCTATCATGAATCATAATCAGCCAAAGAACTCTTGGGATTAGAGACTTCCAGGGATAAAATAAATATCCGCTTCATGGGGAAGATGTGGAGCTAGGTAGTTTCATGGAGATAGTGTAGCAACTTCTTGGGAATAATACCTCAACTTCTTGGGGACAAGGTACATCCAACTGGGGATAAAAGATATCAAACTTCCCTGAGGAGAGTTCATCAAACTTACTGGGGAGAAATCAACAGGCTTTCCTAAGGACAGTATCTTGACTTCTTGGGGAGAATATGGCATTCTCCTAGGGAAAACTCCCGAGGAAGGTAAGGCAATTTCACCGAGGAACAGATAATTCCACTGAGAATGGGTCTTCCAGAACATATATCACTTGGAGGATACCAGGATATCTCTGCAGTCTTGAGAGTCACTGGGGATAACCAGATTCGTCCAGAAGTGTGGTCAGCTTAAATTATCGCTGGGGACTATCACTGGGAAGATGCTGGTAAGATCTCTACTTTCTTGGAGATCATCGACTCGGTCCAAAGTGTTGTCAGCTTATAGTCTCATTGGGGACTGTGTCGGCTTAAAGTCTCTCTGGGGACTGTGTCAGCTTAAAGTCTCTCTGGGGACTGTGTCAGCTTAAAGTCTCTCTGGGGACTGTCAGTTTAAAGTCTCTCTGGGGACTGTGTCAGCTTAAAGTCTCTCTAGGGACTGTGTCATCTTAAAGTCTCTCTGGGGACTGTCAGTTTAAAGTCTCTCTGGGGACTGTGTCAGCTTAAAGTCTCTCTGGGGACTATGTCAGCTTAAAGTCTCTCTGGGGAATGTGCCAGCTTAAAGCCTCTCTAGGGATTGTCAGTTTAAAGTCTCTCTGGGGACCGTGTCAGCTTAAAGTCTCTCTGGGGACTGTCAGTTTAAAGTCTCTCTAGGGACTGTGTCAGCTTAAAGTCTCTTTGGAGACTGTCAGTTTAAAGTCTCTCTAGGGACTGTGTCAGCTTAAAGTCTTTCTAGGGACTGTGTTGAGGCAATGGTTAAGATGTAGATTCAGCAACGATGAGATTTACTAAGGAATGAAGACTGCCGATACTAAAATCTATTGGGTGCATGAAGAAAGTTGTGAAACGAAGCTAATTTTGCTCTCAATGGACTTTGTAGTAGTCGCCATTTTGAAAAATATCATGCCCCAGAGTACCTGCTCTGTGAGAAAGTCATCTCGAGAGGATTTTACAGAGAAACATGAAGCCCATATGCCCCACTGTTTTCAAACTCTTGGAGGGATTTGTCAGGTCTCGACGTAACTGGCATGGATCAACCGTGTTACGACTGAGTCCACAAGAATAGCTCTTAAGAAAGTCAGGCTTGCATCGGTAGTGAATGGGAAACCGCCTGCCCCTGTTTAGCAGAATCTTCAAGTTTCATTGTCGACGTTTATGTGTAAATTTCTAAGATATCAAGCAAAAATCAACCTGCGTGAAATGCTAATCCTGAAACTGTCAATGCAACATGTATATTTGTCTTGAAGCTTTTTTTGTTTTGAAAAAGATATCACAATAGCTCGTGACCGCAATCACCAGTTAGGATATGAATTTTAATTTTTAATGCCAACGTTAAATTGAGCATAGCTCGTAGGAGTCAGGAAACGTTATCTCGTCGAGTATGCTTTTGAAAGAAGTCCTACTTCAATTAGGTCTTTTAATGGTTGTATCGTGGTTTGGTTCACGGTTTTAAGAAACAAAAGATAAAGGCTCAAATTTATTTGTACCCACCCAATCTTCGTGATGTTCTCCAATCCTACTCAGTTAACTGGACGCGAGCACTCATGTCTCAATCGGATTTGATATGGTTGAGAACTCCTTAAGGCTTCGGATATGGCAGTCACTCACCTATTTTCCTTTGTGTTTGACCATACGACTTTGTTCTTTATTGGGGATTCTTTATTGTAATCCCTTGTTTTTTTTTGCTTTTAGTCCCTAAATTAGGGTCGATTAGATGTTCCACAGCGGGAAAACCCTAAAATAGAGTACGGCGACTCTTTGACCTAATGCTAGGGTAAAGGGCATTTTCGTCCACGGCGGGACACCTAGGAAAATTAGAGTTTGAACCATTCAAAAGGGTAAGGCTATTGACTCGGCGGTCAAACGCTAGACCTAATCCTTCGGAAGGACGCTAATGGTACATGAAATGCAAACAACGAATATTATCGTATGGCAGCATTAAAATACGAAAATAAAGAAAGCGATAAAGAAAAGCATCGCGACGATCACTAGCGTAAATTACAAATCCCAAAAACTGCAAAAATAACTAACTGCGACGATTACTCGCATGATTACAACTGAAAAGTGACAACACAAGCCAATGACAGATTAATAAGCTGAAGCAAACGAGATAATGACGAGGGTTAGACAGAAATTGAGACCGCTAAGTCAAGATTTTTTTTTGCATTTTTATTTAAAGAATGGTCAATTTTGTGTTTAAAACTTGTTTTAATTTAATTAAAGAAAAATGTTTTAAATTTATGGTTTTAAGAAAAAAAATTAATTTTATTGTAATAAAAAAAAGGTTTTAATTTTTAATACTGAAAAACGGTTTTACTTTTAATATTAAAAAAATGGTGTAAGTTTTTTATATACTTAAAATGTTTTAATTTTTGAGATTTAAAAAATTGTTTTTACCTTTTAAAAATGGTTTTAGACTTTTAAGACTTAAAAATAAAATGTTTTGATTGTTTTTTGGATGGAAATCTTAAGGACCAGGATCTTTTAGTTAAAGGAAAATAAAAACAATAATCATGCCTTAGTTTATTATTATGATTACGTTCACTTACAATTAAGCAAATAATATTAAAAGAAACAACAACAAAAATTATTAAAAAAATGAATAAATAAATAAAACAATAAAACTTAATAAAAAAAATATAAGGAGATAAATGGGGAGGGGGGCGGATAAACCATTGCACTTCATTTTTTTTAGGGTTTCTATAACCCTCACTCTTCTTCCTCTATACCGCCGGTGGCGGCCATGGATTGAGCTCTGGAGCTTTCCACTTCTTCATTTTTTGCTTGCATGTCATTATCTCCTTCTCCTCTTCGATTTTTTTTCCTGTAAAACGAAAATGAAAAGAAAAAATTAGTAGCCCGGATTGCTCACCTTCCGTGAGGAGGGTTCATAGTGATTCCGGTGGGATTCGACGGTGCTGCGGCGATCTCCGATTGAGTTTGATGTTTAGACAATGATGAAGATGAGGAAGCCAATCCTCCTTCTAAGTCTAGTCGCGGGGGTGCTCCGGTGACGTTTGGGGTCCTTTTTCGCAACAAACTTCCTCCTCTTCTTCTTCCGCAGACGATGATGATGATGGATCATCAAGATCCTCTAACCCGCCGTCTTCTGGTAGCGCCGCTTTTGCTTTAGGGTTTTAGAACTTGATTCCTCTTCTTCTTTCAGCTTGGGATGATGATGAAGAATCCGTTGAGATTCTTTGAATCCTAACTTGCGACGTTCTTTGTTCGTTTGTGGCTTAGGGTTTTTGATCTGAAAAATTATTGATTTATATGATTTTTGTTTTTGGGATGGATTGTTTTGGTTAGGAATTTGTGTTGGATTTGTAGGATTTTTCGGAGATTATTATTGATGGTTTTGACTGACTTGTTGTTGCTGCTAAGTTGCTTGAAACATGTTGGAAAATTTGTGGTTTGTTGACCCTGATTTGTTGCGAAAATATTGTTGTATCCGTTGATTTAGTATTTCTTGGAAAATTGTTGTTAAGGCCATGTTTGGCAAACCAAGTTTCTGAAAAACACTTTTTCAAATAAGTGCTTTTCCAATAAGCACTCTTTTGGATATGCACCTTTTCCAAACCAGCTTTTTCAAAAGCACTTCTTTATCTCTCTCTTGATTGCCTGAAATTAAGAATGGATATTACCGGTTTAGCCTTTGGTCGGAAATAAAGTCGGGAGTTGGTTTTGGAGCAATCTGTTACCCTCCTGATGCACCCGATGATGAAAATGCTCTGAGGGTGTCGGAAAACTAACCGATTAAAATGTCATTTGTTTTGATTTGCAGGTTCGAAGCTAATCGGAAAAAGTCGGAGAATCAAGAAGAAAACTCTTAGGACAAAATAGCAATTTTTTAGGCATTTTAGGAAAAAAGAAAATTATATTTTTTGTAATTTTGGTTATTTATATTTTTTGTAAAGAATAATTATTATTTCTAATAAAATTCTTCATTTTAAGATAAAAAATATATTATTATTATTTTATTTTTGTTATGAAAATAAAAATGAAAAACCATTATGAACAATGTATGTCTTTGTTTTAAAATAAAATCAAAACAATAAAACGAAATAAAATTAACTTAAATTTGAGATGAGAACAATAATGAAATAAAATTATTTAAAAATTAAAAATGAAATAGAATTATTTTGAAAATGAAATGAAAACAAAATTAAGAAAATGAAATAGAATTATTTTTAAAATGGAATGAAAACAAAATTAAGAAAATGAAATAGAATTATTTTTAAAATGGAATGAAAACAAAACTAAAAAATGAAATATAGTTATTTTTTATTTTAAGATGAGATTAAAATGCCAACAAAAATTCTACTTTTCTTTATTAATTCAAAATTCATCCGATTTATCCGATTAATCTCGTCTCTGACACAATTTCTGATTAAACCTTTCGGCACTTCAAATGAGCAACCTTATCTGAATAAATCCAAACTGTCTGATTATACTCAAATGATCATATTCCTCGGCTAACTTCAATCCACTAACTTGAATCGATTTAATTTGAACAACTCAAATCTTCCACAATCAACCCATTCCAACTACACCTCGGCCCTGACTCACATCAACGGATTCAAACGACTCAAATTCTCTTACTATAACTCATATTCACAAATTCTCAGTCGGCTGCAAACAAATGACCATTTTACCCTTCATGAACTAAAGAGCGCGCCACATGATATTTTCCTGCGAAAATCAACCAACTACATAAACTTGTTAGTGACTGGTTAAATGCAATGCAAAATGCAATGGAATGCGAGATGAAACGACAATCTTAGGGCAAAATTTGGGGTATTACAGGTTGTTACTATGTTTAGCTAAGGCGGATGATGTTTTTAAGAAAGCAGATGCAAAATTAAAGGCTAGTAAAGGAAAAAAGTTATAAGTTTTGGAAAAATACTAATAAAGGATATATGTATGTAATGCTTTAGTTTTCGGGGATTCGACAGGTCACCGGTGCTTTTCAGTTCTTGCAAAATGGTTTTCAGGAGAAAGTACTCGTTTAAAGACCTTTGTCTCCTGATGGTTGTTGATTCTGGTCATAATTCTAAGACGGAATGTACACTCTCGTTGTCCCGTTCGGGGTTAAAATTAATTTTTGAAAATAAATATATTTTGATTTCTTTTAAAGTGCTTTCGCTGTGTTTAAAATCAATGCCTAGTTTTTACTATCTGGTTCAATCCCCGTGCTTTCACGTGCCGACTCGAACCTTGATAAGTTTCCCACTCTCATGGTAAAACTGTTGTAAATAGCTTCTCACTGTCATGACAAAGGTTTATTTAGAAAATTAGATTAAAACCCACGGCTAGAAAATTGTTTGTAAAAAGGTGAGGCACACCGGGTAATATCGAATCCCGTCTTGCTAACTCGATTACATACCGATAATAGCGGTTTAGCTAGACATGATACTTTATGCAAACGTAAATAAACAATGGCAGCAAAACAATATAACATGCATTCTGACAGAAATAAAATAATAATTCAATTTATAAAAACCAGCAAATCGTACTGATCTCGAATCTTTGAGTAGTCCTCCAAAATGTCGGCAGGATTCTACTTTGGCGAGAAATAAAGGTACAGAATGAATACGACATTACTATGAATAAAAGGGGAACGAAAAGGAAATAATGCAAGAATGTAAAATTGGCTTCAGTAGAAATTTCGGCAGCACTTTGATACGTCAAATGCAGTTCTCCTTCTTTGGTCCAACTTTCCTCTTTTTATAGCTGAGGATCCATGAGGAAATATCGGAGGAAAAGGATTTGAGGGGGAGAAATCTAAGGGTAGTCATGCCTAGATTTTCTCTGTTGCGTGTGCACGTTCTGTTTTGGACGTTATTCTAATATTTGGTTCATGACGGTCGTGGCCCTCTTGTGACGAGCGTGTTGAACCTGACGACCGTGTTGCTCTTGTGACGTCTGTGGTGGTCGTGACGACTGTCGTTGAGCTGTGACGACCGTCACACTCCTAAAATCTGCTTTTATGTTCTTTTCTGGTTTCTTTCCCCTTTTTTGTCCCTTTCTTGTGTGCTTTTCTATGTCTTGTTCATTTTGAGTGTGAGAACGAGATACCTGCAAAAACACTTAGCAAACTCACGGAATAATCCGGATTCAGGTTGAAATCATACAGTTAACATATGAAAAACATGGCAATTATGATGTACATTTTCACGTTATCAAACTCCCCTAAACTTGAATTCTTGCTTGTCCTAAAGTAAATAGTCGGAAAAATTAATGCGTCTGGCACACCCTTTTTCTTTTTTCTCAAAATGCTTTTGAGGCGTTTTGTTGGGATGTTAGAGATTAAATTAAAACAACACGTATGCGAAAGTGACACGAAGCAGTAAGTATGCTCGAAGGCCTCCTTTCTATGTAAGCCAATTCCCATCATTATACTGTAGCTTGGCGTAAAGTTTCTCGCATCAAATTTCACCCAGTTTCGTTCTAGTGCAGTCACATTAAGCCCTTTGCCTTTACACGCACGTAGTGGAACAGCTGATTAGTGATTTTGATCTTTTTTTGTGTGGGGTCTGGTGCACGAGTGCGGTATCCTTCAATATATCCTATCTGTAAGTTGTGGGGGATCGAATCGTAAGTCTCCCTACCGAGTCCATAACCAGGAACCTATGAACCAACTGACAACGAATTTCTTTTTCTTTACTTTGCTCTTTGTTTTTCTGAATTGCAGAAGTGAAAATCACTACATAGTCGCGGGATGATTTCGTTATGATTATGTATCAATCACTTATTTTAATCGGCTTTCCACGTGGTTTGTGCTTAAGACGGTGCTGACTGCTTGTATAAACTACTAGGGGCTACGTTGGGGCTGAAACTTAAGGCTTCGGTATAATAGATATTGAAACTGACTTGCATAAACAGGGGGTCCAAGGTGTCAGGACGATATTGGTGTTGTTAGAATTCTTTCTGAGATTTCCTAACTCGGCCTTTATCTTGGTGTGTCAAGTTATGCATCGATCAGAAGTAAGTGAAAAATTTTCGTATAGCTGAACAAAGTGGTGGAATTCGTGCAATGGAGAAAAGTACATATAAAAGCTCGCTTTATTTGATTGAAAGTGCTGAAAGGGAAAATACACGAAAATGGAAAATGGAAATAAAGTACCTCTCCCACACTATATCGGACATTGTCCTCAATGTTTTAATATAAGCGCGGTGGGGAAACAACAAAAATACAAATGCGACAGTACGAAATGAAAATCTAAAACTACTCAGGTCCTTGTTCTCTGCCTCTGCCTCTGGCTCGTCCTCGACCATGACGTGTCGCGAGATTGTGAAGGCCAGTGTGATGGATGTAGTCGTGGAGGTCCTGCACGCAAAGTGTGAAGGCAGTCATCTCATCAACAACGTTGTCGAGCCGCTCGCCATGGGCTACCTGGCCTTGCTGTATTTGCTGCAATAGATTCATCATCTGGAGATGTTGCTCTAGTTTCCATGCTTCTAGTTGTGCGGCCCTTTGATTTTGTTGCCAAATTCCTCGTAGGATTTCTTCATTACTGGGCTCGGGGTCAGGGTGGCGGTGACGTCTAGAGGATGTACCTTCTTGAACTGGAGGAGGTTGTGTCTCTTCTTGAGCAGCTCGGTCCATTTCTTCCTCAATCTCCTCTGCGGGCGCATGATCTTCAACATTAGGGGCAGCTACATTCGCTTCAGGAGCAGCAAGTTCAAAGAGCCAATCATCTCAATTCTGGGGATCAATGCGGGTCTGGCAGGGCATAACAATGTTGCGAACCGTATGGTTTCGGATCACTGGATGGTACTTGTTGTTTGCTCGAACTTTGATGACGTGGGAGGAGCGGCAATAGTCGATGTCCAGAAAGACGGGAGCCAGTGATGGGAGATTGGTAAGTCTGTCACCAAGTTCCAGGGTCAGAGCAATGGATGTGATGATGCCTCCGAAATAGAAAGGTTTTGAGCCGCGACCACAGTTGGCTTGAATGTGCGCTAATAGGAACGGGGCGACATTCACATGTTCTGAAGCGAACACACAATGGAGGAAAAAGAGCTCTTTGGAGTTCACATTGCAGTTGTTGTCTCTGGCGAAGATAGTGTTCCCAAGTGTTCGTTGGAAGTATTTGATGGTGGGGTTATGAATGAAGGTGGCGTTTAGGCTATCCCAACTATCAGCGTTGGTACCAGTTAACTGATTCCACAAGGCGAAAGCAGCTTGGAAGAATTGGTCCGTAGTAACTCGGCGGTGGGCATTCTCCCTACTGTGGAAGTTGAGCATCTGTGTGATTCATTTCTAGTTCAATTGATACTCAGTACCGAACATTCAGAAGGTGGCGACACCAGTTAATGTTTCAGGGTCGGTTGGGGTGTAATGTAGGTGAAGGAGCTCAGGAATTCTAGTGTTAATGTTTCGTATGTCGGTTGGGGTGTAGTACAAAGCTGCCATAGGCCAGCATTTCGAAGCATCCATGGGACGCTTTCGAGGATTCCCAACTCTGTGAGGCATGCGACACTGACGTACCGGGTTGGTTGGACAGAGCGCTGGTAGAAACTAATGTAATTAGTTCGTTGTTGGTCGCCTCACTTTCCGTCTCTGAAGTTAACGGTTGTGAGATCAGGGAGTTGTCGATTGTGCCTTGCCATGGTGCATGCAAAGAGAGGAGGTGGAGCAAGAGAAACAATACGGGTAGGATGAGTATAATGGAGAAAGGAATGTGATTTATGTAGAGATGAGTGTTATGGGTAGTTGAAATGGTAAATGGGGTTATGGAGAATTTTGAATGAGATAAATGTGGGTAGTGGGCGGTTACTGAAATTCTATCTTGTGATAGAATCTGCTGATCGGGTTCGTGTAGAAATTCAGAAATAGTTAACATCAGCTCAGGGTATCAATGATGCACAGAAAATAAAGACAATGGAAACTTAAGAAAAACAAGCTTGATTTAAAACTCGGAAAGCATCAATAATTAGTAATTTTGTGATTGTTTAATGAAATACAAAAGATAAAACAAAACCAAATAAAACAATACGGTAAAAATTCTTAAAGGTAATGAAGAATAAAATGAAATATCAGTCTTTCTGCTTCTTCAAGTTATGCAATGCTTGAGTCATATAGCTGAATTTCTCTACTGCGATGTCCATTAAATTTATCATGTCCAGGTGCAAGGTCTTCAAGTCTTCCTTCAAGGATGTAATTTCCGTCTTGAACTCTTCCAGGGTCCTCAGGATATTATTCATATTGTCAGCATTCTTCTCAGGGTCGGATCCAGTGAGGTTATGGTAATTAGGAGGGGTCTTAGGGTCAGTTTCAGCATCAGATACGACTTCCTCATAATACATATAATCTTGTGGTGTTTCAAGAGGCGACAGGGGATCCATAGGTTCATTCAACTCATACAACCAATTATCTCTGTTATGGACACTTGCGCACTTATGGTTTGGTAATGTAAAAAGATGGACCACTTCGTTAGCAATAAGGTATTCGAAAGGTGTAGGTCCTAGGTTTCCGATGATGCGCTAGTTAAAATAAAACTGTAAGTTCATTTGGCGAATGGTGCCTAATGGTATCACTCGGTTCAGCTGGTACCTAAGCTCAATTGTGTTAGCAATCATGGTGACAAGACCTCCTATTATGATGGGGGTATTTCGTTCCTGACTAATTTGGACAAAGGCTTTCATCATGAACGGAATGGCATTAGAAGGCCTACCCTGAGAAGCACAGTACAAAGTGAACAGCTCATTCTTAGAGACAGAGGTAATGTTTTCCTCCTTCCCAAACAGGGTGTGGGCCAGCATTTTGTGGAAATAGCGAATGGCAGGGTTATGGATCTCATTAGAGTGTATGTCGTTCGGCTCGGGGTGGTAGTTTCCTGTAATGGTTCCCCAAAAATAGTCTAGCTCAATATTCATTTCCTCCTCTGGGGTGGTGGTGTAAATAAAGGGTCTACTAGGGAATCCTAAAAGGTCTGCTAGTGTGTTGCGGTTGAACGGGTCATCAGTTCCAAAGAGTCTAAAGCATATCATCCCTTTAGTGGATTTGTACCCATGTTCAGGTAGGTAAGCTAGGGAGCTGAGGAATTCGAATGTGAGCTCTCTGTGGGTAATGAATTGAGATAAAGCTAAGTTTCTTTGTCTCAAGGCTTCAAATCTATCTCTCTGAGCTCTACCTCTAAAAATGGTGTGCATATAGTCTACGTTATCCATGATGGGGCAAATAGTCAGAAGAAACTAGTCAGAGGAGTGAGGAGAAGATAAGAAGGCTTTAAAAATTCCTGGAAACAATTCAGAACAAGTTCATTAAAAATTATGTTTTAGAGACAGAAGGAGATGTAAAGTAATGAAAGAAAGAAAAAGGAAATTTGAAAATAAGCGAAGGAAAAGTATAAAAAACCATAAAACGAATAATGAAAATAAATAAGATAATTAAGAGAAAAAATAAGAAAAATGGGTTGCCTCCCACTCAGCGTTGTTTTTAACGTCAAAAGCTTGACGACAGCTTGATGCTAAGTTAGCTATGGGGAGGAGCGGGCAGCTCTAACAGTTGTAAAATGCTCGCATAGTCTCTGTTTTTAGTAAGATTGTAATGCTTTAAGTGTTGTTCATTCACTATGAACGGGTCATTGTTTCTATCTTTAATTTCTACAACCCCACTTTGAAGAACTTTCGTTATCTCAAAAGGACCAGACCATTTAGACTTGAGATTACCTGGAAAAAGTTTTGGTCTTGAATTGAACAGGAGCACGACGTCTTCCACACTGAACTGTTTCTGAACTAAACGTTTATCGTGCTAATTTTTAGTTCTTTCTTTATATATACGGGCATTCTCATATGCGTCTAATCTGAGTTCTTCTAATTCATGCAGATTCAAGATCCGCTTCTCTCCCGCGGCAGTGTAGTTTAAATTTAAGGTTTTAATAGCCCAATAGGCCTTGTGTTCTAGTTCTACCGGAAGGTGACAAGATTTTCCATAAACTAACTTGAATGGTGTGGTTCCTATTGGCGTTTTGTAAGCTGTCCTATAGGCCCATAAAGCTTCATGTAACTTGGATGACCAATCCTTCCTAGAGGTGGCAATAGTCTTTTCTAAGATTTGTTTTATCTCTCTGTTTGAGACCTCTACTTGTTAACTAGTATGTGGATGATATGGTGTTGCTACATGGTGTTTGACTCCATATTTTGATAAGAGTTTGTCGAAGATTCTTGCTATGAAGTGTGAACCATCGTCACTAATGATAAGTCTTGGTACACCAAATCTGGGAAAGATTATGTTCTTGAAGAGTTTTATGACTACTCGTGTGTCATTTGTTGGAGAGGTTATAGCCTCAATCCATTTGGATATGTAATCGACGACTACGAGTATATATTTATTTCCAAAGGAAGATGGGAAAGGTCCCATGAAATCAATCCCCCATACATCGAAGACTTCTACTTCCAAAGTACCTTTTTGGGGCATCTCATCGCGTCTTGAGATGTTACAAGTGCATTGGCACCGGTCGCACTTTAGTATTGCGATGTGGACATATTTCCAAAGGTTGGGCCAGAATAGGTCAGATTGTAAGATCTTAGCGCAAGTCTTTGAAGTACTTGCATGCCCACCATAAGGAGCAGAGTGATAATGAGAGATGATATCATCTATTTCTTCCTCTGGGATACATCGACGCAAAATACAATTGACTCCTCTTTTGAAAAGTAGAGTTTCATCCCAATAGTATTGCTTTAAATCGTGGAAGAATTTCTTCTTTTGTTGATAGGTTATGTCTGATGGAAGTACGAATGCAGTTAAGTAGTTGACAATGTCAGCATACCAAGGCAAGGAGGCCTGTGCGTAGATAGCTTCCACGGCTACTTCTAATTTTGGTTCTTCCGAGGTTAGGTATAGCATATCGTTTTCTAATTTGGCTATCAAACGCTCGTAAGGGAAATCATCGTTGATAAGCATTGGTTCTTGTTTAATGCCTTCTATTCGGGATAAGTGATCTGCCACTACGTTCTCGATTCCTTTTTTATCTTTGATTTCTAGATCAAACTCTTGTAACAGTAGGATCCATCTCAATAACTTTGGCTTGGCATCCTTTTTGCTTATCAGATACCTAATGGCGGCGTGGTCTGTGTAAATGATTATTTTTGCTCCTACTAAGTAGGAACAAAATTTGTCAAGAGCGAACACAACCGCGAGAAGTTCCTTTTCCATTGTGGCGTAGTTCATTTGGGCGGGATCTAAGATTCTACTAGCGTAGTAGATTGCATGAAGTTTTTTGTCTTTCCTTTGTCCTAGAACTGCGCCTACGGCATAATCGCTCGCATCGCACATGATTTCGAATGGTAGTTGCCAGTCTGGTGGTTGCATGATTGGTGCGGTGATAAGGGATGTTTTTAAAATTTCAAACGCTTTCAAGCAGTTTTCGTCGAAGACGAACTCAGCATCTTTCATTAGTAGACCGGTTAGAGGTTTTGTAATTTTCGAGAAATCTTTTATGAATCGTCTGTAAAAACCGGCGTTTCCTATAAAGCTTCATATTTCTCGACCTCAATCCCCTTGTCAGATATTACGTGTCCTAACATTATTCCTTGTCGGACCATGAAATGGCATTTTCCCAATTTAGAATAAGATTCACTTTCGCACATCTTTCGAGTACCATCTCTAGGTTTGAAAAACATCCTTTGAAACTCTGTCCCCATACAGAGAAGTCATCCATAAACACTTCCATGAAGTCATCTATAAAATCTACAAATATTGCCATCATGTATCACTGGAATGTTGCGGGAGCATTGCATAATCTAAACGGCATTCGTCGGTACGCAAAGGTTCCGTAAGGACATGTAAGTTTAGTTTTTTCTTGGTCATCGGGGTGAATGGGAATTTGGAAAAATCCCAAGTAACCGTCTAGATAGCAGAAATAGGAGTGTTTGGCCAGTCTCTCCAGCATTTGATCGATGAAAGGTAAAGGGAAATGATCTTTTTGAGTGGCTTTATTCAGTTTTTTGTAATCGATGCACATTCTACTTCCGGTCACAACTCTTTGTGTTATTGATTCACCTTTCGAGTTTTTTTACCACTGTAACGCCTCCTTTCTTGGGTACGACATGCATTGAGGAGACCCATTGGCTGTCGGAGATCGGGTATATAATTCCTGCATCTAGTAGCTTTTTTACTTCGTCTTTAACTAAAGTGCTTAGAATAGGGTTAATTCTTCTCTGATGTTCTCTAGAGGTCTTACAGCCTTCCTCTAGCATAATTCGATGCATACAGATAGAAGGGTTTATTCCTTTAAGATCAGTGATGATATAGCCTAACGCAGTTGGGTAATTCCTTAGGACATCTAATAGTTTTCCAGTTTCTAATTGTCCTAAGTTGGCGTTTACTATCACTGGTCTTTTGAGTTCGGTGTCTAGGAATTCGTATCTGAGGTTTTTAGGTAATACTTTAAGTTCTAAGGCTGGGTTCTTTGGACATGGCATGTGATTAGGAGTGAGTTCTAAGCTTTCACTTAGACTGTCATCTTGGTATGGCGCACGCCAATTATCATCTTCACGAATCTTTGGGATTTGGATTTTCATTATATCTGAATATGTGGTTTCTTCATTCTCTAGTTCTCTTGTGCATTCATTAATGACGTCAACTAGATATAAGATATCGTCTATGGTTGGTGCTTGTAGGAACTTGGCGAGGATGAATTCAATTTTCTCTTCTCCCACTTCAAATGTTAGCCTACCTTTCTTTACGTCAATAATAGCTCCAGCTGTGGCTAGGAAAGGTCTTCCCAAGATAATCGGGGTGACTGAATCTTCCTTAATATCCATGATTATAAAATCTGTTGGGATGTAGAATTGACCTATGCGTACTAGAACGTTTTCCAGTATACCAACGGGATATTTGACAGATCGGTCAGCTAATTGAACAGACATTCTGGTTGGTCTTAATTCACCCATATTTAGCTTTTTGCATATAGATAAGGGCATAACACTGATGCTGGCTTCTAAGTAGCATAGAGCTTTGTCTATGACGAACTTTCCAATGACACAAGGTACGGATAAGCTACCTAGATCTTTCAGCTTAGGAGGCATGTTGTTTTGGATTATCGCGCTACAATCGACAGTAAGTGTAACTGTTTCGTTATCGTCGATCTTTTTCTTGTTAGACAAGATTTCTTTGAGAAATTTGGCGTATGAGGGCATCTGAGTGATAGCTTCTGTGAAAGGAATTGTGATGTTCAATTGTTTCAGAAGTTCAACAAATTTCTTAAATTGCCCTGTAGTTTTGGAGTTTATTAGTCTTTGAGGATAAGGAAATTGTGGTTTATAAGGTGGTGGAGGCACATAAGGTTTTTCTTTTTCTACGGCCTCTTGGTCGTTATCTTCCTTCTCTTTGGGTTTAGACTCCTATTCTGTCTGTTTAACAGGTTTTTGATACATGGCTGGGTTTGGGGTCCTAGGATCGATCGGTTTGTCCAGTTCTTTTCCACTTCTCAATATGACTGCGTTTTCATGACCTTTCGGATTAGGTTCCGGCTGTCCAGGAAATGTGCCAGCGGGTGCAGCAGCAGGTGCTTGTTGTTAAGCCACTTGTGATATCTGCGTTTCAAGCATTTTGTTATGGGTGGCTAAAGCATCTACTTTGTTGGTTAGTTGCTTACTCTACTCACGAGTGTGTATGTTTTGATTCAGGAATTCCTTGTTCGTCTGAACTTGAGTAACTATGAATTTTTCCATCATCAGTTCAAGATTAAATTTTCTAGGGGCATTAGGAGCAACTACGGCTGGCTTTTGATACCCTAGTGGTGCAACAAGTGTTTGGTTAGGTGCATACAGTGCATTATCACTTTTGTAGGAAAATTTCAGATGATTTTTCCAGCTTGGGTTATAGGTGTTCAAGTAGGGATTTCCTTGAGCATAGTTCACTTGGTCTATGGGGGTTCTTTTCAATTATTTACATTCGGGTGCAGCGTGACTAGTGATTCCACATTGTTGGTGGCGTTATGGTTAGATTGTCAATCTTTTGCGTCAAGGCATCTACCTTAGCATGGAATTTTTTGAGACTACTGATCTCGTACATCCCACCTTTTGTTTGGGTTTTCTCTGCTGGAGTTCTCTCACCTCCCCATTGGCAATGGTTTTGAGACATGTTTTCGATGAGTTGATAGGCTTCGTCGTATGGCTTATCCATAAGTGCACCGCTTGCGGCAGCGTCTACTATTAATATGGTATTGTACAAAAGCCCATTATAGAAGGTATGAATACTCACCCAGTCTTCGAGACCGTGGCGTGGACATGCTCTCATCGTATCTTTGAATCTTTGCCATGCTTCATAGAGAGATTCGGAATATTTCTGTCGAAATCCATTTATTTGAGCTCTTAGCATAACAGTTTTACTTGGCGAAAAGTATCGTGCTAAGAAGATGTTCTTCAGCTGTTCCCATGTAGTAACAGAGTTAGATGGCAAGGATTGCAACTAAGCCCAAGCTCAATCTCTAAGAGAGAAAGGAAAGAGATGTAATCTTATCGCGTCTGGGGTTACTCCATTAGCCTTCACCGTGTCTGCATACTACACGAACTTCATTAAGTGTTCATTCGGATCGTCCGTTCCACTTCCTGATGTCGCACCTCGAAAAATCACGGAGACATTTCGGAGAAACGACCCTCGCACGAAAGGCGCAGAAATGCGGTTCGACAGAGTCTCCACCGAACTTTATTTTTCCCGAATGAACGGGAGAGGAAAATATCGAGAAAACCTCTTAAAACGAAAGGATAGGAACAGGGTTATCGCAACCAAGTTCCAGGTTCGGGAGTCGGTTACGTGAGGGGAAGGTATTAGCACCCCTCACGTCTGTCGTACTCGACGGGAACCTCTTAAGGTATTTGTGGTGAGTGTTGTCTAGGTTTGGTTGTTTTTCTTCTCGATTATAAAGGTAGAATTAGTAGGATAAAAGGTTAAAGACGATAAGGGAAAATGGGGATGGTTGGAAGATAGGGTGCTCGCCAAGGATTGGGGCCCTTGTGCCTACGTATGCTCATTCGGACGAGAATGAGAAATCAGAGCGTCGTAGTTCGACTACGGGAAAGGATGGGGGGAAACGGAAGATGGATAGAAGTGTGCTTGCCAAGATCATCGCAATCTTGTGCCTACGTATCTTATATTCAAGAATAAATAAAGAATCAGAGTGTCCGTAGTTCGTGGTAACAACCACATAATGGATATGGGGAAATGGAAAATGGAGAGGAGCTAGCTCGCCAAGATCATCGCAATCTTGTGCCTACGTATCTTACATTCGGACGAGAATGAAGAATCAGAGCAGTCGTAGTTCGTGGTAACAACCACGAAAAGATAAGGTTGAATAGGTTGGAAGTTTTGAAATCGAAAGAATGAACTAATAAAAACTCAAGGGCACACCTCGAGAGTTACTCATTCGAATATTCAAAGAATGCTAGATTCTAAGAATTATCCCTCTTTCGTAAGTTTAAAAAACGTTTGTAGAAAGATTGAATCAAAAATAGAATGCGAGGTAAAAGGAAGTTGGTTTGAAAATATCTCGACGATGTGTCGAGGATTTGATTGAAGACGGAACCGACTTGACGACGTGTCAAGGGTTAGATGGTGAGAAACGATATTAGTCCCTAAGGGTGCCCCTAATATCGAAACCACGAGAAATGGTGAAGTGTGTGCGAAATGTCGACAGTTGCGAATACGGACGAACACTCGACTTAGGAGAATATTTGAAAATGTTTGAGTTTGAAAAAGTAGAAAGATTGAACAAATAATAAATCAAGGGCGTGCAACGAGAATTATTTACTTGGAGATTCAAGAAATGCTAGATTCCAAGAACCTCCTTCTTTCGAAGTTTGAATCGAGGAGATGTTTTGAAAATAATTTGGATTGAAATGAGGTATGAAAAGTGAGAATACAAGATAGGATTTGAAAAGTATAGGAGAAATGACGATTATTTAGTAAATGAGACGTCGGTCTTACAACCAATTAGTCGGGGTATCATTTGGATGCTAGATCCTAACAACACCTTTTTCATTCGGAAAATGTTTGGGTGAACGACAGAAATATCACACAGAATGCTAGATTCCTATGATATTTCTTTGTCCAAAATAGCGTACTAAGAGATGAAATGTCGAACAATATATTACTTAAGGCGTACGCCTTAATAATAATCATCTAAAACCCAAGAAGTGCTAGACTTCAAGGATTTAGTTTGCTTTTCAAAAGTACTCGAGACGAGTCGAGGTTTAAGTTTAAATTTTAAGCGTGTGCACTAGCAAAGTGGGCTAGTCTTCTAAGTGACCAATTAAAAGTAATTGATCAAATAGGTGTCACTGTAAGGAAGCCCAGGATTAAGCTTTAAAATGTTGTGTATGGTGATCAAAGGTCGATGGCGAGGCTTTAAAAGCACTCGACTTACATGGGTGGAAAGGGCTCGATAAACCGAGATTTTAATTTTAAAAATGATTTTGAAGCATTAAAGCATAAGTAAGAAAAGCTATAAAAGTTATTACATCTGGAGGGAGAGGGATACCTTGATATTGAATGGGAGAAAATGGACGTAAGTGCATACCAACAACATTAACTTGAATTTAGGAAGCTTTCGGTCTTGGCCCGCTTCAAAGTTAAAAGTAAGATAAGATTATTGAATAATTTAATTAGCTTAATCTAATTTAATTATTAAAATTATTTGATTAACAACTAATGTGGTCGAATAATTAAATTAATTAAAATTGATTAAAGATTAAATGATTGACATTCCATTAATTAATTAATTATATTAATCAAAATTAATTATCTAAATTATCTGATTAACTTAAATAATTAAGTTAATTAAAATTTATTAACAAAATTAAATAACAAAGTTAAAACAATAACCAATATCTAGTTAATAACTTCAAGCCACTGCTTCCAATTCATTACGACTTCTAATCCAGCTTGGGCGAAATTGTAAGCAAACCGAAAATGCCACATCGTTTAACATTGTTGTCCTGCAACTTCATACTTTGGGCGTCCGCTTAAAATAGTTAATATGAAACAACAATCGGCCAAATGAAATTAAACCTTGAGAAATTGGTAAAAAGAAAAAATTGTCGGCAAACCGTTGTTGGTCTTGTATCTGACATTACGATTGTTAGTCACTGCTGCTGTAAATTCAAACATAATAGGAAACTGAATTGAAAAAACAACTTCAAAAAAACATCAGTCTGCAACTGCCTTTTTCGCGCAATTTGAAGCAAGTTCAAGTTATACTTCTAACGTCGCTCGTCATGCCACCGAATGATGACAGTAGCTAATAATCATACAAAACATGCTTAAGTGATACACCCATATTTAGCACCTTAACAGTATTACATACAAGCAAAACATCACATTTTTAAACAAGGCGAAGCTATAACATCCTGATAAGCTTACAGGACAATATCCATGATTCTGCAGCCGTTCATAAACTTAAAATAACATAATTTCGCTAACAAAACACCATAATATTGTAGTAAATCCAAACTGAAAGTAAACTTATTGCGAAGTTTGATTTTGAAAATTACCGGACCACGTTGTCACGCTGCAAGTGATACTGGCATTTTGTGAACTAAAAAGCTATTGATAACACAGTAGAAAAAGGGCAGCCAACATATTTATGGAAAGGATTCGGCATCGTTACCGATTGCTACCACTGTTGCTGAAGTACAGAAGTTGTTATTGTTGCTGAACCGTAAGCTTTGCAAGAGGAGTGAAGTCGCGTGTCGTAGTTACGGTCGCTGCGAGTTGAACTTAGGGCAATTTTGAACTGTCTCTTCTGCTGAATTCTTCAACAATAGAAATGCGCCGCAACTGAACTTTTTCATCGGATACGTGTCCTTCCGTATTCTCGCATCGATGCTCTTCCTCCATGGACTACGGTAACTTCTGTTCTTCCAAATGGGAAAGACAAGCCAGCAGCAGCGGTAACTCCTTCCAATCTTGCATCCGATTCGAAACCGAGGCGTGGGTTACTATCATCGTTTCTCCGCAAGAGAACGACCTTGCTGCGGGATTATTTACTGAATAATGCTCAATGATGATTTTGCAGTGTTTGAACCTGCACATAAATGGACACACAACCAAACAGGACAGAAAACAAATGCAGGAAATTGAAGAGGGAAAAATACAAAACTAAGTTAGAGATGTCGTATTTACCATGTTCGCAACCTATATACTCCTTGCACTCATTTCTGTCCCCAAAAGCTTGTCACAGTCTTGTCTCAAAACGTGACAACAATGCGGTGAGGATAGTCGAAGAATGAGCTAAAGTCTTGCTGATCTGCGTGATAATATCTTTATAGATTTTAGGCAGTCGTCGTGGTGACCTTTGTATTGCTGCACAGACGATAGGGCCAAGCGGTTGGAACCGAAATCAGAGTTCTTTTGTGGTTACAGTTGAACCGTGATGGTGAGTTTCGCGATTAGGGACGGAAGGTTTTGGGGGATCTCGCGTGAGGTAGAAGGCAAGAACTAGGAATTTGAGGGTTTACAATGATGGCAGAGAACGAAGAGGGTGATGATGGCGGATGAAATCGAGGGGTGATGGTGAGAGGGTTTGAAAAGAGACGGAGGGGTTTCGTGTGATGGTGATGATGATTGGGAAGAAAACCAAATCGGCGGCCAGAGCTTACGTTTGGAGGAAGCGGCGCCGTGATTTCTGAGGATGTTGAGAGGATAATGATGAAGACGGCAACGGTTTAGGGTTTAATTGGGGAAGGAGGCGGAAGAAAGAGAGATGAGATAGAGTTATACATGAGGGTGGCTGCGGCCGTTTTACAAGACGATGAACAGTAACCGAAGTTAGGGTTTTTCTTCAATCAATTCCTCCTCTTTCCTTTTATAACCTCATACTATCCTCCAGCTATCAATGGGCTTCACGATGGGCCATGTTCCACACTTTCAAAATCTGACCCTTTTCTTTAATTTTTTCTTTATCCTAACTAATAATTACTACTAAATATTAACAAATATAATAAGTAAAAATTAGATTGATATATTAACATAAATATTAACAATAATCATTAAATAAATATTAAAAGAAATATAAAAACAGACTAAAATTTAAAAAAAACGAAAAATAATTACCAAAAAATATTATTAGTAATATTTTAAAAAAGAAAAAGTCTAAGAAAATAATATTCATAAAAAGGTTGTTAGGCCACGTGTCACGCCTTAATTGGTCATAAAGATAAATTTCTAAAAAATCGACCAATTGCGAGCGGACACGTGTCTAAATAACAAGAAATAAGCAGACAACGTAAAATCGAAAATAAAATCGAAAAGCAAAAATAATTGAAAATGGGTAGGACAAATTTAGGGTATGACACCTGAGAATTGGTATTGCTGTATGGCTGACAGCAATGACGATTTTAATTCGAAGTCATTTCGATTGATCGCAGGGGCAGCAATGCTACTATGAGGCTCTTGTTGAGATGGGGTCACGTAGTACTTCAGAGGTCTGTTCTGAGGTCCTTCGATCGTTTTCGATTCTTCAACAGGATCAGGAGTATGAGCGAGAAGATCAGGAATATTATGTCTTCGTTGATATTCTATTATGCGCCTTCTTAGATGTAAGAAGCGCTCTAGATTGGAGATTGTTGGTTGCAAGATGTCGTTTCTGAGCGAGTACTTGGCATACAATCAATGAACGAGAAAACAAAAATAAAATAGTTACCTTTGTCTATACTGCGTAAAAGAAGACTACATTATTGACTAAATGGGTCCCCGACAACGGCGTCAAAAACTTGATCGTGACTTTCTGAGTCTAACGGAACTAACTGCAAGGGCACAGTCTATCGCGTAGTAATGAAGATATCAATCCCATAGAGACTCGTAATCAAATTAGTGTTATCGGGTGTTACTATGTTTAGCTAAGGCGGAAGATGTTTTTAAGAAAGCAGATGCAAAATTAAAGGCTAGTAAAGCAAAAAAGGTTATAAATTTTGAAAAAATACTAATAAAGGATATCGGTATGCAATGCTTTAGTTTTCGGGGATTCGACAGGTCACCGGTACTTTTCAGTTTTTGCAAAATGGTTTTCAGGAGAAAATACTCGTTTAAAGACCTTTGTCTCATGATGGTTGTTGACTCTGGTCAATATTCTAAGGCGGAATGTACGCTCTCGCTGTCCCATTCGAGGTTAAAATTACTTTTTGAAAATAAATAAATTCTGATTTCTTTTAAAGTGCTTTCACTGTGTTTAAAATCAATGCCTAGTTTTTACTATCTGGTTCAATCTCCACGCTTTCACGTAAATAAACAATGGCAGCAAAACTTAATGCAAACGTAAATAAACAATGGCAGCAAAACAATATATCATGCATTCTGACAGAAATAAAATAATAATTCAATTTATAAAAACCATCAAATCGTACTGATCTCGAATCTTTGAGTAGTCCTCCACAATGTCGGCAGGATTCTACTTTGGCGAGAAATAAAGGTACATACTTAATACGGCAATACTATGAATAAAAGGGGAACGAAAAGGAAATAATGCAAGAATGTAAAATTGGCTTCAGTAGAAATTTCGACAGCACTTCGATACGTCAAATGCAGCTCTCTTTCTTTGGTCCAACTGTCCTCTTTTTATAGCTGAGGATCCATGAGGAAATGTCGAAGGAAAAGGAGTTAAGGGGGAGAAATCTAAGGGTAGTCATGCCTAGATTTTCTCTGTTGCATGTGCACGTTCTGTTTTGGACTTTATTCTGATATTTTGTTCATGACGATCGTGTCCCTCTTCTGACGAGCGTGTTGAATGTGACAACCGTGTTGCTCTTGTGACGTCCGTGGTGGTCGTGACGACTGTGGTGGAGCTGTGAAGACCGTCACACTCCCAAAATCTGCTTTTCTGTTCTTTTCTGGTTTCTTTCCCCCTTTTTTCCCTTTCTTGTGTGCTTTTCTATGTCTTGTTCATTTTGAGTGTGAGAACAAGATACCTTCAAAAACACTTAGCAAACTCGTGGAATAATCCAGATTCGGGTTGAAATCATACAATTAACAGATGAAAAACACGACAATTATGATGTACATTTTCGCATTATCACTTATTGAGACTTGGTTAAGTCTTGTTCTTGTTTTCATTTTTGATTGATTAGTATGGTGTTTCCTTGTGGTTGTTGACATGACCCCTTAGGATTCCTAGTCCCGCTTAATTTTTTATTAAGGTGGGAGTAGGAGAGACATTAGGCTTTCAATCCTTTGCATGATAAAAATTAGGATAGTCCCTTCTTGACCTCAACTTTAGGTCCATCCTTTGTGTGATAACATTAGGTAGACTCCCTATTCATTCCAACCTTAGGACCATTTTGTATGATAACATTAGAGTTTTTAGCACTTTCCTATGTGATAAGGGTTTTGAAAAAGGAAAGGTAGACAAGACTTTATTCATTAAAAAGATAAAGGATAATACCTTACTTGTTCAAGTCTATGTGGACGACATCATCTTCGGATCAACAAACAAAGATCTATGTGAAGAATTTGCTTCGATGATGCAAGGCGAGTTTAAAATGTCTATGATGGGAAAGATGAACTACTTCCTTGGATTGCAAATCAAGCAACTAAAAGACGGAATATTTATCAACCAACCAAAGTATTGAAAAGAATTGCTAAAGAGATTTGATATGGATGAATGCAAAGCTATGTCAACACCAATGAGATTCGAGACCTACGTCGATCAAGACGAATCGAGAAAATCAATTGATATTACAAAATATCGAGGTATGATTGGTTCTTTATTATATTTGACGACAACCTGTCCTGACATAATGTTTAGTGTGTGTTTATGTGCTCTCTTCCAAGCAAATCCAAAGGAGTCACATTTCACGGCTGTCAAAAGGATCATGAAATATCTCAAGGGAACATCAAACGTTGGCCTATGGTATCCAAAAGGTAGTGTTTGTACTTTAATTGGTTATTCTGACGCGGACTATGCAGGATGTAAAACTGAACAAAAAAGTACAAGTGGAACCTGTCACATCCTTGTAAATGCATTGGTTTCGTGGTCATGCAAGAAACAAGCATGTGTTGCTCTCAGTACGGCAGAAGCAGAATACATAGCGGCGGGAAGCTGTTGTGCACAAAATCTGTGGCTAAAGCAACAATTAAGCGACTACGGAATTGATCTTGGATGCATTCCTCTGCAATGCGATAACACAAGTGCAATTAACATCACAAAGAATTCGGTCATGCACTCAAGAACCAAACACATCGACATCCGACATCACTTCCTCCGTGATCACGTGCTTAAAGGAGATGCCGAAGTTACCTTCGTGGATACGCATAACCAACTCGCCGACATTTTCACAAAACCACTCGCAAAAGAATCGTTCTTCAAGATTCGACGAGAACTCGGAATTCTCGATGAAGGTGACATCTAACCTCTTCTTAAGTTAATTTGTGCATATTGCATGTTTTCAAACGTGTCTGCATTCTGTTTTTAAACATTTTTCAAAATTTCGTGTGTGTTAACTGATTAACCTATAGGGTTAACCGATTAACACTGTTAATTTTTCAATTCCGAGTTAATTTTTTAATGTGTTAACCGATTAACCCCCAGGGTTAACCGATTAACACTGTTACTTTTTATTCAAAAATTAAAATTTTTAATGTGTTAACCGATTAACCTATATGGTTAACCGATTAACACTGTTAATTTTTCTAAAAAAATCAGAAACGAAAAATTAATTAAATTTTTGGATAAATGTGTTTAAATGATTATTTATGTGTGGTACAAGTGACTTTTAAACATCATCAACCACAAATCCTTGGAACTCTCTTCTTCTTCTTTGACTACAAAAGTATTTCTCTTCCATCTTCCAACCCTATCTTAAAAACCCACTTAAACCCTCTCATTATATATTGATATCACTTTACCTCCTTCCTCACAAAACCCTAAAACCCAAATCTCTCAGAAGCACCTCAAACTCTTAAAAGCTCCAACTCATCAAATGGCTCCTAACAACAAAGGCAAGGGAAAACTACCGGAAAACATCTCTACTACTACGACTTTGCTTCCGCAGCACGTCGAAGGTCTTCGTCAGGTGTTGGAATCACATTTAGATTATGGTCTATGAACTCAATATCAGGCAGAGCAGGGAAGGAGCTGTGGCTTATGCGTGGGATTCGGTGTCGCCACCGGATCGGCGCCAAAGCATACGTTGCTTTAAAGTTGTGATTGTTGTGGCGTCCCCACTCATAACTCCATCCCTTAGTCTAGAAAGGTTATCTAGGGAATCCTCGCCCGTGAAGGTACGAGGATTGTCGAGGGTGCGCGCACCCCGTCCCATCCAATCTCCACCGAAGCAAACAAGCAAGGGATTGAGTTGCACGAAAGCCGCGTTCGCGCATTCGTTTTCTTGCTGGGTACAAGATCGAAAAGAATGCCCGTATGTCGAGATACAGGCTTTTTTGATTTTGGAAAAAATCAGATCTTTATCAATATACTCTTTCTTCTACACATTTATTGCTACCCCATTAAATAATGGGGAATAGCTAATAATTAGGACTCATAACAAAAATCGTTAATCCATCATTCGTAGGAAAAACTTCTTCCACAGCTGATGAAGACAATACACCCATGGAATCTACGAAGAAGCGTAGAATGGATTTCAAGGTCCGGGTTCGTCATCTCTTCCTGGTAAAGTACGTTAACTTCAACGCATTTTCGACTTCTACTTTTGATTTCCCAGCTCTGTTAAAATTCCAAAAGATTGATAAATTTGTGGCTGACAATGGAAAGTGTTACCCCGATTTGGTCAAATCCTTTATGAATAAGTTGTCTGTTTATTTGAATGCTGATGATGAACATATATTAGAAACTTCTGTTCGGAACTGTGAATTGAAGGAAAACCTGTCTGATATTGTTGCTAGATTAGAAATACCATCCAAAGGATTTTTTCTCAGGAAAGGAGTCAACCAAGTGGAAGGTCCATGGGAAAAATACGATAAGATGCAATACTATTATCGCATTTGTAGGTTCCCAAAAGAATCTGTTATTGCAAACCAAAGGACTGCTCGCACACTATGCTATGCGAAAAATATGACGGTTAATGATCGAATGCTGCACTATGTTATCTCTTATGTTCTGACTCCGAAAGACTCAAATCATTCTCAGGTTAATGATTTGGAGATGCAACTGCTGTTTGTAATCAAGAACAAGACAAAAGTAAATTGGATTCTCACTATAATGTATCATCTGCAACAACAACTCTCTCTGTCAACAAGGCTTCCGTATGCATGGTTGATTTCAAGAATACTTGAGTTAACGCATTTGGACCTCAACCATGAACCTGCTACCAAAATGAAACCAACAACAAATGAAATCAATGAGATCACTATTGTCAAGAACACCGGCATCATCAAAGACACCGACGGTATTTACAAGTACGCCGACGAAGGCTCCTCAGCTTCCAACCAATCCTATCCCATTCCAAAAGGAGGAACAACAAATGAGTTTCTCTACATAACAACGATGAACCATTACCACGAGCTCGAGCCATTACCTCTCTCCGTAACCTTGTGCTTAATTCTCAGCATTCAAACACGGGAAACATTGAAGAAGAGGGTGAAGAAGAGGATGGTAGTGAAGAAGAGGAAGATGAAGATGAGGATATATCGGCTGAGGATGTTTAGAAAATATTTGCTACTGTGTTATTGCTTTCTAGACTATGATTCTGTTTAAGTTTTAAGAATTCAGTTTCGTTTTCATTTGTGTACTCGTACAATGTTTTGCTTTTTTTTAAATTCAATCAAGTTATGTCTTTTCCTATGATAATTGTTTGTGCTTATTGTGTTTGCTATGAATGATTGTTTGCTATTATATTTAAATTTCCCCTCTTCCTTTTTTCTAATGACAAAGGGGGAGAAGGATTGTGGTTCTAACATTTTCCTATGAAGAAAAAGTGTTATTCCTCTTGAATTTAGGGGGAGATTGAACTTAGGGGGAGAAATGTTGTGAACCAAGTATCAAAGCAAGATTTCCAAAGAAACGGTTGTCATCATCAAAAAGGGGGAGATAGTAGAATCAAGATTCAAAAGCCTCTATTGTTTTGATGAAGACAACTCATATCAGCTTAGCTCGCAAGATACTATATACCCGTGCGGGTATATACACTGAAGATAAAATCGGAAGCATCTCTATTCTGAACACTTCACAAAAAGCAAGAGGTGCAAGTATATCAACAAGTATAAATTATCAAGATCAAGGCAAAGTCACATATGTCGATATGGATCAAGTTTCATCTATCAAGTTTCAAGTGGTGTTGAAGATTCAAGACACTGTATAACATTGTTTACTTAGAATTATGTATGCAAGTGTTCTTTAATCTCACCTCACTACACCACTAACACAAACCATTTTAAAACTCTTTTAAAATACTCTTGATATTTTAAATTAAGTACTTTTACAAAAACCTTCAGTGTTAACCGATTAACGCATGGGGTTAACCGGTTAACACACTTCAAATTTCAGTATTTTTGGAATTTCTAACAGTGTTAACCGATTAACCATATAGGTTAACCGACTAACACATGAAAAATTTGAATATTTTGAACCTTGTAAAGGTGTTAACCGATTAACCTATATGGTTAATCGATTAACACTGAAATAACAACCAAGAATAGTAACTTTTCATGGAGGATTGCATTGTTCTCTATTATTGTTACTGGCTAGTTTTTTCTGTCCCATAATCACACCTTTTTGGAAAGGTTTTTGATCAATATAAATTGATTCATTTTCAAAATCAAAATCACCTTTAAGAAACAAATTTCAAAAATTACTCTTTGTCTTCAACCTTTTGAATTTTCATAAAAGTGTTCAAACGTTTTTGAAAGAAGCCATTGAAATTAACTTTCACATATTCACAACTTTCTTTCACAAAAAGGAACACTTGTATATAATTTCTGAGTAATCTTTGTTTCGAGAAGAAGATCAATATTTCATATTGATATACATTCAAATTGTTACTTATATACAAATTCTGAATTGACTACAACTTATTCTTATAATTATAAAAGATAAGTTTGTAGGGTTTTCCTTGTGATCCGGATTGTGGATACAAGAGGTCCTTGTGTGAGATATTCATTCTAGGTAGGACTTAAAAATTGTGTAAATCTATGAAGGGTGTTCTTGGTTGTTAGGATTGTCTTGTGTAGAAATCTAACATTGATAGTAAAATTCTCTTTCATGTTGAAAGGGGAGTGGAGTACTCTCGGATTGTGAGGGGAACCACTATAAATCGCTGTGTCCTTTTCCTTCTGCACTTTACTGCTTTTCATCATCAAGAAGAACTTAAAGAAGTAAAATCCAAGAATCATAAAAAATCTGAAAAAGTGTCTAAAAACCTAATTCACCCCTCTCTTAGGCGTACATATAACTTACAATCCTAAATGCTTCAAGATGACTTATCATGTCTTCAATGACCTAGAACCAAGTCTTGAACCTTCTTAAGTCCACTTTGACTTTTGGTTAACTAGATGAAACCCTAACATCATATCTTTTGACAGAGGCTCTTGCAGATGAATTGTTTGACCAGACGAGCTCCATAAAGACCGCTCAAGATGCACAATGAGCTTTTGAATCGTGTCTTATCCAAATAGGTAACTGCATGATCCTCTGATGATCCTCAAGATAGGAAGTGACACCCATACACAAAATTCTCTTCTCCAAATGCTTTGAAACCCAAATCTGATGATAATGACCTCTTTATGGCTTATCAATGACACCCTTGCTTGAACTTGAACAGGAAATCTCTCCTTTTAATGACAAAACAAAACCTCATTATCCCCTGATTAGTACCAATTTTATGCAAATGCTAAATGAAAAGAAACATAAGCCAAGTGAGAAAGAAAAGGTTGGTCAAATTTTGGGGTACAACATTGATATGCAGTTAGGCATCTACCCCGCAGTAGAGATTCTGTATCCCCGGAGGGCAATGTTGTCAAATCATAAGTATCTCACCAGTAATGAGGTGCACTTATTCTCAGCAGGGTAAGATTGAGGTCTTTCCCCAAGCAGAGATTGGTGTTGATTCCCTCGACGAGTAAATCAACATTGGTTGATATCCTCAACAAAGCCCAATGGTCATTGGCATTCTTCAGAGTAAGATTTTTGGGACAGTCTCCCATCAAATTGTATCCTCAATTCCCAGCAGAGTAGATTTCTCCCCCGAAGAGTTTTATTCAGGAAGGTTGTTCAGGGCATGTTCCTCAGCAGAGTTGGTTTGCTGATCTTCTCAGCAACTTTTTGGGTGGTTTTCTTTTGCATTTCATTTTACATAGCATCCTCCCAAATGCGTAGCATTTCCATTTCGTATGGAGTATTACGCCATATCCAAAAATATGCATCTGAAGCATAAGCCAAGTTTGATATCTTTGTTGCCAGACATCTCTCCAGCAGATAACAGCATAATTCATTGAGACCTTGTGGTACTTTACCCCCATCAAAAATAATTGATGTTTGTTTTCATCTTACTTTTAATCCCCGACAGAGTTTGTTTGTTTTAGCTTGTCTTTCCCCCAGCGGAGTATACTTTTCAGGTCGTGAGTCGGTTTATTTTACTTCCTGCCTATCCCGGATGTTATTACAACTTTTGGTTGGTAATCCCCAACGTAGTCATCTTTATGGATGTTATCCCAACTTTTAGTTGGTAGTCCGTTGTTTTTCTTGGATATTATCCCAAACTTTGGTTGGTAATCCTCTTTTGTTTCCCCTGCGGAGCCGTTATCCCAACTCTTAGTTGGTAGGCTTCGTTGCAGTGATTTTGCCTTCATTCGGCATTTCGGTGATTCCAACTTTTTATTGGTAACCTTTTGCTTGATCCCAACTTTTGGTTGGTATAGCTTTGTTGACGATTCCAACATTTTTGGTTGGTAGTCTTCCTTTCTAGTGATCCTAAATTTTGATTAGTAGCATTTTCCCCAACTTATGTTTGTTTCCATTTCTTAGATGTTATCCCAATTTTTGGTTGGTAGTCTGTTGCTCTTCTTGGATGTTATCCCAACTTTTTGTTGGTTGTCCTCTATTATTTCCCCTACGGAGCCGTTATCCCAATTTTTGGTTTGTAGTCTTTGTTGCGGTAAGTTCTCCTTCACTCGAAATTTCAGTGATCCTAAATTTTGGTTGGTATTCCTTATGACGATTCCAACTTTTGGTTGGTCGTCTTCATTGTTTGTGTATTCGCCTTCGGTCGGCGTCTGGGTGATCTTAACTTTTGGTTAGTAGCATGTGTCTCACAACTTTTGATCATTGTTCTCCCTGGTGATCCTAACTCTTAGTTAGTAGCCATTATTATCTCCGTGAGCAGTTACTATTTGCCATCCCAACTTTTGGTTGGTATCTTATGGAAAAGATTGATCTGATACTATTAAGATGTGATTTCAGAAAGAGAAAAGGATTTTTGGATCGTACGAAGAAAATACAACTGAAATTTAGGAAGCTCTGGAGAATTGGGAAGACGAGGATATTTTTATGATTGGAAGAAATTGAAGATCAACTTTATTCCCCAAGTCTTGTAATGTTTCTCTTTTCTATGTTGTTTTTGTTGAATATTATGCATAGCTAAACCCCTCATTGCTAGGGGGTGTCCCTGAATTGTGTTGTAATGAACCTATGTTGAATTATTAATTGAGATTTTGTTTCTTCCCTTAATATTTTTGTTATGCAAATTGTTTAAACTTTTAAGATCGTACAAATTGGGAACAATTTACGATTAGGAATTTGGCGTGAAAAACTGATTGTTGAATTTGTATAATACATTACAGTAAATATTGCCTAGGAATAGGGATATCCTGTAATGATTGTAATAAACCTTTGCCATAAATTTTGCTTGATGTCATTCCTTGACTGCTAAGGAATTACGGTTAAGGAAGAATATTAAAGGTTTTTCAGTTAAGGAATTTAAGAAAAATACTTTTGAGGTTCAATAAAAATTAAGGTTTTGAGGCATATCTTGTTGATAGTACTCTGGTGTTCGTACTAAGAAATTCATACACTTCCCCTAGCATATTTTCTCATATTCGTTAAATTAATTTTATCATTCTACTTTTTCTTTTAAAAACTCCAAGGATATTTTGTTTAATTGAATTAATATTTGTACTTGAAAATTGCACGCAGTCCTCGAGAGATCAACTCTGAGAAAACCCCAATTATTACTACATCGGTAAAAGTTAGTACACTTGCTAATTTACCAGTCATGTTTTTGGCGCCGTTGTCGGGGACTACCAAAATTTTAAGTACCTTATTAGTTCAATTAGAATTTTGTCACTATGTGACTAAAATTTTAAGTTTATTTTTCTGATTATATTTTTGTTGTTACTAATAATTTTCTAACCTGTGTATGCGAGGTAAGACCTCAGCTTTATTTTCTTTTGACTCGGAACCTGAAAGATTGTTGCACGCCAGACGCAGAAAAGCTAAGCTTGAAACACTGTCAACTTCAAACTCAGGAACATAAATTTTAGAGAACAAAGAACAAGTTGTGATTCATTCCGAGCATACAGATTCGGGCACAGATACAGAGCCCAAAATAGTTATCATGAACGGAGATCAACCTCCAGTCGCAAGACTTCTAGGAGACTATGGAAGGGAAAATGCTCCAACAAGGCGTTTGACCATAGTGAATCAACCAGTGACTGTTGCACACTTTCAGCTACATCCATCAACCATCCGACAGCTTCACAACAGACCTTTCTCAGGGAGAATCAATGAAGATGCAAATAAACATCTTCAAAGGTTTCTAACTATGAGCACCTCATTAAAGATTAAGGAGCATTCTGAAGAAGCAAAGAAGCTAGTTATGTTTCCTTTCACCCTATCTAATGAAGCTGAAGAATGGTTTTATTCTTCACCTCCCGGGAGTATTAACACTTGGCAAGAGATGGAGACAACATTTCTGAATGAATACTTTCCTACATCTGTCTATATCAGAAAGAGATACGACATTGTTAATTTTAAACAAAAGTAGGGAGAGTCACTTGGAGATGCTTACAAACGGTTCAAGAGGTGTTTGGTTGCATGCCCAAATTATAATATGGATGCAACTGAACAAATGCAGAATTTTGTAAATGGCCTAAAAATGAAGACTAAGCAACTCATTAATACATCGGTCAGTGGTTCAACTAATTTTTCAACAGCCACCGGTATCAAAAGAATTATTGAAACTATCGATGCAAATGAGCACTTAGAATTATATGACCGGAGTGTAAGTCAATTGGAGAAGACCATTGATTTGAAACTTACTAAGCAAGTGGTAAAGATGGAAGATCAGATTTCAGCAGAAGTGGAAAGAAGGTTAAAAAAGATGAGTCTTAATACTCAAACTGTGGCACAAGTCCAACCGGTTCAAGCAGTGAATTGTGAAATTTGTGGGGGTCCTCACTTCACCATGCACCGTGTTGCAACCGCAAAATAGATTGAGGAAATAAATTTTTTAAAGCAGAACAATCCCTACTCCAACATATATAATCCAGGTTGGAAAAATCATCCAAACTTCGCATGGAAAGATCAACAAGCGAATGCTCCTAAACAAAGTCAAGCTCCATACCAACAACAATACCAACCTCAGCAGCAATAGTATCAACCACAATAGCAACAACCTTACCAACAACAATATCAACCACAGCAACAAAGGGTACAAAAGAAAGCGGATTAGGAAATTGCCATTGAAAAGATGGCCGCTCAAAGCTCTCAATTCCAAGAAGAAACAAGGAGTGATTTGAGGAACACAGGTGCTTCTATAAAGAATCTTGAAGTACAAATGAGTCAAATAGCACAACAATTGTCAGGATCCCAAACACCAGGTGCTCTTCCAAGTGCAACTGTGACTAATCTTAGTGATCACAAGAGTGTGAATGTTGTGACCACAAGAAGTGGAAAAGCTAAGGAAATTCCCGAGAAAAATTCTGAAGAAGAAGATGAGTTGCTTAAAGTTTATTTAGAGATCAAAGAAAACGAGGTAGTTGATGAAGAAGTTGTGGCTCCTGAACTAGTTGTTAAAGAAAAATATCATTGAACCCAAACCGATTAAGCTTCCTTGTCCTCAGAGGAACAAGAAGAAAGGGCGGCAAGAGAAAAATTTTGAAAAATTTCTCGAAATGTTTAAAAAGCTTGAACTTAATATCCCATTTTTGGAGGCACTTGAGCAAATGCCAACCTATGCCAAGTTCATGAAGGATATCATCTCAAAGAAGCGAACCACCGATACGGAACCAATTATTCTAACCGAAACTTATAGTGCTATTTTACAGGGTCTGAAGATTCCAGTGAAGAAGAAAGATCGAGGTGCTGTTACTATCCCATGCACTATTGCAGACAGATCGTTCAATAGAGCTCTTATTAATTTGGGAGTAAGTATTAGTCTCATGTCTTTATCCATCTACAAAAAGTTAGGAATCGGTAGGGTGCAAGATACAAGAATGACACTTCAATTTGTGGACCACTCGGTGAAGCAACCATATGGGGTAGTGGAGGATGTTTTGATCAAGATTGACAAATTTGTGTTTCTGGTGGATTTTGTGATACTAGAGATGCCGGAAGATGAGGATGTTCCCCTTATACTTGGAAGACCATTTTCAGAAACTAGTAGAGTGATGATAGACATGGAACGGGGTACGATGACATTAAAGGTTTATGATGAAGAGTTAAAGATTGATGTGAGAAACACTATGAAGCACAAAAATGATTTTTGTACAAGCAGCAACATAGAAGTGCTTGACCAAGTGGTATCCAGTGAGACTCTTGAAGGTGTATCTTTCTCACCTTTAGAAAAAGTTTTGAGTATGTCTATTTTTGAACCAAATGAAACAGTTGATGAAAGAGAGGTGGAAGTGTTAGCCATGATGGAAGCACAAACCCCTTTGAAAGGATCTCGATCACACTGGTGGGAAGATTTAAGACAACCTCAGATTGTGGAAGGGAATGAAGAGACAAAAAAGAGTACGGAGTTGAAATAACTTCCTAAAAACCTTAAGTATGTTTTCCTTGACACTGACGGTAAATGCCCAGCCATTATAAGCTCTAACCTTAAAACGATCCAAGAAGACAAGTTGGTCACTATTCTCAAAAGATATAAGAATGCTATTGGGTGGGCTATTGAGGATTTGAAAGGTATAATGTAACACCCAATTTATATTTTATTCAGTCGCTTTGGTATTTTCTGTGAGGTGTAGTTGTGTGGTGTCCTTAATTAAGGGTATAAGGTTAGGAGTAAGGGAGAGAGGTGACCTTAGTTGGGGTACTGTGGACCTAGATAAAGGACTAAGTTAATTATGATATCGAGAGCATTATAGTGATTAATATTATTCCAACTATTATTAATAATAATGTTAATGAGATTATCATTATTATTATTATTATTATTATTATTATTATTATTATTATTATTCATATTAATAATATTATTTGGTGGAATATTATTATTATTCATATTATTACTATTAGTATGAATATTATTATTAGTGGGAGAATAAAATTAGTATTATTATTATTATTACTATTATTATAGGATTTAAATAATAAAATAAGAAATAAGGGATAAAGGAAATAGAGAAGTTTTTTGGGGAAAGAGAATTAGAACACGATAAACTGCCAGAGAAAAGTTTTGGGAGAAAAAGTGAGAAAAAGAACAAGGAGGAAGAGAAGGAGGCTAGGGCTGTCAATCCTTCAAGATTCTTCAACGATTGAGCAATTAATCGATGTAAGGGGGGAGAATGGATTTCAATATGGGTGAATTAACATGAGAGGGTAGTAAGAGGTCCTTTCTCTCATAGGAATTATGTGTTCTTGAGGATTCTTGATCTAATTTTCGTAGCATGATAAATTCCATAAAATTGTTGCTGTTCTTGAATGATTATTGTATGGGGAGTGTTGCTTTTCATAGTTTTCTATGTATACCTTTCGGTATGTTGTGGTGATGTAAGGTTTAGGGATTTGGGAAAATATGTAGAAATGAATGTGTTATATCATTATTAGTATGATGCTCTAAGGTTTCCCTAAGGTTTAGAGATTTGGGTTAATTGTGGGAAATAGGGAGGTAACCGTAAGAATCTGAGGTTATGGGTAAATAGCCAAATGATATGTATCGTTGAATATTAATATAGGAAAAACTTATGGGAAATTGGACTTTCGTGGCCAGAACCTTGACATTGTTATATGTCTGACCCTGAAAGGATTGAATATTAGATAGTAAGTAATTTTAATGTCGTAGAGTGTAATTGAAGGAAAAATTGTAATATGTTGTCCCTATAGGAATAGGAATATTCAAATGTGAGTAACTATGAAGTACTCAGAACAATTGCAGGAAATAGTGTTTTATGTGTTGCAAATGTTGTCAGATGAGCATAATAAACCATAGAAGTTGTGCAGTTATTGCCGTATAACCTTAGGAATGTTTTAGTGATGTTTTGGGTGCTTTGAGCAAGTAATTCGCAAGAATAATTGAGCGAAAATCAGTTCCGGAGCGTAACAGCGTCTTTCTGTCCATCACGGATGTTCATGTTTTCGGTCGAAATTATTTTGGACGTAACTTTGGATCCGTAAGTCCGTTTTGATCCCCGTTCGAAGCATTGGAAAGCTAATGAACAGAGCTATAACATAGGATAGGTAATGGAATTGTTTTTCCAATATTTTTATATCTAATTATGTTTGAGAAGTCAATTGTGTATATGTTTTAGTAACGAATCATGTTCTGGTTCAATGATGTCTTGGTGTTTTGATAGATGTGGGCCAAGATGGTCGAATGTGGACAATCTTGTGCAAGTGTGGTAATTACTGAGAGGATTACGGTGAGCGGATGGCTCGTGTGGATCAAGATTGATCGTGAATTATGCATGATGTATTACATTACATAATTGTGTTGACATGCATTTCATATCACGTGTCTTGTGGAGATGGCTAGGTGGGAATCCATGATGGGTGCCTAGTTTCATCCGGACTTCAATGTGGAAGTCGTTGTGGAGATAAGTTGTAGTTCAGAGGAACGTATATACGACTTATCCGGATTCCGACGGGAATCGGGTTCTAGTGTGAACCGTATGAGATTGTGTTGGTACCACATGCATTGTGTCGAGTTAGTGAGTCGCATTGCATTATTGTAATTGAATATGGGCTATTAGTGCCGAATGATTGAGGTGGCACGTGTATGTGCGTTAATTATGTATGATTGTATGTGTGGTGTGTAACTACTCCTTAGCATGTGTATTTCATCGTTTATTTATTGAATGTAGTTCTCACCCCTTTTTGTTGTTGTGTATGTGCTCTCTTGGAAGTACAGGTGACCAGGTACCTGAGTAGTGCTTGGAGTGTGTTGCTATTTGATCGAGTCTTAGGAGCCGCTCTGATACGTAACATGGGATGATGGGGTTACGTTGTTATTTGACTACTTTATTTGTTTATTTTTACGTATCTTCAATTATTGGACTTATGTTGTATGACCTCGTGTCGAGGAGAATTATATTGGAGAATTGATTTGTATTCCGCTGCTTAATTGAAAACTAAATAATATTGATTATTTTAATGAAATGAAGTGACTTAGTGTGATATCCCACTATGTTGGAGAACTCTGATGAATTTCATGAATGGTTTCTATATATTTATTATATTACGCGTACGGGGTAAAGTGGGGTGTTACATATAAGTCCCACGATGTGCATGCATAAAACTCTTATGGAAGATGATTATAAGCCAGTAGTGCAACCTCAAAGAAGACTTAATCTGGCCATGAAAGATGTAGTCAGAAAAGAAGCTGTGAAGTTCTTAGATGCAGGTCTTATCTACCCTATATCCGACAGCTCTTGGGTGAGTTTGGTTCATGTGGTACCAAAGAAAGGGGGTACGGCCGTCATCAAAAACGAGAAAAACCAGTTGATCCCGACAAGAACGGTAACAGGTTGAAGAGTATGTATTGATTAAGAAGATTAAATCTTGCTAAAAGGAAAGTCCATTTCCCTTTTCCATTCATTGATCAAATGTTGGAAAGGTTAGTTGGTCATGATTATTATTGTTTCCTTGACGGTTACTCCGGTTACAACCAAATTGTCGTGGCACCTGTAGATAAAAAAATACGGATTTTACATGCCCGTATGGTATTTTTACTTACAGAAGAATGCCATTTGGGTTATGTAATGCTCCTGCCACGTTCAGAGATGCATGACTTCCATTTTCACTAAGATGTTGGAAAAACATTTGGAAGTCTTCATGGATGATTTCTCAGTATTTGGATCTTCTTTTGATAACTGTTTAACTAACCTTTCTCTTGGTTTACAAAGATGTCAGGAGAGAAACTTAATCCTCAACTGGGAGAAGTGCCACTTCATGGTACGGGAAGTAATAGTCTTGGGTCACAAAATTTCTCACAAAGGAATCGAAGTGGACCAAGCCAAAGTTAAAGTAATATCAAAACTCCCACCTCCATTGAACGAAAAAGGTATAAGAAGTTTCTTAGGCCATGTGGGTTTCTCCCACCGGTTCATAAGAGACTTCTCAAAAATAGCCAAACCTATAACCACTCTTTTGGTTAAGGATAAGGCTTTTGACTTTAATGAAAAGTGTGCCAAAGCGTTTGAAAAATTGAAGAATAAATTAGTTTCGACACCGATTGTGATTGCCCCTGATTGGTCTCTCCCATTTCAGATCATGTGTGATGCTAGTGAAATTGCAGTAGGGGCTGTCTTAGGACAGAGAAGAGATAAATTATTGCATGTTATTTACTACGCTAGTCATGTGTTAAACCCCGCACAGATGAATTACACAACTACTGAAAAGGAGTTGTTAGCAGTAGTTTATGTCTTTTATAAATTCAGGCAATATCTATTGGGTTTGAAAGTTATTGTGTATACTGACCATGCTTCTTTAAAGTACTTGTTCACTAAATAGGATTCTAAGCCAAGGCTCTTAAGGTGGATTCTACTCCTGCAGGTGTTTGATGTGGAGATCCGTGACAAGAGAGAATGTGAAAGCACTGTTGCTGATCATCTATCTCAAATGTCACCAATTGAAGAAACTGAGGACAATCACCCAATAAAGGATGAGTTTACTGACGAACACATCCTCGTTGTTATTGGTGTTCCATGGTTCGCAGATTATGCGAATTATCTGGTAGGCGGTATCATCCCTAACGACTTTGATGCTAACAAAAAGAAAAAGTTTTTACATGATTGCATGTTCTATCTGTGGGATAATCCGTTCTTGTACAAAAGAAGCCTAGATGGATTAATCAAGAGATGTGTTCCTGAAGTCGATCAGAGCAATGTTCTTGAAGCGTGTCATAAATTAGATTATGAGGGCATATCAGTGGTGGCCGAACCGTAGGGAAAGTTCTTCAATCAGGGTTATATTGGTCGTCATTGTTCAAAGATGCCTAATACATAGTCAAAGAATATAACAAGTGTCAACAGACGGGAAATATCTCAAAGAGAAATCTGATGCCATAAAACTCCATGATGGAAGTTGAGTTATTTGATGTTTGGGGCATCGACTTTATGGACCCATTTCCACCATCCTTTGGTAAAAATTATATTTTGGTAGCAGTTGACTATGTCTCGAAGTTGGTAGAAGAAGTGGCTCTACCAACTAATGACACTAAAGTAATGATCAGGTTCTTGAAAGAGAACATCTTTTCTCGGTTTGGAGTACCAAGGGCTCTTATACGTGATGAGAGAACTCACTTCCTGAATCATCTCATGGAAAGGCTACTCCTGAAATACAATGTGAAGCACATAATAGCTACCCCATACCATCCACATACCAATGGGCAAGTAGAGGTGTCGAATCGACAACTCAAACAGATCCTAGAAAAGACAGTGCGTTCCTCTTGCAAGGATTGGGCAGTGAAATTAGACGATGCTCTGTGGGCGTACCGTACTGCTTTCAAAACGCCCATCGGTATGTCACAGTACCAACTAGTTTATGGGAAAACATGTCATCTACCTCTCGAGTTGGAACACAAGGCATTGTGGGCCTCAAAATTCCTTAATTTGGATCTTACCAAAGCAAGAGATTCTAGAATCCTCCAACTCCATGAGTTAGAAGAATTCCGGAATCGGGCGTATGAGAATGCCAAAATTTACAAAGATCAAACGAAGAAATGACATGATCAAAGGATTCAAAAGAAATATTTTTGGGAAGAACATTTGGTGCTATTATACAATTACAGGTTGAAACTTTTTCCTAGAAAACTGAAGTTTAAATGGTCGGGATCGTTCATCGTACACAAGGTGTTTCCCCATGGAGTAATAGAATTAAAAAATCAAGTAAATTGGGATATTTTTAAAGTTAATGGTCAAAGATTGAAACCCTACTATAATGGTCAAGAGAGGGGGAGAAGTTATGTTATTCATCTTACAGGATAAGATGAATAATCGTCGAGCCATGCGATGTTAAATGAAGCACTTCGAGGGAGGCAACCCACACGTTCTATTCTAATGTTTTCTTTGTTTTTCTCATTTTTGATAGGTTTTGTCGACTTGCAGTGCTCTCATGGAAATGGAGAAGTTATCCCAAAAGAGTGGTGTTTTGGAGAAACAAGATGCATAATCATATGTGATAGGGATATGTCAGAAAAAGCCGGGAAAAATAGCAAAAAGTGAAGAAAAAAAAATAGGGGCCTGACACGACTACCCATGTCATGAAGGCACCCCAACATTGATTTTTGGAGGTAAAACAGTGGGCTGACATGGCCGCCCATGTCAGCCCCACTGGGAGATACACGGTTGGAGGCTGAAAATAGCAGGCTGACATGGCCCGTGTCAGCCCTGCTGAGTGAATTTTTTTTTACTTTTCCTCTCCTTTCTAGTGGCACCCACGCGATCAAACACACTTAAACCCACTTATCCCTTCAGATTTTCACCTTCTATCTCATTTAACCTTCATCTTCTCCCTTGAAACCCATAACCTCCATTGCCAAACTTCAAAAAGCTTCAACCTTTTCAATTTTTGCGCACCAAAACCCCATACTCCCTTCACAAAAATGGTTCACCTCATCATCCTCGACATTTCTTCGATAATATTTTTTTGCTAACGCTCACTTTTATTTTTCGTTTCTTTTTTCTCTCTCTTTGACTTTCAGGTACAAAACAAAAATGCCTCCAAGACGGATCGTTAGAGGAAAGCAGACGGAGAGCAAAATCGCAAGGCCTATGAAACACGCAAGTCGGATGCCGAACGCACACGACATAATGTTTGAACATCCCGAACACGAGAAGCGGTACGCATGTCATGTAAAACGTAAGATTACACCAACCAGGTACATGTGCAATACCACTTTGTCTAAATTAGGCCTGAACATCGAAATCAACAGAATGTTTCATAGTATTGGCATGTTAGAGTTCATGCATTTAGAAGCCCCAACGTTTGAACGCATCACATTGGAGTTTCTAAGTACAATTGAATTCCATTTGGAAAAAATATGGACCGGAACTATGAAATATTTCTTCTGAACGATGAAATTTAGACTGTTTAATACTGACCATGAGCTCAATGTGCAAGAGTTGGAAGGTATCCTTCGACTTCCACTATACGGCCCAGGTGTTGTCCCAGAGACTTTTGATGCGAAATCATTCTGGACAACAATTACGGGTAGTACTGAGTATGTTTCGAAAGGTGAAAAAGCATCTGGTATTCAGAATCCGTGTTACAGATATGCACAAAAAGCCTTAACATACACTCTTTTTAGGAGGGGAGATAGTACAGAAGTGGCCACGCAACAGGAGTTGTTCTTCGTGCATGTTATGGCCAACTCAGAAATGGTAAGTGGTGCCGCTTTTGCAGCGGATCATTTGGGGGGAGTAGGACGGGCGATTCGAGGAGGAAGCTCTGTGGGGAGGCATGATAACCCAGATAGCCAATCACTTTGGCTATGACCCTGTTGAGTTATGTGACACACCGGTGTCAGGTAAAAATAGGCTCGATATGGCGGCCCTGGTTCAACAGGGTATGATTTCAATTACTCCTAATTATTATGATGTAATGAGTCGTAACAGGTTGGTTATTTCCCTTCCTGCTCCTGATAGAGTCAGTATTTCTGACCCAAATAATTGGGTTTATGACAATACCTTCTATGATGAAGACGAGTATCATATTGACCCTTTTGCTACAGGCAAACCAGAAGAAGAAGACGCGCCCAAATTTGAACAGTTTGTTCCTCTTCAAGAGGAGCACGTGTATACTGGCGCAGGAAGCTCATCTACTGCTGACGACAACTGGTCGTGGGTGCATGGAGAAATTGGACACCTCAAAGCTGAGCAAACCCATCAAGAGGAGGAGAAAGCTCGCCAAGGGGTGCTCATGGACGGCATGTATAACATGATGCAGCAGTTGATGTTTCCTTTTCCTCCTCCTCAATGAGGCCTTGTGAGTCCCCTCTAATACGTGTTCTAAAATATTGAGGTTAATGTTTGGTTCTAGTGTGGGGGGTTTTATTGTATTTTATTTTAGTTTGTTTTAATTATGTTATTTCAGTTTCATGTTGTTACCCTTTACTTTGAATTTGCATACGTTCTACTCACAGAATATTGCATAAGAACACACACTAAGGCATTCTTTTTGTTTGAACCCTGAGCCTTTCTAGCCTTCCCTTCATTATGTTTATGCGTTGTTACCCCCTTTCGAGCCCACATACTATTGTTTGTGATAGCCACCGCCGTTAACCCATAGTCAAACACTACCTACGCTGCTCGGCATACGTGTTGCAGTTGTTGAACTTGTGCTATTTCTAAGTTTGGGGTAGTACGCCTACAATAAGAAAGGCAAGTGCGGAAAAAAAGAAGAAAAAAAAGAGAGAAATATGTATATCATAATAAAGAAAAGAGAAAGAAGAAAAGAAAAAAAGAGAGAGCACTTGCTTACGCGTCGATAAGTCGCAAATAAATGGCATGATGGAACCCCCTTGGTAGTAATGCAAGCACATAGAAGAAATAACGACATCACGAATGCTGAGCCTAAAAACCTGTTGTGTACCCGTTTCATTATTTATCCTACCATACCTCAGCCCCGTTACAACCCTAAGACCTCAAAAGTGCGTGTAATTTGTCTGTGTGATGAAGGTGGAATTTATTCAAATTTAAGAGTAGGTATTGCATATGCTGAATTTTGAGTGAAAAAAAAATGCTTTAACCCAGAGAGAATTGGTGAGAAGTGTGAAAAGCTTGCAGGTAAAGAAATGCTTTGATATGGAAGTGCAGTGGACAACTAGGATCGAAAAACCGGACACTTGACAATAAGGTGAAAAACAAGTTGCGAAAGACATTGGTTGTATTATGGTAAGAAAAGAATTTTGGGGTGACCTTGTTTTGTCTCATGCATTGCTTGAGGACAAGCAACGAGTTAAGTTTGGGGTTGTGATCGGTCACCTGTTCTACTTGGTTTCCGTCATTTATTCGGCAAGAATTCCATTTAATCGGTAACACTGTGAGTTGTTTCTTTATCGTTTTCCTTTAATTGTTTAAGTTTTTGTATTTTGTCTGTTTAAGTTGTTGCAGTTTAAATTTATGTTAAATAAAGCACTTTTGATGTCTTGGTCTGGTGGTGTTAGTGATTTCAAGTCCATGAAAGTAATCAGAGGAAGAAGTGCAAAGTCAACTGAGTTTGAGAGGTTTTTCCACAAAATCAGAGGACTGACACTGGTGCCCGTGTCACCTGACACGACCCGTGTCAGGATGGGAAGAGAAGAGCAAGTAAAGGAGCAACTAGGGGGATGACACGGACGCTCGTGTCAGCATGCCTGTAGGTTGCATTTTAAAGATTCCTGACAGTGTCCCAACACGGTGCCCGTGTCACCTGACACGGTTCGTGTTGGGTAGGGCGACCATATTTCTGATGTTTTTAAATTCTGGCCAGTGTGACTACATGGAGGGTAATTTGGACTTTGTGCATGGAAAATATTGATCTGATACTATTAAGATGTGATTTCGGAAAGAGAAAAGTATTTTTGTATCGTACAAAGAAAATACAACTGAAATTAGGAAGCTTTGGAGAATTGGGAAGACGAGGAGATTTTCATGATTGGAACAAGTTGAAGATCAACTTTATTCCCCAAGTCTTGTAATGTTTCTCTTTTCTATGTTGTTTTTGTTGAATATTATGCATAGCTAAACCCCCCATTGCTAGGGGGTGTCCCTGATTTGTGTTGTAATGAACCTCTGTTGAATTACTAATTGAGATTTTGTTTCTTCCCTTAATATATTTGTTATGCAAATCGTTTAAACTTTTAAGATCGTACAAATTAGGAACAATTTACAATTAGGGATTTGGCCTGAAAAATTGATCGTTGAATTTGTATAATACATTACAGTAAATATTGCCTAGGAATAGGGATATTCTGTAATGATTGTAATAAACCTTTGTCAGAACTATTACTTGATGTCCTTCCTTGACTACTAAAGAATTAGGGTCAAGGAAGAATATCAAAGGTTTTTCAGTTAAGGAATTTAAGAAAAATACTTTTGAGGTTCAATAAAAATTAAGGTTTTGAGGCATATCTTGTTGATAGTACTCCCGGGTTCGTACTAAGCAATTCATACACTTCCCCTAGCATATTTTCTCATATTCGTTACATTGATTTTATCATTCTGCTTTTTATTTTAAAAACCCCAAACAAAACCCCAAGGATATTTTGTTTAATTGAATTAATATTTGTACTTGAAAATTGCATGCAGTCCTCGAGAGATCGACTCTGGGAAAACTCCAATTATTACTACATTGGTAAAAGTTAGTACACTTGCTAATTTACTGGTCAGTTATCCAAACTTTAGGTTGATACCCTCTATTTTTAAGTCCACCTCCGGCTGGCAATCAATTTATACCTCATACATCTCAGCAGTTTGCAAATTTCTAGGTTCTTTTAGTATTCAATCACCTTTTACCTTGAATGTTTGAAAGCTGTCGCTCTTCACCCCTTCAGGTCCAAGTTTTTTGAATAGGGGCAGCTGTAACACCCCAAAATATTTCCATCCTTTTTCTTATACCTTGGCTTATGTTTCATATCATTTTGCGTTGGCATTTGTGCATAACATTGGTTCTAGAAAGGGGATCAAAGTATCTTGTTCAACCCTCTAAGAAGGGGCTTCATTTTCAAAAGCTCAATCAAGGGCTCATGCTTAAATTTATGGCAATCTCAAGTCATAAGGTTCCCTCATCATCAAGACAAGTCTCACAACCATTTGAGTCAAGAATGCAAGCATTGTGTACCCCTTCCTATCTTGTGGACAATTGGACTAGGGTTTTGGTTCAAAAGGCATCTGTGGCTGGTTCCTTAGCGACAAGATTCTAAGGCTTAATGCACATCTTGACGGTCCTCTACATGGATTATGTGTCATCACAAGAGCTTCAATCAGTGGAAATGATCCTAGGATTTCATCTGGTCAACAAAAGTCAATCGTGGTTCAATGGGGTCAAAATCTTGGATCTCAAGGTCAACCAAGGGTGTGCTATGTGTTTTTAAGAGGTTTCATATGTTTGGAACAAGAAAAATCAAGAGGAAACATACAATCATGAGATTGGTTGAATTAGGGTTTGTTTGAAATTTTTCTAAGTGTGGAAAACCCTAAGTTCTAGCCATTTTGCAACTTCCATAACTTTCTCATCCTTGATCCAATGGAAGCAAACTTGTTACCAAATTAAACAGGACATCATGAACTACAAATTTGTAGAAGGAAGAAAGTCCAAAAGATCCATAGTTTTGAAGATATGATGAGCTAAAGTTGAGAAAATCAAGATTTTCTCATTTCAACACTTAGAAAATTTTCTAAGTATAGAAATTCAGCTTGAAGTACCTACTTTTAAGCCTATCTTACATGCTGATACAAGCTTCAAATTAGTTTTCATCCAACATGAAAGTTGTAGAGTGTAACACCCTTCTAAATCCCGTGGAATATATATAAATAATCAGAGTAATTATCATGCAACTCACAAAAGGGTGTCACATATAATTTCATAACAATACACAAACACATGTCATGCTCAATAACACTTAAATAACTTCATGTTTTATATACACTTTCACATTAGCATGTAGCAGCAGATTTACTTTAATCATAATAGACATAATGAAAGTCTCATGCTCATCTCGTTCATAATCAATACTTAGGCTTAAAAGCCAATACTTCATATAAAATTCAAATAACAATAACAAAATGAAGTAGAGTACATAAAGTATATCTCGAAACATGAAATCGAAACATTCCCCAGTATAATCAGAGAATTACTCGACCCAAAAAAAATAACGACACAAATCAAGCTACTTCAACGGCTACCTCGCGGTAGAAGGAACTCTACTCCTCGGTACCTGAGTGATGTCGTATAAAACATCATTCCAACAGAAGGGTGAGAATTCACATAATTATTGAAATTATAAGATAATAATTAATCTAAGGCATACAAGCATAATTCTATTATTCTCATACTTCAAAGTTTCATCAACAAAGTATCACTCAAGTAACCATACCATTCACAAGTATATACAAACAATCCACAATTTCACCAATTTCAACAATTCACATAGATACACATAATCTCATAACACAAACATATACACAATGAGACTCAATGCAAAACTCAATGCAAGACTCAGTGCAACTCATGCCATGTGGTACCAACACTTGTTATTATTTTTCGAGTTTTTATATTTAAACCGGGTCTGTTCCCTAGACCAAAAACACACAAAATCTCATTCCCTAAGCTTTCAAACCCGGCTCTAGGTTTGGGGCAAGTCATTAGCTCCCACGAAACTAACAAGTATTGCCTCTTGACACAAATGATGCGTGTGCAAATTCAACAATCATATGCAGATAAGACTATTCCTTAATCTTAACATTCAAACATATCTTCAATAATTCATCACACTTGAATTACCACACATTTGTACATACACAGAGATTAATACAATCAAATCTCAATTCACAAAACACACATCATCAAATAACCATAGAATAATAAATTCATCACTAATAATTAAAAATTCGATATTCAAATAAATAGTCAATATCCAATAAATAATTTAATATTCAATAAATCTTCAATATTTTAATGAATATTTCAAAATTTAATAAGTGTTCAATATTTTAAATAAATATTCACTATTTAATAAATATTTAATATTTTATTAAAAGTTCGATATTTAATAGACATTCAATAATTTAATAATGTTTCAATTTTATTTAAAATTTTTTTAATTTTTACTCTTTTATAACTATCAGTTTAACTCATGGACTAAATTATCAATAACTTATAGAGTTTTTCAAAAATCCAGTACTAAACAAATTACCAGGTTTTTTTTTATTTAAGCTAAAAGTCCAATAAACATAGGAATATTTAAAAACTAGTCGTTTCTTTAACATACCAGATTTTTCATATGTACAGTTGTATTTTTGTGTTCTATACCATATTATTTAATTTGGTCCACCGGATATTTGTACAATTTTTTTGTTTGGATTAAATTTATCCAAAAATCCCCTTTATCTTCTCTATCCTAAACAAAAGCACTACAAATTTAAGAACAGACATAAACCTCAGCCACCAGGTAAACCAAAGCAATGCATATTTTAGAAGAAACATAAATTGCAGTGCTTAGAATTGACATTACTTTTATAAGAATCAATTTGATATGCACATGGATGCCAGGGAAAGTAGCTTTAACCGGAATCAATTTTAAAATTTTCAATCTTTACAAAGATCATTCTACTAATTCCAACTAGCCCAACTGTCAAACCTCATTTCAAACTAGTTTACTAACAAATATAATCCACTAGATTCTTTTACACTACAACATGAAATACATATATATATTGTTACTTTCGTTTGGTTCTTAAGGAGTGTTACATTTCATTATCCTCATCTTATTACGTTGCAGCAACAGGATGTGGTGGGAAAAAAAAATATATTTATTATCTTGTATATTTCTCTATGCTACAGCTCTATATATGTATCACTCCCTATGTGCTACAGTGTAAGAAAAGTTTCACCACATTTTCATAATTTTCTTGTTCCGCTACTGTTCCAAAACAAATATATATTTTAAATTAAAATAGGTTACTCCAAATATTAAATGGATTTCTATAGTATACCAAAATATAAATTTCAAACACACTTAATTTTCACTTATCAAAGATTATCATCAAAATCTAATAATTTCAAAATCATGAAAATTTTGGGGGTTTTATGCTTAACATTTTTCTATCCATTAATTATGATCAAATAATCTCAATAAATAAGTAAAAACCCAACCTTACCTTGATTTTTTTTATGTATTCTTGAGTTCTTGTTCTTGATTTTCTCCTCTTCTTCTCCACTTCTCTCTTTGTCTCTTTTTCTCTTTCTATCTTATAACCTTATTCTATCTCTTTTTCTTATTTTATAAATCTCACAATTATTCTTATAATTCTATCTCTTACTTACTCACCATCATAATTTCTATTCACACCCTCCATTAAGCCCAATTATTAATTCTAACAATTCTACATTTTATTATACCAATAAAATCAATCACATAAAGTAATTTAACTCAATAAATCAATTAAATCAATTAACTCATATAAATTAAATAAATCAATTAATTTATATAAATCAATTAATTTATATAAATCAATTAACTCATAAATTCAATAAATCAACTAATTCTGATATATCAACTAAATCAATTAATTCAAATAAATCACATAAATTAGTTAACTCGATTAGGCACAAAATCATTTAATTAATCAATTAATTAAATTAAATTAATAATTACTAAAAAATGGGGTGTTACATAGAGTATTCTCCAAGTTTTCTTTTGAGTTCTAGAACTCTTCCATTGAATGTGTAGAACTCAAGTCATCATCCTTCAAACATCAAAGTTGTAGATCATTCTTTAAGCTTTCCATCCATTACAAGTTCTCATCAAGTGGATCACTACAACTCAACTTATATGTCTTCAAAGATTGGTGTTTCATAGTTGCTAAGATTACATTTTAACTTAGAATTATTTCAAGCATTAAGTCAGTTTTGGGCACATGACTTCAAGGCCAATTCTCACAACTTTCCAAGCCTTGTTTCAAGTTTCCATCAACATAAGAAGTGTTCCTCATCATGAGAGCTTTCATTTGAGCCCGAGTTTCAATCAAGAGGAGCCAAATTCATCAAGATATAGTCATACAAGGATGAGCATATGAACATGTTTCATGGCATATTATGTTGTTACTTCATGAAGTATCTTGAACCTATTTTCATGCAGCAAACCATTCCCCTCAAATCCACACGCATCCCACCTCATTTTGCTTACCAAAAACATTACCTAAATGAGCCAAACACATACATTATCCTTGTACCCTTTTGAAACCATTTTAACCAAAAGAAGCAAGAGGACAAAGTTGCCAAACTTGTTCACCAAGGCTACTAACCTTTCTCTCTCATACTGATTCCTCTGACCACACTAAAAAAAGAGGACAACAACACAAAACCACAACAACACCTTGATGCAAAGCATTTTCGTATCATCTTTTCCTTCGTTCCCATTTTTCAAATTTTTAACCACAAGTTTTTACCTCAGTAACTCACCGTTCTAACCTCAGAAAACCTTTCATATATCTAAAAAAAACCCTAGAAGATGACCTCATTATTTCTGGAGACAACACACATAACACACTCTCTTCACTCTCAAATTTTTTTTGTCTTCGAATCTGATTCCTCAGACTTTTTACCTCAATTTCCTTGCTTCTATTATTCTTCTGAGGGTGTTTAGGGGTTAAGGGAAAAGTTTGGAGGCTTGTTTAAACGTGAAACGACATCTCACAAAGCTCATCCGTGGGTAATCATTCTCCTGTATTTTTATTACTTTCCATGGCATGATTTACCTTGTGATAGATGTGTTTGTTGGTCTGCGAACATAAGAAATAAATCCATGTTGTTGTTGTACCTTTATATGGAAGTTCAGTTTTGAACACCATTTTTTCGTGGACTTTTTTCTTGGTGTTATTGTGTTTAAATGTTGAAACTAAGGTTAGAAATGGACTCAACATGAAACATCCTTTAAGAAGATGCCAAAGTTTTTGTGTTTTATTGAGGTCTGGTCCAACTTCGGTGAGGTCGCATCGGAGAAGACGATCGGAGCCTTAGCTCCGGCGTCTGAGTTGATTTGTTGAGTTCGCACGATGCTGACCTCTTGACTGGTCTATGTGGCGCTGATTTGGAGCCATGTCATTTAATGGTCTGCTTGTGTGGTAGTTTATTTGTTTGGTTTCTGGGTTTTGATTGGCCATGGGCCTATTCTCTTTCTATTCACACCCATCTGTTTGTGGCCCAACGCGCGTTTCACTTTAGTTTAGTTCATTTAGAAATTGCTGATGTACCTCCTTGCTCTTGTTTCCTTTTCTTTTTTATTTCCTTTTTTCTATTTTCTTTCTGATTTTATTTTATTATATTCAAATATTATAAAAATCAACAAAATCATTTTTTAAACACTTTGACCTCTTATTTTATTTTCATATTTTTTATTTTATTTTAAAATTAATTTTCCTTTTTATTATGAAGTACTTTTACAATTTTGTCCTTGGATATAGTTTGTGTTCTAGATGCTTTTGATTTGTCTCTTTGATCCAATACTTTTACCATGATTTAACACTTCGTTGATGATTGTTTGAATGCTAGTTTGGTGTTTGGATGATCAATTCTTGGATGTTTCTTTATTGGTTTTATATGCTCCTCGATGCATGCTCGATTATTGTGATACCCTTGCCTTTTTGACTTGGTTTAATTATGCATTTGAACAAATCTTGTTGAGATATTTTGCACACTTTTCATTGATGGATATAACATGAGTTAGAGCCATTTGTTGAATTTTATTAGGTCATTTTTCTATTTTTGATTGATGCCTAATTGTGACTTTGTTTTGGATTGTAAATGCATGAGGTTTGACCTAGTTTGAATCCATTTTTCCTACTTGTGATTGAGTGAAGCTTGAGATGATTTTTTGATGTGATGACATGTTGTCTTAACTTGGTTTAAGATTTGGTTTCACTTTTATTTTATTATTTTTCAATTTATGGTTGAATTCTTAAGTTGATGGTGCTTTGAGCTTGCTCCTTTGTTGTTCTTGACCTAATTCCTTGAGGTGATTTCTTGTGTGACCTAATGGATGTTTGTGAACACTTGTATGATTTTAATGACATGTTTTAGGTTTTGATTTGCATGATATGATGTCCATTGTAAGATAAGTGTTTATCTTTCTCTTCACATGATCATTTAGTTATTTCTATGGATGATTTGAATGGTGTTTGTCTAACTTTTTGAGTATGATACTTGTTGAACTTGAATGTTATCTTGGAAATGAATATGATGTATATCATTTGTGTTTAGTTCTGATCTTAATGATATGGTGTGCCTTGCTTGATTACTTGTGCCTTGTGCCTTGCTTGAATATTTCATTTTCTTTAAGGATGATTGTGGTATATGCTTGATTAGTCTTGATGCATACTTTAAGCTTGATCTTTGAGATTTCTTCTTGTGATTCATGTATTAATAATGGATTGATGTACTTGATTATTTGGTGCCCTGACTTGGTTTCATACTTTAATCTCACATGTTTGATCATTTGAAGTGTGTTTTGCATGAGCTAGTTGTGGCTACTTGTTTGGATATTGATAAGATGTATGTTTGACACTCTTATGCACCTTTTCTAATCTTTGAATTGATTCGAACATGATATGATGTTGCTACTGACCTACCTTCTTTCTCATCTCATTTGACTTCATTTACCTTTACTTGATAATTGATAATACTTCTCGTTGGACTTTAAGTTATTTGTATGTGTTTTGGTACTTTGTCTTGCCAATTTATTTTGACTTCCAATCTTTGAGTATGGTTTGGTATGTATGCATTTTCTTGTTACTTTAACATGATGTTTATGCGTGCCTTATATGATTGAGATTAATGCTTGCTTGTGTGCTTGCGTTTCCTTTTGAGTTGAACTTCCATGAGTGCTTACTTGGTGTTGCTTCTTCTCCTTCATCTCATTTTTCTTTCTTCTCTTTCTATTATTGAGACTTGGTTAAGTCTTGTTCTTGTTTTCATTTGTGATTGATTAGTATGGTGTTTACTTGTGCTTGTTGACATGACCCCTTAGGATTCCTAGTCTCACTTAATTTTTGATTAAGGTGGGAGTAGGAGAGACATTAGGATTTCAATCCTTTGCATGATAACAATTAGGATAGTCCCTTCTTGACCTCAATTTTAGGTCCATCCCTTGTATGATAACATTAGGTAGACTCCCTCTTCATTCCAACCTTAGGACCATTTTGTATAATAACATTAGGGTTTTCAGTTTCCCTTTAGTGTTTTCTTTGTGTCTTCTCTTCTCATCTCAAACAACTTTAAGACACTTAATAAAGAATGATGAACATTGTGCGCCACGAGCCTTAAGTATATGGGAAATGATGAGTGGGGGATTTCTCCTCACTTGTCTAGAGTGTTTAGTGTATGCCCTTTGGGTGATATGCGACGCATTCGCTCCTATATCATAGTCTTTAGTGCAACGTGAATCTCAGACAAATTCAATCATTTCTCTAAAACTCTTAAACAAAATTCAAACCTTTTATCCTTTGGAATTGTTTCAAAATCATTTTCAGAAAAGAGTACGTTACTTTTCCGTTTTACCACAAATAGGCATCGACCGTAACTGCTGGAATGGGAACTTATCATCACTCATAAAAACACACTTAACCAACCAGTGATCTAGTTTACCCGAACTATGTTTACTCTGATTTCTCATACCAGATAAGGATACGTAGGCACAAGACGACGATGTCTTGGCGAGCAACCTTCCCCCCATCACCCGTAGTTTTCCGAACTACATTGACTCTGACTTTCCCATTGCACGAGGGAATACGTAGGAATAGGGCGGCGATTCCCTATCGAGTCTCCTTTTCCTTTTCCCTCCCCCGTTTACCAGTAGCTTTTAGGTAACTCACCTTTTGATTAGACAACAAGCACGGATCACGTTGAGTATAACGAACGTGAGAGGTGCTCATACCTTCCCCTTATGTAACTGACTACCGAACCCAATATTTGGTTACGATGACCTTGTCTTTTCCTTTCTCTTAGGTTATTCTTCGATCAATTCGTTTCCTTTCCTTCTCTTTGGGATAAATAAAATTTGGTGGTGACTCTTCTGTTTGTTTCCGCCGGGCCCTTTTCGCAGTTGCGAAAGAAAAGTGTCCTTTTTTCCTTCTTAAAATACGTCTTAAATACTCCCATGTCCAACATAAAAAAAGGAAAATACCCAAAATACCCCTAGGAATCACAAGGGTCACAAAATTAAGAAAATTGAAAGTTGACACGACCAAGCCAACACGGGCTGTGTCAGGTGACACGGGCGGCCGTGTTGGCTTCCTTTCTATCTGATTCAAATTCTTCATGCCCCAAACATGCTGACTCGAGCCGTGTCAGGTGACACGGGCACCCGTGTCATCCCATTGTTTACCACTCAACTTTCTTTCTCTTGATGTCCTCCTGACACGGGTCATGTCAAGTGACACGGGTGGCCATGTCAGGCCACTGTTTCCCTTCCAAAAACTCTTCCAAATTCTTGTTGTTTTTCCTGGTTTTTTCTCTAGTTCTTCTTGATTGCTTACCTGAACCTAGAAGCAATGGAAATACCAAACCAACGCATAAAATGCGATAAAAGGAAATAAAATGCAACTAACCATATAAGACGATTAACTAAAACTAATGGTAAACTCCCCCAAACATAAACCGTTGCTTGACCTCAAACAACTAGCTTGGATAAACATTTTTTAGATCAAACGGTATATAACAAATAAAAGACTTGTGAAGGTAAGGTGTGTCGATACTCATACGTAAGCCTTTGTTCTGATCGGCTAAAATTAGTTCTCTTGGTAATCTTCCGTTAAGGAAAGTATTACATAAACACATACCACGGTAAAACCACGGACTTAAATCTCTCTTTCGGTCACCTCTCCAACTATGCTTTGAGCTTAAGTCTTTTCTTCGATTTTCTACCCCTTTCATTCAGATAATCAGATTAAGGAACTTTTTAATCGTTTTCCCTCACATGTATAAAATTTGATCGAGACTTTTCAAGACTCCTTTATTCTTTTTTTTCTCGTGCATTGGCATTTATTATTCCACTTTGGGATGACTATAGAGATTCAACCGCTGTTAGGCTAAGTAACCGGGTGAGGGTTACCCATCTTAGAAGGATCAATTGTCTTCACCGTCATTATTCATCATTTTGTTTGGTGCCATAAGTCATTCTCTCAATCAACTTTATACATGCAATTCTCTTTAATCATGTCAGACTATCATTATGAACTAATCGGGGGATACTTCTCAAATCCAAGTACTATGGCACAAATTTACACGTTGGACTTGTAACAGCCCAATTTTCAATAATTAATTATTCATAGTAATTAATTAATTTATTTGGATTATTTTAATTATTGGAATTATTGGTAGATATTTTGTAAGAAGATACTGGAAGGAAATAAAAGAGAAAGACATCTAAAGAAAAGTGGAAGGAAAAGGAAAAGATAGAAACATAAGAGAAAGAATAGAGAAAGAAGGAGAAAGAGGAGAAAAGAGAAGGAGAAGAAGGAAAAACTTGGAAAAGCTCAAGAACAACTTCTAACTCCGTTTTAATCAAGGTAAGGGTGTGAAATATTGTTATACTATCAATGCGTGTGTTTATGTATGTGTTTGTTGGATTTGGTTTGGAATGTTGGAGAGTTTTACTCACTTTCCATTTTAGGGCAGAAAGAGGTTTAATCGGTTAGAATCGAGTTTTGAACGGTTAGAATTGGAAATAAATTTCGTAGTTTAGTCGGGTAATGCTTAGCCGTGATTATTGGACTTCGTTTGATCGAATTTGGTTGAGTTTGGGAGTTTTAACATTTTTGGATAATTGGAGGTTGAGATTTTGGGTGAAAATTGGAAGTCGTAGAATTTGGGTTTTATGATCCTAAAATGTTACTATATGATTGTTAATGATGAGTAGGTATTTAATCGGGAGAAAATAATTGAATCGGTAGAGTTTTTGGGGGGGGGGTTTGGTGCAAACCCGTAGCTATTTTTACAAGTATTTCAGGTGTAAATCGGTTAACCATATGCGTTAACCGATTAACACAGTGTTATGGCCTAAAAAACTGAGTTTTTGGAGCGGTTAACCGGTTAACCATATACGTTAACCGATTATCATTGTAAGTGTGAGAAAAATATTATTTTTCAAAATTTCGAAAATTCATAACTTCACCGTTTATCGGATTTTGTCGTTCTTTATATCACACCGAAGCTAATAATATGTTCTATAACTTGGTAAAAAGAAGTATTATTTTTAGCCGACATTTAGCCGATTTTACTGATTAATCGAGATTAATTATTTTAAGTAAGGGAGGCTTAAATAATCAGAGCGTTCGGTTGCCGTTTGGCATAATATTGTGAATGCATATTGTTTGTATACAAATGTATGTGAACAATGCATGAGAACATATTGTGAATATGTGTGCATTGCTTGAAATGTGGTGATGATATTGAATTATGAATGCATATTATTTGTATGCGATGTTATGAATAATGCATGAGAACATATTGTGAATATGTGTGCATTACTTGAAATGTGGTGATGATATTGAATTATGAATGCATATTATTTGTATGCGATGTTGTGAATAATGCATGAGAACATATTCTGAATATGTGTGCATTGCTTGATGAATATGATGTTATTGAATATGAATATGTTGTGTGTGCAATCATGTTATAATTCTTGAGTGATGAATTATTTGAATGCATGAGATTAAGACGCGATAATGGTCATAAGTGCATTTGTTTGTTGATTGCATATGCATCATTTAGTCAAGAGGCAATGCTTGCTAGTTTCGTGGAGACTAGTGACTTGTCCCAAGCCTAGAAGAGTGGGTTTGAAAGCTTAGAGGACATGCTTTTATTGTTATCGGTCTAGAAGAGTGGACCCAGTTTAAGTGTAAAAACCGAAAAATGATAACAAGTGGTTCTACCACATGGCATTGAGTTGTATTGAGTCACATGGCATAAATATCATTGTTATATGAGGATATACATGTGTGTGAATTGTTGGATTGTGAATTATGGATGTGTGTATGATGAAACATACTTGAGTGATTATCCATATTTGTTTATGCATGTTGTGATGTATCTGATGATTATAATGAATTGTGGTGAGAAAATATGGAATATGTATATTCTGTGCTTGTGTATGTATATATATAATTATATGCATTGATTATTATGATAATGTTTCTCACCCTTCTGTTGTTTTATACTGTTCTATGAGGCATTGCAGATTAGGTTGCTGGAGGTCTTTTTGTGAAGTATAGCTTTATTCTTTTGTCGGTCAGCTCTGATATGTAGCACCAGGTAGTTAGGATTGTATAGTATTCTTTTGTGATACATTTGTATATGTATCAGCTGATGATGTTTATGTAAACATGACTAATTTGTGAACCAACCTGGATGACATGTATTTATATGATAACATGCTTTAAGTGATTCAAATGTTTTGATCTTCCGCTTTAATTTTAAATATTGAGATATGGGCGTAAGGACGAAGTTCCTATGTTGCAGCTACCCCATTGTTGCATATCTTTATTTGAGCAAGTGTTGTATGTTTTAATTGTCATGTATGTGTGACATGCTCCTTTTATACCGTGATTTAATTTTAATCTGATGAAATTTTAATATGTGCTTAAATGATTTATTTGATTATTTGGGGTATAGAAAGGGGGTGTTACATTAGTGGTATCAGAGCAGGTCGGCTAGTTGGCCAAGTTGTTAACGTGTTTGTTTTCCCATTTATATCTAATTGTGTGTGACACTATCGATATTGTTTGTTCTTATGGAGTTATGTTGTTGGGATTCAGAATGATGGTTGCCGGTAGGAATGATGAAGAGATTGTTGAGGCTTTGACGAGGTTGGCTGGAGCGATTGGGCAGAATCCTCAAGCCAATGTGAATGATGGAAACAATGCTGATGATGAGTTTCGTGCTTTGGGAAGGGTCCAAAGGAATAATCCGCCAATTTTCAAGGGAACCCATGAACCTGACAAAGCACAAGTTTGGATGAAAGCAATTAAGAAGATCTTTCGAGTTATGAACTGTTCGGATGCGCAGAGGGTGCAGTTTGGCATTCATATGCTTGAAGAGCTACCTGAGGATTGGTGGGGTAATACTCGCCAAAGGTTTGAAGAGAATGAGATTGTGGTTACTTGGGATCTTTTTAGAGAGACATTTCTGGAGAAGTATTTTCCAGAAGATGTGCGTGGGAAGAAGGAAATTGAGTTCCTTGAGCTGAAGCAGGGTAACTCAACTGTAGCCGAGTATGCGACAAGGTTTGAGGAATTGATTAAGTTTTGTCCTCATTACAACACTGTTAATGCTGAGAGATCCAAGTGTCTTAAGTTTGTGAATGGTTTGAGACCTGAAATCAAAGAAGCTGTTGGTTATCAGGAAATTAGGCGATTTTCTGAGTTGGTGAAAAAAAGTAGGATTTATGATGAAGATAGTAGAGCTCGGTCTAGTCACTATAAGAGTTTAAGTGATAAGAAAGGAAAAGGTCAATTTAGAGGGAAGACTTATGTGACTCTTGCTGATAAGGGGAAACAGAAAACTGGTTACGACAAGAAGCCAAGTGGGGGAGGAGTTTCCACTCCGGTAAGATATTATAATTGCGGTGAAGTAGGACATCATGCTCCTGAGTGCAAGAGTGTTGGGGTGAAGTGTTTCAAGTGTGGGAAGCCAGGCCACAAAGCTATTGAGTGCAGAAGTGGTGAGAATGTGACTTGCTACAACTGTGGTGATCAAGGGCACATTAGTACCAAGTGTGACAAGCCAAAGAAGACTCAAGGGAGCAGGAAAGTGTTTGCTCTATCTGGATTGGAGACTGCTAGTGATGATCGATTGATCCGAGGTACGTGCTTTATTAATGGTATACCTTTAATCACTATAATTGATACTGGAGCTACACATTCTTTTATTTCTTTGAATTATGTTAAGAGATTAAATCTTGAGTTGTCTGTTATGAGTGGTGGTATGGTTATTGATACTCCTGCTATGGGTTCGGTAACTACCCCGTATGTGTGTTTGAATTGTCCGTTGAGTATTTATGGTAAAGACTTCGGAGTTGATTTAGTGTGTCTTCACTTAGATCAACTTGATGTTATTCTTGGGATGAATTGGTTGGAATTCAATCATGTTTATATTAACTGTTTTGACAAAACAGTTATTTTTCCTGAACCTGATGAGGAAGGAGGTTTGTTCATGACTGCTAAGCAAGTGAAGGAATCAGTGCAAGATGGTGCGAAGGTATTTATGTTAATGGCAACTTTGAGTATTGGTGAAAGTGGAGCAATTGACACTTTACCAATTGTTCGTGATTTTCCGGAAGTTTTTCCTGAAGAGATGAAAGACTTACCGCCGGAACGAGAAATGGAGTTTACGATCAACTTAATTCCTGGAACTAGTCCAATATCGATGGCTCCGTATCGTATGTCCGCATCGGAATTGAAAGAGTTGTAGATTCAACTTGAAGATTTACTTGATAAAAGGTTTATTCGTCTGAGTGTGTCACCGTGGGGTGCACCAGCGTTGTTGGTTAAGAAGAAAGAAGGTTCTATGAGACTCTGTGTGGACTACAGACAATTGAACAAGGTGAATATCAAGAATAAGTATCCACTTCCGAGGATTGATGATTTGATGGATCAGTTGGTTGGTGCAAGTGTGTTCAGTAAGATAGATCTGAGATCTGGATATCATCATATTCGTGTGAAGGCTGAGGATATTCAGAAGTCTGCTTTTAGGACGAGGTACAGACATTATGAGTATTCTGTAATGCCATTTGGTGTGACTAATGCACCAGGTGTATTTATGGAGTACATGAACAGGATTTTCCATCCTTATTTGGACAAGTTTGTGGTTGTGTTCATTGATGATATTTTGATTTATTCGAAGAGTGAAGATGAACATGTAGAGCATTTGAAGATTGTGTTATCTGTGTTGAAAGAGAAGCAGTTGTATGCTAAACTTTCTAAGTGTGAATTTTGGTTGAAGGAAGTGAGTTTCCTTGGTCATGTGATTTCGAGTAGAGGTATTGCAGTTGATCCGTCGAAGGTTGAAGCGGTGTCGCAATGGGAGACCTCGAAATCAGTTTTTGAGATCAGAGTTTGGCAGGTTATTATCAGAAATTCATTGAAGGATTTGCCAAGCTATCATTGCCGTTGACGCAGTTGACTAGGAAAGGTCAAGCATTTGTTTGGGAAGCAAAGTGTGAATAAAGTTTCCAAGAGGTTAAGAGAAGATTGACGACAGCTCCTGTTTTGATTTTGCTGAATTCGAAAGAACCGTTTGTTGTGTATTGTGATGCTTCTTTGATGGGTTTAGGAGGTGTATTGATGCAAAATAAACAAGTGGTAGCTTATGCTTCGAGGCAACTCAAAGTGCATGAGAAGAATTATCCAATGCATGACCTAGAGTTGGCCGCCGTTGTATTTGTGCTGAAGCTTTGGAGGCATTATTTTTTGGTTTGAGATTTGAGGTATTTAGTGATCATAAGAGCTTGAAATATCTCTTTGATCAGAAAGAATTGAATGCATGGCAGAGGAGATGGTTGGAACTTCTGAAGGATTATGGTTTTGGTTTGAATTACCATCCGGGTAAAGCAAATGTGGTAGCTGATGCACCGAGTAGGAAATCGTTACACATGTCGATGATGATGGTAAAAGAGTTGGAATTGATTGAGCAGTTTCGTGATTTGAGTTTGGCGTGTGAAAGGACTTCTTACGAAGTTAAGCTGGGTATGTTAAAGCTTACTAGTGGTATTCTTGACGAGATTCGAGAAGGACAGAAATCTGATTTGAGTTTAGTGGATCGGTTGACTTTGATCAATCAAGGTCAAGGTGGTGATTTTCGGATTGACGAGAATGGTATCATGAAATGTCGTGATAGAATTTGTGTTCCTGATATTGCTGAGCTGAAGAAGAGTATTCTTGAATAAGGACATCGTAGTGGATTGAGCATTCATCCGGGTGCTACTAAGATGTATCAAGATTTGAGGAAAGTATTTTGGTGGCCTCGTATGAAGAAGGATATTGTCGAGTTTGTATATTCTTGTTTGACTTGTCAGAAGTCAAAGATTGAGCATCAGAGACCGTCGAGTTTAATGCAACTGTTGTTTATTCCTGAGTGGAAATGGGATAGCATTTCTATGGATTTTGTGTCTGGGTTACCGAGGACGCCGAGTAACTTTGAAGCTATTTGGGTTATTGTGGATAGGTTGACCAAATCTGCTCACTTTATTCCTATGCAAATGGATTACCCGTTGGAGAGATTGGCAAAACTGTACATTGAGAGGATTGTCAGTTTGCATGGTATTCCGTCTAGCATTGTTTCAGATAGAGATCCGAGGTTTACTTCGAGATTTTGGGAGAGTTTGCAAAGTTCTTTGGGTACGAAGTTACGTTTGAGTTCTGCTTACCATCCGCAGACCGATGGTCAGACAGAGAGGACGATTCAATCACTTGAGGATCTTTTGAGAGCTTGTGTGTTGGAGAAGGGAGGAGCTTGGGATAACTATTTACCTTTGGTTGAATTTACTTACAACAACAGTTTTCATTTGAGTATTGGTATGGCACCTTTTGAAGCGTTGTATGCTAGGCGGTGTAGAACGCCATTGTGTTGGTATGAGTCGGGAGAGAGTTCTATGGTTGGACCAGAGATAGTTCAGCAGACTACAGATAAGATTAAGATGATTCAAGAGAAGATGAAGATTTCTCAGAGTCGTCAGAAGAGTTATCATGACAAGAGGAGGAAGGCACTTGAATTTCAAGAGGGAGATCACATATTTCTTCGAGTTACTCCTATGACTGGTGTTGGTAAGGCGTTGAAGTTGCGTAAGTTGACGTCGTGTTTCATCGGTCCTTATCAGATTTTGCAGAGGATAGGAGAGGTAGCCTATCGAGTTGCCTTACCGCCGTCACTTGCTAATCTTCATGATGTATTCCATGTATCTCAGTTGAGGAAATACATTGCGGATTCGTCTCATGTAGTCCAAGTAGATGATGTGCAGGTGAGAGATAACCTGACTGTGGAGACACCACCTATGCGGATAGAGGATCGGGAGTTGAAGCAACTTCGAAGCAAAGAGATTGCTTTGGTGAAGGTTGCTTGGGGAGGACCGGCTGGTGGAAATGTGACTTGGGAACTCGAGAGCCAGATGAGGGAGTCTTATCCAGAGTTGTTTAAATCAGGTAATATTTTCGAGGACGAAAGTTCCTAAAGTGGGGGAGGGTTGTAACAGCCCAATTTTCAATAATTAATTATTCATAGTAATCAATTAATTTATTTGGATTATTTTAATTATTGGAATTATTGGTAGATATTTTGTGAGAAGATATTGGAAGGAAATAAAAGAGAAAGACATATAAGGAAAAGTGGAAGGAAAAGGAAAAGATAGAAACATAAGAGAAAGAAGGAGAAAGAGAAGAAAAGAGAAGGAGAAGAAGGAAAAACTTGGAAAAGCTCAAGAACAACTTCTAGCTCCGATTTAATTAAGGTAAGGGTGTGAAATGTTGTTATACTATCAATGCATGTGTTTATGTATGTGTTTGTTGGATTTGGTTTGGAATGTTGGAGAGTTTTACTCACTTTCCATTTTAGGGCAGAAAGAGGTTTAATCGGTTAGAATCGAGTTTTGAATGGTTAGAATTGGAAATAAATTTCGTAGTTTAGTCGGGTAATGCTTAGCCATCATTATTGGACTTCGTTTGATCCAATTTGGTTGAGTTTGAGAGTTTTGACATTTTTGGATAATTGGAGGTTAAGATTTTGGGTGAAAATCGGAAGTCGTAGAATTTGCGTTTTATGATCCTAAAATGTTACTATATGATTGGTAACAATGAATAGGTATTTAATCGGGAGAAAATAATTGAATCGGTCGGGTTTTTGGGGGTTTTTGGTGCAAACCCGTAGCTGTTTTTCCAAGTTTTTCAGGTGTTAACCGGTTAACCATATGTGTTAACCGATAAACACAGTGTTATGGCCTAAAAAACTGAGTTTTTGGCCTAAAAACTAAGTTTTTGGAGCGGTTAACCGGTTAAACATATACGTTAACCGATTAACACTGTAAGTGTGAGAAAAATATTATTTTTCAAAACTTCGAAAATTCATAACTTCTTCACCGTTTATCGGATTTTGTCGTTCTTTATATCAAACTGAAGCTAATAATATGTTTTATAACTTGGTGAAAAGAAATATTATTTTTAGCCGACATTTAGCCGATTTTACCGATTAATCGAGATTAATTATTTTAAGTAAGTGAGACTTAAATAATCAGAGCGTTCGGTTGCCGTTTGGCATAATATTGTGAATGCATATTGTTTATATGCAAATATATGTGAATAATGCATGAGAACATATTGTGAATCTGTGTGCATTGCTTGAAATGTGGTGATGATATTGAATTATGAATGCTTATTTTTTGTATGCGATGTTGTGAATAATGCATGAGAACATATTGTGAATATGCGTGCATTGCTTGAAATGTGGTGATGATATTGAATTATGAATGCATATTGTTTTTATGCGATGTTGTGAATAATGCATGAGAACATATTGTGAATATGTGTGCATTGCTTGATGAATATGATGTTATTGAATATGAATATGTTGTGTGTGCAATCATGTTATAATTCTTGAGTGATGAATTATTTGAATGCATGAGATTAAGACGTGAGAACGGTCTTAAGTGCATTTGGTTGTTGATTGCATATGCATCATTTAGTCAAGAGGCAATGCTTGCTAGTTTCGTGGAGACTACTAACTTGTCCCAAGCCTAGAAGAGTGAGTTTGAAAGCTTAGAGAACGGGATTTTGTTGTTATCGGTCTAGAAGAGTGGACCCAGTTTAAGTGTAAAAACTGAAAAATGATAACAAGTGTTGGTACCACATGGCATTGAGTTGAATTGAGTTGTATTGAGTCACATGGCATAAATATCATTGTTATCTGAGAATATGCATGTGTGTGAATTGTTGGATTGTGAATTATGGATGTGTGTATGATGAAACATACTTGAGTGATTATCCATATTTGTTTCTGCATATTGTGATGTATGTGATGATTATAATGAATTGTGGTGAGAAAATGTGGAATATGTATATTATGTGCTTGTGTATGTATTTATATAATTATATGCATTGATTATTATGATAATGTTTCTCACCCTTCTGTTGTTTTATAATGCTCTATGAGGCATTGCAGATTAGGTTGTTGGAGGTCTTTTTGTGAAGTATAGCTTCATTCTTTTGTCGGTCAGCTCTGATATGTAGCACCAGGTAGTTAGGATTGTATAGTATTCTTTTGTGATACATTTAAATGTGCATCAGCTGATGATGTTTATGTAAACATGACTAATTTGTGAACCAAACTGGATGACATGTATTTATATGATAACATACTTTATGTGATTCAAATGTTTTGATCTTCCGCTTTAATTTTAAATATTGAGATATGGGCGTAAGGACGAAGTTCCTATGTTGCAGCTACCCCATTGTTGCATATCTTTATTTGAGCAGGTGTTGTATGTTTTAATTGTCATGTATGTGTGACATGCTCCTTTTATACCATGATTTAATTTTACTATGATGAAATTTTAATATTTTCTTAAATGATTTATTTGATTATTTGGCGTATAGAAAGGGGGTGTTACTGGAGTCGTTACCTTGCTCCTGAGAATTTGAGGTGTTCAGGTTATACCTCAATTTCTAAACTTTTTCAAATTCCATAGTTTTAACTCCTCTTCCCTGAAACTCTATATACTTTTCTGACTACTTCACACATTATAGTACTCACAAGAAAAAAATTTACGGTCCTTATTGTCGCGGTGAAATTTGGATACCAAACTATTAATTAGTTTGAATCTTTAATTCAATTTGCAACCGAACTTTGATTTTTCCAAAGGAAGGGATAAAGATCGAAATTCCCACAATGCAATGCAAATGCAAGGTTTAGAGAGTTATAGGTTCGGGGGTTGGTTAACTTAGGGAAGGTGCTTGCATCCTAAATTTCTGTAGTACTCTACAGGAACCTCTTGTTTTATGTTTGTTTATTGCTATGTGTTTATCTGCTTAAGGGATTAGAGACCCTAGTGGTTTATTTCTAAGTATACTCGATAAGATGTCGCATCTTATGCCTACATATCCTTAAGGGAGTGGAATCAGAGTATTTGTAGTTCCCCTAAAGGGTTAGAGGAGTTTTTTGACTGTGGTCAAAGTTCCTACGGGTTTAGGGTAGTTGTTTTGATTGGGTTTAGGAGAAGAGACGAGTCTTCATGTTAAGGGAGAGATAACCACCACAAGTGTAAAGGGGGTCATAGGAAATGGTCTTTGCATCGTCTTAAGAAAAGGGCTTAAGTACTCGGATGGTCGCCAAGTATGCCTTTATCGCTCTTAAGGAAAAGTTCCTACATGTTTGATTGTATTGTTGTGGAGGTGGAGATTATATCTCACTTAAGATGATTAACATCTATTCTCTATTTGTTGTTGAAAAGTTTGTATTGTTGATTGTTTTGTGTTTGTCTAATTTGTAAAGAATAAAGACAAGGTCCTTCCTATGGGGTAGGATCTATCCTAAGAAGATCAACTTGAATGGGATCAAGGATCGTGGGGAGAATGATGCAGATGATATGCAACTACACACAAGTGTTGACTCATGTGTAGGTTTTTCCTTTAGACGGAATGCGATGCATAAATTGATAATGACGGTAATGTAAATTGCAGTAAATAAATTGCGGAAATGTAAGCCATACACATACGCATGAAAGCGCTAGGTGGGTGTGTGCATTGTGGATAAATAAGAGCGGATAAGGATAAAGCATACATACGCATAAAAGCGCTAAGTGTGAATGTGAATGTGTCGTGAAGTGAGTGTGCACGGTTGATTATAGTTTACGCTGTGAGTTGATTTTAATTGATTGATTTTAAACGGAAAATTCTACTAAAGAGTGAGATTGATTTTAAGAAAACTTATATTAATTTTAAATTATAAAGTTAAATTATAAGTTGCCAAGTTATTAATTAATCGCGTTCTTTAGAAATAAATTATAAATGTAAAACTTCTCTTATTAAATAAAAGTTTTTATATTATGAAAGCTATTTTAAATGTGAATTATGTCATTTAGAAAGGGGATGAAAAAATGTTAGGGTGAATAAATTAATTTGAAAAAAGGTTATTTAATTATTAGATTAAATTAAATTTTAGGAAGAAGGTTGAATTAATTTTAGTGTTATCTATTTCATAAATTAATCATATTTTTCTAAAAAAACGATTTTAATATACTAAATAGAGGGGTTTTATTATTAAAATTGTTTTAGCCATTAAGTTTGTGAGTAAAATAAAGGCTGATTAAACATGATTAAATATTGAGTTAATTGATTAAATTAGTACTAAGTTAAAGTAATTATACTAATCGGATAAGTTAATTAGAGGGTTTGATGGGTTGATTAGTGTAAAACGGTGATTAGCGATTAGCGATTAAGAGAGTGTAGTGTGTGTGATAGTGTTAGTGAATGTGTGTGTTGCCATATGAGATTAATACAATGGAAACAAACAAGCCAAACGCCCAGAACCCTAAGCCTCGAATCGTCCCCCCTCTCTCGCCGTCGATCGGTTATCTTCCTTGCTCACATCTCGAACCTGAAAAAAAAACAGCCATTGGAAGCATCAATAGTTTAAAACACAGAATAAGATTGCATATTACCGACGGTTTCGCTGGTTGAAACTGAGTCGGAGATGGTGACGGGGCGTTTCGTCGGTTGAGGGCTCGCGGCGGCGGCTATGGTTTCTACGGTTAATGAGATAAGTCGTTCCTCCGTCCAACTTTTGAATTACGAATTTAGGGTTTTTTCTGTATATGTTCCCCTTTTCAAATTGGGGTCTCCGTCCTTTTATAGGCGGTTTGAAAGTTAAAGGCTGATTAAAAACGGTTTTGAATGCTGATTTGGGTATTCCTTTTTCGGGCTGAATCAAATGAAAACTTTCCTTTTTCTGTCTGATTGCAATGATTTCTGTTAATGAGATTCCAATTTCTGATCTTGTGTGCCAATTGTTTAATATTGTCCAGGTTCGATGCATTGAGGATTTGGGATTGGATATTCTCTTTCTTATTGGGAATATTCTTCAGATGATTTTGCTGACTTGGAGATTGTGATTTGATTAGGGAAGTTCAAATCTTCCTTCTTCCTTGTTGATTTGGGATATTTGACTTTGTGTAATTAATAATCTCTGTTACTTGTTGGCTTCCATGTTAATACTTCTTTTTCTTCTTCTCGCAGGGAATGCCTCATATGAGTTTAGATGTTTGCTTGATCTTATGCCGTGGTCGAGATAGGGTTAAGCCGGCGATGACGACATCGTGTCCGAGCTAGGAGTTGCAGCTGCCATTTCCTTTTGTCTCTTTATTTGCTTGGGACGCATTTGCTCTCTAAACTTCGGTGCTTGGTAGGAAGCTGGTGACGGTACCCGTTGCCCTTCCGGCTGCTCAAGACTGTGCCCAAAGATGAGGTTTTTGAAAAAAACTGAGGGCCTTGTGCTTTTATTCTTATCGAGATGCTTATCGTTGTGGTGAATGCTTGTTTTCAGATGTTCTGTTTGGTATTCGCAGCTGCTATATGTATGCTTCTCTTGCAAGTATTATCTTGCAACCGCTGCTGATATTCGTTGCATTGCTGTTGTTAATGGTTACTCTTGAACTTTGTTTGCAGATGCTAACCGTGGCTTGTTGTTGCTGATGCTTTCCTTGCTTCTTGGTTCTAATGTTGATGATGTTATGCCGTTGTGGAACTGATATTGCTGTTAAGAAACTGATATAGTCGTTGTTGCTTGCATATGAGTGAAAATGCTAGTGCCGTGTCGCCGCTAGCTGATACTATGTTGGACTGTTGTTGTTTGTATTTCAGGAGCTGCTATTGTCAGGGGGAGTTTGGAACGGTGATGATGACATCATGTCTGAACCGTAAGCTAGGATTGTTGAGAATACGGTTGCCTTTGCATATTGTTGGTTGAATGCGATGCTTGAGTCACGTTGAAGTCCGAGAAAGGTTTTGGTGATGACGACGTAACAGTCCGAACCACATTGGTGCTGTTGAATGCAGTTGCTCATCTGTGTTTCACACTGTTTGAACTATCTGCTAGTTGTCTTTTGCGTTCAAATTCCCTTCATCGATGTTCAGTAGGAAGCTGGTGACGGCGTAGGGTGTTACCCTCCCGGCTGCTCGTGCTTCTGCCCGGTGATGAATTCAAGCTGAGGGCTGAACAAAAACTCAACTCATCTTTTAGGCTTCACGTTATCTCTGCAGTACTTTTATTGACAATGTTCAATGCCCTGCTATTGCGGATGTTGAACTGTTGTTATTGATGCTCATAATTGATATTGCTTGCAGCCTGTACTTGTTCTGTTGCCGATATTGTGACGTCTTTTCTGATATTGTCTTCTATTTGCAGCTGATACTCTTGTTGCGACTGATGTGGTGCTTGCAACTGGTGTTGGCTATGCTGCTGGCTATGCTGCTTCCGTTGCTAATGGTTGCTCGTGGCTATTTGTTGTTGCGCTGATGTTAAGCTATACTGTTGTGTTTTTTGCTCTTCTGTAGGTGCTTATTATGCTTTCTGTACTGCTGGGGCATGCTGCTGTTACCGCTGTTTGTTGAAACACGGGCTGGCCGCTGCTGCTTGCGAGTGCTAAAAATACCTGTTGTCGCTTGTAAAAGTTTGCCTGTTGTTGTTGTTGCAACTGACATGCTTCCTCTTCTTATTTCAGGATGCCGCCCAAAGCTCAGAAGCTGCCGGTTCCGCGCCGTTTGCCAAGAAAGGTTCGAAGGTGATGATGACTTGATAGTCTGAACCACATTGGTGTTGTCGAATGTAGTTGCCTTAATTCGATTTTCGATGTTCGGTAGAGAGTTGATAATGGCTACGGTCATAGTCCTCCTGGCCGCTCGAGTCTCATGCCCGATGATGAATTGAACTGAGGGCCAGACTTAAATTCTCTTCTCCTTAAACTTCACTTTATTTTCGACGGCATTTGATTAATGATTGTGTTTTGACAGGTCGAAAGGGAGTCTCGGTTTTGTCACTTATGGAATTCTCTGCAATGCCTGTGCTGTTGATGTATATTTGTACTCTTGACCGCTGTCGCTGATGTTGCAGGTTGGATTCAGATGGTGGGATGCCGTCAAAGGGATCAAATTTACATCTTACAATTTCCAGGAGGTTTGAAACCGTCACGGTTGCTTGCTGTGAAGAACTGGCCGCGGATGATGCTATGAAGAACCAGGAGTGGCTTGCTGATCTGTGTTTCAAATCTTTAACTAGTTTGTCAGACCATTAATAGGTTGATTAGTTTATACTGCACTGCTGAACATAACTCTGTTTCCATAGGTCAAATAAGGAGGCAAATCTCAAGTTAGCTTGTTATTCCTGTGAAACACAGGCTTACGACAAGGTACAGCTTGCACATGATTGTAATGGGTCTTAAGCAAATTATGGTTTCAATTCAAAACCACGAGAAACTATGTACTGTTGCAAATACTTAATAAAACTAGTTGTTTTAAAACTGCATGGTCATCAATGACGTAATGGATATCCAATGATCCAAATAATTTCTGATGCACCTCATCCATATAACGACAAATGACCACACGTAATATAGGCGACTGCAACCTTGAAATTCCTTGAGACTTTTATCACGTACTTTGGCATTGACCTTGTATAGAGAAACCTAGAGGAATATTGGAGTAACTTGTGTCCTTTAATGAATTTGAACACTTAAGCGGCCTTTGTATCTTAATAAAATGATTCATTAACCATGATAGAGCTTTGGATCTCGAACTCGTGATTTGGCCAGATAAATATTGCCTGAAGTGGTTTGAACCATCCTTGTATCCGAGAACTCTCGAGTCGTGTACCCCTAGAGGAATTCCAACGCGACTTAAGGTTTTAATGTCTTGACAAAATATTACTCAGACCTCATTTACAATTTCATCCAAACTTGCCAAATTGAATAATCCGCCAAAATCGAACCCTTATGAAACGATAATGTAACCTTAAAGAATTGGACTATAAGGGTCTACACTCGAAGTTACCGCACCTGCGCAAACTGGTTAGTCATAATAAACACGCACACAAAGGTATAGAGATAAAAAATGCGAAAGGAGGCAGGATCTTAAGGTCAAAAATTAGGGTGCAACAGATGCCCCTATTTAAGTTACTTCTATTCGGAGATATGGAGATTGAAATCTCCATCTCGACGAGATAGGAGGGACTTAAATACAAACATTGCGCGAATTTTTGCCCCTAAGATGCCACCGGATGCAAATGATATGCAGTGATATGAGAATGCAAGGCAGTGAGTCCTGTGGTGAAATGACGCCACATGGAGAAACGACACACGGGAAAAAAAAACAGGCTCGACAAAAGGAAACTCTACGGGAATAGGAAAACGACTGCTAGAAAGAAATCTCTGAAAGTACAACAGCAACTCGAACTCCCAGGATATGGTGACTTAGGCGATAAGCGAGAAGCTTATTATCATAATGTAGTGGTTGGTGATGACCCAAATGAATTGAGTCAACATTTCAGTTTCATTTTCTTTCTTTTGTTTTTGTATATTTTTCTTTTGGAACTCAACTTGAGATGGTGAAACGTATAACTTCCCCGAGCGTCATGATAAGGATACCATGAGCCGGTCTCAATCTCTGCCTGAAATGTCAAAAATTTTGTAGACGGTAGAATCACTGTAGTTGGTAGATGTAGATGTTGTTGTAGATGCTGAACTTCCCCTTGCATCATGGTATGGGAACCATGAGCTGGTCTCAGTTTCTGATGTCGAACTTCCCCTTGCATCATGGTATGGGAACCATGAGCTGGTATCGGTTCCTGATGTCGAACTTCCCCTTGCATCATGGTATGGGAACCATGAGCTGGTCTCGGTTCCTTCCCGAAATGATGAGAACTCGTGAGAGCACCTTCATAGGGGGTTGTGATTTTGTAGATGGTAGATGTCGTTGTAGACTGTAAATGGAGTTCGTTGTAGAACCCTGTGAATGTAGTTCGCTGTAGAACCCTGTGAATGATAAATGTTGTTGATGTAGTCTGTACTCTGTTGTAAATGTGATTGTAAATGTAGATATAATCTGTTGCTGAGGAACTGTAAATTGTAATTTGTTGATGTAATCTTGTAAATGTAGAGTTTGTAGAGGTAAACCTTGTAAATGTAGAATTTGTATGTGTAATCTTGTAAATGTAGTGTTTGTAGAATATGCACCGAGGATCTTCAAATGATTTGTAAACCGGTTGACCTGTGGAGTGTCCTCTTGTAAGGAGATATATCGTTGATTGTACTCATAATGAACTCTCTGGGGAAGATCATTTTTGAGGAGTATCTTTGTTGTAATTGTAAAAATATGTGAGATTGTTGTAGCGGAAATCCTCAAATGGGGAAGTACCTGTAATGTCCCTTGTTTTGTCTTGATAATCTTGAAATAATCCACTGGGGAAGGACAGATTGTCTTGAGGAAATTGTTGTTTGTTGTTTTGAGTATAAATCTGCCCAAAGCGAGTTGCTCAAATAAAGAGATCTTCTGTCATTCAGTTGTAAGTTGTTGAGGAGGTCTTGTAGTATTGCCGAAGAAGCGTCACGTCTTCAATGGTGATCCTTATGATGTCAAAGTGCAAAATAAATGCACTCTTGATCCATGCTCAAAAGCTGGAGATGTTCACAGTGTGATTGCCAAAGACCAAAGTTCAATTCGGGAAATAACCGAAGAGAAACTGTCAAGCAAGACTCAACCATAGAGGCATAAACTCCAATGGGAATGTACTGAAACAACTGTCTTCCACGAGGATCGAACTTCGTGGGGAAATAGAAATATTGAGTTTTTTCTGCTTAGGGCTGACAATTCTATTTGGAAGAAATAAGACACGCCCAAATACCCAAGGGTAAACGCGATCAAAGAGATAAAGTAAAACAATACAAAGGATGCACAAATGCAAATGTTATGCTATCTACTTATATGATATGCGTATGCTTATGTTGACAAAACAGACGAAAGCCACGACCGAATACGGGATAAACGTCTCGAAACAAACATCCGACCAATCATCAAAGATAGAAGTACCACTGAGGGTAGATGGAGAACCAAATGTAGGGTCCCGATCCTGCTTCAAAACTTCAAGATTTCTCTTGAGGAAAAGTGATCAATCCATTAGGGGATGTAACATTTTGATAAGTTTGAAATGTTGTATGAAGTTGTAGACGGAGGTACCCAAACCGAAGTTTCATAGGGGATAAAATAAATATCCTGGGTCGTCGTGGTTGTTGAACATGTTGGGGTTGAGCTTCTTGAGGATGAAATATACATCTTTTTGCTCCAATCTTCAAATGCCCCAAGTCACATGGTTTAAGAGAAAAACGTCTCGAGAGGATTTTATAGAAAACATGATGTCTAAATACCCCACTGTTTTCAAGCTCTCGGAGAGATTCGCCGAATCTCGACGTAACTACCCCTGATTGGCGGTATAACTGAGTCTTCCAAATTGTGCTTTAGATGAAAGCCAAACTCGTACGGATCAAACTTCTTGAAGAGTAAATTGCTCCAGGTGGGCGAGGTCTTCGAGTCCATTGGAGTCCGTGTAATCTTTCCAAGATGTCAAGCGTATTTTAGCAAGTTAGAAATATCAATTTCGAAATGGTTAATGCGACACACGTTTGTCTTGAAGTTTTTAAAAAAGGATATCGTTATAACTTGTGATCGAAACCACTAGTTAGGATACAAATTGAACATTATTTATAAAGCCGATTTAGTTTGAGCGTAGCTCAAGGAGTCAGGAAACAATATCTCATCGAGTATGCTTTCGAACTAACCTTACTTCAATTAGGACTTTGAGGGTCGTATATGGGCTTAATCTGTGACTGATAAAATGGATGAATAAAGGGTTAGTATATTTGTGCCCACCCAATTTTGAAAGATGTTTGTTTTTTTTGGTGATACCCTGCCCCAGGCTAAAAACGAGATTTTGGTTTGGGAGAAAAAAAACAAAAAATTTTTTTCAGGCTTGAAAAAGAGAGTTTAACTATGTTGGTGTTTAGGTGGTTGAAATAATGCCTTACATCATCAATAGGGTACTTATTCGAAGCATACCGCAAGAGATCACATGTTTTACTTCATCATCCTCCTTCCAATTCTCTGTCAGAGCAAGAGATCGGGTAAAAGTCGGCATTATAAATAATTTTGAAAAACTATTTGAGTGGAAACGAATGGATTTCTTCAAGACAAACAGTTATTGCATTACTTATTCAAAACAGAAAGTTCTTACATGCCAAATATGCTTTCAATCAAAGAAATAAACATGAACAAAATGAAATAAACTTCTTCGGAGAGTCCTTTCTAGGATCTTTATTGTGCTTTCATGTAGACTGGAGAGACATGCAGAAATGTCTGGTGCGCAGCTTTCAAACGCGGCGTTGACGACCTTGAATCATGCCTGGGGAGGACGAACCTTGTCGAGATATGGGGCTATATCGCACATAAGGGACGGAACCCTCAAAGAATAAGACTCTACATTTGACCAAACTTTGAACGTCTGCTTTCATACCGTAACAACTCTCAATGTCGTGCCCCGGAACACCTCGATGATACAGGCAAAATCTATTGGCTTTGTACCAGTATGGAAACTTCTTAGGTATCTTAGGTGGAGCTCTCGTCTGGATATGACCTCTTTGAATTAGAGCTGGAAACAAATCAGCATACTTCACAGGGATGGGATCAAACTGATGAGTCGCTTCCTTTGGAGTATCCAGAAGCATCCTTTGATACCTTTTCCGAAATCGTCGATTCTATGGTTGATCTGGAGAGGCCAACCTCTGCCTAGGAGATGGTTGTTGTTCACGCTGAGCAGGCATCGCATACTGGTGCTGAGGATGGGGTACCGGAGCTATGAATTCTCTGGAAGGTCCACAGTCATCTTCATTGTCTGGGGCTATACCCAAGTTATGATGGTATTGCTTCACAAAAGCAAAAGTTAAGTCTTCCCAAGACTGAATGTGATTCCTTTGTAGCTTCATATACCATGTTAATGGTGATCCACATAAACTCTCTTGGAAGCAGTGAATCATTAGTTGGTCGTTCCCAAGATAGGCGGTCATCTTCTGACAAAACATCATCAAATGATGCCTTGGACAGATCGAACCTTTGTACACTTCGAAAGTGGGCATTTGGAATTCCGGAGGGACAATTAGGTTTGGAACTAGGTGCAGGTCATGAGCATGAGAATCAGGCGCACGGTTCCTCTTCATCATTTTCCATCGTTCCTTGAAGTCACGAAATTCATTCTCGAATGCTATAAGCCCAGGATCGTCCATTTCCTTTTCAGCATGAATATTCTGAAAGTCAGCAAACGGGTTGTCTTGCACAGGCTGAAGTTGCATAGGAACAAAGTTGTCGGAGGGACGGCGAAGTGTCGGATTAGACCTTACTCTGAAGCTAGTCATGCAATATATGTCTTTGTTCTCCTTACTATCCTTTAATGATACTTCCGGCTTGGTCAGATGGTCGAGACGGCGACTGACAACAAAAGATGGAAAACCGGAATGAGCCACAACAAAGGAAGGACACATGCACAAATGTAAAATGCCATGCTAAATGCAGAATGTTAATGCGAAAATGCAGATGTAGGAGGAGACTTCAAGAAACTCAAAGTGTTTTTCAGTATTATAATGTAGAATAATTGAAAAACTTTTTATTCTCGAGAAACAATGTAAAGCAAAGTACTCTTTTAAGAGTTTATTACATCGAAAGCAAGGAGAAAACTTAGAACTCTATCCCACAGTCTTCTCCTTTGTACGGAGCTCCTTGGTCAGCTGATCAATACACTCCTGCAGCGCCGCTTTCTCGATTATGAGTCGTTCCACACACTCCTTCCAAGCCATGGTAGTTGAGGATAGGTCATCATTAGCGGCAGCACTTGAAGAGGCATGAGGAGAAAATAAATCCCCTCGCGCCTTTCTCTTCCTTGCAACCTCTACTTCCGGTGTCCTTTGCAGTCTCTCTTTTTCTACCTTGAGAGTGAAGAACTTGTTCTTCAAAGCAGTCCTTAACTTCCGGACTTCATCTAAAGCAATCTTCACTTGTTCTATTTCATCCACATCGAACCAGTCGGGGTCATGAGGGGATAATACCACAGGTTCATGAAAAGGAAAAGGCATCTTGAGATCGAGAGCTCTTTCTCGCACCCAATGCAGATAATCCTCAGAAACAACACAGTTGGGGTATGCCGAAGCAGCTGTTCCTTCCATATCAATATATTTCCATGCATAAATGATGACAGTCTTTAGGTCTAGATCCTCTTCTCCTTGGAAATAGATCTCTTCCAACGAAACCAGGTCAGGCACTTGGATCATAGGGTGTCCAAACTGTCTACGGGTCAAAGCGGGATTGTAACTTATACATCCTTCTCTTCCAATAAGCGGTACATTGGGGAATCCTCCGATGCTAGGAATCATAGGCACACCTCCATAGGCGGGATCATACCAAACAATGTCTGAATGGGTGAGGGCCATAAGTATCTCGGACCAACGAGGTGTTCCTACCTCATTCCATAGTGACGGATACCAAGTCAAGCGAGCGATGAACCATGAGTACAGCAAGGCGGTACAACATACAATGTGTCCTCCTCCTTCGGCATTCTTCGAGTGAATCGAAAAGTACGTATCAGCAAGCAAGGTGGGTACTTGATTCTTGAGTATGAACAGCTTGATCGCATCCATATCAACAAAACTGTCAATTTTAGGGAACCAGAAAGTCCCATAAACCAACAAAGCGAAATTGGCTTCCAGGGTAGGAACCTCCTTTCTTTCAACATGGTAACGGACTTTTTCGATCAAAAAATCAGCGGGGAATCCAAGGACTCCTTCCTTGGTGATCAGGTGTGTTTGAACATCTTCAAGACTGAGATGAGTAGCATTTGCAATTTCTTGGTGACTAGGCGTGCCTTCCCTTCCGGTGAATAGGGGTCGAACAGTCACAGGCATCCTCAAGAGTTCTGAGTACTCTTCCAAGGTCGGCATCAATTGGTAGTCCGGAAAAGTGAAGCAGTGATACATCGATCATAAAACTGAATCAATGTTTCCAACAATCCTTCTTTCATCTTCAGCTCAAGGAAACGGAAGACTCCTCCAAATTCTGCTGCGAAGGAAAAGCGATCCTTGACGAGTTCGGCTAGTTCTCTCAAGCTTTCGATGTTGGGACTCTGAAAAGTGTACTTCAGGGTTTCTCTTCTGAAATCCATGATTACAACACCTACAGAACGAAATTAAGTTTCTTGAAGTGAACAAGGGAAAAGAATGCAATGCAAGATGATTAGGACTTCATGGGATTCCTCTATTTATAGGCATTGCGGTAAAAGGGAATGTTTTATTAAATTTGAAACGGACTACATAAATATTCTTTTAAAGAGTCCCAAATAAAAGCTAAATAAAAGCTAGTAAAGACACTAAAGAAGCTTTGAATGCTGCTGCTTGAGCTGTTCTTCTAGTTGCGTCTTCTCACGGATAAGGTTGTCCACAATTAGTTTCCAAATAGTGCATTGTGGGTCGGAGAAAAATAAATCCTCCATGACATTCCTCTTCTTGCAGGGGAGTAGCTCTTCATCCTTCAATTGTAGCTGTTTCTGAAGTTCATCCCTCTCCTTTTGAAGTTCAGCCTTCTGCTACATGGTGCTTGTTCTTCCAGGATTCCAGCTCATGTTGAGACTTCCTTAAGGACACCTCTAACTTCTCGGCTTCAGACATAAAGACATAAGTGGGCTCTCTCCTTGGAGCTATGGGATCTTGACGGGAATAGGGCATCTTTAGCTTGGTTGCCCTTTCTCTGACCCACTGGAGGTACGGTTCTAAAGACACACAGTTAGGCTTCCCTAGACTCCTTTTCCCCTTCTTGTGTACGCTACGCCATGAATTTAGAATCTTTCCTCGGAGTTCCATATCATTTTTGAAGAATATACCCTCTACTTGAACACTCTTGGGAGGTTCCTTCAACGGGTATCCCAATTGTCGACGAGCTAAAACAGGATTGTAGCTGATTCCTCCATCAAAACTGAGCAACGGAACGTTAGCAAAGTTACCACAACTATCAATGATTAATACTCCATCATACACTCGATTGTACCAATCAATGTCAGAATGGGTCAAAGCCAATACTCTTGGAGACCAATGCTCTTTGCCAATGTTTGTAAAAGAGCTAGACTTCGGCAAGTGCGAAATAAACCACTTGTAAAGTAAAGGTACACAACAAGTAATCATCCCTCCACCACGAAGGTTTCGGAGATGTATAGAATGATACGCATTTCCCAACAGAGTTGGCACTGGGTTGTTCTTCATAAAGATCTTGAATGCTTTGAGATCGATGAAACCTTCAAAACTTGGGAATAGAAACAACCCATAAACAAGCAAAGCAAAAATTGCCTCAAACGGAGCCTTATTAGAATAATCAGCATAGAATGAAGCCTTCTCGATTAGGAAACCTGTCTTTAAACCAAGAATTCCATCCTTAGTTACTAGATTGGCTTTGACGTCAGATACCTTCAAACGGAGGGCTTTAGCAATATCTTTCTCATCAGGGTCCCTTTCCAAGAAGGGAAAAGGAGATTCTTCCAAGATAGGTAGACCAACTAAAAAGGAGTACTCTTCCAATGTAGGTAGTAACTGAAAATCTGGGAAAGTGAAACAATGGTAGAAAGGATCATAGAACTGTAGCAGAGTGGCAAGAAGTCCTTCATTCACTGAGCAACCCAACAAAGATATCAGCTTCCCATACTTGTTCTTGAATTCTTCTTGATCTTTGATGAAACCCCACAACTTCTTTAGGTCGTCCAATTTGGGACTCTTAAAAGTATATTTCATAGTATGTCTTTTATTTGAAGCCATAGTGACCTACAATGTTCATAAACGAAAGTAAATCCCTTAAAGTCCAATGCAGAATGATGTTATATGAATGCAGCAAACACAAGTATTCACATAAGGACATAAAGATAAACAAACAAAGGGCGCCCTAGGTTTGCAACGAGCATGGAGTAAAGGTGTACCCTTCCCAAAGGTTTAAGGACTAAAGGTTATTTGTACCTGTAGAACAAGGTTCTAAAGGGACTCAGAATCATCAGCCCATCTATCGGATATTATCAATTTCCCAATTGCTCGAGGATTAATAATATTCTCAAGAGAACTTCTTTTGAGTGTAGCTTTGCGTAGCACTATTTCGGAAGTACTTCCTCATAGTCTCGTACTACATCCTAATAAAGGCCAAAGTTGGGTTAAGGTAACTACGGTCCTCAATATCATAGGCTCCAAAATCGAAAATAGTGAGTGTCTTCACGATGATTCGTTCAACAGTACTATTTCGAAAGGGCCTCAACTGAGCGGGATTCTCGATTCAACTTAGTAGGGATTCAACTCCCTATAAGCCTCCTCGACTATATCACCATCCTATCTTAATTTCTCTCAAGTTCGGGTGTAGAACTTTATCTCACCACTCAAGAACAACAATCCCAAAAGAAATACAAGAAAAAGCATATAAACAATTAATCAAGTAGGCAGACATATAAAGCAGTAAACAAATAAAATAAGATAGGGAAACCCACTTGGGAGTCCCCAGTGAAGTCGCCATTTCTGTCGCGGTGAAATTTGGATACCAAACTATTAATTAGTTTGAATCTTTAATTTAATTTGCAACCGAACTTTGATTTGTCCAAAGGAAGGGATAAAGATCGAAATTCCCACAATGCAATGCAAATGCAAGGTTTAGAGAGTTATAGGTTCGGGGGTTGGTTAAACTTAGGGAAGGTGCTAGAATCCTAAATTTCTGTAGTACTCTACAGGAACCTCTTGTTTTATGTTTGTTTATTGCTATGTGTTTATCTGCTTAAGGGATTAGAGACCCTAGTGGTTTATTTCTAAGTATACTCGATAAGATGTCGCATCTTATGCCTACATATCCTTACGGGAGTGGAATCAGAGTATTTGTAGTTCCCCTAAAGGGTTAGAGGAGTTCTTTGACTGTGGTCAAAGTTCCTACGGGTTTAGGGTAGTTGTTTTGATTGGGTTTAGGAGAAGAGACAAGTCTTCATGTTAAGGGAGAGATAACCACCACAAGTGTAAAGGGGGTCATAGGAAATGGTCTTTGCATCGTCTTAAGAAAAGGGCTTAAGTACTCGGATGGTCGCCAAGTATGCCTTTATCGCTCTTAAGGCAAAGTTCCTACATGTTTGATTGTATTGTTGTGGAGGTGGAGATTATATCTCACTTAAGATGATTAACATCTATTCTCTATTTGTGTTTGAAAAGTTTGTATTGTTGATTGTTTTGTGTTTGTCTAATTTGTAAAGAATAAAGACAAGGTCCTTCCTATGGGGTAGGATCTATCCTAAGAAGATCGACTTGAATGGGATCAAGGATCGTGGGGAGAATGATGCAGATGATATGCAACTACACACAAGTGTTGACTCATGTGTAGGTTTTTCCTTTGGACGGAATGCGATGCATAAATTGATAATGACGGTAATGTAAATTGCAGTAAATAAATTGCGGAAATGTAAGCCATACACATACGCATGAAAGCGCTAGGTGGGTGTGTGCATTGTGGATAAATAAGAGCGGATAAGGATAAAGCATACATACGCATAAAAGCGCTGAGTGTGAATGTGAATGTGTCGTGAAGTGAGTGTGCACGATTGATAATAGTTTACACTGTGAGTTGATTTTAATTGATTGATTTTAAACGGAAAATTCTACTAAAGAGTGAGATTAATTTTAAGAAAACTTATATTAATTTTAAATTATAAATTTAAATTATAAGTTGCCAAGTTATTAATTAATCGCATTCTTTAGAAATAAATTATAAATATAAAATTCTCTTATTAAATAAAAGTTTTTATATTATGAAAGCTATTTTAAATGTGAATTATGTCATTTAGAAAGGGGATTAAAAAATGTTAGGGTGAATAAATTAATTTGAAAAAAGGTTATTTAATTATTAGATTAAATTAAATTTTAGGAAGAAGGTTGAATTAATTTTAGTTTTATCTATTTCATAAATTAATCATATTTTTCTAAAAAAACGATTTTAATATACTAAATAGAGGGGTTTTATTATTAAAATTGTTTTAGCCATTAAGTTTGTGAGTAAAATAAAGGCTGATTAAACATGATTAAATATTGAGTTAATTGATTAAATTAGTACTTAGTTAAAGTAATTATACTAATCAGATAAGTTAATTAGAGGGTTTGATGGGTTGTGGCGCTACTGCGAAAATCGGCGCCGGCTGAACAGAAGAGTCGCCACCGTGCGTTATTTATCCCACGGGAGGGAAAGGGAACGCTCAGAGTAAACCTCGCACAACACGGGAAAGGTATGGTCGTCGCAACCAAAACCTGGATTCGGGAGTCGGTTACGCAAGGGGAAGGTATTAGCACCCCTCACGTCCGTCGTACTCGACGGGATCCACGCTTGTTTTCGGGTATGGATTGTTATTCTATCTACTCTACAGGTCTGGGGTTAAAATGAAAATAAAAATGACTCGGCAAAGTATCGCACTTTATGCCTACGTATTCCCGTCTGGAACGAGAAATCAGAGTCAACGTAGTTCGCCTACCTACGGGAAAGGAGGGGAAGGTTGCTCGCTAGGATATCGCATCCTATGCCTACGTACTTTCATACAGCATGAAAGATCAGAGCAAACGTAGTTCGGGCCACGTACGACACAAGTCTGTCTTGATTGATTTTATTCCTTCTGAAAAAGGTTTTCTGATCAACAGTCCCAGCGGACAAAAATGACGCTTTGATGAGTTCACCTTCTTTTACGAAAGAAGTGTCTTTTATTGTGTTTGAAATCTTTATGTGTTTTTTCTGTTTGTTTTGAGAGAGAAGAGACAGAACTCTAACCTACGGTTGCGAAGGGAATCAAACTGACCTAATGTTATCATGCATGGGTTAAGACCTAGTGTCTATCATGCTCCTCTCTTGCACAGAGAGAAGCAGAGATCCTACGGGATAGGCAGAAACAGAAACAATATCAGATATATGCAATAAAACAGTAAAATGCATGGATGCAACAGTACAAGCGAGGCAAGGGAGTCCCACTCAACCTCGAACCTAGAAAACAATAGGCAAAAGTGAACAGGCTTCACTTTCAACCCAACAGGGTAAACAGCAAACAATACAGTCTAGAAAACCAATCAATACATCAGCAATGAAATACAACAGAAATAAACAGCATCAGCAGCTCTGACTCAACATCTGGCTCCAAGTAATCTCCACTCAGTTACAGGCTTCACCAAGCATCAATCTCCATCTTCATGGCCTTCAGATAAGGGCTTTGATCATCATTCTTCTATCTGCAATGGCTTTTCTTCAAGTTCAAACCTCCAGGATGAGGGATCAGTCACAAGAGTGAATTGGGTGTTAAGCAATCAGCTGACTACCAAGGGTGGTGAACAGACTGCTTCTAACACAAAAGACATTTTCTCTCAAGAGTTCTATCTCTTAGACACTATCACCAAACCTTCCAAAGGAAGGGGGTGAGTGTCTTAGAGAGACTCTGAATCACAGAGAAGAATGGATGCAGACAAGGCAATCCATGTTTGAGAAACAAGCTTTCTAACCTAGAGCTCTGCCTAGCTCCTAAATCCTAGTCTCCTCAGCAGCTGCTAGCAAGAACCTCCTCTCCAACTCTGGCAGTTGATCTTCAATCTTTGGATCTCCAATGGTCTTCATCTCCTCAAGTCTTCAACTCTCCCAAGTCCCCAGACAATCCCAATACCCAAGCAAGCAAGCAATAATCCCCAGAGGGCACACCACACCAGTCAATCAGACATACACAGAGCATTAATAGCAGTAGGGGAATCCTGATTTTTCTAAGGGATCTAATAACTACCCATAGCCCCTATAGTCCCATAACTAAACTAGTCAAACCCTAAGTCCTAAGGGAAAGAATCAAACTTCCTAAGTCATCATCTAAAAAAACCTTAATTTGTTCATGTTGTTCAAGCCTACATTAAGCACCTAAAATTAATTCCTAAAAATGGGAACTAAATTGTTTCTACAAGTTTAATATCTCATCTAAGCAACATAAAAAGAATGAACAAAAAATATGAAAGCATTTAATAGAACAAAAATTAATAAAATCATGCATGAAATGAAACTATTTAAAATGCCATTTATTTAGAAAATATGGGGAAAATATCAAATAAAAATAAAAATGCAATTTTATTTAATGACAATTTTCTAGACATTCTAGTGAAAATGATGTAAAAAGAATGGATTAAAAATGATTTTTTATCTATTTATTATGAATTTTAGAAAATGCATAAAAAAATTAAAGAAAATAAAAGAATATAATGAAATAAAGTGGAGGGGGGGTTTATTCAGCAAGCACGCTCAGTTCATACCAGGATGGGCCAGGCAGTGGTGGGGTGCGCATAGCAAGTTGAATTAAGCCCAGAAACCTTCAGAATTATTAAAAATAAAAAACAAGCAGGGGGGTGAGAATAGAAAGGTTATCACGTGTATTTCTGATGGGCTTGGTACTGGGGTGGTGGGATTAGCAAAGCACTCTTAGGCCCGCCCGTTTCAATTAATGAAACGGTGCGTTTAGGGCACCACTCTCCCTCCAAATCCTGAATTAAACGCCAGCCACACGATGGCTCCTCAGGTCAATGGTCTAACACATAACGGACGGCCATGATTTCGTCTTCTACATTGGTTCATGAACACTTAGGGTTTCCACCATGAAACTCCATGCACGCATACAATTCCACCAATCTGTTCTCCCTCCACAGTCCATGGATCAACACGATACAAACATGAAACTTACTCAGAATTTCTCCCTCTACAAGCCTATGGCATTAGTTTGCTTTGAAACTCAACAAATCACTCAAACCGATCGAGGCAAGTTCTGACTCCATGAAAATACTCTGCAACTTACCAGCATAATTCTCAATCAAACCTAGACTAATCTCTTCTATGACTAATGGTGATCATTCTGCGCTAACAACCTAAGATTATAATGCACTATGCCACGAGTTCTACATCCTAGCAGTTCTAACAACCTGCTAACAATCATCACCAAACAGCATCAAACTCATCCTAATTGATCTACTAACAACCTAGATCACATTTAAACTAATAAATCTATGCTAAACTAACTGAACTAATCAATTTGAATGAAAACGCACCTGATGCAAAAGCTTGAAAACAGCTATGGAAACTCGTGAATCCACCACCACCAATGCTCAGATCTTGATCAGTGAGTGAAGCTCTTGCTTCTGTATGCAACACCTCTTGTTTCTTGGCCTTGGATCTTGCTAACCGATTGATTTTTCACTTTTGAATAGGATGATAACAGCACATGAAAATGGATCAAAACCAGCCAGATATTGAGTGATCTTTGATCTTTGATGATTATGGAGTGGAGTAGAATCAAGGATTATGAGAATTGATGGAGAATTGATGAAGTTTGAAAAGAATTTGCAAGAGGAAGAATGAGAAACTTTGGGAAATTTTTGGTGAAAAATGAATCCAACCCTTGCTCAATTCTGATTTCATGAATATATAGGGCTCACATGAACTTTCTAGAACCATCTTGCCACATTCCCTTGCATTCCAAATTGGTTGATTTTTGAAATGTTTCTTCAAATACAAGTAACCATGAATAACTTTGATTTTTTCCACTAAGCTCAAAAAAGTGTTTGAACCATTGTCTCTAGAATGTCTTTTGGACCCAAAATCATATATTGGAAGTCTCCATTTGGACTTATAAATCTCCCAAACCATTTTTCACTTTGACTTTCTTTAAGTTATAAGCCATTTTAGTTCAAATTTAACCAATCATGCAACTTCATGTTATGAGCTTTTCCAACAATTGGTGACCTTCTTTCTAGACTCAAAATGTCATTTGGAGCAAGTTTGATGTTGTAAGTTTTTCCATTTGAGGCCTCCTTGTATGAGTTTTGGACATAGGTTAAAATGACCTGTAATTCACAAATGACCAAAATACCCTTTGCTTGCCAAGACCATAAGTTGAGTACCACACATCATATGAAGGCATAATATACCATTCTAGAAAGCTAAGACAATGAGGAACAATTCTTATGTTGACCAGAAATTCATTTGAAATCTCCTTGAGGGGTAAAAATTGCTTGGAAGTCAAGTCACTTTCACAGACAAAATTTCAGATACCTCAGATGACCTGTAACTTGCAAGGACCATAACTTGAGTTCTATAAATCTCCTTGATGTCTTCCACCACTCAAATTAAAGGTCTTGAGATCCTCTACAAGTTTAATGTTGGCCAAGAAGTCATTTGAAGCTAGCATTTTGACTTATCTTGCTTGGAAATTTGACCTAAACTAGGGGATTTTACACAGAAACCCTAATTTAGAAACTCCTCCTCTCCTTGATTTCTCTTGAATTCTTCTTGGCATATCTCCATATCCTTCTTTATATATCCAATGATGAACCCCCCATCTCTCCACTAGACTTGAATGCCCCTTAAGTCAGTCAATTGACCTAGGGTTGACCTAGGGTTGACCCAGATGAAACCCTAGTTGACTGCCTTCAGCTATAGCTCTTGCTCTCATCAATGACTTTTCTCCTTCTTTAAATGACTTTCTAAGTCTCTCCTAATGTCTAGATACTCTCCATGCTTTCAACTCACAGCTCACAACCCTCTTGCTGACCCTCAGATACCCTCAGCTAGGAGGTGGACTCAAGGCTTGATCTGCTGAACTCTTTGCTTTCAAATTCTTTCTTGATGACTTGAATGAGATTGAATTGGGATAATAACCTCTTGATAGGCTTCTAGAGATGAGAATAATGATTGGTCCCCTGTTGAATGACTTGCTATGCTTATGCTATGCAGATGGTTAGACTATGTACATGACTCTATATGCAAATGCTAATGACATGGAAACATAACCCAAGTGAATAAGGCTGGGCAAATTTTAGGGTGCAACAGCTGCCCCTATTCAAGCGGCTTGGACCCGACTGGGTGAAGAGCCCGGAGCCTTCAGACATTCGCGGTACGAGACGGTTGAATACTAGTGAAACCAGAAATTTGCCAACCGCAAAACTAAATTGCGCTCCTGCTTGGGGAACGACATTCATCAGCTGAATCTGACTGTTACGGCAACCCACTGATCTCATGCGACCGTGCTGGGGGATTGCCTTCATCGTTCTGAAGAGGATTCTGTCATAACAGATTGCTTGCTTGTCCACGTTAGGACTCTGTCTGTCATCAATACGGAGAAATCTCAACTAAAACCTGTCCACGTTAGGACTCCACTTGCTGTTAACCCAGAAAAATCTCGGCAACTCCGCTGGGGGTAATTCGTCTGCATTTCCATAAACTGAATCGTCCACGTTAGGAATAAAACTCTTCCACGTTAGGAGTAACACCTGTCCACGTTAGGAATAACATCGTCCACGTTAGGAATCATTTCTTCTGTATCTGTCCACGTCAGAACTAACCCTTTCATCTTTCCACGTCAGGAAGCAATCTTCTTTCCACATAAGGAGAACTGTATCAATCTGTCCACGTAAGGACTCCAATACCACTTGACATGTCCGCGTCAGGACTCCGATCTTTCCACGTAAGGAATCCAACCTTAGTTCTGAACCTGTCCACGTCAGGGCTCAACTTTCCACGTAAGGAGTACATCAATCTTCCCCGTCAGGAATCAACTTTTCTTGCATCTGTCCACGTAGGGACCCCAATTTTTCCACGTAAGGACTAAATCTTCTTCTTCCACATTAGGAATAACTTCTTTGATCTGTCCGCGTCAGGACTAAACTCTTCCACGTCAGGAATAATCCATTTCTTTCCTCGTCATGAATCAATCTTGATATGTCCGCGTGAGGACTCAATCCTTCCACGTAAGGAATAAACTCGTCTTTCCACGTAAGGAAACCATTTTTCTTCCACGTAAGGGATGCTCTTGATATGTCCACGTAAGGACTCTAATCTTTCCACGTAAGGAATACCAACTTCTTTCCGATTTGTCCGCGTCAGGACTCATTTTTCCACGTAAGGAATGCCATCTTAATCTGTCCACGTAAGGACTCCACTCTTTCCGCATTAGGAATCACCTCTTTTGATATGTCCGCGTAAGGACTACATCGTCCACGTTAGGACCCACTTCTCCACGTTAGGAATAATAATTTCTTTGATTTGTCCACGTCAGGACTAAACTCTTCCACGTAAGGAATCTATCTCGTTCTTGATTTGTCCACGTTAGGACTCAGGCGTCTTCGACCCGCTGAGGAAATAAGACTTGTCCACGTAAGGACTCACACGCTAGTCTGATCTGTCCACGTCAGGGCACCAACACAAAGAGTAATCACTTTTGTCAACGTCATGACCTCCCATTCCACTAATTTCGAGAACCCGAATCTGCCCACGATAGGACTAACACACCCCACCAATCCGGGGAAATAAACCTGTCCACGTTAGGACGCCCACTTCTGAAGAAATCCCGTCAATATAGGAATAAATTGTCCACGTCAGGACTTAGTTCTCCAATGATCCTCACCCACAAATTCCTCAGCACCAACGTGACAGCGACTTTGAGACGGACTCTACTGGGGATGTCTGGAAACCAAACTATCGGACGCCTGTTCTGATAACCGGCGGTGGCCTCTGAAATTCTGATTCATGGAACCCCTGATGACAACTGATTCTGCCTGGGAACAAAGAGAAACTTATCCTGGCAACTCTGTGGGGAATACAGCCGAAACTGACATTATCATTGAATATCTCATGCCGAGATCTTGAGTGTTTGGTAGTTCATTTGAGCAAGAATTCTCTCCACCTGAACTGCTAGAGTACAGAAATTGCTTCAGCAAAATAAACACCGAAGATAATGCCGACTCCGCCGGGGATAGCCAGATGCTACAGAATTATTCCAGCAAAATAAATGCTGGAAGGGTGAAGTCGACTCAGCTGGGAAATTAGGAACTCAAACCAAACCCCCTGTTGAGGTAACCCCCTGCTGGGGAATATAACTCTACTGGGAAATAGCAGATGTGGACAGTATGATCGGACTTTCTGCTGGAACGTGAACTGATATCACACAGTATCCCTGACAAAATAAATGACAGGTACCACCATCAACTCTGCTTGGGAGAGCTTGATCTCCGGGTCCCACAGGAAGGAATGAAAACACTTGCAAAGAGAATTCCGCTGGGGATGGGATGATTCTCTCGGGGAAAATCCACTGACTCCGCTGGGGGAGAGTACATGACCCTGCGGGGAAAGATGAACCTGTCTGAATACAGCCTCACGATTTTGGAATCGCCAAACCCTGTTGAGGCCGAATAACTTTTCTGGAGCACATCCTTTGGATAAGCTACGGCTAGCTGGGAAATTCTATCCTTCTTCAGGAAGAACACGCATGACCTGCGTGAAGATCAAGTCTTTCGTTATCGCGATCTTTTGATCATCTTCCTCGTATGGTTATGAAACCTGTAACAACACAAACAAGACACGACAAGCCTATGCAATCAAATCAATTCAGGTTAGTGACGTTACACTCAGTTAATTCAAAGCTTTAACAATTGTTGGCAAGGGCCAGTGATGTTATACTCATGCCAGTTTCACCAAACTTAGGCGTTAATCATACACAAAACAGTAAAGAACAGTGTCAAATACTGAATAACGGGTTTTATTGATCGGGCCCCTGAATGGGCGGAGTTTTGTACACGGGATGTAACTCCTGAAATGAGGAAGCTACTCAAAGCAAATACATAAGTATGCACAAGAAGCATGAATATTTTGACAAGTTAAATTTTGTACACATGTCGGCAACGGGATGCAGATGAACACCATGAACTGATCCTCCCATGACTCGCCCGACTCTAATGCTTTTCCCGGTATCCTCACTTCTGAAGAGATTGTATCCGATAACTGGCTCCTCAAATATATTCTCCCGCATTGATGCTCATTGAATTCGGACCGCAGTCATTTGCTTTTCAAATCCCTAACTTTTGCGTGAACCGCCCTTTACGGGTTTTCAGTTCACCGGGATACCCTTTTTTGCCGAAGCCGCCCAGTGTAGGTTTTCAACTTCGCGGGTGTACATTTTTTCAATTTTATCCCTAACTTTTGCCCGAACCTTTCATTCTGTTTTTGGTTCGCCAGGATGCCCCATTTTTGCCTGGACTCTCTTTTTCTGTCCAGCGGGTCTATTTTAAGCAAAGTATTTTTTAACTGCGTCCGAATTCACAGGTGACGCAAAGTCTTCTCCGTCCATGGTGGACAACAACAAAGCTCCTCCTGAAAAGACCTTTCTGACAACGTATGGCCCTTCGTAGTTGGGGGTCCACTTGCCCCTGTGATCTGCTTGCGGCGGGAGAATCCTTTTCAGCACAAGGTCGCCCGTCTGAAAGCTTCGCGGATGTATCTTCTTGTCGTACGCTTTCTTCATTCGGCTCTGGTACAAACGCCCGTATGCTAGAGAAGCTAGCCTCTTCTCATCCATCAAACTCAATTGATTCAATCTATTCGTTACCCATTCTGCCTCGTCCAGCTGAACGTCTCGCAATACCCTCAGAGAAGGGATCTCAACTTCCAATGGTAATACCGCTTCCATTCCGTATACCAACGAGAACGGAGTTGCCCCGGTTGATGTGCGTACCGTCGTACGATAACCGTGCAAAGCGAAAGGTAGCATCTCATGCCAATCCTTATAGGTCACCACCATCTTCTGGACGATCTTCTTGATATTCTTATTGGCCGCCTCAACAGCGCCATTCATCTTGGGTCGGTAAGGGGAGGAGTTGTGATGTTCGATCTTGAAATTCTGACAGAGCTCCTTCATCATTTTGTTGTTCAGATTTGAACCATTATCCGTGATTATCCGCTCGGGGATCCCATATCGGCAAATGATATCTCTCTTGATGAATCTAGCCACCACTTGCTTCGTTACATTTGCGTAAGACGCCGCTTCCACCCACTTGGTGAAATAATCGATTGCTACTAGGATGAACCGATGCCCGTTAGAAGCCGTCGGCTCGATCTTTCCAATCATATCGATTCCCCACATCGAGAATGGCCATGGAGATGACATCACATTCAGAGGACTCGGAGGCACGTGTATCTTGTCAGCGTAGATTTGACACTTGTGGCACTTCCTTGCGAACTTGAAACAATCAGTTTCCATCGTCAACCAAAAGTAACCTGCCCTCAGCAACTTTCTCGTCATAGCATGCCCACCAGCATGCGTACCAAAGGTACCTTCGTGAATTTCCTCCATGAGAAGCTTTGCCTCTTTCTCGTCCACACAACGCAACAATACCAAATCGTGGTTTCTTCTGTACAAGACGCCATCTGGATTCAAGTAGAAATTACCCGCTAATCTCCTGAGAGTCTTCTGATCCTGACTGGATGCCCCAGCCGGATACTCTTTATTCTTCAGGAAATTAAGGATATCAAAATACCACGGTTTATCGTCGGATGCTTCATCAATAGCAAATACATAAGCTGGCCTGTCCAACCGAGAGATAGTGATTTGGGGAGCTTCGTTCCAGAAGTTGACCTTGTACATGGAAGACAAAGTGGCAAGGGCGTCAGCCATTTGATTTTCTGCTCGCGGTACGTGATGCAATTCAACTTTGTCAAAGAAAGGCAACAATCTCCTTGCATAATTCATGTAATGTATCAAATTGGGCTGACGTGTCTCCCATTCCCCTTTGATCTGATTCACTACCAGAGCTGAGTCTCCGTATACATCTAGATGTTTGATTCGCAAATCAATGGCTTCTTCAAGCCCCATTATACAAGCTTCGTACTCGGCCTCATTGTTGGTAACGGCAAAGGTCAATCGGGCAGTAAACGGGATGTGCGACCCGTGTGGCGTAGTGATGATTGCCCCTATTCCGCTACCGTAAGCATTCACGGCTCCGTCAAATATCATCTTCCATTTGGAACCCAACTCCGGTCCTTCGTCTGGAAACGGCTCTTCACAATCTTTCATCTTTAGGTACATGATATCCTCGTCAGGAAAATCAAACCTCATCGATTGGTACTCTTCAATAGGCTGCTCCGCCAGATACTCAGACAGCACACTCCCCTTTATAGCCTTTTGCGAGACGTATTGAATATCATATTCAGTCAAGACCATCTGCCAACGGGCAATTCTACCTGACAACGCCTGCTTTTCGAATACATATTTGATAGGATCCATCTTCGAGATGAGCATGGTTGTATGATTCAGCATGTACTGCCTCAAACGCTTGGCGGCCCAGGCTAGCGCGCAACAAGTTTTCTCCAGCATTGAGTATCGAGATTCACAGTCTGTAAATTTCTTACTCAAGTAATAGATCGCATGCTCTTTTCTCCCCGTCTCGTCGTGTTGACCGAGAACACAACCCATGCTTCCCTCAAGAACCGTCAAATACATGATCAAGGGTCTCCCTGCCACCGGGGGTATCAAAATAGGAGGCTCCTGCAAGTACTTCTTTATTTTATCGAACGCCTTTTGACAATTTTCGTTCCACGTTACAGCTTGATCTTTCTTCAACAGCTTGAATAATGGTTCACACGTGGCCGTTAGGTGAGATATGAACCGGGCAATGTAGTTCAATCTCCCTAAAAACCCGCGCACCTCTTTCTCTGTTTTAGGCGTCGGCATTTCTTGAATCGCTTTTATTTTAGCAGGATCGACCTCTATTCCTCTTTCGCTTACGATAAACCCCAGCAGTTTACCCGATCTCACCCCGAAGGTGCATTTATTAGGGTTCAGCCTCAGCCTGAACTTCCTAAGTCTTTTAAACAACTTCAGCAGATTCACCAGATGCTCTTCCTCCGTCTGGGATTTGGCAATCATATCGTCAACATAAACTTCGATCTCTTTATGCATCATGTCATGGAAAAGAGTCGTCATCGCACGCTGATATGTTGCCCCAGCATTTTTCAAACCAAAGGGCATCACTTTGTAGCAAAATGTTCCCCAAGGTGTTATGAAAGTAGTCTTCTCCATATCCTCTGGCGCCATTTTAATCTGATTGTAGCCTGAAAAGCCATCCATGAAGGAGAATACAGAGTATTGAGCGGTATTATCAACTAACACGTCAATGTGAGGAAGTGGAAAATCGTCTTTTGGGCTTGCTTTATTCAAATCTCTATAATCCACGCACATTCGAACCTTGCCATCTTTCTTTGGCACTGGTACGATGTTGGCAACCCATGAAGGATACTTCGTCACAGCCAGGAACCCAGCGTCCCACTGCTTCTGCACCTCCTCTTTGATCTTCATTGCCATATCTGGTCGCGTTCTGCGAAGCTTTTGTTTGACCGGCGGGCAATCTTCTTTCAGTGGCAGGCGATGCACAACCATATCTGTATCGAGCCCCGGCATATCTTCATATGACCAAGCGAATACATCATTATACTCTCGGAGCATTTCAACCAGTCTTCGCTTGATATCGCTCTGCAGTGCGGCTCCAATACGAATATTCTTCTCAACCCCTTCCGACCCCAAGTTGATAATTTCGATGACCTCGTCGTGAGGCAGAATGGCTCTCTCCTCTTGCTTCACTAACCAAGACAGTTCCTCAGGAACGTCGCTATCTTCGACAACCTCTTCTTCAGCCTGAAACACTGGGTGCTCAAAGTCGGGACGAGTCATAGGTGGTTCAAGGATGTCATCTGAAAATGTTATCCTGCAAAAGGAATGGTTAGGTGCTTCAAAATGCGTATAAAGCGAATAACCACATTGCCATTTTATTGAAAAATACAAAACAGGAAAGACAGGGATTACGGTATTTGCACATGAAAAAACGCCATTTATTTAATGATTAACACGCAATGTTTATAACAACACAGCCCTAAGCAAATCCTGATGCCCCGGGCAAGACATCAGATTATTCAACAATTAATGAAGCAAAGCATTACTGTTTAAAAGTCACAGGAACAAGCTCCTGAATAGACCAGTTGCACAGTCCTTGTCCTGGCGTGCTTGGCTGAATCCAGGCATCCATATCACAGTCGCTGTCTCCTTCATCAGACTCTGAAGCAGCATTGACAGTTTCATGACACACTCCACTGGCAGAGATGGTAATTGACTTTCTGAAACGGGGGGCCCCCACGGAAGGAGTTGATGACGACGGTCGGTACCCCAGTCCGAACCTGTCCATTTTCACAGGAATGTCCAGCACTTTGCCCCAGCCCTTGGCTTCTCCTGCTTCTACTAGAGCTTGAGCTTCTTTATACGATGAGACAGCTATCTCTGGCACTTTGCTCGGCCCGGGACCCTTGTCCTTGATGCGCAAACCTTCGAATGCCTGGCATGGTGTCTCATGGATCTCTCCGTCGACTTCCACATATTTAAATGACGCTAGATGGCTGACCAGGATGTCTTCTTCTCCGCACACGGTGACTACACTGTCTCCGACCATATATTTTAACTTCTGATGCAGGGTGGACGTGACGGCCCCGGCCCCATGAATCCAGGGTCTTCCCAGCAAGCAGCTGTACGCAGGCTGTATATCCATGATATAAAACTCAGTTGCAAACACTTCTGGCCCCACTTGCAGAGGCAAGGTAATCGATCCGAAGACTGTTCTTCGCGTGCCGTCGAATGCTCTGACTACCAAATCACTGGGTGTACACAAAATCCCTCGAACATCCAGCTTCATCATCGCCTTCTTGGGCAGCACATTCAAAGATGATCCGGTGTCAACCAATACGTGTGACATTACTGATCCTCTACACTCAACAGATACGTGTAATGCCATATTATGATCTCTCCCTTTCGGAGTCAAGTCAAAATCGGTAAAGCCCAAGCTGTGGCCTGCATTCACATGTGCCAATACTCCTTCTAGCTGATTTACGGAGACGTCTTGAGGTACAAAAGAAGTGTCCAGGACTTTCAGCAAAGCGTTTCTGTGAGCTTCCGAACACAGCAGCAATGATAGGATAGATATTTTGGACGGTGTCTGCTGCAGATGCTCCACAATCTTATAATCACTTTTTCGAATTAAGCGCATGAACTCTTCTACATCTTTCGATGCCGCTTCTTTTTCACTTGCTTGTACCGGAACATTTTCAACCACTTTCCCTTTTCCTTTCGCTAGTCTTTCAGCCTCCACTTCAGGAGATATAAAGATCCTGCCACTCCTCGTCATGCCTCCTGAGCCAACAACATTATCCACAATCTCCGCTGGCTGCTTGTTAACATCAATCTTTATCCCATCACAATATACCTCTAACCCATATGACCATGGGACTGCTTTCGTGTTCTCGTACGGGATCGGCCCGGCCTTAGTTATGGTGATCGGTGGTCGCTGAGCTGGTGCTGCAATAGTGATCGTCTTCCGAGGAATCGTTACCGTGGCCACATCACTCCGATTATCCACTACTGCCCCTGCAGGCTCATCAGTTGCCGCTCGATCAAACTGCAATATGCCCTCATCAATTAAAGCCTGAATGCCTTTCTTCAAATCCTCACACCCCCCAGCTAGGGTCCAACAATCTAAGCAATACTCGTTACATCCTGGGTAGACACCTCCTTGTAACAGTCGGCTCTTTATCTCGCTCAGCGGCGTCTTCAAATCTTCAATATTCATGATAAGATTCAGACCTTCCTCAGTCAGAATGGCGTTTGCCCCATGATTAGGCATGGGTTTCTGGACTATATTCGGACCTGCCGTTCCGAAATTGATAGTCTTGTTGTCTAAAAGATCCTGCACAACGTGCTTAAAAGCATGGCAACCTTCTATATCGTGGCCCGGGGACCCAGAATGAAACTCACAGTGCCTGTTTGCATCGTAGCCGAACGGGGGAGCTCCCGTTATCGGTGCCAGGGTTCTTTTCTCTACCAGATTCAATCCCAGCAATGTCTGCAATAAATCGGCATAGGTTGAGGGAGGTTTCTCAAACACTCTTCTCGGTTTACTACCCTGGAATCTTCGTTGAGCTTGCTGTACCCCCTGCTGAGGCTGCTGCTGCTGTGGCATTGGCTGTTGCTGAACCGGTTGTTGTTGCTGGAGTGGTTGTTGCTGATAGGGAATAGTAACACTCGACACCTGCTGCGGCTGACGATATTGACCTCGTCCCCTGCCTCGGCCTCGGCCTCGGCCTCCAAATACTGCGCTGGCTTCGCCCTGACGGCGCCCACCATAAGCTTTCCTATTACTGCCAGATGCAGTTGATTCCTCGACTTGGAACTTTCCTTGCTTAATGTTACGTTCAATCTTTTCCCCCATCAGAATCAAGTCTGAAAAACTGGCCAGAGACGTATGAAACAGCATATCATGAAACAGCCCTGTGAAGGTGCCGACAAACATGTCATTCATTTCCTTATCTTCCACCGGAGGACGGACCCTGGCAGCCATATCGCGCCACCTTTGCGCGTACTCTTTAAAACTCTTCCCCTTCTTCTGCGAAAGCCCGGCCAACTGGACCCGATTGGGTGCCAGGTCGCTGTTATACTTGTAGTGGGCTACAAATGCCTCTGCTAATTGCTTCCAGGTCTTGATATCAGTTGGCTCCAACCCCATGTACCACTCTAGGGAAGGGCCCGACAGACTATCCTGAAAGAAATGCATTAGCATTCTTTCATCAGTTGAGTATGCAGACATCTTTCTGTAATAAGCTCGCACATGCACTTTCGGACATGTGTCTCCCTTGTACTTGTCGAACGCAGGAGCTTTGAATTTAATTGGCACCCTCAAGCCAGGTACCAAGCCCATGGTTGCCATGTCCAATCCCACAGCACTTTGATTTAGGACTCCCTTCATCTGCTCTTCCAGCATTCTAATCTTTTGGGAATCATCCATCGGCCCTTCAAAACCTCCTCCGGAGAAGGCGTCTTCCTGCTGATCTTCTTGCCACATACCATTTCCAGCTCCGTACCCATCATATCCATTATTACGTCCAGCTCTGACCTGATTCATCCCCGGACCTCGGCCTCTGTTGCCGTACCCTTGAACACCTCCAGCAGGACCAAAAGCCATAAATCCAGTACCGTTTCCGTTTCCAAAGCCTCCGTAACCCTGATTGACCATACCATAACCATCTTGCCCAAAGCCTTGAGCATTAAAGCCATACTTCCCAGTGTTATCGAATCCCTGATCGTTGAATCCGAATCCAGTATTGACAAAGCCATTGCCTCCTAGATTATCTCCCAAATTGACATCACCCAGCCCAACATTATGGACAGCAGTCTCATTCCCCACTCCGACGTTACCGTTCACAGCAGCGGTAGCGTTGTTGACATTAGCAGCAGGTATATTGACTACAGGCGGAGCCACTGGCGTGGGAGTGCCGTCTCCATGAGCAGTATCGACCCGGACAGACTGATGATCTTCATTACCATGACCAGCGTTTCGGGCCAACAGAGGCTGGACCATGGCCTGAAAATTCTCCTGCCCTTTTGCTATAGCTTCCATGGTCTGCATGAAGAGAGCGATCTTCTCGCGCACATCTTGCATCTCGTTCTGCATTTGGTCCATGATTTTTCGACAATTGGAGCGTGTAGAATAGCGGTGCGGATGTTGATCTGCAATCCTGGTAAGTACCTGATGCAAAGCAGGAAATAAGACACCATCCAAAGATTACCTGTAATGCAATATGAATATGAATGCAATGCAATGTGTCTGTGCATTAGGGAAGTTCGTTCCCCCAGTTCTAGTGCGAAGGTGCCGGTGCAGTGACAGTGCTGACAATAGGAATATCGGAGCTGAATCATAGAAAGCCTCATATATTGCAGAGAGAATCAATAAGCCCAGGATACAATATCACTGAGAGTATAAAGGAGGCATGACCTCAACCAACAATCCTGGTGATGGTCAGCACTTATGCAAATAAAGCATACAAGTTACTACATGAAATGATCAGATCCTCCCAAAAGTCTGGTACTCTTCTATCAACTTCTTAGTCTCCGGATGGCTTGGTCGATCAAGCAGCCCTTCGACAAGCTGGTTTCTCCTCTTAAGGACACGGCGTACGTCTTCAGCAGTTTCTTCCCATGTTGCTTCTCCGAAACAATCTTCTAACTTTCGCTTCTGAGACACTGCTTCATCTCTGGATTTGATTGCCTTGTTTAGTGCATGCTGGACACTATACCGGGTCATCACTTCTTCCTCACACTTCTTGATGCTAGACTTCAACTTCTCTTCGAGGTCGGAGATTTGCTGCTTCAGCTTATCTTCCCTCTTCTTGTTGTTAGTGAGTGTAGCATTCCAAGTCTTATTACAAGAAGATATCTCTCGGTGAGCGACGTCAAGCGCCTTCTTCTTGGCTTCCAGCATGTCATGGGAGCTTCTGAACTCTTGCCCCAGACGTTCGCGCTTTTTCTTTTCCTCAGTCAACTCAGCCCCTAACCTGTTTACTAGCTCGATCTGCTGTTGGAAAGCATACACAGCCTTGTTTTTCTCACTGCGTATCTGAGCTAGCTCCTGCTCTAACCCTTCGTTGATCTTCACCAAGGCTTCTTTTTCCTTCACAACCTGTTCATAGACTTCTCTAGAAACAGTAGTCGGCTCTGCTACCGGAACGGGAACAAGAATTGGTGCATCTGGAAACGGCATCCTCAACTGACTAGCCCTCTCCTGAATCCAAACTCTATAAGGTGCATAGGCCTGACAGTCATTCTTTCCTAACAAAGGCTTCCCTCTGCGGTTAATACGTGTCCAGGCATGTTGCAACTCAGCTAGCAATTCTCCCTTCAAATCACCTGTGAAGTACAGAGATTCCTGTACTTCTTCCTCCTGAGGTGGATTCTTCAGTGCATATCCGAACTGGCGAATGAATAGAGAAGGGTTGTAATTGATACACCCTTTTCTTCCTATCAACGGCACATTAGGGTACCCAGAACAACTGAAGATGAGCTCAGATCCCAACAGGTCTCGATCAAACCACTCCATATCTTCCGACGATAGCCTCATCAGGCGCTCTGGCCAACCAGCTGGAACTGTAGTCTCTGCAACAGATCTTCTCTTAGGGAGGTGACTCTCAAACCACCTACTCAACAAGGGTACACACAGATGAACATTCTTTCCTCTTCCCTTCTCATTCTTGTAATGCAGTGAGTGGTAGAGATCTCCGAGTAAGGTAGGTACAGGATTACCAGCGGCAAACAAGTAGAAAGCATCAAAGTCCACAAAATCCGGTATATTGGGGAACAATACTATGCCATAAATGCACAAAGCCAACACAGCATTGAAAGTAATCCAGCACCCGCTCTTGGCATACTCTTGGGCTTTACCAACTAAGAATTGGAGTGAGAAGCCTGGAACTCCACGGGAGACAGTAGTCACAAGTTCAGAAACATCAATATGCAAGGCTTTTGCCAAATCCTCCGGCTTGGGCTTGGCGTCATAATGAATGAATGGAACCTGGTTCTGCACGGGCAGCTCAACATACTCAGCGTATTCCTCCAGGGTTGGTCCCATAATAAAGTCAGAGAACGTAAAGCACCTCAAAGCAGGGTCGTAGAATTGCATCAAAGCATACAACCCATCCAACTCTACCTCTGTAGGTTTGCACACCAATCTCAGTAGTCTACCATAGCTCATCCGGAAACTCCTACGAACACCCTCATCAGCAAGAGAGATCAACCCAAGTAAAGGAACAATATCAGGCGTAGGCAATTTGTAAGCAACCGTTCTCCTTAAGCTAGTCATGATCAAAACTCAGAAGTCTGGGCACTAGAACTAGGGAAATGCAAATGCACCTGCAGCACAGACACACATTAGTGAAATGCAAATGGTAATAGATATGCAGGCAATGCAATGCAAGTAACATGCAACAGGGACCAAAGCTGTAGCTGAATAGCCTGAACCCAATCAAGAAAGGTCTCAGATAGACCATCCAGAAGTCATCAAACCCTGGTCTCAGATAGACCTAAAATAAAACTCCAACACTGGTCTCTGACAGACCTCAAACCATAACTCCAACTGGTCTCTGGTAGACCTCAAATCACATCTCTAATTGGTCTCTGACAGACCTCAGAACACATCTCCAAATGGTCTCTGACAGACCTCAAAACACATCTCCAAATGGTCTCTGACAGACCTCCTAACTCTCCATAAATACCCAGGATCTCTGATCAAGAAATAACCGGTAGTCTGAAGGTCTAGTTACCTGCATAACCCCAAACCCTCTCACAGGTGGGTGGCCCTATAACTGGCACAAGGTACGGCATCCTATGCGGTCGTCGGCGTCACAGACTTTCAGGGTTGATGATACGATTCCCAGAAGGAGTGGCATCATCAATTCCTGAAGAGGCCTCACTTAGCCAACTTCCAAATGATCGGTCCCCAGAGTCGACAATCCAACTAACCAGCAACCCACGCCAACCAAAGGAAGGGGCAGGAGGCCAACCAGAGGAACCTCGTCTGAGTGTAGATTTCATGGGACACCAAAGCAAGCAAAGCAAGCGGGCGCCCACTAATTTCTACTCTAATTCTAGGTGCACTCAAGCCCAGGTCCGGCTTATCTCTCAATATCAGAACACCCGTCACACCCCGGTACAGCAATAATAAACAATATATAAAGCTGAAAATAAAGGTCAGAAATATAAATCCATACAAACTCCTCGACGGGAAAACAAGCGTTAGGATTGACTCTCTTAAGGGACGTTGGATCCCAAATGCATAAGAACTATCGCAGTCCTTAGCAGCCAGGGGACATTGGATCCCCAGCAGAGTCGCCAGCTGGCGCTACTGCGAAAATCGGCGCCGGCTGAACAGAAGAGTCGCCACCGTGCGTTATTTATCCCACGGGAGGGAAAGGGAACGCTCAGAGTAAACCTCGCACAACACGGGAAAGGTATGGTCGTCGCAACCAAAACCTGGATTCGGGAGTCGGTTACGCAAGGGGAAGGTATTAGCACCCCTCACGTCCGTCGTACTCGACGGGATCCACGCTTGTTTTCGGGTATGGATTGTTATTCTATCTACTCTACAGGTCTGGGGTTAAAATGAAAATAAAAATGACTCGGCAAAGTATCGCACTTTATGCCTACGTATTCCCGTCTGGAACGAGAAATCAGAGTCAACGTAGTTCGCCTACCTACGGGAAAGGAGGGGAAGGTTGCTCGCTAGGATATCGCATCCTATGCCTACGTACTTTCATACAGCATGAAAGATCAGAGCAAACGTAGTTCGGGCCACGTACGACACAAGTCTGTCTTGATTGATTTTATTCCTTCTGAAAAAGGTTTTCTGATCAACAGTCCCAGCGGACAAAAATGACGCTTTGATGAGTTCACCTTCTTTTACGAAAGAAGTGTCTTTTATTGTGTTTGAAATCTTTATGTGTTTTTTCTGTTTGTTTTGAGAGAGAAGAGACAGAACTCTAACCTACGGTTGCGAAGGGAATCAAACTGACCTAATGTTATCATGCATGGGTTAAGACCTAGTGTCTATCATGCTCCTCTCTTGCACAGAGAGAAGCAGAGATCCTACGGGATAGGCAGAAACAGAAACAATATCAGATATATGCAGTAAAACAGTAAAATGCATGGATGCAACAGTACAAGCGAGGCAAGGGAGTCCCACTCAACCTCGAACCTAGAAAACAATAGGCAAAAGTGAACAGGCTTCACTTTCAACCCAACAGGGTAAACAGCAAACAATACAGTCTAGAAAACCAATCAATACATCAGCAATGAAATACAACAGAAATAAACAGCATCAGCAGCTCTGACTCAACATCTGGCTCCAAGTAATCTCCACTCAGTTACAGGCTTCACCAAGCATCAATCTCCATCTTCATGGCCTTCAGATAAGGGCTTTGATCATCATTCTTCTATCTGCAATGGCTTTTCTTCAAGTTCAAACCTCCAGGATGAGGGATCAGTCACAAGAGTGAATTGGGTGTTAAGCAATCAGCTGACTACCAAGGGTGGTGAACAGACTGCTTCTAACACAAAAGACATTTTCTCTCAAGAGTTCTATCTCTTAGACACTATCACCAAACCTTCCAAAGGAAGGGGGTGAGTGTCTTAGAGAGACTCTGAATCACAGAGAAGAATGGATGCAGACAAGGCAATCCATGTTTGAGAAACAAGCTTTCTAACCTAGAGCTCTGCCTAGCTCCTAAATCCTAGTCTCCTCAGCAGCTGCTAGCAAGAACCTCCTCTCCAACTCTGGCAGTTGATCTTCAATCTTTGGATCTCCAATGGTCTTCATCTCCTCAAGTCTTCAACTCTCCCAAGTCCCCAGACAATCCCAATACCCAAGCAAGCAAGCAATAATCCCCAGAGGGCACACCACACCAGTCAATCAGACATACACAGAGCATTAATAGCAGTAGGGGAATCCTGATTTTTCTAAGGGATCTAATAACTACCCATAACCCCTATAGTCCCATAACTAAACTAGTCAAACCCTAAGTCCTAAGGGAAAGAATCAAACTTCCTAAGTCATCATCTAAAAAAACCTTAATTTGTTCATGTTGTTCAAGCCTACATTAAGCACCTAAAATTAATTCCTAAAAATGGGAACTAAATTGTTTCTACAAGTTTAATATCTCATCTAAGCAACATAAAAAGAATGAACAAAAAATATGAAAGCATTTAATAGAACAAAAATTAATAAAATCATGCATGAAATGAAACTATTTAAAATGCCATTTATTTAGAAAATATGGGGAAAATATCAAATAAAAATAAAAATGCAATTTTATTTAATGACAATTTTCTAGACATTCTAATGAAAATGATGTAAAAAGAATGGATTAAAAATGATTTTTTATCTATTTATTATGAATTTTAGAAAATGCATAAAAAAATTAAAGAAAATAAAAGAATATAATGAAATAAAGTGGAGGGGGGGTTTATTCAGCAAGCACGCTCAGTTCATACCAGGATGGCCCAGGCAGTGGTGGGGTGCGCATAGCAAGTTGAATTAAGCCCAGAAACCTTCAGAATTATTAAAAATAAAAAACAAGCAGGGGGTGAGAATAGAAAGGTTATCACGTGTATTTCTGATGGGCTTGGTACTGGGGTGGTGGGATTAGCAAAGCACTCTTAGGCCCGCCCGTTTCAATTAATGAAACGGTGCGTTTAGGGCACCACTCTCCCTCCAAATCCTGAATTAAACGCCAGCCACACGATGGCTCCTCAGGTCAATGGTCTAACACATAACGGACGACCATGATTTCGTCTTCTACATTGGTTCATGAACACTTAGGGTTTCCACCATGAAACTCCATGCACGCATACAATTCCACCAATCTGTTCTCCCTCCACAGTCCATGGATCAACACGATACAAACATGAAACTTACTCAGAATTTCTCCCTCTACAAGCCTATGGCATTAGTTTGCTTTGAAACTCAACAAATCACTCAAACTGATCGAGGCAAGTTCTGACTCCATGAAAATACTCTGCAACTTACCAGCATAATTCTCAATCAAACCTAGACTAATCTCTTCTATGACTAATGGTGATCATTCTGCGCTAACAACCTAAGATTATAATGCACTATGCCACGAGTTCTACATCCTAGCAGTTCTAACAACCTGCTAACAATCATCACCAAACAGCATCAAACTCATCCTAATTGATCTACTAACAACCTAGATCACATTTAAACTAATAAATCTATGCTAAACTAACTGAACTAATCAATTTGAATGAAAACGCACCTGATGCAAAAGCTTGAAAACAGCTATGGAAACTCGTGAATCCACCACCACCAATGCTCAGATCTTGATCAGTGAGTGAAGCTCTTGCTTCTGTATGCAACACCTCTTGTTTCTTGGCCTTGGATCTTGCTAACCGATTGATTTTTCACTTTTGAAGAGGATGATAACAGCACATGAAAATGGATCAAAACCAGCCAGATATTGAGTGATCTTTGATCTTTGATGATTATGGAGTGGAGTAGAATCAAGGATTATGAGAATTGATGGAGAATTGATGAAGTTTGAAAAGAATTTGCAAGAGGAAGAATGAGAAACTTTGGGAAATTTTTGGTGAAAAATGAATCCAACCCTTGCTCAATTCTGATTTCATGAATATATAGGGCTCACATGAACTTTCTAGAACCATCTTGCCACATTCCCTTGCATTCCAAATTGGTTGATTTTTGAAATGTTTCTTCAAATACAAGTAACCATGAATAACTTTGATTTTTTCCACTAAGCTCAAAAAAGTGTTTGAACCATTGTCTCTAGAATGTCTTTTGGACCCAAAATCATATATTGGAAGTCTCCATTTGGACTTATAAATCTCCCAAACCATTTTTCACTTTGACTTTCTTTAAGTTATAAGCCATTTTAGTTCAAATTTAACCAATCATGCAACTTCATGTTATGAGCTTTTACAACAATTGGTGACCTTCTTTCTAGACTCAAAATGTCATTTGGAGCAAGTTTGATGTTGTAAGTTTTTCCATTTGAGGCCTCCTTGTATGAGTTTTGGACATAGGTTAAAATGACCTGTAATTCACAAATGACCAAAATACCCTTTGCTTGCCAAGACCATAAGTTGAGTTCCACACATCATATGAAGGCATACTATACCATTCTAGAAAGCTAAGACAATGAGGAACAATTCTTATGTTGACCAGAAATTCATTTGAAATCTCCTTGAGGGGTAAAAATTGCTTGGAAGTCAAGTCACTTTCACAGACAAAATTTCAGATACCTCAGATGACCTGTAACTTGCAAGGACCATAACTTGAGTTCTATAAATCTCCTTGATGTCTTCCACCACTCAAATTAAATGTCTTGAGATCCTCTACAAGTTTCATGTTGGCCAAGAAGTCATTTGAAGCTAGCATTTTGACTTATCTTGCTTGGAAATTTGACCTAAACTAGGGGATTTTACACAGAAACCCTAATTTAGAAACTCCTCCTCTCCTTGATTTCTCTTGAATTCTTCTTGGCATATCTCCATATCCTTCTTTATATATCCAATGATGAACCCCCCATCTCTCCACTAGACTTGAATGCCCCTTAAGTCAGTCAATTGACCTAGGGTTGACCTAGGGTTGACCCAGATGAAACCCTAGTTGACTGCCTTCAGCTATAGCTCTTGCTCTCATCAATGACTTGTCTCCTTCTTTAAATGACTTTCTAAGTCTCTCCTAATGTCTAGATACTCTCCATGCTTTCAACTCACAGCTCACAACCCTCTTGCTGACCCTCAGATACCCTCAGCTAGGAGGTGGACTCAAGGCTTGATCTGCTGAACTCTTTGCTTTCAAATTCTTTCTTGATGACTTGAATGAGATTGAATTGGGATAATAACCTCTTGATAGGCTTCTAGAGATGAGAATAATGATTGGTCCCCTGTTGAATGACTTGCTATGCTTATGCTATGCAGATGGTTAGACTATGTACATGACTCTATATGCAAATGCTAATGACATGGAAACATAACCCAAGTGAATAAGGCTGGGCAAATTTTAGGGTGCAACAGGTTGATTAGTGTAAAACGGTGATTAGCGATTAGCGATTAAGAGAGTGTAGTGTGTGTGATAGTGTTAGTGAATGTGTGTGTTGCCATATGAGATTAATACAATGGAAACAAACAAGCCAAACGCCCAGAACCCTAAGCCTCGAATCGTCCCCCCTCTCTCGCCGTCAATCGGTTATCTTCCTTGCTCACATCTCGAACCTGAAAAAAAAACAGCCATTGGAAGCATCAATAGTTTAAAAAACAGAATAAGATTGCATATTACCGACGGTTTCGCTGGTTGCAACTGAGTCGGAGATGGTGGCGGGGCGTTTCGTCGATTGAGGGCTCGCGGCGGCGGCTATGGTTTCTACGGTTAATGAGATAAGTCGTTCCTCCGTCCAACTTTTGAATTACAAATTTAGGGTTTTTTCTGTATATGTTCCCCTTTTCAAATTGGGGTCTCCGTCCTTTTATAGGCGGTTTGAAAGTTAAAGCCTGATTAAAAACGGTTTTGAATGCTGATTTGGGTATTCCTTTTTCGGGCTGAATCAAATGAAAACTTTCCTTTTTCTGTCTGATTGCAATGATTTCTGTTAATGAGATTCCAATTTATGATCTTGTGTGCCAATTGTTTAATATTGTCCAGGTTCGATGCATTGAGGATTTGGGATTGGATATTCTCTTTCTTATTGGGAATATTCTTCAGATGATTTTGCTGACTTGGAGATTGTGATTTGATTAGGGAAGTTCAAATCTTCCTTCTTCCTTGTTGATTTGGGATATTTGACTTTGTGTAATTAATAATCTCTGTTACTTGTTGGCTTCCATGTTAATACTTCTTTTTCTTCTTCTCGCAGGGAATGCCTCATATGAGTTTAGATGTTTGCTTGATCTTATGCCGTGGTCGAGATAGGGTTAAGCCGGCGATGACGACATCGTGTCCGAGCTAGGAGTTGCAGCTGCCATTTCCTTTTGTCTCTTTATTTGCTTGGGACGCATTTTCTCTCTAAACTTCGGTGCTTGGTAGGAAGCTGGCGACGGTACCCGTTGCCCTTCTGACTACTCGAGACTGTGCCCAAAGATGAGGTTTTTGAAAAAAACTGAGGGCCTTGTGCTTTTATTCTTATCGAGATGCTTATCGTTGTGGTGAATGCTTGTTTTCAGATGTTCTGTTTGGTATTCGCAGCTGCTATATGTATGCTTCTCTTGCAAGTATTATCTTGCAACCGCTGCTGATATTCGTTGCATTGCTGTTGTTAATGGTTACTCTTGAACTTTGTTTGCAGATGCTAACCGTGGCTTGTTGTTGCTGATGCTTTCCTTGCTTCTTGGTTCTAATGTTGATGATGTTATGCCGCTGTGGAACTGATATTGCTGTTAAGAAACTGATATAGTTGTTGTTGCTTGCATATGAGTGAAAATGCTGGTGCCGTGTCGCCGCTAGCTGATACTATGTTGGACTGTTGTTGTTTGTATTTCAGGAGCTGCTATTGTCAGGGGGAGTTTGGAACGGTGATGATGACATCATGTCTGAACCGTAAGCTAGGATTGTTGAGAATATGGTTGCCTTTGCATATTGTTGGTTGAATGCGATGCTTGAGTCACGTTGAAGTCCGAGAAAGGTTTTGGTGATGACGACGTAACAGTCCGAACCACATTGGTGCTGTTGAATGCAGTTGCTCATCTGTGTTTCACACTGTTTGAACTATCTGCTAGTTGTCTTTCGCGTTCAAATTCCCTTCATCGATGTTCAGTAGGAAGCTGGTGACGGCGTAGGGTGTTGCCCTCCTGGCTGCTCGTGCTTCTGCCCGGTGATGAATTCAAGCTGAGGGCTGAACAAAAACTCAACTCATCTTTTAAGCTTCACGTTATCTCTGCAGTACTTCTATTGACAATGTTCAATGCCCTGCTATTGCGGATGTTGAACTGTTGTTATTGATGCTCATAATTGATATTGCTTGCAGCCTGTACTTGTTCTGTTGCCGATATTGTGACGTCTTTTCTGATATTGTCTTCTATTTGCAGCTGATACTCTTGTTGCGACTGATGTGGTGCTTGCAACTGGTGTTGGCTATGCTGCTGGCTATGCTGCTTCGGTTGCTAATGGTTGCTCGTGGCTATTTGTTGTTGCGCTGATGTTAAGCTATACTGTTGTGTTTTTTGCTCTTCTGTAGGTTCTTATTATGCTTTCTGTACTGCTGGGGCATGCTGCTGTTACCGCTGTTTGTTGAAACACGGGCTGGCCGCTGCTGCTTGCGAGTGCTAAAAATACTTGTTGTCGCTTGTAAAAGTTTTCCTGTTGTTGTTGTTGCAACTGACATGCTTCCTCTTCTTCTTTCAGGATGCCGCCCGAAGCTCAGAAGCTGCCGGTTCCGCGCCGTTTGCCGAGAAAGGTTCGAAGGTGATGATGACTTGATAGTCTGAACCACATTGGTGTTGTCGAATGTAGTTGCCTTAATTCGATTTTCGATGTTCGGTAGAGAGTTGATAATGGCTACGGTCATAGTCCTCCCGGCCGCTCGAGTCTCATGCCCGATGATGAATTGAACTGAGGGCCAGACTTAAATTCTCTTCTCCTTAAACTTCACTTTATTTTCGACGACATTTGATTAATGATTGTGTTTTGACAGGTAGAAAGGGAGTCTCGGTTTTGTCACTTGTGGAATTCTCTGCAATGCCTGTGTTGTTGATGTATATTTGTACTCTTGACCGCTGTCGCTGATGTTGCAGGTTGGATTCAGATGGTGGGATGCCGTCAAAGGGATCAAATTTCCATCTTACGATTTCCAGGAGGTTTGAAACCGTCACGGTTGCTTCCTATGAAGAACTGACCGCGGATGATGCTATGAAGAACCAGGAGTGGCTTGCTGATCTGTGTTTCAAATCTTTAACTAGTTTGTCAGACCATTAATAGGTTGATTAGTTTATACTGCACTGCTGAACATAACTCTGTTTCCATAGGTCAAATAAGGAGGCAAATCTCAAGTTAGCTTGTTATTCCTGTGAAACACAGGCTTACGACAAGGTACAGCTTGCACATGATTGTAATGGGTCTTAAGAAAATTATGGTTTCAATTCAAAACCACGAGAAACTATGTACTGTTGCAAATACTTAATAAAACTAGTTGTTTTAAAACTGCATGGTCATCAACGACGTAATGGATATCCAATGATCCAAATAATTTCTGATGCACCTCATCCATATAACGACAAATGACCACATGTAATATAGGCGACTGCAACCTTGAAATTCCTTGAGACTTTTATCACGTACTTTGGCATTGACCTTGTATAGAGAAACCTAGAAGAATATTGGAGTAACTTGTGTCCTTTAATGAATTTGAACACTTAAGCGGCCTTTGTATCTTAATAAAATGATTCATTAACCATGATAGAGCTTTGGATCTCGAACTCGTGATTTGGCCAGATAAATATTGCCTGAAGTGGTTTGAACCATCCTTGTATCCGAGAACTCTCGAGTCGTGTACCCCTGGAGGAATTCCAACGCGACTTAAGGTTTTAATGTCTTGACAAAATATTACTCAGACCTCATTTACAATTTCATCCAAACTTGCCAAATTGAATAATCCGCCAAAATCGAACCCTTATGAAACGATAATGTAACCTTAAAGAATTGGACTGTAAGGGTCTACACTCGAAGTTACCGCACCTGCGCAAACTGGTTAGTCATAATAAACACGCACACAAAGGTATAGAGATAAAAAATGCGAAAGGAGGCAGGATCTTAAGGTCAAAAATTAGGGTGCAACACTTATTCGGGGAGAGTTCAAAGCGATTTTTAAACAAAAGCACACAAACACAATCAAAAAGTACTTAAAATGAAACTCAAAACAGTAAATCCTCCCCCCAGACTTGAACTAAACATTGGCCTCAATATTTTTTAACAAGAGAGGAAGAGACGTAACTCACAGAGATCCTTACTAAGGAGGTAGAGGGTAATGCAACACCCATTTGCTATATCCTAGCTTGCACTTATAAGGTCTCGTTTATTACCTACAAACGAAACAAAATCACAACAAAAATAAAATGCTCAATCATTAAAAACGTGGGTTGCCTCCCTTACACCGCTTCGTTTAACGTTGCATGGCTCGACGGTTCACTCCCCATTGTTATGGGGGTATTTCAGTTTCCACGCTTTGTTGATTGATCTTTCTACAACAAAGAGTTGGTCAGGATCAGAGCTAAGAGAAACTTTGTGTATCAAATCACTTCCAACTTTTTTATTCTTGACTTCTCGAATGAATTTTGGAGTCTCGCTATGTCCCCTAGACGACTGAGATATTTTAACCTGATAGATTACACCAGAGACTTTTTCCAAAAGTGGTTTTGAACTTTTGCCTTTTCCCACTGTTTTGATCATTCCAACTAAAGGTTGAATATTTTCCTCTTTACCTCGCTTCTTGATGTCCAACAAAAGAGCTATTTCCTCATCAAAAGTTCTCAAGGTTAGAGTACCTGTTTCAATATCAACATTGCACCGACTAGTAAGCAAGAATGGTTGGCCAAGTATGATGGAAGTCTCTTCATCTTTTATAATATCCATGATCTCAAAATGAAATGTGAAGATAAAGTTATCAATCATGATCATTACATCCTCTGCTAGTCCATATGACCTCTTATTCGTGTGGTTGGCAAACTTCAAGTTTGTTCCTGTATTGCTCACTTTTCCAATACCCAACTTTGTGAAAATAAATAAAGGCATGAGACTCACACTAGCACCTGAATCAATAAGGACCTTCTTGAAAGTTCTATCTTTTATAATACAAGGGATTGCTACAGGTCCAGGGTCTTTCCGCTTGATGGGGATTCTCCTTCCTTGTGATATTTCACTACACTGCTCAGTTGAAATTTTCTGCTCCTCACCCATTGTTCTCGTTTCCCCCATTACCTCTTTCATGAATTTATTATACAAAGGCATTTTCTCTAGTGCTTCAAAGAACGACATATTGATCTATAACTTTTTAAACATTGTGCTGAATTTTTCAAAGTTTTTCTCCTTCTGATCCTTCTTTGTAACTCTCAGAGGGTAAGGTAGCTTGATTTTTGGTTTAACCTCCTCTTTCTTTTTCTCTTCAGTTGACTTCACAAGTGGTAAGGATCTTTCTAGTTCTTTCATGTTTTCTCTTACTTCAAGCTCAACTTTCTATACACTGATAATCATTTGTTTCCCTTTCTCCCTCTTCTTACACGACTCCCTGACTTTTTGTTGTGATAGCATTAGCATTCTCAGGATTTTGTGGATTCGGTATTGGCGCACTCGGGAAGGTTCCTTGAGTTTGCGTAGAGAGTTGTTGGGCTATTTTTCCCTTCTGAACCTTGATATTTTTTATAGAAGTTATGGTATTCCTCTAATTATTTGGTGTCTCTTATGGGAATTAAATATTGTAAGCTGTCGTCTTTTGAATGGTTATCTCCCATTCTGATTTCTATGGAGCCTGTTATTGCTGCTGTTATTGAGGTTGATTCTGATCTTTCTAGGAGAAGTTAGGATCATTCTTCCATCCTGGATTATAAGTCTAAGAATAGAGATTATTCTACTTTAGAAACTTTATCTCTTCAATTTGTTTAGAAGTCGCAACACAATGTGCAGTAAAATAGGGTTCACTACAAATCTCACAATTTATAGCTTGGACAAGTTGAACTTGAGCCACAGTTTGAGTACTTACATTAATTGCTTTAAGCCTTCTTTATACTTCAGCTTTAATTTAATCTTCCATTTTCACAATTTGATTAGCCATCTTCAAGTCAATTGCTCCTTCCGATTTACTGACACTACGGTCATATAGTTCCAAATGCTCATTTGAAGCAATGGCTTCAACGATCTTCTTAATATCAGTGGTTGTTGTAAATTTTGATGAGTGTCGCTACTGCGAAAATCGGCGCCGGCTGACAGAAGAGTCGCCACCGTGCGTTATTTATCCCAATGGAGGGAAAGGAAACGCTCGAAGTAAACCTCGCAAAAAACGGGAAAAGGTATGGTCATCGTAACCAAAACCTGGGTTCGGGAGTCGGTTACGCAAGGGGAAGGTATTAGCACCCCTCACGTCCGTCGTACTCGACGGGATCCACGCTTGCTTGGGTTGTCTAAAGGATGCAAACACAATCTATCTACGGCTGCTAAATCTAAACAGAAGGGAATTGACTCGATAGAGCGTCGCACTCTATGCCTACGTATTCTCAAGAGAGAAAGTCAGAGTCAACGTAGTTCAGGACTACGGGGAAATTGACTCGCCAAGACCTCGCGTCTTGTGCCTACGTACTTCCACACTGCATGGAAGATCAGAGCTTTACGTAGTTCAGGCTAACTACGGCTAAACAGGGCGTTCTCACACAGCAGTGAGAAATCAAACTGGTTTTACAGGTACGGGAACCTACGGGAAAAACTACGGTCTGGTCTCAAATGCACTCGGGCAAGAGAGAAAAAGGGTAACATCAGTCGTCAGCGGGAAAGTCTCGATCGCACAGCAGCGAGAGAACAAAAGGTTAGTTGTTAGTGTGCTCGCTAGGATATCACATCCTATGCCTACATATTCTCGTCTGGTACGAGAAATCAGAGCAGCTGTAGTTCGGTTACTTTCGGGACCACAACTCGAATCTCGTTTTATTAACATTCTGAAAATGATTACAATGATTGAATACTGAAACATAAACCCCTAGGAAAGACTATCCTATCCTATCCTGAAAAGTCAAATGGAAAATAGTCCCCTAACAAGTGGACTTCTAAAAATTACCTCTAAAAAGGTGTAACAGAAAATCTATGAAAAAATGTACTCTAAAAAATATTAAATCTACCTTAATATTTTTTCTCATATTTCTTTTCCCTTTTCTTTTTTTTTCAAAATATTTTTCTTCCACTTTTCCCTTTTTTTTTATATTTTTTTTCTATATATTTTTCTATATATTTTTCTCCATATTTCCCATTTTTTCCAATATTATTTCTATATATTTTTCTCCGTATTTCCCATATTTTTTCATCTATTTTTATATCTTTTTCCTTTTTTCAATATATTTTTTTCTATATACTTTTTTTTTCTTTTTTAATACATTTTCTAAAAGAAAAAAGAAAAAAATACAAAGGGGAGGGGGGTGCAGATGGATACAGGGGGTTTACCAGCAAAAATAAACAAACTGGGCCCAGCCCAGTGTACAACAAAAACGGGGGGGGGGGGGGGGGGGGCTATCAAAACGCAGGGCCCGGCCCAATCCCACATTGCACACATGCAGGAGGGGGGGTACTGATGAGAAAAACGCAGGTGTGGTCCAGCCAACATCACGTTGGGCTTGAGGCCCAATGCTGACCCAAAAACACAAAAATGAGGAGTGAATGCCAAAAAATGGGGGTTTGTACGGATAGCAACAGACTGATGGGCCCGGCCCAGTCCATCACAAGCCACTCTCCTTCTCCTTTCTCAGAAGAAACCCTAATTCTTTTCCTCCTCTCTCACGGCGCCGTTCTCCGCCGCCATCCAATATCCACCCTCTCATCTCTATCTCGAAATCAGACTTTACCACACACAAATTCCTTTCTTTGGCACCTCAATCTTCTTTTTCACTCTCTGGTCCCAACCTTTTTACAACTTGCATGCGAATTTGATGATTCCTGGATGTTGAAGATCTTGAAGGTTCTTGGAAGTTCTAGGACGAAGGAGACTGGAAAAAGCGAAGAGCATAACGAACATGGATGAAGGCTTTGGGCGTTCTGGGGAACGAGGATCCACGGAGATTTCTGGATCCATGTTCTTGACGAAGAACACAACGGATTTCTGGATCTAGATGTGTTTGAATGACTTCTGACGAAGGTTGACGAGGAAGATTCTGGAAATCTTCTGGAGTTCTACCAACATGCATGTGACGATCCTGATGATATTCGTTGAAGCTGAAGAACTGAGATGAAGTTCGTTCTTGAAGTTTCTTTTCTGGAGATGGAAGACGTCCTGGAGAGCTCACGAAGAAGATCGATGAATCTGGACATGGAATGGTTGAATCTCTGTGATGAAGATTGAAGTTCTGGAAAATTATCAATGATGAACTTGGTGATTTCTGGGAATGAAGAAAACTGATGGAACTTGTGATGGTGAGATGAACACCGGTGATGATGATGATGATCGGAGACTGGAAACCGTTGTTGGTGAGGTTGATCGGAAGAGATGGAGTTTCAGAAGGATTTCTGGAGTTTTTTGGGTTTCCGGTGACGGGTATGGCGGCCGGAGTAGGTTAGGGTGGCCGGCGACGTTCTGTTGCGGTGGTTGCATGGCCGCCGGCCATGCAACCGGTGGGGGCTCAGGTGGTGACGCGTGTCAAGGTGAGTGGGGGGAGAGGTTGCATGAGTCCCACGTGTTGTGAGGCGTGGCAGAGAGAGGGAAGTGGAGAATGGTGATGTGGCTGCGGGATGGATATGATATGTGGCCAACCCCTTGCTTCACACGTGGCCTGAAGCTTTATATAACGATCTGGCTTTTTCTGGATTCTTCTGGAATTGGGCTTTGCGAATTGGACAATGAGGCCCACGAAAATGGCCATAAACCTCCAAAAAACTGCATTGAAACTGATAAAACACAAAAAATGGGATTAAAACTGATTAGTGGGCTAATTAACTGCATGAACTAAACTAAAGGCTAATTACTTGAATGAAATAATTAATAAAACCTAATAATATTCTAATCAAAATTAAAACAAACAATTAATATTCTAAACTAATACTCTAATAAATCCCCTAATCTAAAATTAAGCTAAAAAACTCTAATGATTCTCTAATCTAAAAATTAAGCTAAAAAGCTCTAATGATCCTCTAATCTAAAAAATAAGCTAAAAAGCTCTAATAATCCCCTACTCTAATAATTCCACTAATTAAACTTCTATAAAAGAAAATCTATTATTAATAAAAGAAAATCTATATTATTCTATTATTCTAAAATGATTAAAAATCTATCTAAAAAGAATTAAAACCATTAAAAAATATTAAAAACCTATTAATATTCTATATCTAAAAAAATATATTCAAAATTCAATTAATATTCTAAAAGAAAAATCTGTTAATATTCTATATTAATCTAAAAATGATTTTAAAGCTATTAAAAAATCTAAAAATAGCTAATAAATTCTAGAAAAATCACAATAATTTCCAGAGGAACAAAAATAGCACCGAACGGCCAAAAAACACCACGAGAGCGCACCGGGACAACCGGTAAAAAAAACGGACACCGAAACATCCCTAAAAACAACAGCGCGAGCTGAAAATACCGGGAATAGCACGGCTTCCCAAAAATACGATTCTACCTATCTAAACTGATTAAAAAACACCTGAGACGCGAGATGAGGGCTGTGATCCCGATAAAATCAAAACAAATGAAAAATGCACTGTATGCGATATGCAGATGCGAATGCGGTCATGCGTCGAAACATAGAGCCAGATACGGGACCCGGTTGGTCGAATTTTAGGGTGCAACAGCTGCCCCTATTCAAGCGGCTTCGGCCTGAATGGGTGAAGAGCGCTCAGCCTTCAAACATTCAAAGGTAGATGATGGTTGAATACCAATGAAACCCTGAAATTTGCCAACCGCGGGAATATACTGCAAAACTGCTTGGGGAACAAAAATCCAGAACCGAACCCAGCCGTCACGGCAACAAACTAATCAATCATCTGGTAAAGAACTCCTGATTTTAATACCCGTTACTCGCGTGATACCACTGATAACAATCCTGAGGGTTGCAACAAAACATCTGATCTTCTCACATCGTCTACTGATAGACAGGAAGAGAAATATACTCACATTGTCCAAAGATGGACGGGAGACACCCTGAATCCCGAAGGAAAAAACATTCAATACTCACATCGTCTAAAGATAGACGGAAAGACACCCATAATCCCGAAGGAAAAAAAAATTCGATACTCACATCGTCTAATGATAGACGGGAAGACACCCATAATCCCGAGGGAAAAACAAATTCAATACTCACATCGTCTAATGATAGACGGAAAGACACCCTTAATCCCGAAGGAAAAGGAAAAAAAATTCAATACTCACATCGTCTAATGATAGACGGGAAGACACCCTTAATCCCGAAGGAAAAAAAAATTCAATACTCACATCGTCTAATGATAGACGGGAAGACACCTAAAATCCATACTCACATCGTCTAATGATAGACGGGAAGACACCCATAATCCATACTCACATCGTCTAATGATAGACGGGAAGACACCCATAATCCATACTCACATCGTCTAATGATAGACGGGAAGGCACCCATAATCCATACTCACATCGTCTAATGATAGACGGGAAGACACCCATAATCCATACTCACATCGTCTAATGATAGACGGGAAGACACCCATAATCCCGAAGGAAAAAAAATTCAATACTCACATCGTCTAATGATAGACGGGAAAACACCCATAATTCATACTCACATCATCTAATGATAGACGGGAAGACACCCATAATCCATACTCACATCGTCTAATGATAGACGGGAAGACACCCATAATCCCGAAGGAAAAAAAATTCAATACTCACATCGTCTAATGATAGACGGGAAGACACCCATAATCCCGAAGGAAAAAAATTCAATACTCACATTGTCTAATGATAGACGGGAAGACACCCATAATCCCGAAGGGAAAAAAAATCAATACTCACATCGTCTAAGGGTAGACGGAAAGACACCCATACGCACTTCAATACCATCCATCAAATTTCAGAATCCTTTCGTCTACGGGACTTGATGGAAAGAACAATATCCTTAAAGGGGCCACATCGTTAGTGTGGACCGACGGGAAGAAAACCACCTTCAAATAGCTCTGTTGTCAATAAGAATCGACAATCACGAAAACCAACTTGAAATGTCATCTCATCCGATATACAAAAAGAAAACCACTATCCGAAAGATCGCTTTGAAACCCTTCAACATCTAAAGATAGCCGGAGAAGACTCGCTGGGGAAACATACCATCCGTATGATCTGACGATAAGAAACCCGCTGAAAAATCACCTGCCACTTCACATCGTCTACTGATAGACGGGAAGAAAAGTTCGTCGATACCAGATGACTGATTGATCAAAGCATAACTATTGTATGACCTGAAATACAAATAAACCAATGAATTGTCTGAACCCCACTGCTGAATAAATGCCCCTGAACTGATCACAGAGTAACTCACGCGCCATACGAGGCTGATAGAAAACCTGGCTTATGCTTCGCATGCATATGCGTATGCTCGAATCTTTCTATGGCGTAATGCTCCATTCAGGATGGAAATGCAATGCATCTTGAGAATGAAATGCAAGTATGATGCAAATATGATGATGCATGCAATATGCTAATGCAGGCTCGGGCTGCTGGAGAAAGCCGGGTACAGAAAACCACTTCAGCAAAATAAATGCTGAAGCCGAAGCCAACTCTGCTGGGGATAAACCAGATATCACAGAATTATTCCAGCAAAATAAATGCTGGAAGAGTGAAATCAACTCCGCTGGGGAAATTGGGAACTTAACCAGGCACCTCGTTGAAATAACACCCTGTTGGGGAACATAACTCTGCTGGAGAATAGCAGATGTGCCAGGCATGATTGGACTTCTCTGGGGATAGCTTACCCGTGCCATTGAAAAATTGGACTTTGCTGGAGAAAATAGCCGGCGTCTTCCTGCGCACTGACGAAGACTGGATTTGAAAACTGATGCGCCAACACGGATGGGCCTCACAGTGATTGTCAACCTGGACTTGTGCTTTCAGACTATCTGTGATGGGTCAGGTACAACTGACGCTGGAAAACATTCTGTCGGAATACACAGCTTTCTAGTTGAAGAGTCAAGGGATATTAACACAACTTCCCGCATTCGTCTCGCTCTCGAAAATCGACTGAATCTGCTCGAATAGCTCTGAATAACCCTGATGATACAGAGAAGAACAATCCCGTCGCTTCTGATATGCCCCAGCCTGCGGGATCTCTATGGGGATAGTCCTCGAAAGGAAGTCTGAAAATCTGTTCCCTGATGGTCTGATACAAAATGCCCCAGCATTCTAACCTTCGGAAAGATACTTTACATCAAATGCTTCTCGAATAACCTCTGCGCGCTTAAGATGGTCTGCCCCTGACTGCAATGACTTTGCCCCTGATTAGCTGATCCAGAGCAGTACCTCCTGACTACGACGTATTCACAGAATCTCAACCTGATTGCCCCAGGATAACTGACTTCGAAAAGCTGACCTGACTGGGGATCACTGGATGATAGCTTGCCCCTGCTCTCGGAACATTCGGGCGCTCTGCATTCTATCCTGACCATATCTTTCCATGTAGAAAACTTTCCTGCTGTCAAGCGCTTACTCGCAAGTAAAACAAGTTGTTCTGCGTAAAAGATGTATTAATGCAACACATATGACAACTTTGACATCCAATCTGTTCACTGGGAATAGGAAAACAACAGTTTATGGCATAAAATGCACAAGACATTTATCAAGAATATCAACATCAGTACCAACATGGTAAGAGGAACCCTTTTAAGAGTCAGAATCGATGCAACCTTTACCGAAGTATGCTTTCGAAACGACCTGCTTCAATTAGGACTTTTGAAGGTAATAACGTGGTCAGGTTCATGGTTTTGAAAGAAAGGGTAAAGGCTCAAAGTTTATTTTAACCCACCCATTCTCCTTGATGTTCTCCAATCCTACGTTTAGCTAATTCAACCTTAGCGCTCACCTCTCAGAGGTTGAAAGATAGGAGTGATAGTTCGAGAAACCATAAGTTTTTTGGAGCTTGCAAGGATGCTTGACTTGAGGTCACACGACTCGTATTTCATTTGAGGATTTTTCCATCCTTTCATCTTTTTCTTTTCATATCCCTAACTTTTGCCTGGACTGACTCTTTTGAGTTCTTTTGATTTTTTAAGTCCAGCGGGATGCCCTCATTTTTGCCTAAGTCATTTGTTTTGAAGTTTTGACTTAGCGGGCTTTTGATTTCTTCTTTTCTCTTTCCCTTTTTTTTTCGAACAAGTTGTGTGACACTGGTTGTCTGACTCCTTGGAGAATGATGTGACTGTCTCACTCTTGATTGAACCATTGTGGTTTTTTAGGCACGGCCTCTAGAGGTGTGATTGATCCTCGAACGGACACTCCTTTTACAACTTGAACGCTCGGCCAAATTAGCTAACACCTACCCTGCCCCAGGTTAAGATTGAGGATTTTTCATTCGTAGAAAGAACTCCTACTACTAGGCTCAAAGGGGTTGACAAGGGATTATCTTCCTTATATCTCCGGTGTTTAGGGATTTGAAACAATGCCTGTACATCATCAGCAGGTTTTACTTCAAAAGCATACAATATCGGAAGTCACATGTCGTTCATTTTCGTCATCTTCCCCAGATTCCTCTCAACCAGGCGTTGGACATTTGTAAAAACAATTAGTGAACACGAATGGATTCAATCAAAACATGCATATTTATTTCATTATCATCAATTGAATGAAAACAACAAGTTTTACAAACAGGATTGCATTTTAAACAGGAAAGAAACTACAAATGTAAAGAAATGACAAGATAAAACAAAGAAAAATGCCAGCTTCCTAGAACCGGGCTTTCACATCTGTCTTGCTGCTGAACCAGCCATCTTCACAATCAGTTATTAGAGACAATTCGATGTTGTCCTGATCTGCTTTCAACGACTCAACCAAATTATAGAGCCCCTTCCCCTCATTCAGATGATTTTGGGCCCTTCCTGCCTGAAGTTGATTGCTGCACTATCAAGTAGGTCCTGCACTTTGTGCTTGAAGGCCAAACAATCTTCAATGTTGTGCCCCAGTGCTCCCGAATGGAAATCACAGCGCTCACTGATATTATACCCTGCTGGAGGCGTACCTGTCAGCGGGGCTAACTTCCTTTTCTCAACCAACTACAATCGTAGCAACACCTGAAGAAGTTCGGCATACGGCATCGGAGGCACCTTAAATACCCTTAATGGCCTATGATTTTGAGCTCCTCGCTGATTGGGATGCTGCTGCCTTTTCCACTGTTGAGATCGTTGCTGTTGTTGCTGGTATCGAGTTGACTGTTGAACACCCTTCGTAGCAAATACAACATCGGTTTCTTGACTTTCACTGTACTGATCAAGACACTCATTATGATTAACCATTTTCTTTCTCAGATCTGCCCCAGGAATAGGCAACAGTTGTGGGCATGGAGATTCTGACACCCTGGAGTCCAGGATACGCTTCTGACCTACTGCAGTTTTAGAAACAACTGTCATCTTAGCATCGACTGGGATAGGATCAATACGTACAGCTACACCGCTCGGCGTGAATTCAATATCCTTCGAGTCAATCAGGTCTTGAACATTGTGCTTAAAAGCATGACAACCCTCGATGTCGTGTCCGAGTGCCCCAGAATGAAATTCACATTGCTTACTGGCATCGTACCCATGAGGAAGCGTTCCTGTGGGTGAACCCAACGTTCTCTTTTCAACCATTTTGAACCTCAATAAAGTCTGCAAGAGCTCAGCATACGTCGTAGGTGGCGCCTCAAATATCCTCTTTGGCTTTCCCTCCTGAATCCTCCGTTGAGCCGGGTGCATCTTCTGTTGCTGCTCAGGTTCCACAGACACAGGTGGCACGAGCTTCTTCACTGCGGCTTCAAATAGCTGATCATCCTCTTTCCTAAGCACATTCTTGACTACTTCCATGATCAAGCTCATTTGGGTCTTCAGCTAACTATTTTCCTCTTTGAGGATCTTCTGTTCCAGACGCATCTCTTGCATATCTCTCATCATCTGCCCTAGCTGGCTTCAGACTTCGACCAATTCAACCTGGTTCTGTTCCATATCTCTGAAGGAATCCTGCAACAAACTGGACGATGAGGAAATAAGACCCACGGTTCTGATGTACCTGTTAAATGATAATGCAACATAGAAAGCAAACACATATTCATGGCAAGACAAGTAGAAACTCAGGCTATAAGCACACAGACGAACATCTCCCACACATGTATAACCAACAAAAACAGCACGTAAGCACAAATGAGTACGAATACAGTGACCCCAGCCAACAATCCTGGTGGTGGTCAGCCAACAATAGTGCACAAAAGCTAAACGGATTAAGCAGAGGAAACAGATGCGACACCCGGCATAGAAACCTCTAGAAACTTCTCCCATATTCAACTGAACTCTCTGATTGAAATTCTTCGGAACACACACTTCCCGTGGAGTATTCCATGACATTAACTGACGAACCCACGTAGCTGGACGATGGAGAATCGTTAATCTGAACAAAACCTTGAGGCGTGATGAAAATCCTGTTGGAGTCTAACAGATCCTGAACCTGGCTTCTAAGCACCTTACAATCATTGGTTGAATCCCCCTGTGCCCCAACATGGTACTCACAGCGGGCGCTAACATCAAAACCTGGAGGATATGGTGGAATCACTGGATTAGTCTCCTTCGGCACTATCAATCCACTTCTGACCAGATCTGGCAACAACTGACTGTACGACACCGGTAGCTGAGCAAACTGCCTTTCAGGCTTCCTTGGTCTTCGTTGGGCGTGCTGACGCGATCGACGGCAGGATGACCGTTGACTTGAAGTGTCTGAAAACTGATCCTGAGATGCTAGAGATTCTGAGACGACTTCATTTCCTTCTTCCCACTCTTCTTGAGAACTGACAACTGACCCATTCTTATCAACTGGGATATAAGGAACATCTCGAAGCTTTCCACTCTTGAGTCCTCTCTCAACAAGCTCCCCCATTCTCATCAGGCCCACAAAGCTTGTATAACCGAACAATTTGTCATAATAATGGCCTTTCAGAGTACCCAAGAAGATGTCAACCATTTCTCTTTCCTGGAGCGGTGGTTGAACACTAGCAGCCAATTCTTTCCATCTTTGCACATACCCTCTGAATGATTCATTCTCCGCCCGAGATAATTCTTGCAGATGTACGAGACTGGGAGCCATGTCCAGGTTGTAATCGTACTGCTTCATGAAAGCTCTGGCTAAATCCACCCATGATCGAATCTGATTACTCTCTAACTGCACATACCACCTCAAAGATGCCCCAGTCAGGCTATACTGAAAGCAATGGATCATCAATTGGTCATTTCGCACAAACGCAGTCATTCTTTGACAGAACATCATCAAATGCAGCTTCGGACAACTATCTCCCGTGTACTTTTCAAATTTCGGCACTTTGAACTGATAAGGCAACACCAGGTCAGGGACCAAACACATGTCTGCCGCATTCAGGTTAACAGCGTCTTTGACCTCCAAAGCTTTAACTCTTTCTTCCAATACTCGGAACCTTCTATCACCTTCAAGAGCTCTTGAGTTTATAGTCCTGGCTACCGGGATATATCTGCGTGGATTCCTCTCAAGTAAAACAGCACCTTGATTGTTAACAGGAGGAGGACGTTCATTTCGGGCAACAAACTGCTCACGTCGATCTCGGTTTTCAACAGTAGGCTGTACAACTTGGTCTGCAGTCAGGTTGTTCGCTTGCGGGAAGTCTTCTATAGAATCATACTAATAGTGGGACGTCATAGTAAACCCTGCCAAGGTGTTAGGAGACTGGAAATTGCCTTCAGACATAGCTATCAATTACCTTGAACTGACTACACTGCTTGATTCTGAAATCTGCTCAAGTCTGCTCCAACCCCTTGGTCGTCTTCTGACAATCAACAGTTGCTCAATCCAAACTCCAGGTACTCACCTTCAGGAAACAAAGGCTGGACCAGAACTCTGTCTAGCTGGAGAAATGTTATGCAATATGATGCAAAGATGCTTATGCAAATGCAATGCAATGCAACAAACACGGGATCACAGCCCCCACACAATCTGAATACTGCTGCACTGCTGACGGAGTACGTTTGCTCTGAAGAGAAGACCAAAATAACGGGTAGGTTGGAAGTCAAGTTTCCTGCAAAAAAAAAACCCCCACTCACAGGTATGGACCTATATCTGACAAGGTACGGCATCATATGCGGTCGTCAGCGTCACAGGCTTTCAAAACTGACGATACGATTCCCAGAAGGAGTGGCATCATCAAGTCTTGAAGAGGCCTCACTTAGCTGAGTTCCAAATGATCGGTTCCCAGAGTCGACAATCCAACTAACCAGCAACCCGAGCCACCCAAAGGGTGGGACAAGAGGCCAACCAGAAGAACCTCGTCTGAGTGTAGATTTCGCGGGAGACTAGGACATGCAATGCATGTGCGCGCCCACTAATCTCTACTCTAAGTCTAAGGTGCACTCAAGCCCAGGTCCGACTTATCTCTCAATCATAGAACACCTGTCACACCCCAACAGCAACAGATACTATCAATAAATAAACCCCAATAGACAAGCAAACAAGCCCTAGGATTGACTCTCTCTTAGGGGACGTTGGATCCCACATGCATAAGAACTATCGCAGTCCTTAGCAGCCAGGGGACGTTGGATCCCCAGCAGAGTCGCCAGCTGCTGGGGATGACCCCAAACAGCCAGGAAAAAACCTAAGGCGAAACTCGTATAGGGAACCATCGCTCATATTCCCCAGCAGAGTCGCCAGCTGTCGCTACTGCGAAAATCGGCGCCGGCTGACAGAAGAGTCGCCACCGTGCGTTATTTATCCCAACAGAGGGAAAGGAAACGCTCGAAGTAAACCTCGCAAAAAACAGGAAAAGGTATGGTCATCGCAACCAAAACCTGGGTTCGGGAGTCGGTTACGCAAGGGGAAGGTATTAGCACCCCTCACGTCCGTCGTACTCGACGGGATCCACGCTTGCTTGGGTTGTCTAAAGGATGCAAACACAATCTATCTACGGCTGCTAAATCTAAACAGAAGGGAATTGACTCGATAGAGCGTCGCACTCTATGCCTACGTATTCTCAAGAGAGAAAGTCAGAGTCAACGTAGTTCGGGACTACGGGGAAATTGGCTCGCCAAGACCTCGCGTCTTGTGCCTACGTACTTCCACACTGCATGGAAGATCAGAGCTTTACGTAGTTCAGGCTAACTACGGCTAAACAGGGCGTTCTCACACAGCAGTGAGAAATCAAATTGGTTTTACAGGTACGGGAACCTACGGGAAAAACTACGGTCTGGTCTCAAATGCACTCGGGCAAGAGAGAAAAAGGGTAACATCAGTCGTCAGCGAGAAAGTCTCGATCGCACAGCAGCAAGAGAACAAAAGGTTAGTTGTTAGTGTGCTCTCTAGGATATCGCATCCTATGCCTATATATTCTCGTCTGGTACGAGAAATCAGAGCAGCTGTAGTTCGGCTACTTTTGGGACCACAGCTCGAATCTCGTTTTATTAACATTCTGAAAATGATTACAATGATTGAATACTGAAACATAAACCCCTAGAAAAGACTATCCTATCCTATCCTGAAAAGTCAAATGGAAAATAGTCCCCTAACAAGTGGACTTCTAAAAATTACCTCTAAAAAGGTGTAACAGAAAATCTATGAAAAAATGTACTCTAAAAAATATTAAATCTACCTTAATATTTTTTCTCATATTTCTTTTCCCTTTTCTTTTTTTTTTCAAAATATTTTTCTTCCACTTTTCCCTTTTTTTATATTTTTTTTCTATATATTTTTCTATATATTTTTCTCCATATTTCCCATTTTTTCCAATATTATTTCTATATATTTTTCTCCATATTTCCCATATTTTTTCATCTATTTTTATATCTTTTTCCTTTTTTCAATATATTTTTTTCATATTTTTTTCTATATACTTTTTTTTTTCTTTTTTAATACATTTTCTAAAAGAAAAAAGAAAAAATACAAAGGGGAAGGGGGTGCAGATGGATACAGGGGGTTTACCAGCAAAAATAAACAAACTGGGCCCAGCCCAGTGTACAACAAAAACGGGGGGGGGGGGGGGGGGGGGGGGCTATCAAAATGCAGGGCCCGGCCCAATCCCACACTGCACACATGCAGGAGGGGGGGTACTGATGAGAAAAACGCAGGTGTGGTCCAGATATCATCACGTTGGGCTTGAGGCCCAATGCTGACCCAAAAACACAGAAATGAGGAGTGAATGCCAAAAAATGGGGGTTTGTACGGATAGCAACAGACTGATGGGCCCGACCCAGTCCATCACAAGCCACTCTCCTTCTCCTTTCTCAGAAGAAACCCTAATTCTTTTCCTCCTCTCTCACGGCGCCGTTCTCCGCCGTCGTCCAATATCCACTCTCTCATCTCTATCTCGAAATCAGACTTTACCACACACAAATTCCTTTCTTTGGCACCTCAATCTTCTTTTTCACTCTCTGGTCCCAACCTTTTTACAACTTGCATGCGAATTTGATGATTCCTGGATGTTGAAGATCTTGAAGGTTCTTGGAAGTTCTAGGACGAAGGAGACTGGAAAAAGCGAAGAGCATAACGAACATGGATGAAGGCTTTGGGCGCTCTGGGGAACGAGGATCCACAGAGATTTCTGGATCCATGTTCTTGACGAAGAACACAACAGATTTCTGGATCTAGATGTGTTTGAATGACTTCTGACGAAGGTTGACGAGGAAGATTCTGGAAATCTTCTGGAGTTCTACCAACATGCATGTGACGATCCTGATGATATTCGTTGAAGCTGAAGAACTGAGATGAAGTTCGTTCTTGAAGTTTCTTTTCTGGAGATGGAAGACGTCCTGGAGAGCTCACGAAGAAGATCGATGAATCTGGACATGGAATGGTTGAATCTCTGTGATGAAGATTGAAGTTCTGGAAAATTATCGATGATGAACTTGGTGATTTCTGGGAATGAAGAAAGCTGATGGAACTTGTGATGGTGAGATGAACACCGGTGATGATGATGATGATCGGAGACTGGAAACCGTTGTTGGTGAGGTTGATCGGAAGAGATGGAGTTTCAGAAGGATTTCTGGAGTTTTTTGGGTTTCCGGTGACGGGTATGGCGGCCGGAGTAGGTTAGGGTGGCCGACGACGTTCTGTTGCGATGGTTGCATGGCCGCCGGCCATGCAACCGGTGGGGGCTCAGGTGGTGACGCGTGTCAAGGTGAGTGGGGGGAGAGGTTGCATGAGTCCCACGTGTTGTGAGGCGTGGCAGAGAGAGGGAAGTGGGGAATGGTGATGTGGCTGCGTGATGGATATGATATGTGGCCAGCCCCTTGCTTCACACGTGGCTTGAAGCTTTATATAATGATCTGGCCTTTTCTAGATTCTTCTGGAATTGGGCTTTGCGAATTGGACAATGAGGCCCACGAAAATGGCCATAAACCTCCAAAAAACTGCATTGAAACTGATAAAACACAAAAAATGGGATTAAAACTGATTAGTGGGCTAATTAACTGCATGAACTAAACTAAAGGCTAATTACTTGAATGAAACAATTAATAAAACCTAATAATATTCTAATCAAAATTAAAACAAACAATTAATATTCTAAACTAATACTCTAATAAATCCCCTAATCTAAAATTAAGCTAAAAAACTCTAATGATCCTCTAATCTAAAAATTAAGCTAAAAAGCTCTAATGATCCTCTAATCTAAAAAATAAGCTAAAAAGCTCTAATAATCCCCTACTATAATAATTCCACTAATTAAACTTCTATAAAAGAAAATCTATTATTAAGAAAAGAAAATCTATATTATTCTATTATTCTAAAATGATTAAAAATCTATCTAAAAAGAATTAAAACCATTAAAAAATATTAAAAACCTATTAATATTCTATATCTAAAAAAATATATTCAAAATTCAATTAATATTCTAAAAGAAAAATCTATTAATATTCTATATTAATCTAAAAATGATTTTAAAGCTATAAAAAAATCTAAAAATAGCTAATAAATTCTAGAAAAATCACAATAATTCCCAGAGGAACAAAAATAGCACCGAACGGCCAAAAAATACCACGAGAGCGCACCGGGACAACCGGTAAAAAAAACGGACACCGAAACATCCCTAAAAACAACAGCGCGAGCTGAAAATACCGGGAATAGCACGGCTTCCTAAAAATACGATTCTACCTATCTAAACTGATTAAAAAACACCTGAGATGCGAGACGAGGGTTGTGATCCCGATAAAATCAAAACAAATGAAAAATGCACTGTATGCGATATGCAGATGCGAATGCGGTCATGCATCGAAACATAGAGCCAGATACGGGACCCGGTTGGTCGAATTTTAGGGTGCAACAATGAGCCATCGGCTGCCGAATCAATTAATTTCTTAGTCTTCATCTTGAGACCATTCACAAACATCTACATCTGTTCAGTTTGATCCATGTTATGAATAGGACATGCAACCAATAACTGTTTGAACCTTTTATACGAATCACCTAGTGGCGCATTGGACTGCATAGGAAATACAAGCTCTATAATAACTCAATTAAACAAAAGTACTTGGGGTTTTGAAATTGTGTTGTTCAACAATAGGGAAATTGACTAAGTGATTTCACAAATATGAGTAACATGCTAGGGGAAGTGTGTGATCCGACTCAGTAACAACTTTAAATTAACACTGCAACAACTTATTGTAACTAACTAATTACTGATTCTTTAGAATGTTTACTCCTAAGTCCTTAGTGAGAAAACCTTTAATCATCCACCCTAATTCATATGTCCATAGAGAATTGTAGATGAAATTAAGCAATCAACTATCAAGAATTTTTCGGTTTTTTTAGGGTATCCCCAGTCCTAGGTGATATCTACTACAGAATGATCCAAAGCAAAACATTAATAACGGCGGTCCAGCCTAATCGTTAATCGAAAATCAAACCCTGTTTGTCCAGCAGGGCAAGCATTAAGAATAACTAGAGATCAAATCAGGAATGAAAAAAAAGGAATTGTTATTGCAATACTAAAATCACGATCATTACAGGTTCAAATCAGGGAAGCCCCCTAGCATTGGTGGGTTTAGCTACTCATAATATTCGAAGAAAATACAAAGTAAAAACTGGACATTACAGGATAATAGGATTCTTTTATCTTCAATTGCTTCCGCTCATGAAAACCTTCAGTTCCCAAATCACCTTGATCTCTCTAATCTTGATCGTGTAATTCTTCTTTGTCCAAAAGTGTCAATTTGTTTTCTCAAAATACGTCTTAAATACTCTCAAGTCCAACATATAAATAGGAAACTACCTTTATGAATCACAAAGGTCACAAAATCAAGAAAATTGGAAGCTGACATGTCCAAGCCAACACAGGCCATGTCAGGTGACACGAGTGGCCGTGTTGGCTCGCTAGCTCTCTGATTTAACTTCATAAACTTTATCTCTTAAATTTGTTTAGCTGTCACAACGCAATATGCAGTAAAATGGGGTTCACCACAAATCTCACAGCATATAGCTTGGACAGGTTGAACTTGAGCCACAGTTTGAGTACTTAGATTCATTGCTTTAAGGCTTCTTTATACTTCAGCTTTGTTTTAATCTTCTATTTTCACAATTTCATTAGCCATCTTCAAGTCAATTGTTCCTTCCAGTTTACTTATACTACGGTCATACAGTTCCAAATGCTCATTTGCAGCAATGACTTCAATGATCTTCTTAATATCAGTGGTTGTTGAAAATTTTGATGAGCCACCGCCTACCGTATTAATTAGTTACTTAGTCTTCATCTTGAGACCATTCACAAAAATCTGCATCTGTTCAGTTTGATCTATGTTATGAGTATGACATGCAACCAATAACTGTTTGAACCGTTTATACGAATCGCCCAGTTATTCTCCCTCCTTCTATTTAAAATTCATGATATCATATCTTTTGCGAATATACACAAAGGCAAGAAAATACTCATTAAGAAAGTCCTTTTCCATCTCTTCCCACGTAGCAATACTTCTTGCGGGTAACGAGTGAAACCACTCTTCAACGTCTTCAGAGAGAATGAACGGAAACATTCTTAATTTATTTGTTCATCAGTATGCTCATAGTCAAAAATCCTTGCATATGTTTTTTGGAATCTTCATTAAACTTTTTAGTGAAAGGTTTCCTCTCAAGTTGGGTGATAGTGCTCGGATGCAACTGGAAATTTTCCACCTTCAGCGGTTGGTTTACAATTGTTAACCTACCAGTCGGTGCATTAGCTCCATCGTAATCACCAAGTAGTCTCTTTACTGGTGGAACACCAACCATTGTTACAATATCTTTGTTTGAGTCTGAACCTGAGTCGGAATGCTCTGAATGAACATAGACTCTTTCTTCTTCTGGTGCTGACGCTGAAGGTTCTGCTTCTGAATCTATCAGTCTTGCTTGTCTATGCCTTGTGTGTAGATTTCTTTCAATTTCTGCGCAAAAAGAAAAATTAGCTAAGGATTCTCCTCGCATAAAAATGTTAGACGCGAATTAGTAGTAATGGAACAAAAATAATATATATAATTAAAAAAACTGAAAAATAAAATTTTGGCCGCAGAGTAAAAAATTTCAATTAAATTAAAAATTAAACTTATATTTTGGCAGTTCCGGCATTGGAGCCAAAAACTTGATCGGTAAAATAGCAAGTGTACTATTTGGCCAATATAGTAATACGAGGGAATTTCTCCAAATATGAATCTCGGGGACTACATAGGAAATACAAGCTCAATAACAATTCAGTTAAACAAAAGTACTTGGGGTTTTGAAATTTTGTTGTTCAACAATAGGGAAATTGACTAAGTGATTTCACAAATATGAGTAACATGCTAGGGGAAGTGTGTGATCCGACTCAATAATAACTTTGAATTAACACTACAACAACTTATTGTAACTAACTTATTACCGACTCTTTAGAATATTTACTCCTAAGTCTTTAGTGAGAAAACCTTTAGTCATCCACCCTAATTCATATGTCCATAGAGAATTGTAGATGAAATTAAGCAATCAACTATCAAGAATGTTTCGGTTTCTATAGGGTATCCCTAGTCCTAGGTGATATCTACTACAATATGATCCAAAGCAAAGCATTAATAACGGTGGTCCAGCCTAATCGTTAATCGAAAATCAAACCCTGTTTGTCCGGCAGAGCAAGCATTCAGAATAGCTAGAGATCAAATCAGTTATGAAAAAAATGGAATTGTTATTGCAATACTAATATCAGGGTCATTACAGATTCAAATAAGGAAGCCCCCTAGCATTGGTGGGTTTAGCTACTCATAATATTCAAAGAAAATACAAAGTAAAAACTGGACATTAAAAGATAATAAGATTCTTTTATCTTCAATTGCTTCCGCTCATGAAAATCTTCAGTTCCCAAATCACCTTGATCTCTCCAATCTTGATCGTGTAATTCTTCTTTGTCCAAAAGTGTCCCTTTTTCCTTCTCAAAATACGTCTTAAATACTCTCAGGTCCAACATATAAATAGGAAAATACCTTTATGAATCACAAAGGTCACAAAATCAAGAAAATTGGAAGCTGACGCGACCAAGCCAACGCAGGCCACGTCAGGTAACACGGGCGGTCGTGTTGCCTCCTTGTCTCTCTGATTCAACTTTAGAAACTTTATCTCTTCAATTTTTTTAGCAGTCGCAACGGAATGTGCAGTAAAATGGGGTTCACTACAAGTCTCACAGCTTATAGCTTGGATAGGTTGAACTTGAGCCACACTTTGAGTACTTAGATTCATTGCTTTAAGCCTTTTTTATACTTCAGCTTTGATTTAATTTTCTATTTTCACAACTTGATTAGCCATCTTCAAGTCAATTGTTCCTTCCAGTTTACTGATACTACGGTCATACAGTTCCAAATGCTCATTTGCAGCAATGGCTTCAAAGATCTTCTTAATATCAGTGGTTGTTGTAAATTTTGATGAGCCACCGGCTGCCGTATCAATTAGTTGCTTAGTCTTCATCTTGAGACCATTCACAAAAATCTGCATTTGTTCAGTTTTATCCATGTTATGAGTAGGACATGCAAACAATAACTGTTTGAACCTTTTATACGAATCGCCCAATGATTCTCCCTCCTTCTATTTAAAATTCATGATATCATATCTTTTATGAATATACTTAGAGGCAGGAAAATACTCATTAAGAAAGGCCTTCTCTATCTCTTCCCACGTAGCAATACTTCTTGCAGGTAACGAGTAAAACCACTCTTCAACATCTTCAGAGAGAGTGAACGGAAACTTCATAATTTCTTTGTTCATTAGTATGTGTTGCACCCTAAAATTTTCTCAACCTTATTCACTTGGTTTATGTTTCAATATCATTAGCATTTGCATATAGAGTCATGTACATAGTATAATCATCTGCATAGCATAGCATAACAAGTCATCCAACAGGGGACCAGTCATTATTCTCATCTCTATGGGCCTATCAAGAGGTCATTATTCTAATTCAATCTCATTCAAGTCATCATAAAGAATTGGAAAGCTAAGGAAGTCAATGGATCAAGCAGTTCATCTATCCCCTAACTGAGGGTATCTGAGGATCAACAAGTAAGTTGTGAGCTGTGGGATGAGCATGGAGAGTATTTAGACATCATGGGAGACTTAGAAAGTCATTTGAAGAAGGGGACAAGTCCTTGATATGATCACAAAAATTGCAGTTGAAGACAATCAACTAGGGTTTCATCTGGGGTCAACTCTAGGTCAATTCCAGGTCAAATGACTGATTGAAAGGCATTGAGGTCTATTGGAAATGTGTGGGGTTCATCATTTGACATGTAAAGAAGGATATGTTGTTATTCTAAGAAGAAATCAAGAGAAATCAAGGAGAAGAGGAGTTTCTAAATTAGGGTTTCTGTGCAAAATCCCCTAATTTAGGTCAAATTTCCAAGCAAGATAAGCCAAAATGCAAGCTTCAACTGGATCCTTGGCCAACATGAAACTTGTAAAGGATCTCAAGACCTTTAATTTGAGTGGTGGAATACATTAAGGAGATTTATATAACTCAAGTTATGGTCCTTGCAAGTTACAGGTCATCTGAGGTATCTGAAATTTTGTCTGTGAAAGTGACTTGCCTTCCAAGAAATATTTACCCCTCAAGGAGATTTCAAATGAATTTCTGGTCAACATAAGAGTTATTCCTCATTGTCTTAGCTTTCTATAATGGTATAGTATGCCTTCATATGATTTGTTGAAATCTACTTATGGTCTTGGCAAGCAAACGGTATTTTGGTCATCTGAGAATTACAGGTCATTTCAAGCCTATGCCCAAAACTCATACAAGGAAGCTTCAAATGGAAAACTTCACAACATAAAACTTGTTCCAAATGACATTTTGAGTCTATGAAAGTGACCATGAAATATTGGAAATGTTCATAGCACAAGGTTTCAAAATTGGTGGATTTAATGAATAAAAATGACCTAAAAAATGAGATTTTTCATACTTTGGCCAAATGAGGTGAAATTATAGGTTATTTTGATTGGAAAAATCATTTTGAGAACATTGGCTAAAGTGGAATTTTGAGTTTGGTTCAAGTTTTGAAAGTTATTCATGGTTACTTATAATGGAAGTTACATAATCAAATTCAAGGGAAATTGTGCATGGGAAATTTCTCCAAGCTTCTAGGAGTTTCTTATCTCATGTATATATTGTATTGAAGAGCTTCATGCATGGGTTGGTGATTCATTGTGCTCATAATACCAAGTTTCACACACTTTCTCCAACTTGCAAAAGCTTTTCAAACTCTCTCAAATTCTCATCAATTCTCACATTTCTTGATCTGGTCTTCATCACCATCATCCAAAGATCACAATTCACATCAAGATTGGGTAGAATTGAGCAAAGATCGTGCCATACAAGTTCCATCATCCAAGGTGCAAGAAGTTGAAATCACAAGATCTAAGAGGTTTGAGTCAGATTCATTGCATACAGAACTCAAGAGCAAAGTCATTGACCAATTTCCACTCATTGCAAGCATTGGATCAAGAGATTTTAGCACCTGTTTTCATCACTTACACCAGGTAGGTTTCTCCTTCGAATTGCATGTTTAAGTTAGAGTTACTAGGTTTTGTTAGCATAGAAATGTTAAGATAGGTTAGATGACTGATTGTGGTGAGTTTGGAGAGATTTCATGGAGTTTGATTTTGGTGTACCAAAACTGTTTGGATTGATAACTCTTAGAATATGGCAAGAAAATCTTAGGTTATTAGTTTGATTTGATCAGCATAAGATGTGGGTTAGTTTAGGGCAAGAATTGGTGAGAATTGGAGAGGTCGATATCAGTTGAAAATGGTGGATACGGACTGTTATGCTCATCGGGTTTGGAGTTTGAGTAAGCTTTGGAAGGAACTAAGGGCATGGCTGTGTAGAGGGGAAGAAGGAGAGCAACTTTGCTCTTTGTATCAAGGGCATTCATGGAGGGAAGAGGGAGAACAGAGGAGTGTAAAGTTCATACATGGCTAGGGTTTTCAGAGCTTAGGGTTAGCTAGAGGTTGAAGATGACTTGTGAGTCACACGATCTGGACTTTGACCTTGACTTGGAGACTCATCTAACGGACGCGATTAAAAGTTCAAAACGGAGGGAAACCCTGGGTGCCAAACGCACCGTTTCATTTAAATTTTCTGACTGGGCTCAACCTTTGCTTGCTAATGACACCCTCCCAATTAGGCCCAAAACCAATTATAACTGAATAATTCTCTATTTGCACCGTTTTTACTTTTTTGTTTTTTTGTGAGTTTTCTGAACTTCCTGGGCCCTGTGCACACGCTTTTCGCACCCCCACTGTCTGGGCCCGTTTCTCTTTTTAACTGGTTTTCTTTACTCGCTGCACCCTCCATTCCATGTAATTCATTTTATTTTCTTTTAAAAAATTTCATTCTTTAAAAAATCATAAAAAATAGAAAAATGCATGATTTTCATTGGTTGTTTTTTTACATTGTTCATAATTTGGTCAAGAGAAATATCATACAAAAAAATTAATATTTCATTTTGTTTTAATATTTTTGGCATATTTTTTCTTTTAAATAGGTGTAAATATCATTTTGTTTGATACATAAATTTGGTAATTTTAGTTTGAATAGGTGCTTTAACATTTTTAATCCATTCTTTTTAGGTTGGTTAGTTTGGATGTTTATCTTGTATATAAAATTTAGTTCATATTTTTAGGACTTAATTTTAGGTGATCTGATCAGATGTGAGTAACATGAACAAAATTAGGGTTTAGGTGACAACATAGGTGAATAAGTTCATTTCCCTTAGGAGTTAGAGATTGAATTTTTGGGGTATGGGACTATAGGGATTAGGGGTAGTTATTAGATCCCTTAGAAAATATTAGGATTCCCCTACTGCTATTAGTACTGTCTATATTTGCTTGACTGGTGTGGTGTGCCCTCTATGGGGATTATGATTTGTCTGTATGGAGTATTGGGTTTGCTTGGGGATTGGGAGAGCTGAAGACTTGTGATGATGAAGCCATGGGAGATCCAGAGCTTGAAGACCAACTTCCAAAGTTGATGAGGAGATTCTGTGCTGGCAGCTGTTGAAGTTTGTAGGGTCTAGGAGTTAGGCAGAGCCCTAGAGTAGTCAACTTGGTTCTCAAACATGGAAGGTCTTGACTGCCTCCATTCATCTCTGTGATACAGAGTCTCTCTAAGACACTCACCCCCTTCCTTTGGAAGGCTTGGTGCTACTGTCTAAGGGATAGAACTCTTGATAGAAAATATCCTATGTGTTGTTAGCAGTCTGTTTGCCACCCTTGGTGGTCAACTAATTGCTTAACACCCAATTCACTCTTGTGATTGATCCCTCATCCTGGAGGTTTGAGACTTGAAGAAAAGCCATTATAGACAGAAGATTGATAACAGAGGCCTTGCTTGAAGACTGTTGAGATGGAGATTGATACCTGCTGAAGCTTATAGCTGATTGATGAGAGCTTGAAGATAGGTGTTGATGCAGAGCTGCTGTGGCTGTTTATTTTTGCTATTCATTTCTGATGTATTGATTGGTTTTCTGGACTGTATTGTTTGCTGTTAACCTGTTGGGTTGAAAGTGAAGTCTGTTCACTTTTGCCTATTGTTTTCTAGGTTCGAGGTTGAGTAGGACTCCCTTGCCTCGCTTGTATTGTCGCATCCATGCATTTTACTGCTTTACTGTATATCTGCTATTGTTTCTGTTTCCGTCTATTCCCTTAGGATCTCTGTTTCTCTCTGCGCAAGAGAGGAGCATGATAGACACTAGGTCTTAACCCATGCATGATAACACTATGTTAGTTTGATTCCCTTTTCGACCGTAGGTTAGAGTTCTGTCTCTTCTTCCTCAAAACAAAAAGAAAAATACAACAAGATTTCAAACACAATAAAAGACACTTCTTCCGTAAAAGAATGTGAACTCATCAAAACGTCATTTTTGTCCGCTTGGACTGTTAATCAGAAAACCTTTTTCAGAAGGAATAAAATCAATCAAGACAGACTTGTGTCGTACGTGGCCCGAACTATGTTTTGCTCTGATCTTTCATGCCGTATGAAAGTACGTAGGCATAGGATGCGATATCCTAGCGAGCAACCTTCCCCTCCTTTCCCGTAGGTAGGCGAACTACGTTGACTCTGATTTCTCGTCCCAGACGGGAATACGTAGGCATAAAGTGCGATACTTTGCCGAGTCATTTTCTTTTCTTTTTAACCCCTGACCTGTAGAATAGATAGAATAACAATCCGTACAAGAAAACAAGCGTGGATCCCGTCGAGTACGACGGATGTGAGGGGTGCTAATACCTTCCCCTTGCGTAACCGACTCCCGAATCCAGGATTTGGTTGCGATGACCATTCCTTTCCCGTTTTTGCGGTAGGTTTACTTCGAGCGTTTCCTTTCCCTCCGTTGGGATAAATAACGCACGGTGGCGACTCTTCTGTTCAGTCGGCGCCGATTTTCGCAGTAGCGACAGCTGGAGACTCTGCTGGGGATCCAACGTCCCCTGGCTGCTAAGGGCTGCGATAGTTCTTATGTATTTGGGATCCAACGTCCCTTAAGAGAGTCAATCCTAACGCTTGTTTTCCCGTCGAGGATTTTGTATGGATTTATATTTCTAACCTTTATTTTCAGCATTATATATATTGGTTATTATTGATGTATTGGGGTGTGACGGGTGTTCTTTGATTGAGAGATAAGCCGGACCTGGGCTTGAGTGCACCTAGACTTAGAGTAGAGATTAGTGGGCGCGCACGTGCTTTGCATGTCCTAGTGTCCCGCGAAATCTACACTCAGACGAGGTTTTTCTGGTTGGCCTCCTGTCCTGCCCTTTGGGTGGCTCGGGTTGCTGGTTAGTTGGATTGTCGACTCTGGGGACCGATCATTTGGAAGTTGGCTAAGTGAGGCCTCTTCAGGATTTGATGATGCCACTCCTTCTGGGAATCGTATCATCAACCCTGAAAGTCTGTGACACCGACGACCGCATAGGATGCCATACCTTTGTCAGTTACTAGGACATCCACCTGTGAGAGGGTTTGGGGTTATGCAGGTAACTAGACCTTCAGATACCAGTTATTTCTTGATCTGAGCTCCTGGATATTTATGGAGAGTTATGAGGTCTGTCAGAGACCAGTTAGAGATATGTTCTGAGGTCTGTCAGAGACCATTTGGAGAGTTCTGAGGTCTGTCAGAGACCAGTTGGAGATATGATTTGAGGTCTGCCAGAGACCATTCAAGGTTATGATTATGGGGTCTATCAGAGACCAGTATTGGAGCTGTGTATGAGGTCTATCTAAGACCAATGTTTGAGGACTTCTGGAGGGTCTATCTGAAACTTCTTGATATGGTTCAGGCTTCTCAGCCACGACATTTGGTCCCTGTTGCATGTTACTTGCATTGCATCGTTTGCATACCCATTATCATTGCATCCCATTAACGTGTGTCTGTGCTGCAGGTACATTTGCATATTCCCCGGTTTTAGTGTTTGGACTTCTGAGTTTTGATCATGGCCGGCTTGAGGATGACAGTTGCTTATAAGCTACCTATCCCTGATATTGCTCCCCTCCTGGGTCTGATTTCTCTTGCTGATGAGGATGTCCGTAGAAGCTTCAGGCAGAGTTACGGACGGTTGTTGAGTTTAGTTCGCAAATCCACTGATGATGAATTGAATGGGCTGTACACCTTAATGCAATTCTATGACCCGGCTTTGAGATGTTTCACGTTTGCGGATTTTATCTTGGGGCCTACCATGGAGGAGTATGTAGAGTTTACTGAGCTGCCAGTTCAGAATGCAGTTCCTTTTATTCACTCAGCCGCCGAGCCCAGGTTGGAGGATTTAGCCAAGGCCCTGCATATGAATGCTTCGGAGTTGTTGATGACTTCGTGGCGAGGGGTTCCGAGTTTTTCTCTTCAGTTTCTGGTTGGTAAGGCTCAAGAGTACGCCAAGAATGGGTGTTGGGTAGTCTTTAACGCTATTTTGGCCCTATGCATTTATGGGATAGTGTTGTTTCCTAACTTCCCAAACTTCGTGGACATGGATGCATTTCATCTATTTGCTGCTGGTAACCCTGTGCCAATGCTGATCGGGGACTTTTACCATTCGATGCACTACAGGAATGAGAACAGGAGAGGCAAGAACGTCTCTTGTTGCGTACCTTTGCTGTATATGTGGTTCAAGAGCCATCTTCCCTCGAGGGGACCTTTCGTGGATAGTGCAACCACGTCTGACTGGCCAGAGCGTATGATGAGGTTAACTTCGGAAGACATTGAGTGGTTTGATCGAGACCTGCTGGGGTCCGAGCTTACATTCAGTTGTTCTGGGTACCCTAATGTTCCGTTAATAGGAAGAAAGGGGTGTATCAACTACAACCCATCTCTGTTTGTCCGTCAGTTCGGATATGCGCTGAAGAACCCACCAAAGGAGGAAGAAGTACAGGAATCTCTGTACTTCACCGGAGATTTGAAGGGGGAGTTATTAGCCAAGCTACAGCATACCTGGACGCGTATTAACCGCAGAGGGAAGCCACTGTTAGGGAAGAACGACTGTCAGGCTTATGCACCTTACAGAGTTTGGATCCAGGAGAGAGCAAGTCAGCTGCGGATGCCATTTCCAGATGCACCAGTCCCTGTTCCTATTCCGGTAGCAGAGCCAACTACTGTTTCTAGGGAAGCCTACGAGCAAGTCGTGAAAGAGAAAGAAGCCTTGATGAAGATCAATGAAGGGTTAGAGCAAGAGCTAGCCCAAGTACGCAGTGAGAAAAACAAGGCCGTGCATGCTTTCCAACAGCAGATCGAGCTAGTGAACAGACTAGGGGCTGAATTGACTGAGGAGAAGAAGAAGCGCGAACGTCTGGGGCAAGAGTTCAGAAGCTCCCATGACATGCTGGAATCCAAAAAGAAAGCACTTGACATCGCTCACCGAGAAATCTCTTCTTGCAATAAGACTTGGAATGCTACGCTCACCAACAATAAGAAGAGGGAAGATAAGTTGAAGCAGCAAATTTCCGATCTCGAAGAGCAGGTAAAGTCCAGCATCAAGAAGTGTGAAGAAGAAGTGATGACCCGGTATAGTCTCCAGAATACACTGAACAAGGCCATCAAAGGCAGAGATGAAGCTGTGTCTCAGAAGCGGAAGCTAGAGGATCGCTTCGGAGAAGAGGCATGGGAAGAAACTGCTGGTGACGTACGCCGTGTTCTCAAGAGAAGAAACCAGCTTGTTGAAGGGCTGCTTACCCGACCAGGTCATCCAGAGACCAAGAAGTTGCTAGAAGAGTATCAGGCTTTTGGGTGTACTTGATCACTTCATGTATTAACTTGTATGCTTTATTTACATGGTGCTGACCATCACCAGGATTGTTGGTTGAGGTCATGCCTTTCTGTGTACTCAGTGATATTGTATTCTTGGCTCATTGGTTTTCTCTGCAATATATGAGGCTTTCTGTGATTCAGCTCCGATCCTTATATCGCTAGCACTGTCACTGCACTGGCACCTTCACACTAGAATCGGGGAATGAATTTCCCTAATGCACAGACACACACATTGCATTGCATTCATATTCATATTGCATTACAGGTAATCATTGGATGGTATCTTATTTCCTGCTCTGAACCAGGTATTTTCAGGATTGCAGATCAGCGCCCGCACAGATATTCCACTCGCACCAACTGTCGAAGAATCATGGATCAAATGCAGAACGAGATGCAAGATGTGCGCGAGAAGCTAACCCTCTTCATGCAGACCATGGAGACTATTGCAAAAGGTCAGGAGAATTTGCAAGCCATGGTGCAGCCTCTGTTGGTCAGAAATGCTGGTCACGGTAATGAGGATCATCAGTCTGTGCGAGTCGACACTGTTCATGGGGATGGCACTCCCACGCCAGTGGCTCCACCTGTAGTCAATATACCTGCTGCTAATGTCAACAACGCTACCACTGCTGGGAACGGTAACGTCGGAGTTGGAAACGAGACTGCTGTCCATAACGTTGGGCTTGGTGATATCAACTTGGGTGATAATATGGGAGGCAACGGCTTCGGCAATGCTGGATTCGGGTTCAATGATCAGGGATTCGATAATGCTGGGAAATATGGTTTCAATGCTCAAGGATTTGGGCAGGACGGTTTTGGTGTGACTGATCAGGGTTACGGAGGTTTCGGAAATGGAAACGGCGCTGGGTTAACGACTTTCGGACCTGCGGGAATTGCTCCGGGATACGGCAACAGAGGGCGAGGCCTGGTGATGAATAAGATCAGAGCTGGCCGTAATAATGGATACGATGGGTATGGAGCTGGGAATGGTATGTGGCAAGAGGATCAGCAGGAGGACGCCTTCTCCGGTGGAGGTTTCGAAGGACCGATGGATGACTCCTAGAAGATCAGAATGCTAGAAGAGCAGATGAGGGGGGTCCTGAACCAAAGTGCTGTAGGCTTAGACATGTCGACGATGGGTCTGGTACCGGGCTTGAGGGTGCCAATTAAATTCAAAGCTCTTACGTTTGATAAGTATAAAGGGGACACTTGTCCGAAAGTGCACGTGCAGGCTTATTACAGAAAGATGTCTGCGTACTCAACTGATGAGAGAATGCTAATGCATTTCTTTCAAGATAGCTTGTCAGGTCCTTCCTTAGAGTGGTACATGGGGTTGGAGCCATCTAATATAAAGACATGGAAGCAACTGGCAGAGGCATTCGTAGCTCACTACAAGTATAACAGCGACTTGGCGCCCAATCGGGTCCAACTGACAGGGCTGTCTCAGAAGAAGGGTGAGAGCTTTAAAGAGTACGCGCAAAGATGGCGCGACATGGCTGCCAGGGTCCGTCCTCCTTTAGAAGACAAGGAAATGAATGACATGTTTATCGGAACGTTCACAGGCATGTTTTATGACAAGTTGTTTCACACATCTTTGGCCAGTTTCTCAGACTTAATTCTGATGGGAGAAAAGATTGAAAACAACATTAAACAGGGCAGATTCCAGGCTGAGGAATCGACTGCATCTGGCAGCAATAGAAAGGCTTTTGGTGGGCGCCGTCAGGGCGAGGCAAGCGCAGTATTTGGGGGCGGAGGCCGAGGCCGAGGCAGAGGTCGGAACCAATATAATCAGCCGCAGCAGGTGGCGAGCGTTACTATTCCATTCCAGCAACAACCATTTCAACAACAACAACCATTTCAACAACAACAACCGTTTTAGCAGCAGCCAATGCAACAACAACAGCAGCAGCAACAGCGGCCACAGCAGGGGGCACAACCTGCTCAGCGAAGATTCCAGGGTGGTAAACCAAGAAGAGTGTTTGAGAAGCCTCCCTCAACGTACGCAGATTTGTTGCAGACATTGTTGGGTTTAAACCTGGTAGAGAAGAGACCTCTGGCACCGATAACGGGAACTCCTCCGTATGGTTATGATGCAAGCATGCACTGTGAGTTCCACTCTGGGGCTCCGGGCCACGATGTAGAGGGTTGCCATGCTTTTAAGCATGTTGTGTAGGATCTTTTGGACAATAAGGCTATCAATTTCGGAACGGCATGTCCGAATATAGTGCAGAAGCCCATGCCCAATCATGGGGCAAACGCCATTCTGACTGAGGAAGGTTTGAATTTGATTACAAGAGTGGATGATTTAAAGACGCCGCTGAGCGAGATAAAAAGCAGATTATTACAAGGGGGTGTCTATCCGGGTTGTGACAAGTACTGCTTAGAATGCTGGACCCTAGCTGGGGGGTGTGATGATATGAAGAAAGGCATTCAGACTTTAATGGATGGAGGCACATTGCAGTTTGACCGAGCAGCAATTGAAGAGCCTGCAGGGGCAGTAGCAGATAATCATAGTGATGTGGCCACTGTAACGATTCCTCGGAAGACAATCACTATAACAGCACCGGTTCAGCGACCGCCGATCACCATAACTAAGGCCGAACCAATCCCGTACGAGAGCACAAAGGCAGTCCCATGGTCATATGGGTTGGAAGTGTATTGTGACAGAATAAAGATTGATGTTAATAAGCAGCCAGCCGAGACTGTAGAGAATGTGGTCGGTTCAGGAGGTATGACGAGGAGTGGTAGGATCTTCATATCGCCTGAGGTGGAGGCCGAAAGACTGGCAAAAGGAAAAGGGAAGATGGTTGAAAATGTCCCAGTGCAGGCAAGCGAAAAAGCGTCGGCATCGAAAGATGTGGAAGAGTTCATGCGCTTGATTCGAAAAAGTGATTATAAGATTATGGAGCATCTGCAACAGACGTCGTCCAAGATATCTATACTGTCGTTGCTCTTATGTTCTGAAGCTCACAGAAATGCTTTGTTGAAAGTCCTGGATACTTCCTTCGTACCCCAAGACGTCTCCGTGAATCAGCTGGAGGGAGTGTTAGCACATGTAAATGCAGGCCACAACTTGGGCTTTACCGACTTCGATTTGACCCCTAAGGGGAGAGATCATAATATGGCGCTGCACGTATCTGTCGAGTGTAGAGGATCAGTAATGTCGCATGTACTAGTCGATACCAGATCATCCTTAAATGTGCTGCCCAAGAAAGCGATGATGAAGCTGGATGTCAGAGGGATCCTGTGCACGCCCAGTGACTTGGTAGTCAGGGCATTCGATGGCACGCGGAGAACAGTCTTTGGATCGATAACGTTGCCTCTCCATGTGGGGCCGGAGGTGTTTGCCACTGAATTCTATATCATGGACATCCAGCCTGCGTATAGCTGCCTGCTCGGAAGACCCTGGATTCATGGGGTTGGGGCAGTCACGTCTACCCTGCATCAGAAGTTGAAATATATGGTGGGAGACAGCGTAGTCACCGTATGCAGAGAAGAGGACATCCTGGTCAGCCATCTGTCGTCATTTAAATATGTGGAGGTCGATGGAGAGATCCACGAAACACCCTGCCAGGCATTTGAAGGGTTGCGTATCAAGGACAAAGGTCCCGGGCCGAGCAAAGTGTCGGAGATAGCCGTCTCGTCGTATAAAGAAGCTCAAGCTCTGGTGGAGGCAGGATAAGCCAAGGGCTGGGGCAAAGTGTTGGATATTCCTGTAAAGATGGACCGATTCGGGCTGGGGTACCAACCGTCGTCATCAACACCTACTGTGGGGGAACCCCGTTTCAGAGGGCCAATAACCATCTCTGCCAGTGGAGTATGTCATGAGACTATCAACGCTGCTTCAGAGTCTGATGAAGGAGACAATGACTGTGATATGGATGCCTGGATTCAGCCAAGCACGCCAGGACAGGGACTGTGCAACTGGTCTATTCAAGAGCTTGTTCCTGTGACTCTTAAACAGTAATGCTTTGTTTTATTAATTGTTGAATAACCTGATGTCTTGCCCGGGGCATCATGATTTGCTGAGGGTTGTGCTGTTATGAACATTGCGTGTTTATTATTAAATAAAAGGCGTTTTTCATGGGCAAATATTGCGATCTCTGTTTTTCTTGTTTTTGTATTTTTCAATAAAACGGCAACGTGGTTATTCGCTTTATACGCATTTTGAAGCATTTAACCATTCTTTTGAAGGATAACATTTTCAGATGACATCCTTGAACCACCTATGACTCGTCCCGACTTTGAGCACCCGGTATTTCAGCCCGAAGAAGAGGTTGTCGAAGATAGTGACGTTCCTGAAGAACTGTCTTGGTTGGTGAAGCAAGAGGAAAGAGTCATTCTGCCTCACGAAGAGGTCATCGAAATTATCAACTTAGGGTCGGAAGGGGTTGAGAAGAATATTCGTATCGGAGCCGCGCTGCAGAGCGATATCAAGCGAAGACTGGTTGAAATGCTCAGAGAGTATAGTGATGTATTCGCTTGGTCGTATGAAGATATGCCAGGGCTCGATACAGATATGGTTGTGCACCGTCTGCCATTGAAAGAAGAATGCCCGCCGGTCAAACAAAAGCTTCGCAGAACTAGACCAGACATGGCAGTGAAGATCAAAGAGGAGGTTCAAAAACAGTGGGACGCTGGTTTCCTGGCTGTGACGAAATACCCCTCGTGGGTTGCTAACATTGTACCAGTGCCAAAGAAAGATGGCAAGGTTCGAATGTGTGTGGATTATAGGGATTTGAACAAAGCAAGCCCAAAAGACGATTTTCCACTTCCTCATATCGATGTGCTAGTTGATAATACTGCTCAGTACTCCGTATTCTCCTTCATGGATGGCTTTTCAGGCTATAATCAGATTAAAATGGCGCCAGAGGACATGGAGAAGACTACTTTCATAACGCCTTGGGGAACATTTTGCTACAAAGTGATGCCCTTTGGTTTGAAAAATGCTGGGGCAACGTATCAGCGTGCGATGACGACTCTTTTTCATGATATGATGCATAAAGAGATCGAAGTTTATGTTGACGATATGATTTCCAAATCCCAGACGGAGGAAGAGCATCTGGTGAATCTGCTGAAGTTATTTAAAAGGCTTAGGAAGTTCAGGCTGAGACTGAACCCTAACAAATGCACCTTCGGGGTGAGATCGGGTAAACTGCTGGGGTTTATCGTAAGCGAAAGAGGAATAGAGGTCGATCCTGCTAAAATAAAAGCAATTCAAGAAATGCCGACGCCTAAAACAGAGAAAGAAGTGCGCGGATTTTTAGGGAGGTTGAACTACATCGCTCGGTTCATATCTCACCTAACTGCCACGTGTGAACCATTATTCAAGCTGTTGAAGAAAGATCAAGCTGTAGCGTGGAACGAAAACTATCAAAAGGCGTTCGATAAAATAAACCAGTATTTGCAGGAGCCTCCTATTTTGATACCCCCAGTGGCAGGGAGACCCTTGATCATGTATTTGACGGTTCTTGAGGGAAGCATGGGTTGTATTCTCGGTCAACACGACGAGACAGGAAGAAAAGAGCATGCAATTTATTACTTGAGTAAGAAATTTACAGATTGTGAATCTCGATACTCAATGCTTGAGAAAACTTGTTGCGCGCTAGCCTGGGCTGCCAAGCGTTTGAGGCAATACATGCTGAATCATACAACCATGCTCATCTCGAAGATGGATCCTATCAAATATGTATTCGAAAAGCAGGCGCTATCAGGGAGAATTGCCCGTTGGCAGATGGTCTTGACTGAATATGACATCCAATATGTCTCGCAAAAGGCTATAAAGGGGAGTGTACTGTCTGAGTACCTGGCGGAGCAGCCTATTGAAGACTACCAATCAATGAGGTTTGATTTTCCTGACGAGGATATCATGTACCTAAAGATGAAAGATTGTGAAGAGCCGTTGCCAGACGAAGGACCAGAATTGGGTTCCAAGTGGAAGATGATATTTGACGGAGCTGTGAACGCTTACGGTAGCGGAATAGGGGCAATCATCACTACACCACACGGGTCGCACATCCCGTTTACTGCCCGATTGACCTTTGCAGTTACCAATAATGAAGCCGAATACGAAGCTTGTATAATGGGGCTTGAAGAAGCCATTGATTTGCGAATCAAGAATCTGGACGTATACGGAGACTCAGCTCTAGTGGTGAATCAGATAAAAGGGGAATGGGAGACACGTCAGCCCAATTTGATACATTACATGAATTATGCAAGGAGATTGATGCCTTTCTTCGACAAGGTTGAGTTGCATCATGTACCGCGGGCAGAGAATCTAATGGCTGACGCCCTGGCCACTTTGTCTTCCATGTACAAGGTCAACTTCTGGAACGAGGCTCCCAGAATCGTTATCTCTCGGCTTGACAGACCCGCCTTTGTGTTTGCTATTGATGAAGCATCCGACGACAAACCGTGGTATTTTGATATCCTTAATTTTCTGAAGAACAAAGAGTATCCGGCTGGGGCATCCAGTCAAGATCAGAAGACTCTCAGGAGATTAGTGGGTAATTTCTATTTGAACCCAGACGGTGTCTTATACAGAAGAAACCACAATTTGGTGTTGTTGCGTTGTGTGGATGAAAAAGAGGCCAAGTTGCTCATGGAGGAGATACATGAAGGTACATTTGGCACGCATGCTGGTGGGCATGCTATGACGAGAAAGCTGCTGCAGGCAGGTTATTTTTGGCTGACTATGGAAACTGATTGTTTCAAGTTCGCAAGAAAGTGCCACAAGTGCCAAATCTATGCTGATAAGATCCATGTGCCTCCGAGTCCTCTAAATGTGATGTCATCGCCATGGCCATTCTCGATGTGGGGAATTGATATGATTGGAAAGATCGAGCCGACAGCTTCTAATGGGCACCGGTTCATTCTAGTAGCAATCGATTATTTCACCAAGTGGGTGGAAGCGGCGTCGTATGCAAATGTAACGAAGCAGGTGGTGACCAAATTCATCAAGAGAGATATCATTTGCCGATAGGATCCCCGAGCGGATAATTACAGACAACGGCTCAAACCTGAACAACAAAATGATGAAGGAGCTCTGTCAGAATTTCAAGATCGAACATCACAACTCCTCCCCTTACCGACCCAAGATGAATGGCGCTGTCGAAGCGGCCAATAAGAATATCAAGAAGATCGTTCAAAAGATGGTGGTGACCTATAAGGATTGGCATGAGATGCTACCTTTCGCTTTGCACGGTTATCGTACGAAGGTACGCACATCAACTGGGGCAACCCCGTTCTCGTTGGTATACGGAATGTAAGCAGTACTACCATTGGAAGTTGAGATCCCTTCTCTGAGGGTATTGCGAGATGTTCAGCTAGACGAGGCAGAATGGGCAAAAGACAGGCTGAACCAACTGAGTTTGATGGATGAGAAGAGGCTAGTTTCTCTAGCATACAGTCGTTTGTACCAGAGCCGAATGAAGAAAGCATATGATAAGAAGATACATCTGTGAAGCTTTCAGACGGGCGACCTTGTGCTGAAAAGGATTCTCCCGCCGCAAGCAGATCACAGGGGCAAGTGGACCCCTAACTACGAAGGGCCATACGTCGTCAGAAAAGTCTTCTCAGGAGGAGCGTTATTGTTGTCCACCATGGACGGTGAAGACTTCACGTCGCCTGTGAATTCGGACGCAGTTAAAAAATACTTTGCTTAAAATTGACCCGCTGGATAGAAAAAAGAGAGTCCAGGCAAAAATGGGGCATCCTGGCGAACCAAAAACAGAATGAAAGGTTCGGGCAAAAGTTAGGGATAAAGTTGAAAAAATGTACACCAGCGAAGTTGAAAACCTACACTGGGCGGCTTCGGCAAAAAAGGGTATCCCGGTGAACTGAAAACCCGTAAAGGGCAGTTCACGCAAAAGTTAGGGATTTGAAAAGCAAATGACTGCGGTCCGAATTTGATACTGCATTGAGCATTGGTGCGGGAGAATATACTCAAGGGGTCGATTATCAGATACAATCTCTTCGGAAGTGTGGATACCGGGGAAAGCATTAAAGTCGGACGAGTCATAGGAGGATCAGTTCGTGGTGTTCGTCTGCATCCCGTTGCCGACATGTGTACAAATTTAATTTGTCAATATATTTATGCTCCTTGTGCATACTTGTATATTTGCTTTGCGTAGCTTCCTCTTTCCAGGAGTTACATCCCGTGTACAAAACTCCGCCTATTCAGGGGCCCAATCAATAAAATATGTTATTCAGTATTTGATGCTGGTTCTTTACTGTTTTGTGCATGATAAAACGCCTAGGTTTGATGAAACTAGCATGTGCATAACGTCACTGGCCCTTGCCAGCAATTGCTAAAACTTTGAATTTACTGAAAATGATGTTACTAACCTGAATAGATTTGGTTGCATAGACTTGTCTTGTCGTGTTTGTGTTGCTACAGGTTTCATAGTCGTACGAGGAAGATGATCAAAATATTGCAGTAATGAAAGACTCAATCCCCACGCAGGTCGTGTTTCTGAGGCGAAAAAGGATCGAATTCCCCAGCTAGTCGTAGCTTATCCAAAGGGCATTCTCCAGCAAAGTCGTTTATCCTCAACAGATTTTGGCGATTCCAAGATTATAAGGCTGTATTCAGACAGTGCATCTCAAGCAAAGTGGTTTAGCCGCAGAAGGTTAATGTTGGTGAGCCGTATTCAGACAGTTCACCTTTCCCCGCAGGGTCAGTTTACCTCTCCCCCAGCGGGGTCAGTTGATTTTCCCCAAGAGGATCGTCCCCAGTGGAGTTCTCTTCTCAGCAAGTATTTTCATTCCTCCTAGTGGAACTCGAAGATTAAGACTCTCCCCGGCAGAGTTGGCTGCGTGCCCCCGCCTTTATTTTGCCAGAACACCGTGTGATATCCGTTCACTTTCCAGCAGAAGTCTAATCCTACCAGGCGCGTCTGCCATTCTCCAGCAGAGTTATACCCCCCAGTAGGGTGTTACTTCAATGAGGCGCTTGGTTCAAGTTCCCAATTTCCCAGCTGAGTCGACTTCACTCTTCCAGCATTTATTTTGCTGGGACAATTCTGTAGCATCTGGCTATCCCCAGCGGAGTCAGCATTGTCTTCAGCATTTATTTTGCTAGGGCAGCTCCTGTATCCCAGCAGTTCGAGTCTTCATTGGCATCAGGCATATAGTGTCATACTTGCATCCACCAAATAAGCGTAGCATTTCCATGTCGAAGGGAGCATGGCGTCATTGTCAAGCATACGCATTTTTGAAACATAAACTGGGTTGGCTAACTGTTTGTTTCAGGTATTGTTTCTCTTGCAGGTAGAGAGAGCTCTTGCTCAGATGAATCACCAAACATTCGAGGTCTCGACGTGAGACATTCAATGAAGTGTCAGCTTTGGCATTATTCCCCACAGAGTTATCATGATGAAGTTTTCTTTGTGAATTTCTCGTGTTTTTCCCGCCAGAATGAGTAGGCAGAATTTCTCCTCATTCCCAAGCAGAGTTGTTTGTCATCAAAGGGTTTCATGAATGTCAGAGGCTGCCGCCGGTTATCAGAACAGGCGTCTAGTAGTTTGGATTCCAAATATCCCCAGTAGAGTCCGCCTCAAGGTTGCTGTTTGTGGACCAATGGAAGGATGAGTCCTGACGAGGACAATTTTATTGACAGGTTTTCTTCATGCTAGAAAAGTGAAGTCCTGACGTGGACAGATTGATTTCCTCAGTTTGACGATATGTGCTAGTCCTAACATGGACAAGTTTGATTTTTTTCAGAATTGTTGGAATGAGGAGTCCGGACGTGGACATTTCTTCCAGGTGACGAGATGTATTGGTCCTAACGTGGACAGATTCGAGTTATTGGTATTGATTGAGTATGGAGTCCTGACGTGGACAAAGTTGGTTACTCTTCGTGTTGGTGTCCTGACGTGGACCATTTATTTCCAGCAGATAGCTTTATTCATAATGGTGAAATGTGCGTCCTGACGTGGACAAGCTTGTAGTTCTTTGTGATGACAAGACGCGAGAGTCCTGACGTGGACCAGTTTATCCTTCTTCGCGTTGTTGGCGAAGCGTGGGTGTCCTGACGTGGACGAATTTTATTTCCCCAGCAAGTCAAAGATACGCAAGTCCCGACGTGGGCAAGTTCTTATCCTCAGCGAGTCGAGAGGTGAGTCCTGACGAAAAGCGTTCCTTACGTGGAAAGATCGGAGTCCTTACGTGGAAAGATAAAGGAGTGTTCCTTACGTGGGACGATGGAGTCCTTACGTGGACAAAGCAAGGTGAAAATGGGAGTCCTTACGTGGACAGATCGAATAAAAATGTATTCCTAACGTGGAAAGGTGGGTCCTAACGTGGACGATGTAGTCCTAATGTGGACAAGTTTATTCCTTACGTGGAAAGATTGAGTCCTTACGTGGACCTATCAGACTGTATTCCTTACATGGACAGATGAAGAAGTATTCCTTACGTGGAAAGCTTGGAGTCCTCACGTGGACAGATCAAGAATTTTATTCCTTACGTGGAAGAAGATTGGTTTCCTTACGTGGAAAGAAGACGAATTCCTTACGTGGAAAGATGGGAGTCCTTACGTGGACAAATCGGAAAGATGTGATTCCTTACGTGGAAAGATTGAGTCCTTACGTGGACATATCAAGTTGGAGTCCTGACGTGGACAGATCGAAGTTGTGTTTCCTTACGTGGAAAGATTGGAGTCCTGACATGGATAAACTAAGATAAGATTGTGTTTCCTTACGTGGAAAGAAAAGAGATTGCGATTCCTTACGTGGAAAGATGGCATTCCTTACGTGGAAAATTGTATTCCTTACGTGGGAAGATTGGAGTCCTTACGTGGAAAGAAATTGTGTTCCTTATGTGGACAGAGATGCATTCCTTACGTGGAAAAGTTGAGTCCTTACGTGGACAAATCAAGACAATAGATGGTTTCCTCACGTGGAAAAGCGATATATTCCTTACGCGGAAAGGTGGGTCCCGACGTGGACATGTATTCCTAATGTGGAAGGGTGAGTCCTAACGTGGACGAAGTATTCATAACCCAGAGAGTTTAGTCCTGACGTGGACAGATCCAGACGAAGTCTTAGTCCTTACATGGACGGTGTTATTCCTTACGTGGACGGTGTTATTCCTTACGTGGACGGTGTTATTCCTTACGTGGACGGTGTTATTCCTTACGTGGACGGTGTTATTCCTTACGTGGGCGGTATTATTCCTAACGTGGAAGGGTTTAGTCCTAACGTGGACGATTTATTTCTAATGAGAGGCAGACGAGCCATCCCCAGTGAAGTTGTCGAGATTTTTCCTAACGTGGACGAGTTAGTTGAGAGTTCTTTGTGTTGACGACACAGGCGTCCTAACGCGGACAAGCAAAGTTTTATTCTTGCAATGGGAGAAGCTTTTCAGGCTGATGAAAATAATCCCCAAGCAGTGGCGCAGTTTATTTCTGCAGTTGGCAAATTTCTGGGTTCTTAGTATTCAACCGTCTCGTACCGCGAATGTCTGAAGGCTCCGGGCTCTTCACCCAATTGGGTCCAAGTCGCTTGAATAGGGGCAGCTGTTGCACCCTAAAATTTGCTCAACCTTATTCACTTGGTTTATGTTTCAATATCATTAGCATTTGCATATAGAGTCATATACATAGTATAATCATCTGCATAGCATAGCATAACAAGTCATCCAACAGGGGACCAGTCATTATTCTCATCTCTATGGGCCTATCAAGAGGTCATTATTCTAATTCAATCTCATTCAAGTCATCAGAAAGAATTGGAAAGCTAAGGAAGTCAATGGATCAAGCAGTTCATCTATCCCCTAACTGAGGGTATCTGAGGATCAACAAGTAAGTTGTGAGTTGTGGGCTGAGCATGGAGAGTATTTATACATCATGGGAGACTTAGAAAGTCATTTGAAGAAGGGGACAAGTCCTTGATATGATCACAAGAATTGCAGTTGAAGACAGTCAACTAGGGTTTCATCTGGGGTCAACTCTAGGTCAATTCCAGGTCAAATGACTGATTGAAAGGCATTGAGGTCTATTGGAAAGGTGTGGGGTTCATCATTTGACATGTAAATAAGGATATGTTGTTATTCTAAGAAGAAATCAAGAGAAATCAAGGAGAAGAGGAGTTTCTAAATTAGGGTTTCTGTGTAAAATCCCCTAATTTAGGTCAAATTTCCAAGCAAGATAAGCAAAAATGAAAGCTTCAAATGGATCCTTGGCCAACATGAAACTTGTAGAGGATATAAAGACCTTTAATTTGAGTGGTGGAAGACATTAAGGAGATTTATAGAACTCAAGTTATGGTCCTTGCAAGTTACAGGTCATCTGAGGTATCTGAAATTTTGTCTGTGAATGTGACTTGCCTTCCAAGCAATATTTACCCCTCAAGGAGATTTCAAATGAATTTCTGGTAAACATAAGAGTTATTCCTCATTTTCTTAGATTTCTAGAATGGTATAGTATGCCTTCATATGATTTGTGTAACTCTACTTATGGTCTTGGCAAGCAAAGGGTATTTTGGTCATCTGAGAATTACAGGTCATTTCAAGCCTATGCCCAAAACTCATACAAGGAAGCTTCAAATGGAAAACTTCACAACATCAAACTTGTTCCAAATGACATTTTGAGTCTAGAAAAGTGACCATGAAAGATTGGAAAGGTTCATAGCACAAGGTTTCAAAATTGGTGGATTTAATGAATAAAAATGACCTAAAAAATGAGATTTTTCATACTTTGGCCAAATGAGGTGAAATTATAGGTTATTTTGATTGGAAAAATCATTTTGAGAACATTGGCTAAAGTGTAATTTTGAGTTTGGTTCAAGTTTTGAAAGTTATTCATGGTTACTTATAATGGAAGTTACATAATCAAATTCAAGGGAAATTGTGCATGGGAAGTTTCTCCAAGCTTCTAGGAGTTTCTTATCTCATGTATATATTGTATTGAAGAGCTTCATGCATGGGTTGGTGATTCATTGTGCTCATAATACCAAGTTTCACACACTTTCTCCAACTTGCAAAAGCTTTTCAAACTCTCTCAAATTCTCATCAATTCTCACATTTCTTGATCTGGTCTTCATCACCATCATCCATAGATCACAATTCACATCAAGATTGGGTAGAATTGAGCAAAGATCGTGCCATACAAGTTCCATCATCCAAGGTGCAAGAAGTTGAAATCACAAGATCTAAGAGGTTTGAGTCAGATTCATTGCATACAGAACTCAAGAGCAAAGTCATTGACCAATTTCCACTCATTGCAAGCATTGGATCAAGAGGTTTTAGCACCTGTTTTCATCACTTACACCAGGTAGGTTTCTCCTTCGAATTGCATGTTTAAGTTAGAGTTACTAGGTTTTGTTAGCATAGAAATGTTAAGATAGGTTAGATGACTGATTGTGGTGAGTTTGGAGAGATTTCATGGAGTTTGATTTTGGTGTACCAAAACTGTTTGGATTGATAACTCTTAGAATATGGCAAGAAAATCTTAGGTTATTAGTTTGATTTGATCAGCATAAGATGTGGGTTAGTTTAGGGCAAGAATTGGTGAGAATTGGAGAGGTCGATATCAGTTGAAAATGGTGGATACGGACTGTTATGCTCATCGGGTTTGGAGTTTGAGTAAGCTTTGGAAGGAACTAAGGGCATGGCTGTGTAGAGGGGAAGAAGGAGAGAAACTTTGCTCTTTGTATCAAGGGCATTCATGGAGGGACGAGGGAGAACAGAGGAATGTAAAGTTCATACATGGCTAGGGTTTTCAGAGCTTAGGGTTAGCTAGAGGTTGAAGATGACTTGTGAGTCACACGATCTGGACTTTGACCTTGACTTGGAGACTCATCTAACGGACGCGATTAAAAGTTCAAAACGGAGGGAAACCCTGGGTGCCAAACGCACCGTTTCATTTAAATTTTCTGACTGGGCTCAACCTTTGCTTGCTAATGACACCCTCCCAATTAGGCCCAAAACCAATTATAACTGAATAATTCTCTATTTGCACCATTTTTACTTTTTTGTTTTTTTGTGAGTTTTCTAAACTTCCTGGGCCCTGTGCACACGCTTTTCGCACCCCCACTGTCTGGGCCCGTTTCTCTTTTTAACTGGTTTTCTTTACTCGCTGCACCCTCCATTCCATGTAATTCATTTTATTTTCTTTTAAAAAATTTCATTCTTTAAAAAATCATAAAAAATAGAAAAATGCATGATTTTCATTGGTTGTTTTTTTACATTGTTCATAATTTGGTCAAGAGAAATATCATACAAAAAAATTAATATTTCATTTTGTTTTAATATTTTTGGCATATTTTTTATTTTAAATAGGTGTAAATATCATTTTGTTTGATACATAAATTTGGTAATTTTAGTTTGAATAGGTGCTTTAACATTTTTAATCCATTCTTTTTAGGTTGGTTAGTTTGGATGTTTATCTTGTATATAAAATTTAGTTCATATTTTTAGGACTTAATTTTAGGTGATCTGATCAGATGTGAGTAACATGAACAAAATTAGGGTTTAGGTGACAACATAGGTGAATAAGTTCATTTCCCTTAGGAGTTAGAGATTGAATTTTTGGGGTATGGGACTATAGGGATTAGGGGTAGTTATTAGATCCCTTAGAAAATATTAGGATTCCCCTACTGCTATTAGTACTGTCTATATTTGCTTGACTGATGTGGTGTGCCCTCTATGGGGATTATGATTTGTCTGTATGGAGTATTGGGTTTGCTTGGGGATTGGGAGAGCTGAAGACTTGTGATGATGAAGCCATTGGAGATCCAGAGCTTGAAGACCAACTTCCAGAGTTGATGAAGAGATTCTGTGCTGGCAGTTGTTGAAGTTTGTAGGGTCTAGGAGTTAGGCAGAGCCCTAGAGTAGTCAACTTGGTTCTCAAACATGGAAGGTCTTGACTGCCTCCATTCTTCTCTGTGATACAGAGTCTCTCTAAGACACTCACCCCCTTCCTTTGGAAGGCTTGGTGCTACTGTCTAAAGGATAGAACTCTTGAGAGAAAATATCCTATGTGTTGTTAGCAGTCTGTTTGCCACCATTGGTGGTCAACTAATTGCTTAACACCCAATTCACTCTTGTGATTGATCCCTCATCTTGGAGGTTTGAGACTTGAAGAAAAGCCATTGTAGACAGAAGATTGATAACAGAGGCCTTGCTTGAAGACTGTAGAGATGGAGATTGATACCTGATGAAGCTTATAGCTGATTGATGAGAGCTTGAAGATAGGTGTTGATGCAGAGCTGCTGTGGCTGTTTATTTTTGCTATTCATTTCTGATGTATTGATTGGTTTTCTGGACTGTATTGTTTGCTGTTAACCTGTTGGGTTGAAATTGAAGTCTGTTCACTTTTGCCTATTGTTTTCTAGGTTCGAGGTTGAGTGGGACTCCCTTGCCTCGCTTGTATTGTCGCATCCATGCATTTTACTGCTTTACTGTATATCTGCTATTATTTCTGTTTCCGTCTATTCCCTTAGGATCTCTGTTTCTCTCTGCGCAAGAGAGGAGCATGATAGACACTAGGTCTTAACCCATGCATGATAACACTAGGTTAGTTTGATTCCCTTTTCGACCGTAGGTTAGAGTTCTGTCTCTTCTTCCTCAAAATAAACAGAAAAATACAACAAGACTTCAAACACAATAAAAGACACTTCTTCCGTAAAAGAATGTGAACTCATCAAAACGTCATTTTTGTCCGCTTGGACTGTTAATCAGAAAACCTTTTTCAGAAGGAATAAAATCAATCAAGACAGACTTGTGTCGTACGTGGCCCGAACTATGTTTTGCTCTGATCTTTCATGCCGTATGAAAGTACGTAGGCATAGGATGCGATATCCTAGCGAGCAACCTTCCCCTCCTTTCCCGTAGGTAGGCGAACTACGTTGACTCTGATTTCTCGTCCCAGACGGGAATACGTAGGCATAAAGTGCGATACTTTTCCGAGTCATTTTCTTTTCTTTTTAACCCCTGACCTGTAGAATAGATAGAATAACAATCCGTACCAGAAAACAAGCGTGGATCCCGTCAAGTACGACGGACGTGAGGGGTGCTAATACCTTCCCCTTGCGTAACCGACTCCCGAATCCAGGATTTGGTTGCGATGACCATTCCTTTCCCGTCTTTGCGGTAGGTTTACTTCGAGCGTTTCCTTTCCCTCCGTTGGGATAAATAACGCACGGTGGCGACACTTCTGTTCAGCCGGCGCCGATTTTCGCAGTAGCGACAGTATGCCCATCAATCTTGAGAGTAGTGTTCATATTCAAAAATATTTACATATGTTTTTTGGAATCTTCATTAAACTTTCTGGTTAAATGTTTTCTCTCAAGTTGGGTGGTAGTGCTTCGATGCAATTGGAAATTTGCCACATTCACCGGTTGATTTACAATTGTTAACCTACCAGTCAGTGCATTAGCTCCACCGTAATCACCAAGTAGTCTCTCTACTGGTGGAACACCAGCCATTGTCACAATATCTTTATTTGAGTCTGAACCTGAGTCGGAATACTCTGAATGAACAGAGACTCTTTCTTCTTCTGGTGCTGACGCTGAAGGTTCTGCTTCTGAATCTGCCAATATTGCTTAGCTAAGGATTCTCCTCGCATAAAAATGTTAGACGCAGATTAGTAATAACAGAACAAAAATAATATATATAATAAAAAAAACTGAAAAATTAAATTTTGGTCGCAGAGCAACAAAATTTCAATTAAATTAAACATTAAACTTATATTTTGGCAGTTCCGGCAATGGCGCCAAAAACTTGATCGGTAAAATAGCAAGTGTACTATTTTTCCAATGTAGTAATACGAGGGAATTTCTCCAAATATCACTCTCGAGGACTGCATAGGAAATACAAGCCCTATAACAATTCAGTTAAACAAAAGTATTTGGGGTTTTGAAATTGTGTTGTTCAACAATAGGGAAGTTGACTAAGTGATTTCACAAATATGAGTAACATGCTAGGGGAAGTCTGTGATCCGACTCAGTAACAACTTTGAATTAACACTGCAATAACATATTATATGCAACTAATTACTGATTCTTTAAAATGTTTACTCCTAAGTCCTTAGTGAGAAAACCTTTAGTCATGCACCCTAATTCATATGTCCATAGAGAATTCTAGATGAAATTAAGCAGTCAACTATCAAGAATGTTTCGGTTTCTATAGGGTATCCCTAGTCCTAGGTGATATCTACTACAGAATGATCCAAAGAAAAGCATTAATAACGGCTGTCCAGCCTCATCGTTAATCGAAAATCATACCCTATTTGTCCGGCAGGGCAAGCATTCAGAATAGCTAGAGATCAAATCCGTTATGCAAAAAAAGGAATTGTTATTGCAATACTAATATCAGGGTCATTACAGATTCTAATCAGGGAAGCCCCCTAGCATTGGGGGGTTTAGCTACTCATAATATTCGAAGAAAATACAAAGTAAAAATTGGACATTACAAAATAATAGGATTCTTTTATCTTCAATTGCTTCCGCTCATGAAAATCTTCAGTTCCCAAATCACCTTGATCTCTCCAATCTTGATCGTGTAGTTCGTCTCTATCCAAAAGAGTCCATTTTTCCTTCTCAAAATATGTCTTAAATACTCTCCGGTCCAACACAGCAATTGGAAAATACCCTTATGAATCACAAAGATAACAAAATCAAGAAAATTGGAAGCAGACACGACCAAGCCAACACGGGCCACGTCAGGTGACACGGGTAGCCGTGTTGGCTCCCTGGATCTCTGATTCAACTTCAGAACTTTATCACTTCAATTTGTTTTGCAGTCGCAACACAATGTGCAGTAAAATGGGGTTCACTACAAATCTCACAACTTATAGATTCGACAGGTTGAACTTGAGCCACAGTTTGAGTACTTACATTCATTGCTATAAGCCTATTTTATACTTCACCTTTGATTTAATCTTCCATTTTCATAACTTGGTTAGCAATCTTCAAGTCAATTGTTCCAAATGCTCATTTGTAGCAATGGCTTCAGTGGTCTTCTTAATATCAGTGGCTGTTGTAAATTTTGATGAGGTATCGGCTGCCGTATCAATTAGTTGCTTAGTCTTCATCTTGAGACCATTCACAAACATCTGCATTTGTTCAGTTTGATCCATGTTATGAGTAGGACATGCAACCAATAACTGTTTAAACCTTTTATACGAATCGCCTAGTGATTCTCCTTCCTTCTATTTAAAATTCATGATATCATATCTTTTACGAATATACACAGAGGCAGTAAAATATTCATTAAGAAAGGCCTTCCCATCTCTTCCCACGTAGTAATACTTCTTGCGGGTAACGAGTAAAACCACTCTTCAACATCTACAGAGAGAGTGAACGGAAACATTCTTAATTTCTTTGCTTCATCGGTATGCCCATCAATCTTTAGAGTAGTGCTCATAGTCAAAAATATTTGCATATGTTTTTTTGGAATCTTCATTAACCTTTCTGGTGAAAGGTTTCCTCTCAAGCTGGGTGATAGTGCTCGGATGCAACTGGAAATTTGCCATATTCACCGGTTGGTTTACAATTGTTAACCTACCATTCGGTGCATTAGCTCCACCGTAATAACCAAGTAGTCTCTCTACTGGTGGAACACCAACCATAGTCACAATACCTTTATTTGAGTCTAAACCTGAGTCAGAATGCGCCGAATGAACAGAGACTGTTTCTTCTTCTAGTGCTGACGCTGAAGGTTTTGCTTCTGAATCTGCCAGTCTTCCTTGTCTACGCCTTGTGTGCAGAGTTCTTTCGATTTATGAGTCAAAAGAAAAATTAGCTAAGGATTCTCCTCGCATAAAAATGTTAGACGCATAGTAGTAGTAACAGAACAAAAATAATTTATATATAATTAAAAAAAAAACTGAAAAATAAAATTTTGGTCGCAGAGGAACAAAATTTCGGTTAAATTAAAAGTTAAACTTACATTTTGGCAGTCCCGATAATGGCGCCAAAAACTTGATCGATAAAATAGCAAGTGTACTATTTTGCCAATGTAGTAATACGAGGGAATTTCCCCAAATATCAATCTCAAGGACTGCATAGGAAATACAAGTTCTATAATAATTCAATTAAATAAAAGTACTTGGGGTTTTGAAATTGTGTTGTTCAAGAAGAGGGAAATTGACTAAGTGATTTCACAAATATGAGTAACATGCTAGGGGATGTGTGTGATCCGACTCAGTAACAACTTTGAATTAAAATTGCAACAACTTATTGTAACTAACTAATTATCGATTCTTTAGAATGTTTACTCATAAGTCCTTAGTGAGAAAACCTTTAATCATCCACCCTAATTCATATGTCCATAGAGAATTATAGATGAAATTAAGCAATCAACTATCAAGAATGTTCCGATTTCTATAGGGTATCCCTAGTCCTAGGTGATATCTACTACAGAATGATCCAAAGGAAAGCATTCACAACAGCGGTCCAGCCTAATCGTTAATCGAAAATCATACACTGTTTGTCCAGCAAGGCAAGCATTAAGAATAGCTAGAGATCAAATCACTTATGAAAAAAAAGGAATTGTTATTGCAATACTAATATCAGGGTCATTACATAATCAAATATGGGAAACCCCATAGCATTGGGAGGTTTAACTACTCATAATATTCATATCAAATCCAAAGTAAAAACTAGACTTTACAAGATAATAGGATTCTTTTATCTTCAATTGCTTCCGCTAATGAAAACCTTCAGTTCCTAAATCACCTTGATCTCTCGAATCTTGATCGTGTAATTATTCTCTGTCCAAAAGTGTCAATTTGTTTTCTCAAAATACGTCTTAAATACTCTCAGGTCCAACACAGCAATAGGAAAATACCCTTATGAATCAAAAAGGTCACAAAATCCAGAAAATTGGAAGCTAACACGACCAAGCCAACACAACTGCGTTAGGTGACACGGGCAGCCGTGTTGGCTCCCTGTCTCTCTAATTCGACTTCAGAAACTTTATCTCTTCAATTTGTTTAGCACTCGCAACGCAATATGCAGTAAAATTTGGTTCACTACAAATCTCACAGCTTATAGCTTGGACAGGTTGAACTTGAGCCACAGTTTGAGTACTTACATTAATTGTTTTAACCCTTCTTTATACTTCAGCTTTGATTTAAACTTCCATTTTCACAACTTGGTTAGCCATCTTCAAGTCAACTGTTCCTTCCGGTTTACTGATACTACGGTCATACAGCTCCAAATGCTCATTTGCAGCAATGGCTTCAATGATCTTCTTAATATCAGTGGCTGTTGTAAATTTTGATGAGCCACCGACTGCCGTATCAATTAGTTGCTTAGTCTTCATCTTGAGACCATTCACAAACATCTGCATCTGTTCAATTTTATCCATGTTATGAGTAGGACATGCAAACAATAATTGTTTGAACCTTTTATACGAATCGCCCAGTGATTCTCCCTCCTTCTATTTAAAATTCATGATATCATATCTTTTACCTATATACACAGAGGCAAGAAAATACTCATTAAGAAAGGCCTTCTCCTTCTCTTCCCACATAGCAACACTTCTTGCGGGTAACGAGTAAAACCACTCTTCAACATCTTCTGAGAAAGTGAACGGAAACATTCTTAATTTCTTTGCTTCACCAGTATGCCCATCAATCTTGAGAGTAGTGCGCATAGTCAAAAATCTTTGCACATGTTTTTTGGAATCTTCATTAACCTTTCTGGTGAAAGGTTTCCTCTCAAGTTGGCTGATAGTGCTCGGATGAGAGTAGAAATTTTCCATATTCACCGGTGTCGCGGTGAAATTTGGATACCAAACTATTAATTAGTTTGAATCTTTAATTCATTTTTGCAACCGAACTTTGATTTGTCCAAAGGAAGGGATAAAAATCGAAATTCCCATAATGCAATGCAAATGCAAGCTAGAGAGTTATAGGTTCGAGGGTTGGTTAAACTTAGGGAAGGTGCTAGCATCCTAAGTTTCTGTAGTACTCTACAGGAACCTCTTGTTTTATGTTTGTTTTCATGCTACGGTTTATCTGCTTAATGGTTGAAAGACCTAGGGGGTTTATTTCTAAGTATAATCGATAAGATATTGCATCTTATGCCTACATATCCTTACGGGAGAGGAATCAGAGTATCTGTAGTTCCCCTAAAGGGTTTGAGGAGTTCTTTGACTGTGGTCAAAGTTCCTACGGGTTTAGGGTATTTGATTGATTGATTTTAGGAGAAAAGACGAGTTGTCATTTTAAGGGAGATTTAACCGCCACAAGTGTAAGAGATTGTATTGTTGTGGGGTGGAGATTCTATCTCGCTTAAGATGATTGACATATTTCTCTAATGTTTGAATACTTGTATTGAGTTGTTGAATGTCTAAGTTATAAAAAGATAAAAGACAGAGGTCCTTCCTATAGGGTAGGATCTATCTTAAAAGATCGACTTGAATGGGATCAAGGATCATGGGGAAATGATGCAAATGTAGATGCGATACACACAAGTGTTACGTCATGTGTAGGTTCTTCCTTTGGACGGAATGCAATGCGATAAAAGTAAATTGCGGTAATGTAAATTGCGAAAAGAAATAGAACAGATAGAATAAACATACACACGCATGAAAGCGCTAAGGTGTAAGTGAGTGAGTATGTGAACGTGCGGTGGCGGAAACGTGCACGATTGATTAAGTTGCGATGTTGGTTCATTTTTAATCGAATTGATTTTAAGGGGGATGTTGAGTTGATTTTAAGCGGATTGACTTATGAGAAAGGGTCGATTTAAGGGAGAGCTTGATTAATTTTAGACGATGTTGAATTTGTTTATTAGTTTTAGATGAAAGTTTTAAGTGATAAGTCAATTCTAAAAGGTGACCTTAAATAAAAGATTTCTTAAAATATCTAAGAAGTTTTATTTTATTTTATAAAAAAAGAAATGATTTATTATTTTTTTTTTATGAAAGTTGTTATTATAAATTAATTAGATATAAGTTAATTCACTTAAGACAAGGTTTTCTAATAAAAGAGTTTTAGTTATTATCATCAAATAGATTTTATTAAATAAATAAGAGTTATATTAGATTATATGAATTGATTTTAGGTTTTAAAATGAATAAGATTTTAAACAAATAGATGTTTTGAGAAAAAGGTTTTAGTTATATTATTATAAAAGTTATTAAAATAAATAGGATAATTTGATTTATTTAACTAGAAAAAAAAGGTGTAGTTAAATAACTCTAATTTGGAGAAAGATAGATTCATTAAATGAAATAGGTTTTATTAGGTCAAATTAATTAAAAGAAATGACTGATTTATAAAAGATTAATTTAAGTAAAAGTTATTAGTTGGTTTAATTCAAAAAAAACTGATTAACAATGATTAATTTAAGTTAATTTATTAAAAGGTTAATTTAAAAAGATTTACTAGTTCATTTTAGAGAAAATGGTTGCTTAGAGATTAATAGTGGTTAATTAATTAAACAAAAATTAAGTTAATTGATTAAATTAGTTAATGGCAGATCAACGGTTTAATTAGGTGAGTTAATTAAAAGTTAGTGGCTTGAGTGTGATCAGATGTGGGCGCTTTACGAAGGTTTATGGTGGGCGCGCGATTATGGATCGCCCGATCTGATCCGTTGGAGATCAGAGGGCAGTGTGTGCAGTGCATAATAAGTACGGTGGGACGACCCACATATAATTACAACACAAAAAACAAAACATAAAAAAAGAAAATCACAGAGGAACCTTAATCCCCCTTTCGTTCCTCTTCTCCTTCACCGCGATTTCGCCATGGATCTCCTTCGGTCCTGTTCTACAATTTCGTTTTTATTCTCACTCTCCATTCTCATGTTTTCTTCAATTTCCTCTCCTTCTTCTTCTTTCTTGTTCTTTTCCTTCGATTTTCTTCGATTTCTTCGATTTCTTTTCCTTTTAATTTCTTCGAATTTCTGAAACGCAAACAAACAAATTAACAGTTTCAATAAGCTTGACACAAGTGGAAGGATTACCGCAAGTTTTTGGACGACGGAGGTTCGAAGTAGCGATGGCGAATGAGGAGGGTTTTGTTTCGGTTTCTCCGGTGGTTGAGGGGTGAGTGAAAAAAGGGTTTTCGGTATGGAGCGGTTTCCTATGACGGATGATCCGTGGTGGCGATGGTCTCAACTGCGATGGATCCGCGGACGGAAGACCATCACGATATAAGTCCTCGTCTCTCTTCTATTTTTTCGCATTCTTAGGTATTTGAAATTTGGGATCGTGATTTTCTGTCTGCGATATTTGTGTGGATTTCTCTGTTTTTTTCTATGTTCTTCATCTCAATTTCTCCTTCTTTTATAGACCTGAAAAAATGATTTAGTTTAAATGCTTTCCAAATCTGATATAACATGTTGGATTCTTTCCTTTAGTGGTATTCCTGTTTTGGAACCCAATGAATGCCTTGATTTCTTGCTGCTTTGGATTTGGCAATGATTAATTCACATTCCTTTTGATCTGGCAGGTATTGAATGTGCCCTGAATCACAGAATCTTGCAGTTTGAAGGGCGTTGCTGGCCTTAGAAGATGTGCATTCGATGAATTTCTCAAATCAGTCAGCAGAGTTGCAAAGGGTACTCATCTTCATAATCATTCATAATCACTGATCAAATCACGATTTAACACATCCAAAGAAGTCTGTAACCTAATCTTAGTGACCTCTGTGGGATAATTAAGAGACGTGCTTTATGCTGATTCCTAGGTCAATGTGGTTTCAGGTGAAACATCCTTAGAGTCCCCAAAGTCATTATCAAAATCATCACTGTGATCCAAACTGGAGTCTTTTGTATATGGCCAGCGTAATTCCTAACTTGCCGTTGTTGTTTATTACATGTATTAGGGGATGATGAACCACTACCATGGAGGTGCTTTTGATGATGTCCCAGTCAAGCTCCTCATGCATTGTAACTTTGGGTGATATAGTCCTGTATGTCATGTTATACCATGTGTATTTTCACAATCCTCTTACATTTTCCCTGCTCTACTCATTATGTTGTGGACCCTACTCTTAGTTCTTGTTGTGGAAATGAATTTAAGTGATGACCCTGAAGACTCTCTCATATTTGTGTCACTATCGTGCATCTGTCATCCTGCCATAATGATATATGCATTTTACAACTTATTGTCTTGAATCATAACACTTTACACTATGCCCATGCTTGCTGCAAATGACTCTTATCTTGAGATATTATCATTTAACTCACACTAATCAACTTCTTTCATCTCTTTTTCATGTATACATCTATGGAGAAACTTGCCATAGCAAGAGAAATCAGAGGCATCCTTACACTTGGAGAGGTTTGTTGGAGCTCCCGTATTTAAGTGAGATTTGGCATGAAGGGGAAAGGACCATGGTTGCTCGCTTTTTAGCAAAGTTTGCGCTCCAGTTTGTATTCTATGCTTAGTAGTAACCTTTTGAACCTTGACAGTTATTGCTTAGATTTGTGTTGGCATTCTCATAATTGGTCTTGTGTCTTATTGCAGGTGTTGTGTATCGGCTATTTCCTTGGTTGAAATGCAGATTGCGTAGACATTTTGCCGTAGTTACGCCTTCGTTTTAACCGCTTCTGTCACCGCTTATATTGACAACACCCTTCTTCCAATCAGTGCTTATTACTGTTGTTAATCATTGAGTTTTGACTGGTGGATTTTTTCTGTTTCAGCTTTTTTGAAGACCGAATATTGGTGGAGCTTGCTTTACTGTGTATTTCGTTATGGAAACTGAATGATTGTTTGGTGTAATCTCTGTAGAATTATCTTCTTGTAGCAAGAACATAATGGATAGACTCTAACGGCTGCACATAAAGCTTCTCTGAGTTTTTATATAATCAGAAAAGGTATTCAAATCTAATGTTTTGGTGTGATTATTTTAGAAGTCAACAACTTCTTTTGGTTACAGATGATCTACCGAATAATTGGTAACTCACAGGTACCCTTGCGGCGGCATGACGAAACCCCCGTTATGATGAAGTTGTAACAATGTAGGATTCAAAATTACTCTCAACATATGTTGAACGTTCAACATTACGAGCCATAGTAACATTCTGCGACTTTCCCCGCGAGCATATCTACTGTGAGCATGCTACAATGCCTGTTATCATGTTGTAGGTCTTGGTGCAACAACATCATCCATGGGAGGATAAAAGGACCTCAAAATTAGCCGCGCTTCTATGACATCACTTTATGTTCTTTGAAAACTTATAATGTATCTTCATTGGATGCTTGTATTTAATTTGAGCACAAACACTTTGGTGCAGGGGCTGATTGGAGAGATGGCGCATATATGACATTCATCCACGAACTTTTGCTAAGTTTCAATATTTGCGAAAGCTCTCGGGTCCTAACGCTGAAAGGTTGCGGTTTGCTGTATAGAACTCCAATCTCTCCAAATGTATCTCCTTCTCTATTTCTCCATTTATTTTGATATTGATATCCATTAATACTGCTTTCTCTCGGGTTTGGTTCGTCTCCCATGAATTCTTTCACAGGAGAGGGAGCAGTGCTGCTTAGTGCTGATATCTGTACTTTAATTTCTTGCTCTTGTTTTGTTATTCTCTACAATCATCTAACTCATGGATTTCCAATTGAATTGATCATGTTGTTTGTTGTTTGAATCGATTCAATGAATTATTGACTGTATTTATTTCTCTTAATAGGTTGCAAAGGGAAATGCGTCTAGGTGAAACAAACTCCCTTCTGTTGCTGGCTAAAAGCATTGTCTTGAGTATGAGAACTTCCAGAGGGCACTTGAGAAGTGTGACCGGGAACTGATGCTGGCGGATAAGGCTGACTGTCCTTTGCAGGATTCATCTCTTATTCGGCCGGTGAAGGAAGAAACTACTGCGTATATTGGTTTGGCGATGGTGTAGGCGTAGGAGGGATATCAGAACGGAAGCCCCGTAGCTTACAGTTGTAAATCAGTAGCAGTAATTTGTAACATTAATCCATGTTGTAGTCATTTGAGTTTTGTATGAGTGGTAAATTTGTAATGTAAAGCTGACATTTCTTTCATTAACCTATAATACTCTTTATCCACATCATTAGCTGATTTCAATATGACGATTATTGTGGCGTTGGATTCTGGCATGGCAATTTGGATACAACTCTTGGAATACCATGTACCGTCCAATCTCAATGTAAAGGTTGAGTTCAAGGAGTGACAAATAACCCTTAAATTCCTTCTTCTTGAATTAAATCTCAATATTTGCACCTCTAGGCAATAGAGTTAGTAATTTATCTGGATACTTGCGGCAATACTTGTATCCACGAATGAAATGATCCCTTTAAATTTAGCGCATTTAACCTTTGAATAACATGACGCTGCTTGCATCGACTAGAAAATGAGAAAATGGATAAATTTGGAACTTGGGATGCCTTGGAACACAATGACTTGCATTATGTCTTAAAACTTATTATGAAATTATTGTGTTGGTCTCACAGTAGCATCAACGTATGGGACCTGAACCAAACTTTTAAAATCAATCTCTAGAACTCATCTTATATTCTTTGAGGTAACATTAAAATCTGGTTTCGACCTCTTAAGTTCAAACATAAACGAGAAACTTTGTCCAAATTCATGGTCGAAGACGAATGTCATATCCTGGGACCCTTTGAAGCTGAAGATACCTCTTGCCAAATAATACATCCCAAAAATCCAACCAAGTCTTCAATAACCATCCTGGACACCAAACATGGTGTGAATCCTCTGAGAAACCTTGAAGGATTTGCTTTGTACTGATTAAGTTGTCGCAATGATGAGAATATGTGATTCCATAATTCTTCAGCACAACTTGTAGGAGACAAGGAACGCACACAAAGCTTTTATATCTTCTTTGACCTAAAGCCACAAACCTAGCTTCACAAAATAAAACAACTAAAACGGTTGAAAAAGTTAATTATGTGTGGATGATTGATCGCAAGATTGAATGCTATCTCCACTCGATATTAGTGCGTCTGCACAAATTGGTTAGTCGCATAAATATTAAATATTAAAATAAAGTCAAATAACAATATGAGAATGCAAAAAGAGGTGGGATTTTACTGTAAAAAATTAGGGTGCAACAGATGCCCCTATTTAAGTTACTTCTATCCGGAGATATGGAGATTGAAGTCTCCGTCTCGATGAGATAGGAGGGACTTAAATACAAACATTGCACAAATATTTGGCCCTAAGAAGCCACCGAATGCAAATGATATGCAATGATATGAAAATGCAAGACAGACGGTCCTGTGAGGAAAATATATCACAGGGGATGAACTGGACACAACACGCGGAACAAAAAGAACAACAAACCTAACAAAACGGGACTCCACGGGGGTAGGAAACAATCGCCAATGGAAATCTCCGGAAGTAAAATAGTAACACATACACCAAGGATATGATTTAGACAATGGGTGAGAAACTCGTAATCGAATGGTAGTTTATTACCAGCATGGAGCGATCCAGACGGCGCTAAGAACCATAGTGACTTTTTTTTTGAATAATTCAATTTTGTTTCGTATTCTTTTTCTTTTTCTTCTTTATTATTATTATTTTTGAAATCCCACTGGGAATAGTAAAAGTGTAAAGCCTCCCCGAGCATCATGGCATGGGTGCCATGAGCTGGTCTCGGTCTTTGATGTAGAACCTCCCCGAGCGTCATGGTATGGGAACCATGAGCTGGTCTCAGTCTCTGAGGTAGAACCTCCCCGAGCGTCATGGTATGGGAACCATGAGCTGGTCTCAGTATCTGATGTAGAACCTCCCCGAGCGTCATGGTATGGGAACCATGAGCTGGTCTCAGTCTCTGATGTAGAACCTCCCCGAGCGTCATGGTATGGGAACCATGAGATGGTCTCAGTCTTTACCCTAAATGATGAAAACTTGTGAGAGCATCTTCATAGGGGGTTGAAAATTTTGTAGATTGTGGAATCATTGTAGTTTGCAGATGTAATTGTCATTGTAGATGTAGAACTTCACCGGGGATCTTTAGAAGAGATGTGAGCCGGTTGAATTGTAAGGTATGTCTTCTCAAATAAAGAGAGACTAATGTGATAAACTTCCTCGACTTCTCTAGGAAGATGTCGCCTGATAAACTTGTATGATGAACTCATTGGGGAATTCATTCCTGAGGAGCATTTCCGGTTGTAGTTTGTAAAATATTATTGTGTACTCTCAAGTAAAGATATTGTTGGAGAAATGTCTGTCTTCATGAATATTCTTCCTGGGGCATGGAGTGCAAAATAAATGCACACTTAATCCATATTCAAAAGTTGGAGATGTCCACAACGTGATTTCCAAAGACCGAAGTTCAATTCAGGAAGTAACTGAAGAGAAACTATCAAGTAAGACTCGACCATCGAGGTATGAACTCAAATGGGATTTTAACTGAAGCAACCTTCTTCCACGAGGATCGAACTATGTGGGGAAATATAAATATTATGCTCTTTATGCTTAGGGATGACAATTCTACTTGGAAGGAGAAGACACAACCCAGACATTCAGGGATAAACACGACCAAAGCGACAGAACAAACAAGCAAAAAGATGCAAAATGCACATGCCATGCTATCTATCTATATGCTATGCGTATGTTAATGCTGACAAAACAAACGAACAGAGGCAACCAGAGATGAAACATCTTGGAACAAACATCCGACCAATCTTCAAAGATAGAAGTATCACTGAGGATAGATGGAGAACCAAATATGGGATCACACTCCTGCTTTAGGACTTCAAAAACTTCTCTTGGAGAATAGAGAACATTCCACCTGGGGGTACAACATCTTGATATTGCTTGAAGAATTTGTCTTGTTGAAGATGGGAGTAAAGATCTACTAGGGGTGGATCAAACTCATAACTGGGAAGACTCCATGGATAAAATAAATATCTGTCTCACTGGAGAGATTCTAGCTGGAGTTGTAGATAGAGATACTCGGACTGAAGCTTCGTGACGGTGATAAAATAAATATCCACCTTAACGAGGAGACCTGATAACATAACTGTTGAACAATGTCGGAGTTGAAGCTTCGCGAGGATGAAATAAACATCTGCTTTGTTGGGGGACCAGTGTTGTAGAAGATTCACTAGGAAGCACAGTAACATCCACTTCACTGGGAAGGTGAAGTTAAACAGATCACTGGGAATTCTGCATCTAAAAGCTTCATCGGAGAATTGTCATGACCACCAGAAATAAAATTTACCGGGGACATGAAGAATATTGTGAAATTGCTACAAATTTATATTGAAGACTGCGTAATGGTAGTCGCCATTTGAATAATAGTTGATAATCTTTGTTTCTCAGATGCCCCAAGTCATATGGTAATGAGAAGAAGTCGTTCCAAGAGGATTTTACAGAAAACATGGCGTCCCATGGTTTTCAAACTCTCTGGAGAGATTCACTGAATCTCGACGTAACTGGCTCTGATTGATGGTATTATGATTGAGTCTTCAAAGACAACTCTTTAGGTGAAGTTAAATTTGTGTTAGAGCAAACCAACTTGGAAACAAACTTGCCCCACGTCAGCAGAGTCTTCAAATTTTAATCGGTGCTGTCTTCACGGAATCTTTCCAAGATATCAAGCAAAGTTAGCAAGTCAGAAATGTTAATTTCGAAACTGTTAAGGCAACACGTGTTTGTCTTGAAATTTTGAAAAAGAGATATCACAATGACTGGCGACCGAAATCACTAGTTAAGATATAAGTTAATAATTTTTTTTTTATAAAGCCAACGAAAAAAATGAGCATAGCTCATAGGAGTCAGGAAACGATATCTCATCGAGCGTGCTTTCGAAGAAAACCTTTCTTCAATTAGGACTTTTGAAGGTTATATCATAGTCTAATTTACGATTTGTAAAACAAAGGAAGGAAGGGTCAAAGCTTATTTGTACCCACCCATTTTGAAAGATGTTCACCTTTTTTGAAAGGTTTTAAGTGTTTAATCAAGCTGATTAAAAAAATTTCTTTGCCCCAGGCTAAAAATGAGGTTGAAAATGGTTAAAGAGGAATTAACCGCTTTATATCTAGTGTTCGAAAAAAAACGCCTTACATCATCAGCAGGTTTTATTCAAAAGCATACCACGAGAGATCTTGCGTTTTATTTCGTCATCCTCCTTCCAATTCTCCACCAAAGTGAGAAAAATTGGTAAAGTTGGCATTATAAAATTATGAAGAAAATTTTTAGGAGTGAATACGAATGGATTTCTTCAAGACAAACACTTATTGCACTACTTTATTCAAAATAACATGTTCTTACATGCCAATTATGCTTTTAATCAAAGAAATAAATGTGAGCAGACACAATAAACAAAATAATGAGCCATTCTTAGGATTCCTAGTGTTTTCACTTATATCAGCGTAACGGGGTTCCATTCACGACTGGGCTTCCTCCTATGAAAGTCAATACTTCTTCGTCTATCATTTCTTGAACTTTCTCTTGGAAAACTTTGCATTCTTCAATCGAATGCCCCAATACTCCATTATGGAATTCACAGCTGGTATTCGAGTTGAACCACGGTGGATGAGACTTCATGATTCTATTCCTTCTGGGTGTCATCACTGAGTTTCTAGCAAGATAATACCATAGTTGACTATAAGTCATCGGGATAAGATCAAACCAGCGAGTTTCTTCTTTTGGAGTATCCAGAGGCGTCTTCTGATTACGAAACCGTTTCCGATATCGTCGATTCTACGGTCGATCTGGAGAGGCCAACTTCGGCTTAGGAGGTAGTTGTTGTTCGCGCTGAGTGGGCGTTGTGTTGCACCCTAAAATTTGCTCAACCAGCTGCACTTGGTTTATGTTTCAATTGCATTAGCATTTGCATATAGAGTCATGCACATAGCCTAATCATCTGCATAGCATAGCATAGCAAGTCATCCAACAGGGGACCAAACATTATTCTCATCTCTAGGAGCCTATCAAGAGGTTATTATTCTAATTCAATCTCATTCAAGTCATCAGAAAAGAATTTGAAAGCAGTGGATCAACCATTGAGTCTATCTCCTATCTGAGGATCATAAAAGAAGTTGTGAGCTGTGAATCTGGGGCATGGAGAGTATCTAGACATTATGGAGGACTTAGAAAGTTATTTGGAGAAGGAGACAAGTCATTGATATGATCACAAGAGCTGCAGTTGAAGACAGTCAACTAGGGTTTCATCTGGGTCAACCCTGGGTCAACTCTAGGTCAACTGATCAATTGAAGGGCATTAAGGGTTATTGGAGAGATGTGGGGTTCATCATTTGACATGTAAAGAAGGATATGATGATATGCTAAGAAGAAATCAAGAGAAATCAAGGAGAAGAGGAGTTTCTAAATTAGGGTTTCTGTGTAAAATCCCCTAATTTAGGTCAAATTTCCAAGCAAGATAAGTCAAAATGTAAGCTTCAAATGGATCCTTGGCCAACATGAAACTTGTAGAGTATCTCAATACCTTTAATTTTAGTGGTGGAAGACACTAAGGAGATTTATAGAACTCAAGTTATGGTCCTTGCAAGTTACAGGTCATCTGAGGTATCTGAAATTTTGTCTGTGAAAGTGACTTGACTTCCAAGCCATTTTTACCCCTCAAGGAAATTTCAAATGAATTTCTGGTCAACATAAGAGTTGTTACTCATTGTCTTAGCTTTCTATAATGGTATAGTATGCCTTCATATGATTTATGGAACTCTACTTATGGTCTTGGCAAGAAAAGGGTATTTTGGTCATCTGAGAATTACAGGTCATTTCAAGCCTATGCCCAAAACGCATACAAGGAAGCTTCAAATGGAAAACTTTACAACATCAAACTTGTTCCAAATGGAATTTTGAGTCTAGAAATGTGACCATGAGAGATTGGAAAGGTTCATAGCACAAGGTTTCAAAATTGGTGGATTTAATGAATAAAAAAGGACTTAAAAATGAGATTTTTCATATTTTGGCCAAATGAGGTGAAATTATAGGTCATTTTGAATGGAAAAATCATTTTGAGAACATTGGCTAAAGTAGAATTTTGAGCTTGGTTCAAGTTTTGAAAGTTATTCAAGGTTACTTGTAATGAAAGTTACATAATCCAAAATGTAAGGAAGGTGTGCATGGGAAGCTTCTCCAAAGTTCTAGGAGGTTCTAATGTCATGTATATATTGAATTGAGAGGGTTCATGCCATGGTTGGTGCTTCATATTGTTCATAACACCAAGTTTCACACACTTTTTTCCAATTTGCAAAATCAACTCAAACTCTCTCAAATCTCCATCAATTCTCACAATTCTTGATCTGATCTTCATCATCATCATCCATAGATCATAATTCACACAATCATTTGGTAAATTGAAGGAGGATTCGAGCTGTGCAAGTTCACCATTCAAAGTGCAAGAATTTTGGAATTAGGAGATTCAAAGCCTTGGAGCATCATTTGTTGCATACAGAAATCATCATTAAGTTCATTGATCAGTTTTCAATCATCTCCAGCCTTGGATCAAGAGGATTTGGTACTTGTTTTCATCAATTGCACCAGGTATGTTTATCCTTCGAATTGCATGTTTAGGTGAGAATTATTAGGTTTTGTTAGCATAGAAAGGTTAAGATAGGATAGATGACTGAGTTTGGTGAGTTTGGAGAGTTTTCATGAAACTTTATCATGGAATGCAAGAACTGTTAGGGTTTGTATCTCTTGGAATATTGCACGAAAATCTTAGGTGAATAGCTTGATTTGATCAGCATAAGACATAGATAATGTTAGGATATAATTGAATAAGGTTTGGAAGATTTGATACCAGGTGAAAATGGTGGATTCCAACTGTTATGTGTATCGGGTTCCATTGTTGCTTGAGTTTTAGGGAGAACTATTGGCATGGCTGTGTAGAGGCAAGTTTTTAGAGCAACTTTGCTCTTGGAGTCGAAGGCATCCATGGAGAGATGAGGGAGAACAGAGGAGTGGAAGGTGCATGCATGGTGAGGAAGTTTCAGAAACCCTAGGGTTTCTAAGGTTGAAGATGATCTGGGAGCCACACGATCCCCATTTTGACTTTGACTGGAATTTGAAATCAATGGCCACGATTGAAGAACGAAAACAGAGGGAAATTCAAACCGTGAAACGCACCGTTTCATTTAAGTAATCAGACTGGGCCTCACATTCGCTTGCTAATCACACCCTACCAAACCAGGCCCAACGCAAATGAACTGTAATTCTTGCTATTCACACCGTTTCCTCGTTTTTAATTTTTGTTGGTTTTCTGATTGCTTCCTGGGCCTAGTGCCAAGCTGCTTTTCACACCCCACTGCCTGACCCGTTTCCTTGTTTTAACTGAATTCTTTACTTGCTGCACCCTCCATTCATATTAATTCATTTTATTTTCTCTTAAAAACATTAAATCTTAAAAAAAATCATAACAAATTGTAAAATACATGCTTTTCATTGGTTCTTTTTGCATTCTTTTCATAATTTTGTCAAGAAAATTATCATATAAAAAAATTAATAGTTCATTTCATTTTTATATTTTTGGCATATTTTTCTTTTAATTAGGTGTAAATAATATTTTGTTTGGTACATGATTTTGCTAATTTTAGTTTGAATAGATGCTTTGCCATTTTTAATCCATTCTTTTTAGGTTGATTAGTAGATAATATTAGCTTGTATATAAAATTTAGTTCACATTTTTATGACTTAGTTTTAGGTGATTAGTTTAGGTGTGAACAACATGAACAAAACTAGGGTTTTGGTGATAACATAGGTGAATAAGTTCATTTCCCTTAGGATTTAGAGATTGAAAGTTTGGGGTATGGGACTATAGGGATTATGGGTAGTTATTAGATCCCTTAGAAAATATCAGGATTCCCCTACTGCTATTAGTATACTATCTGTATTTGCTTGGCTGGTGTGGTGTGCCCTCTCTGGGGATTATAATTTGTCTGTGTGGGTATTGGGATTGCTTGGGGATTGGGAGAGCTGAAGACTTGTGATGATGAAGCCATTGGAGATCTAGATGCTGAAGAACAACTTCCAGAGTTGAGGAGGAGAGTTTTGCTAGCAGCTGTTGAGGAGACTAGGGTTTAGGAGCTAGGCAGAGCTCTAGATTAGAAAGCTTGTTTCCCAAACATGGAATGCCTTGTCTGCATCCATCCTTTCTCTATGATTCAAAGTCTCTTTCAGATACCCACCTCCTTCCTTTGGAAGGATCAGTGAATGTATTTGAAAGATAGAACTTTTGAGAGAAAATTGTCTATATAATGTTAACAGTTAATGAACCACCCTTGGTAGGTAATTGACTGTCTAACATTCATTCACTTCATCTGATTGACTGATATTCCTCCTGGGAGTTTGAGACTTGAAGAAAAGCCATTGTAGACTGGAGATTGATGCCAAAGACCTTGCTCGCAGGCTGTGGAGATGGAGATTGAGGCTTGCTGAAGCTTATGGCTGATTGGAGATGACTTGAAGATAGGTGTTGGTGCAGAGCTGTTGTGGCTGTTTATTTTTGTTGTTCATTTTTGATGTATTGATTAGTTTTCCTGACTGTATTGCTTGCTAATTGACCTGTTCGGTTAAAAGTGAATCCTGTTCACTTTTGCCTATTGTTTTCTAGGTTCGAGGTTGAGCGGGACTCCCTTGCCTCGCTTGTATTGTTGCATCCATGCATTTTACTGCTTTATTGTCTATTTGCTATTGTTTCTGTTTCCGTCTATTCCCTTAGGATCTCTGTTTCTCTCTGCGCAAGAGAGGAACATGATAGACACTAGGACTTAACCCATGCATGATAACACTAGGTTAGTATGATTCCCTTCGCAACCGTAGGTTAGAGTTCTGTCTCTTCTTTCTCAAAACAAACAGAAAAACACAATAAAATTTCAAACACAATAAAAGACACTTCTTCTGTAAAAGAATGTGAACTCATCAAAACGTCATTTTTGTCCGCTTGGACTGCTAATCAGAAAAAACCCTTTTTCAGAAGGAATAAAAACAACCAAGACAGACTTGTGTCGTACGTAGCCCGAACTACGTTTGCTCTGATCTTTCATGCTGTATGAAAGTACGTAGGCATAGGATGCGATATCCTAGCGAGCAACCTTCCCCTCCTTTCCCGTAGGTAGGCGAACTACGTTGACTCTGATTTCTCGTTCCAGACGGGAATACGTAGGCATAAAGTGCGATACTTTGCCGAGTCATTTTATTTTCTTTTTAACCCTTAACCCTTAGAGTAGATAGAATAACAATCCGTACGAGAAAACAAGCGTGGATCCCGTCGAGTACGACGGACGTGAGGGGTGCTAATACCTTCCCCTTGCGTAACCGACTCCCGAATCCAGGTTTTGGTTGCGATGACCATACCTTTCCCGTGTTGTGCGAGGTTTACTCTGAGCGTTTCCTTTCCCTCCCGTGGGATAAATAACGCACGGTGGCGACTCTTCTGTTCATCCGACGCCGATTTTCGCAGTAGCGACAGCTGGCGACTCTGCTGGGGATCCAACGTCCCCTGGCTGCTAAGGACTGCGATAGTTCTTATGCATTTGGGATCCAACGTCCCTTAAGCGAGTCAATCCTAACGCTTGTTTTCCCGTCGAGGATTTTGTATGGATTTATATTTCTGACCTTTATTTTCAGCATTATATATATTGATTATTATTGCTGTATTGGGGTGTGATGGGTGGTTCTATGATTGAGAGATAAGCCGGACCTGGGCTTGAGTGCACCTAGAATTAGAGTAGAAAGTAGTGGGCGTGTGCCGGCTTTGCTTGCATTAGTGTCTCATGAAATCTACACTCGGACGAGGTTCTTCTGGTTGGCTTCTTTTTCTACCCTTTGGGTCGAAGGGGTTGTTGGTCAGCTGAATTGTCGACTCCGGGAACCGATCATTTGGAAGTTGGCTAAGTGAGGCCTCTTCAGGATTTGATGATGCCACTCCTTCTGGGAATCGTATCATCAACCCTGAAAGTCTGTGACGCCGACGACCGCATAGGATGCCATACCTTTGTCAGTTACTAGGACATCCACCTGTGAGAGGGTTTGGGGTTATGCAGGTAACTAGACCTTCAGATACCGGTTATTTCTTGATCAGAGATCCTGGGTATTTATGGAGAGTTCTGAGGTCTGTCAGAGACCAGTGGGAGAGTTCTGAGGTCTGTCAGAGACCAGTTGGAGATGTGATTTGAGGTCTACGAGAGACCAGTTGGAGTTATGGTTAGAGGTCTGTCAGAGACCATTGTTGGAGCTTTGTTTTAGGTCTATCTGAGACCAGGGTTTGAGGACTTCTAAAAGAGTCTATTTGAGACTTTTTGATATGGTTCAGGCTATTCAGCTACGGCAGTTGGTCCCTGTTGCATGTTACTTGCATTGCATTGTTTGCATACCCATTATCATTTCATCCCATTAACGTATGTCTGTGCTGCAGGTGCATTTGTATATCCTCCGATTCGAGTGCCCAGACTTCTGAGTATTGATTATGGCTGGTTTGAGGAAAACAGTTGCGTATAAGCTGCCTACACCTGATATTACTCCTTTGCTCGGTCTGATATCTCTTGCTGATGAGGAGGTTAGGAGAAGCTTCAGAATGAGTCATGGGAGATTACTGAGATTAGTCTGCAAGCCCACTGCTGATGAGATGAACGGGCTGTATACCTTGATGCAGTTCTATGACCCCGCATTGAGATGTTTTACGTTTGCTGACTTCATTCTAGGGCCTACCATTGAAGAGTATGTGGAGTTTACTGAGCTATCCGTGCAGGACAAGGTTCCCTTTATTCACTCTGCTGCTGAGCCCAAGTTGGAAGACTTAGCCAAGGCCCTGCACATGGACGCCGCCGAACTGTTAATGACTTCTTGGCTTGGGGTTTCAGGTTTCTCTCTTGAGTTCCTGGTTGGCAAAGCTCAGGAGTATGCCAAGAACGGATGTTGGGTGGTTTTCAATGCTATTTTGGCTCTATGCATTTATGGAATTGCGTTGTTTCCTAACTTGCCCAATTTCGTAGACTTGGACGCTTTCCATCTATTTGCTGCTGGCAATCCAGTGCCCACGTTGATCGGAGACTTCTACCACTCATTGCACTATAAGAATGAAAACAGAAGGGGAAAGGTTGTTTACTGCTGTGCGCCTTTGTTGAATATGTGGTTCAAGAGCCACCTTCCCATGAAGGGATCTTTTGTGGAGAGTACAACCACAGCTAGCTGGTCAGAGCGCCTGATGAGGCTGTCTTCCGAAGACATTGAGTGGTTTGATCGAGACCTGCTAGGGTCTGAGCTTATATTCAGTTGTTCTGGGTACCCTAATGTCCCACTGATAGGAAGAAAAAGGTGTATCAACTACAACCCATCTCTGTTGGTCCGTCAGTTCGGATATGCGCTGAAGAACCCACCAAAGGAGGAAGAAGTACAGGAATCTCTGTACTTCACCTGTGATTTGAAGGGGGAGTTATTAGCCAAGATGCAGCATGCCTGGACGCGTATTAACCGAAGGGGGAAGCCGTTGTTAGGGAAGAATGACTGTCAGGCTTACGCACCTTATAGAGTTTGGATTCAAGAGAGAGCAAGTCAGTTGCGGATGCCATTTCCAGATGCACCAGTCCTTGTTCCCCTTCCGGTAGCAGAGCCAACTACTGTTCCTAGGGAGGCCTACGAGCAAGTTGTGAAAGAAAAAGAAGCCTTGATGAAGATCAATGAAGGGTTAGAGCAAGAGCTAGCCCAGATACGCAGTGAAAAAAACAAGGCCGTGCATGCTTTCCAACAGCAGATTGAGCTAATGAACAGACTAGGGGCTGAGTTGACTGAGGAGAGGAAGAAGCGCGAATGTCTGGGGCAAGAGTTCAGAAGCTCCCATGACATGCTGGAATCCAAAAAGAAAGCACTCGACGCAGCTCACCGAGAGATCTCTTCTTGCAATAAGACTTGGAATGCCACGCTGACCAACAATAAGAAGAGGGAAGATAAGTTGAAGCAGCAAATTTCCGACCTCGAAGAGCAGTTGAAGTCTAGCATAAGAAGTGTGAAGAAGAAGTGATGACCCGGTATAGTCTCCAGAACGCACTGAACAAGGCCATCAAAGGCAGAGATGAAGTTGTGTCTCAGAAGCGTAAACTAGAGGATCGCTTCGAAGAAGGGGCATGGGAGGAAACTGCTGAAGACGTGCGACGTGTTCTTAAGAAAAGAAACCAACTTGTTGAAGGGATGCTTACCCGACCAGGTCATCCAGAGACCAAGAAGTTGCTAGAAGAGTACCAGACTTATGGGAGTGTTTGATAATGTCATGTAGTAACTTGTATGCTTTATTTGCATAGTGCTGACCATCACCAGGATTGTTGGTTGAGGTCATGCCTTCTTATTGTACTCTCAGTGATATTGTATTCTTGGCTCATTGGTTCTCTGCAATATATGAGGCTTTCTGTGATTCAACTCCGATCTTTGTATTGCTAGCACTGTCATTGCACCGGCACCTTCACACTAGAATCGGGGAATGAATTTCCCTAATGCACAGACACACACATTGCATTGCATTCATATTCATATTGCATTACAGGTAATCATCGGATGATATCTTATTTCCTGCTCTGTACCAGGTATTTTCAGGATTGCAGATCAGCACCCGCACCGCTATTCCACTCGCACCAACTGTCGAAGAATCATAGATCAAATGCAGAACGAGATGCAAGATATGCGCGAGAAGCTAGCACTCTTTATGTAGACCATGGAGACTATCGCAAAAGGTCAGGAGAATTTGCAAGCCATGGTGCAGCCTCTGTTGGTCAGAAATGCCGGTCACGGTAATGAGGATCATCAGTCTGTGCGAGTCGATACTGTTCATGGAGATGACACTCCCACACCAGTGGCTCCACCTGTAGTCAATATACCTGCTGCTAATGTCAACAACGCTACCGCTGCTGGGAACGGTAACGTCGGAGTTGGGAACGAGACTGCTGCCCATAACGTTGGGCTTGGTGATGTCAACTTGGGTGATAATATGGGAGGCAACGGCTTCGGCAATGCTGGATTCGGGTTCAACGATCAGGGATTCGATAATGCTGGGAAATATGGTTTCAATGCTCAAGGCTTTGGGCAAGATGGTTATGGTGTGGCCAACCAGGGTTACGGAGGTTTCGGAAATGGAAACGGCGCTGGGTTAATGACTTTTGGACCTACGGGAGCTGCTCAGGGGTACGGCAACAGAGGGCGAGGCCCGGTGATGAATCAGATTAGAGTTGGCCGCAATAATGGATATGATGGGTATGGAGCTGGGAATGGTATGTGGCAAGAAGATCAGCAGGAGGACGCTTTCTCCGGCGGAGGTTTCGAAGGGCCGATGGATGACTCCCAGAAGATCAGAATGCTAGAAGAGCAGATGAGGGGGGTCCTGAACCAAAGTGTTGTGGGCTTAGACATGGCAACAATGGGTCTGGTACCTGGCTTGAGGGTGCCAATCAAATTCAAAGCTCCTGCGTTTGATAAGTATAAAGGGGACACCTGTCCGAAAGTGCACGTACGGGCTTATTACAGAAAGATGTATGCGTACTCCACTGATGAGAGAATGCTAATGCATTTCTTTCAAGATAGTCTGTCGGGCCCTTCCCTAGAATGGTATATGGGGTTGGAGCCAACTAATATAAAGACATGGAAGCAACTAGCAGAGGCATTTGTAGCTCACTATAAGTATAACAGCGACTTGGCGCCCAACCGGGTCCAATTGCAAGGGCTATCTCAGAAGAAGGATGAGAGTTTTAAAGAGTACGCGCAAAGACGGCGCGACATGGCTGCTAGGGTCCGTCCTCCTTTAGAAGACAAGGAAATGAATGACATGTTCGTCGGCACATTCACAGGCATGTTTCATGACAAGTTGTTTCATACATCTCTGGCCAGTTTCTCAGACTTAATTCTGATGGGAGAAAAGATTGAACGTAACATTAAGTAGGGAAAATTCCAAGCTGAGGAATCAACTGCATCTGGCAGTAACAGAGAGGCTTTTGGTGGGCGCCGTCAGGGCGATGCAAGCGCAATGTTTGGAGGCCGAGGCAGAGGCCGGGGCAGAGGTCGAAACCAGTATCATCAGCCACAACAGGTGGCGAGTGTTACTATTCCGTTTCAACAGCAATAACCAATGCAACAACCACAACAACAGCAGCAGCAACAGCCACAGCAGGGGGCACAGCCTGCCCAGCGAAGATTCTAGGGTGGTAAACCAAGGAGAGTGTTTGAGAAGCCTCCTTCAACGTATGCCGATTTGTTACAGACGTTGTTAGGGTTGAACTTGGTAGAGAAGAGAACTCTGGCGCCGATAACGGGAACTCCTCCGTACGGGTATGATGCAAGCAGGCAATGTGAGTTTCACTCTGGGGCTCCGGGCCACGATATAGAGGGTTTCCATGCGTTCAAGCATGTTGTGCAGGATCTATTGGACAATAAGGCTATCAATTTCGGAACGGCGGGTCCGAATATAGTGCAGAAGCCCATGCCTAATCATGGGGCAAACGCCATTCTGACTGAGGAGGGTTTGAATTTGATTATGCATGTTGATGATCTGAAGACGCCGCTGAGCGAGATAAAGAGCAGATTGTTGCAAGGGGGTGTCTATCCAGGTTGTGACGAGTACTGCTTGGAATGTTGGACCCTAGTTGGGGGGTGTGATGATTTGAAGAAAGGCGTTCAGGCTTTAATTGATGGCGGCACATTGCAGTTTGACCGAGCCGCAATTGAAGAGCCTGCAGGAGCATTAGCAGATAATCAGAGTGATGTGGCCACTCTAACTATCCCTCGAAAGACAATCACTATAACAGCACCGGCTCAGCGACCGCCGATCACCATAACTAGGGCCGAACCAATCCCGTACGAGAGCACAAAGGCAGTCCCATGGTCATATGGGTTGGAAGTGTATTGTGACGGAATAAAGATTGATGTTAATAAGCAGCCGGCCGAGACTGTAGATAATGTTGTGGGTACCGGAGGTATGACAAGGAGTGGTAGGATCTTTATATCGCCTGAAGTAGAGGCCGAAAGACTGGCAAAGGGGAAAGGAAAAATGGTTGAGAACGTTCCAGTGCAGGCAAGCGAAAAAGCATCGGCATCGAAAGAGGTAGAAGAGTTCATGCGCTTGATTCGAAAAAGCGATTATAAGATTGTGGAGCATCTGCAACAGACGCCGTCAAAAATATCTATACTGTCATTGCTATTGTGTTCTGAAGCTCACAGAAATGCATTGCTGAAAGTCCTGGATACTTCCTTCGTGCCCCAGGACGTCTCCGTGAATCAGCTGGAAGGAGTGTTGGCACATGTGAATGCAGGCCACAGCTTGGGCTTTACCGACTTCGATTTGACCCCGAAAGGGAGAGATCATAATATGGCGCTGCACGTATCTGTCGAGTGTAGAGGGTCAGTAATGTCGCATGTATTGGTCGACACCGGATCATCCTTAAATGTGACGCCCAAGAAAGCGATGATGAAGCTGGATGTTAGAGGAATCTTGTGCACGCCCAGTGACCTGGTAGTCAGGGCGTTTGATGGCACGCGGAGAACAGTTTTCGGATCGATAACACTGCCTCTACAGGTGGGGCCGGAGGTGTTTGCCACTGAATTTTACATCATGGACATCCAGCCTACATATAGTTGCCTGCTCGGAAGACCCTGGATTCATGGGGCCGGGGCAGTCACGTCTACCCTGCATCAAAAGTTGAAATATATGGTCGGAGACAGCGTGGTCACCGTATGCGGAGAAGAAGACATCCTGGTCAGCCATCTGTCGTCATTTAAATATGTGGAGGTCGACGGAGAGATCCACGAAACACCATGCCAGGCATTTGAAGGGTTGCGTATCAAGGACAAAGGTCCCGAGCCGAGCAAAGTGTCGGAGATAGCCGTCTCGTCGTATAAAGAAGCTCAAGCCCTGGTAGAGGCAGGAGAAGCAAGGGGATGGGGCAAAGTGCTAGACATTCCTGTGAAGATGGACCGGTTTGGACTGGGGTACCAACCGTCGTCATCAACACCTACTGTGGGGGCACCCCGTTTCAGAGGGCCAATAACCATCTCTGCCAGTGGAGTATGTCACGAGACCATCAATGCTGCTTCGGAGTCTGACGAAGGAGACAGCGACTGCGATATGGATGCCTGGATTCAGCCAAGCACGCCAGGACAAGGACTGTGCAACTGGTCTATTCAGGAGCTTGTTCCTGTGGCTCTTAAACAGTAATGCTTTGTTTTATTAATTGTTGAACAATCTGATGTCTTGCCCGGGGCATCATGATTTGCTTAGGGCTGTGCTGTTATGAACATTGCGTGTTTATCATTAAATAAAAGGCGTTTTTCATGTGCAAATATTTCGATCTCTGTCTTTCTTGTTTTGTATTTTTCAATAAAATGGCAACGTGGTTATTCGCTGTATACGCATTTTGAAGCATTTAACCATTCTTTTGCAGGATAACATTTTCAGATGACATCCTTGAACCACCTATGACTTATCCCGACTTTGAGCACCCGGTATTTCAGGCCGAAGAAGAGGTTGTCGAAGATAGCGACGTTCCTGAAGAACTGTCTTGGTTGGTGAAGCAAGAGGAAAGAGTCATTCTGCCTCACGAAGAGGTCATCGAAATTATCGACTTGGGGTCGAAAGGGGTTGAGAAGAATATTCGTATCGGAGCCGCGCTGCAAAGCGATATCAAGCGAAGACTGGTTGAAATGCTCCGAGAGTATAACAATGTGTTCGCTTGGTCGTGTGAAGATATGCCAGGGCTCGATACAGATATGGTTGTGCACCGTCTGCCATTGAAAGAAGAGTGCCCACCGGTCAAACAAAAGCTTCGCAGAACGAGACCAGATATGGCGGTGAAGATCAAAGAAGAGGTTCAAAAACAGTGGGATGCTGGTTTCCTGGCTGTGACAAAATATCCCTCATGGGTTGCTAACATCGTACCAGTGCCAAAGAAAGATGGCAAGGTTCGAATGTGCGTGGATTATAGGGATTTGAATAAAGCGAGCCCAAAAGACGATTTTCCACTTCCTCATATCGACGTGCTAGTTGATAATACTGCTCAATACTCCGTATTCTCCTTCATGGATGGCTTCTCAGGCTATAATCAGATTAAAATGGCGCCAGAGGACATGGAGAAGACTACTTTCATAACGCCGTGGGGAACATTTTGTTACAAAGTGATGCCCTTTGGCTTGAAGAATGCTGGGGCAACGTATCAGCGTGCGATGACGACTCTTTTTCATGATATGATGCATAAAGAGATGGAAGTTTATGTTGACGATATGATTTCCAAATCCCAGACGGAGGAAGAGCTTCTGGTGAATCTGCTGAAGTTATTTAAAAGGCTTAGGAAGTTCAGGCTGAGACTGAACCCTAACAAATGCACCTTCGGGGTGAGATCGGGTAAACTGCTGGGATTTATCGTAAGCGAAAGAGGAATAGAGGTCGATCCTGCTAAAATAAAAGCGATCCAAGAAATGCCGACGCTTAAGACAGAGAAAGAGGTGCGCGGGTTTTTAGGGAGGTTGAACTACATCGCCCGGTTCATATCTCACCTAACAGCTACGTGTGAACCATTATTCAAGCTGTTGAAGAAAGATCAAGCTGTAACGTGGAACGAAAATTGTCAAAAGGCGTTCGATAAAATAAAGCAGTATTTACAGGAGCCTCCTATTTTGATACCCCCAGTGGCAGGGAGACCCTTGATCATGTATTTGACAGTTCTTGAGGGAATCATGGGTTGTGTTCTCGGTCAACATGACGAGACAGGAAGAAAAGAGCATGCAATTTACTACTTGAGTAAAAAATTTACAGATTGTGAATCTCGATACTCAATGCTGGAGAAAACTTGTTGCGCGCTAGCCTGGGCCGCCAAGCGTTTGAGGCAATACATGCTGAATCATACAACCATGCTCATCTCGAAGATGGATCCTATCAAATATGTATTTGAAAAGCAGGCGTTATCAGGAAGAATTGCCCGTTGGCAGATGGTCTTGACTGAATATGACATCCAATATGTCTCGCAAAAGGCTATAAAGGGGAGTGTACTGTCTGAGTATCTGGCGGAGCAGCCTATTGAAGATTACCAATCGATAAGGTTTGATTTTCCTGACGAGGATATCATGTACCTAAAGATGAAAGATTGTGAAGAGCCGTTGCCAGACGAAGGACCAGAGTTGGGTTCCAAATGGAAGATGATATTTGACGGAGCTGTGAACGCTTACGGTAGCGGAATAGGGGCAATCATCACTACTCCACACGGGTCGCACATCCCGTTTACCGCTCGATTGACCTTTGCAGTTACCAATAATGAAGCCGAATACGAAGCTTGTATAATGGGGCTTGAAGAAGCCATTGATTTGCGGATCAAGAATCTGGACGTATACAGAGACTCAGCTCTGGTGGTGAATCAAATCAAAGGGGAATGGGAGACACGTCAGCCCAACTTGATACATTACGTGAACTATGCAAGGAGATTGTTGCATTTCTTTGACAAGGTTGAATTGCATCATGTACCGCGAGCGGAGAATCAGATGGCTGACGCCCTGGCCACTTTGTCTTCCATGTACAAGGTCAACTTCTGGAATGAGGCTCCCAGAATCGTTATCTCTCGGCTTGATAGGCCTGCCTTTGTGTTTGCTATTGATGAAGCATCCGACGATAAACCGTGGTATTTCGATATCCTTAATTTTCTGAAGAATAAAGAGTATCCGGCTGGGGCATCCAGTCAAGACCAGAAGACTCTCAGGAGATTAGCGGGTAATTTCTATTTGAATCCGGATGGTGTCTTATACAGAAGAAACCACGATTTAGTGCTGCTGCGTTGCGTAGATGAAATAGAGGCAAAGCTGCTCATGGAGGAAATACATGAAGGTACCTTTGGCACGCATGCTGGTGGGCATGCTATGACGAGAAAGCTGCTGCGGGCAGGCTATTTCTGGCTGACTATGGAAACTGATTGTTTCAAGTTTGCGAGGAAATGCCACAAGTGCCAAATCTATGCTGATAAGATCCATGTGCCTCCTAGTCCTCTGAATGTGATGTCATCGCCATGGCCATTCTCGATGTGGGGAATCGATATGATTGGAAAGATCGAGCCGCCAACTTCTAATGGACACCGGTTCATTCTGGTAGCAATCGATTATTTCACCAAGTGGGTGGAAGCGGCGTCTTATGCAAATGTGACTAAGCAGGTGGTGGCCAGGTTCATCAAGAGAGATATCGTTTGCCGATATGGAATCCCCGAGAGGATAATCACTGACAACGATTCAAACCTGAACAACAAAATGATGAAGGAGCTCTGTCAGAATTTCAAGATCGAACATCACAACTCCTCCCCTTACCGACCCAAGATGAATGGCGTTGTCGAAGCGACCAACAAGAATATCAAGAAGATCGTACAGAAGATGGTGGTGACCTATAAGGATTGGCATGAGATGCTACCTTTTGCTTTGCACAGTTATCGTACGACGGTGCGCACATCAACCGGGGAAACCTCGTTTTCGTTAGTATACGGAATGGAGGCAGTACTACCACTGGAAGTTGAGATTCCTTCTCTGAGGGTATTGCGAGACGTCCAACTAGATGAGGCAGAATGGGTGAAATATAGGTTGAACCAACTGAGTTTGATGGATGAGAAGAGGCTAGCTTCTCTAGCATACGGTCGTTTGTACCAGAGCCGAATGAAGAAAGCATATGATAAGAAGATACATCCGCGAAGCTTTCAGACGGGCGACCTTGTGCTGAAAAGGATTCTCCCGCCGCAGGCAGATCACAGGGGCAAGTGGACCCCCAACTACGAAGGGCCATACGTTGTCAGGAAAGTCTTTTCAGGAGGAGCTTTATTGTTGTGCACCATGGACGGTGAAGACTTTACGTCGCCTGTGAATTCGGACGCAGTTAAAAAATACTTTGCTTGAAATTGACCCGCTGGACAGGAAAAAGAGAGTCCAGGCAAAAAAGGGGCATCCTGGCGAACCAAAAACAGAATGAAAGGTTCGGGCAAAAAAAATTAGGGATAAAATTGAAAAAATGTACACCCGCGAAGTTGAAAACCTACACTGGGTGGCTTCGGCAAAAAAGGGTATCCCGGTGAACTGAAAACCCGTAAAGGGCGGTTTACGCAAAAGTTAGGGATTTGAAAAGCAAATGACTGCGGTCCGAATTTGATACTGCATTTGAGCATTGGTGCGGGAGAATATACCTGAAGAGTCGATTATCGGATACAACCTCTTCGGACGTGTGGATACCGGGAAAGCATTAGAGTCGGATGAGTCATAGGAGGATCAGTTCGTGGTGTTCGTCTACGTCCCGTTGCCGACATGTGTACAAATTTAATTTGCCAAAATATTCATGCTTCTTGTGCATACTTGTATATTTGCTTTGCGTAGCTTCCTCTTTTCAGGAGTTACATCCCGTGTACAAAACTCCGCCCATTCAGGGGCCCAATCAATAAAATATGTTATTCAGCACTTGATGCTGGTTCTTTACTGTTTTGTGCATGATAAAGCGCCTAAGTTTACTGAAACTAGCATGTGTATAACATCACTGGCCCTTGCCAACAATTGCTAAAACTTTGAATTAACTGAAAATGATGTCACTAACCTGAATAGATTTGGTTGCATAGGCTTGTCTTGTCTTGTTTGTGTTGTTGCAGGTCTCAGAGCTGTACGAGGAAGACGATCAAAAGATTGTAGCAACGAAAGACTCGACCCCCACGCAGGTCACGCATGTTCTTCCTAAAGAAGGATCAAATTCCCCAGCTAGTCGTAGTTTCTCCAAAGGGCGTTATCCAGCAAAGTCATTCATCCTCAGCCGAGTTTGGCGATTCCAAGATTATAAGGCTGTATTCAGACAGTGTATCTCAAGCAGAGTGAGTTTAGCCTCAGAAGATTAATATTTGTGAGTTGTATTCAGACAAGTTCACCTTTCCCCGCAGAGTCAGTTACTCTTCCCCACTGGAGTTCTCTTTTTAGCCAGTACTTTCATTCCTCTCAGTGGAACTCGAAGATTAAGACTCTCCCCGGCGGAGTTAGGTGCGCCCTGGCAGTTATTTTGTCAGAATATCGGGTGATACCTGTTCACTCTCTAGCAGAAGTTCGATCATACCAGGCGCATCTGCCATTCTCCAGCAGAGATATATTCCCCAGCAGGGTGTTACTTCAATAAGGTGATGGGTTTACGTTCCCAACTTCCCAGCTGAGCCGACTTCACTCTTCCAGCATTTATTTTGCTGGAACCATTCTGTAGCACCTGGCTATCCCCAGCGGAGTCGATATTAACTTCAACATTTATGTTGCTGAAGCAGTTGCTGTATCCCAGCAGTTCAAGTCTGCATGTGCATCGGCATATAGGACCATGCTTGCATCCACCAAAAAAAAATGTGTAGCATTTCCATGTCGAATGGAGCATCGCATCATTGACAAACATATGCATTCTGAAACATAAATCAGGTGTTGTTTCTCTTGCAGGTGGAAAGAGCTCTTGCTCAAGTGAATTACCAGATATTCAAGATCTCGGCGTGAGACAGACAGCGACGATGTATTTTGTGGCATTATTCCCCACAGAGTTATTAGGCAAAATTTCCCCTTTATCCCTAAGTAGAGTTATTTGTTTGAATTTCTCTTGTTTTCCCCGGCAGATTTGTCGCGAAGAATTTCTCCTCATCTCCAAGCAGAGTTATGTGCCACCAAAGGGGTCACGAATCAGAATTTCAGAGGCTGCCGCCGGTTATCAGAACGGGCGTCTGGTAGTTTGGTTTCCAAATATCCCCAGTAGAGTCCGCCTCAAAGTTACTGTAACGTCAGTGATAAGAAGTTTGTGGACCAACGGAAGGATGAGTCCTGACGAGGACAATTTTATTGACAGGTTTTCTTCGTGCTAAAAAGGGTGGGGGTCCTAACGTGGACAGATTGATTTCCTCAGTTTGACGGTATGTGCTAGTCCTAACGGGGACAGGTTCGATTTTTCAGAATTGTTGGAATGTGGAGTCCTAACGTGGACATTTCTTCCAGTTTGACGGTATGTGTTAGTCCTAACGTGGATGGATCTGATTTCTTGGTATTGATCGAAGGTGAAGTCCTGACGTGGACAAAGTTGGTTACTCTTCGTGTCGGTGTCCTGATGTGGACCATTTATTTCCAGCCAGATATCTCTATTTGTAATGGTGAGATGTGCGTCCTGACGGGGACAAGTTTATAGTTCCTCGTGTTGTCAAGATGCGAGAGTCCTGACGTGGATGAATTTATCCTTCTTTGTGTTGTTGGCAAAGCATGAGTCCTGACGTGGACAAGTCCTATTTCCCCAGCGGGTCGAAGGTACAGGAGTCCTGACGTGGACAAAATTTTATTTCCTCAGCAAGTCAAGAGGTGAGTCCTTACGTGGACAAATCAAGACGAAACGTGAGTCCTGACGTGGACAAGTTTATTCCTTACGTGGAAAAAAGAAGTTTCAGTTCCTTACATGGAGAAGCAAGTTTTTTCCTTACAAGGAAAGAAGATTCATTCCTTACGTGGAAAGATTGAGTCCTTACGTGGACATATCAGAATGGGAGTCCTTACGTGGACAAATCAAGAAGATTATTTTTCCTAACGTGGAAAAATGGGTCCTAACGTGGACGATGTATTCCTGACGGGGAAAGATTGCATTCCTTACGTGGAAAGATTGGAGTCCTTACGTGGACAGAGCGATTAAAATCGTATTCCTTACGTGGAGAGCTTGGAGTCCTTACGTGGACATACCAAGAATTTTATTCCTTACGTGGAAGAAAATTGATTTCCTTGCGTGGAAAAGAAGATGTATTCCTAACGTGGAAAGATTTTATTCCTAACGTGGAAGAATTTAGTCCTGACGTGGACAGGTACAAGGAAGTTTATTACCTAATGTGGATAGGTGATTCCTAACGGGGAAAATTTAGTCCTGACGTGGACAGATCCCGACGAGGTTATAGTCCTTACGTGGACGGTGTTATTCCTAACGTGGAAGAGTTTAGTCCTAACGTGGACGATTTATTTCTGATGAGAGGCAGACGAGCCATCCCCAGTGAAGCTGTCGAGATTTTTCCTAACGTGGACGAGTTTAGATTGAGAGTGCTTTGTGTTGACGACACAGGCGTCCTAACGTGGACAAGCGAAGTTTTATTCTTGCAATAAGAGAAGCTTTTCAGGCTGATGAAAATAATCCCCAAGCAGTGGTGTAGTTCATGTCTGCGGTTGGCAAATTTCTGGGTTCCTAGTATTCAACCGTCTCGTACCGCGAATGTCTGAAGGCTCCGGGCTCTTCACCCAATCGGGTCCAAGTCGCTTGAATAGGGGCAGCGGTTGCACCCTAAAATTTGCTCAACCTGCTGCACTTGGTTTATGTTTCAATTGCATTAGCATTTGCATATAGAGTCATGCACATAGCCTAATCATCTGCATAGCATAGCATAGCAAGTCATCCAACAGGGGACCAAGCATTATTCTCATCTCTAGGAACCTATCAAGAGGTTATTATTCTAATTCAATCTCATTCAAGTCATCAGAAAAGAATTTGAAAGCAGTGGATCAAGCATTGAGTCTATCTCCTATCTGAGGATCATCAAAGAAGTTGTGAGCTGTGAATCTGGGGCATGGAGAGTATCTAGACATTATGGAGGACTTAGAAAGTTATTTGGAGAAGGAGACAAGTCATTGATATGATCACAAGAGCTGCAGTTGAAGACAGTCAACTAGGGTTTCATCTGGGTCAACCCTGGGTCAACTCTAGGTCAACTGATCAATTGAAGGGCATTAAGGGTTATTGGAGAGATGTGGGGTTCATCATTTGACATGTAAAGAAGGATATGATGATATGCTAAGAAGAAATCAAGAGAAATCAAGGAGAAGAGGAGTTTCTAAATTAGGGTTTCTGTGTAAAATCCCCTAATTTAGGTCAAATTTCCAAGCAAGATACGTCAAAATGCAAGCTTCAAATGGATCCTTGTCCAACATGAAACTTGTAGAGTATCTCAAGACCTTTAATTTGAGTGGTGGAAGACACTAAGGAGATTTATAGAACTCAAGTTATGGTCCTTGCAAGTTACAGGTCATCTGAGGTATCTGAAATTTTGTCTGTGAAAGTGACTTGACTTCCAAGCAATATTTACCCCTCAAGGAGATTTCAAATGAATTTCTGGTCAACATAAGAGTTGTTCCTCATTGTCTTAGATTTCTATAATGGTATAGTATGCCTTCATATGATTTATGGAACTCTACTTATGGTCTTGGCAAGCAAAGGGTATTTTGGTCATCTGAGAATTACAGGTCATTTCAAGCCTATGCCCAAAACTCATACAAGGAAGCTTCAAATGGAAAACTTTACAACATAAAACTTGTTCCAAATGACATTTTGAGTCTATAAAGGGGACCATGAGAGATTGGAAAGGTTCATAGCACAAGGTTTCAAAATTGGTGGATTTAATGAATAAAAAAGGACTTAAAAATGAGATTTTTCATATTTTGGCCAAATGAGGTGAAATTATAGGTCATTTTGAATGGAAAAATCATTTTGAGAACATTGGCTAAAGTAGAATTTTGATCTTGGTTCAAGTTTTGAAAGTTATTCAAGGTTACTTGTAATGAAAGTTACATAATCCAAAATGTAAGGAAGGTGTGCATGGGAAGCTTCTCCAAAGTTCTAGGAGGTTCTAATGTCATGTATATATTGAATTGAGAGGGTTCATGCCATGGTTGGTGCTTCATATTGTTCATAACACCAAGTTTCACACACTTTTTTCCAATTTGCAAAATCAACTCAAACACTCCCAAATCTCCATCAATTCTCACAATTCTTGATCTGATCTTCATCATCATCATCCATAGATCATAATTCACACAATCATTTGGTAAATTGAAGGAGGATTCGAGTTGTGCAAGTTCACCATTCAAAGTGCAAGAATTTTGGAATTAGGAGATTCAAAGCCTTGGAGCATCATTTGTTGCATACAGAAATCATCATTAAGTTCATCGATCAGTTTTCAATCATCTCCAGCCTTGGATCAAGAGGATTTGGTACCTGTTTTCATCAATTGCACCATGTATGTTTATCCTTCGAATTGCATGTTTAGGTGAGAATTATTAGGTTTTGTTAGCATAGAAAGGTTAAGATAGGATAGATGAATGAGTTTGGTGAGTTTGGAGAGTTTTCATGAAGCTTGATCATGGAATGCAAGAACTGTTAGGATATAATTGAACAAGGTTTGGAAGATTTGATACCAGGTGAAAATGGTGGATTCCAACTGTTATGTGTATCGGGTTCCATTGTTGCTTGAGTTTTAGGGAGAACTATTGGCATGGCTGTGTAGAGGCAAGTTTTTAGAGCAACTTTGCTATTGGAGTCGAAGGCATCCATGGAGAGATGAGGGAGAACAGAGGAGTGGAAGGTGCATGCATGGTGAGGAAGTTTCAGAAACCCTAGGGTTTCTGAGGTTGAAGATGATCTGGGAGCCACACGATCCCCATTTTGACTTTGACTGGAATTTGAAATCAATGGCCACGATTGAAGAACGAAAACAGAGGGAAATTCAAACCGTGAAACGCACCGTTTCATTTAAGTAATCAGACTGGGCCTCACATTCGCTTGCTAATCACACCCTACCAAACCAGGCCCAATGCAAATGAACTGTAATTCTTGCTATTCACACTGTTTCCTCGTTTTTAATTTTTGTTGGTTTTCTGATTGCTTCCTGGGCCTAGTGCCAAGCTGCTTTTCACACCCCACTGCCTGGCCCGTTTCCTTGTTTTAATTGAATTCTTTACTTGCTGCACCCTCCATTCATATTAGTTCATTTTATTTTCTCTTAAAAACATTAAATCTTAAAAAAAATCATAACAAATTGTAAAATACATGCTTTTCATTGGTTCTTTTTGCATTCTTTTCATAATTTTGTCAAGAAAATTATCATAGAAAAAAATTAATAGTTCATTTCATTTTTATATTTTTGGCATATTTTTCTTTTAATTAGGTGTAAATAATATTTTGTTTGGTACATGATTTTGCTAATTTTAGTTTGAATAGATGCTTTGCCATTTTTAATCCATTCTTTTTAGGTTGATTAGTAGATAATATTAGCTTGTATATAAAATTTAGTTCACATTTTTATGACTTAGTTTTAGGTGATTAGTTTAGGTGTGAACAACATGAACAAAACTAGGGTTTTGGTGATAACATAGGTGAATAAGTTCATTTCCCTTAGGATTTAGAGATTGAAAGTTTGGGGTATGGGACTATAGGGATTATGGGTAGTTATTAGATCCCTTAGAAAATATCAGGATTCCCCTACTGCTATTAGTATACTATCTGTATTTGCTTGGCTGGTGTGGTGTGCCCTCTCTGGGGATTATAATTTGTCTGTGTGGGTATTGGGATTGCTTGGGGATTGGGAGAGCTGAAGACTTGTGATGATGAAGCCATTGGAGATCCAGATGCTGAAGACCAACTTCCAGAGTTGAGGAGGAGAGTTTTGCTAGCAGCTGTTGAGGAGACTAGGGTTTAGGAGCTAGGCAGAGCTCTAGATTAGAAAGCTTGTTTCCCAAACATGGAATGCCTTGTCTGCATCCATCCTTTCTCTATGATTCAAAGTCCCTTTCAGATACCCACCTCCTTCCTTTGGAAGGATCAGTGAATGTATTTGAAAGATAGAACTTTTGAGAGAAAATTGTCTATATAATGTTAACAGTTAATGAACCACCCTTGGTAGGTAATTGACTGTCTAACATTCATTCACTTCATCTGATTGACTGATATTCCTCCTGGGAGTTTGAGACTTGAAGAAAAGCCATTGTAGACTGGAGATTGATGCCAAAGACCTTGCTTGCAGGCTGTGGAGATGGAGATTGAGGCTTGCTGAAGCTTATGGCTGATTGGAGATGACTTGAAGATAGGTGTTGGTGCAGAGCTGCTGTGGCTGTTTATTTTTGCTGTTCATTTCTGATGTATTGATTGGTTTTCCTGACTGTATTGCTTGCTAATTGACCTGTTGGGTTAAAAGTGAATCCTGTTCACTTTTTCCTATTATTTTCTAGGTTCGAGGTTGAGCGGGACTCCCTTGCCTCGCTTGTATTGTTGCATCCATGCATTTTACTGCTTTATTGTCTATTTGCTATTGTTTCTGTTTCCGTTTATTCCCTTAGGATCTCTGTTTCTCTCTGCGCAAGAGAGGAACATGATAGACACTAGGACTTAACCCATGCATGATAACACTAGGTTAGTATGATTCCCTTCGCAACCGTAGGTTAGAGTTCTGTCTCTTCTTTCTCAAAACAAACAGAAAAACACAATAAAATTTCAAACACAATAAAAGACACTTCTTCCGTAAAAGAATGTGAACTCATCAAAACATCATTTTTGTCCGCTTGGACTGCTAATCAGAAAAAACCCTTTTTCAGAAGGAATAAAAACAACCAAGACAGACTTGTGTCGTACGTAGCCCGAACTACGTTTGCTCTGATCTTTCATGCTGTATGAAAGTACGTAGGCATAGGATGCGATATCCTAGCGAGCAACCTTCCCCTCCTTTCCCGTAGGTAGGCGAACTACGTTGACTCTGATTTCTCGTTCCAGACGGGAATACGTAGGCATAAAGTGCGATACTTTGCCGAGTCATTTTATTTTCTTTTTAACCCTTAACCCTTAGAGTAGATAGAATAACAATCCGTACCAGAAAACAAGCGTGGATCCCGTCGAGTACGACGGACGTGAAGGGTGCTAATACCTTCCCCTTGCGTAATCGACTCCCGAATCCAGGTTTTGGTTGCGACGACCATACCTTTCCCGTGTTGTGCGAGGTTTACTCTGAGCGTTTCCTTTCCCTCCCGTGGGATAAATAACGCACGGTGGCGACTCTTCTGTTCAGCCGGCGCCGATTTTCGCAGTAGCGACACGTTGCATACTGATGTTGGGGATGAGGTACTGGAACTATATATTCTCTGGAAGGTCCACTTTCATCTTTATTATCTAGAGCTATACCCAAATTGTAATTGTATTGCTTTACAAAAGCAACAACTAGGTCTTCCCAAGACTGAATGTGGTTACTTTGTAGCTTCATATACCATATTAAGGATACCCCACATAAACTTTCTTGAAAGCATTGAATCATCAGTTTGTCGTTGTCAATATAAGCAATCATCTTTCGACAAAACATTGTCAAATGGTATTTTGGACAACTAATACCCTTGTATACTTCGAAGACAAGCACCTTAAACTTTGGAGGAATAATTACTCCTGGAACTAAACATAAGTCATGAGCATCAAGGCCAGATGCACTAGCTCCTTTCATCATTTTCACTTGTTCTTTGAGATCACGAAGTTCTTTCTCCATTGCTATAAATCTAGGATCTTCCACTTCCTTCTCAGTATGAGTATTCGGAGGGTCAACTAACAGGTTATCTTGCATATGCTGAAGTTGCGTAGGAACATCCACTTGTTGCACAAAGTCGTCGGAGGAACAGTCGAATGTCGGATTAGTCCTTACTCTAAAGCCAGTCATGCGATCCATATCTTCTGTTCTCTTTACTATCCTTCAATAATACTTCGAGTTTGGTCCAATGGTCGAGATGTCAGCTGGCGAGACAGAGACAAAAATATGGATGAGGACGCAGCGGAGAAGAGACACATGCACATGCTAAAAATGCAGAATGCTAATGCAAGAATGCAGAAGAACAGTTTCATGGAACTCCAGTATTTATAAACGTTACAGAATACCAAAGAAAATTCATTTAATTTTTTTATATTGGATTACAAGGAAACAACCTTATAAGATTCCTTACTTAATAGATAAATAAAAACTAATAAATCCCTAAGGAAGTTTCTTCATCGTGCTTGTTGATATACTTTTCTAACTGGATCTTCTTGAAGATAGTTGTCCACGATTGACTTCTAAGGAGTAGAGTGATAGAGGAAAATAAATCCTCTATCTCTTGTTGGAAAATAAGGAGGGAAGCCGTTGCTTACTTGGATCTTCAATATCGATGGAAGGCTTTTTATATTGATCTTCAATGATAAAGGGAAGCCTCTTATATTTGTCTTTTGAGTCTTCTTGATTCTTCAATCTGTGCCCCTGACTTCCTTAGATCATCCAAGTTAGGACTCTTAAAAGAATATTTCAAAATATTTTCATTTGTAATCCCTATTGGTTCTATAATGTTTATAACGGGATTCCATGAAACATGATGCTTTATGAATGCAACAAACACAGGTAAGCACATAAGGACACAAAGGTAAACAAACAAAGGGGACCCTAGGTTTGCAACGAGCATGGAGCCAAAGGGTATTCCCGTTCCCAAAGGATATGGACTAAAGGTTGATTGTATCTTCAGAACAAGGTTCTAAAAGAGGTTCCCAAAGTCATTAGTCCATCTTTCGAATATTATCAATTTCCCGACTAATTCAGTGGTTAATAATATTCTCAAGAGAACTTCTTTTGAGTGTAGCATCGTGTAGCGCTATTTCGGGACTTACTCCCTCATAGCCTCACACTACATCCTAATAAAGGCCAAAGTAGGGTTAAAGGTAACTATGGTCCTTAGTATCATGGACTCCAATGGAAAATAGTAAAAGTTTTCATGACTAAACTCGTTCAACCGAACCATTTTCAAAAGGGTCTCAACTAAGCGGGATTCTCGAGTCAACTTAGTCGGGACTCACTCCCTATAAGCCTCATCAAATATATCACCATCCTATCATAATTTCTCTCAAGTCCGGGTGTAGGACTTTGTCTCACTACTCAAAGATGACAACCCAAAAGAATAAAAAACAAACAAATAAACAAATAAGCAAGTAAGCAAATATATAAGGCAATAAAGAAACAAAAACAAGATAGGGAGACCCACTGAGGAATCCCCAGTGAAGTCGCCATTTCTGTCGCGGTGAAATTTGGATACCAAACTATTAATTAGTTTGAATCTTTAATTCATTTTTACAACCGAACTTTGATTTGTCCAAAGGAAGGGATAAAGATCAAAATTCCCACAATGCAATACAAATGTAAGCTAGAGAGTTATAGGTTCGGGGGTTGGTTAAACTTAGGGAAGGTGCTAGCATCCTAAGTTTCTGTAGTACTCTACAGGAACCTCTTGTTTTATGTTTGTTTTATTGCTATGGTTTATCTGCTTAATGATTGAAAGACCTAGGGGGTTTATTTCTAAGTATACTCGATAAGATATCACATCTTATGCCTACATATCCTTATGGGAGTAGAATCAGAGTATCTGTAGTTCCCCTAAAGGGTTTGAGGAGTTCTTTGACTGTGGTCAAAGTTCCTACGAGTTTAGGGTAGTTGATTGATTGATTTTAGGAGAAAAGACGATTTATAATTTTAAGGGAGATTTAACCGCCACAAGTGTAAGAGATTGTATTGTTGTGGGGTGGAGATTCTATCTCGCTTAAGATGATTGACATCTTTCTCTAATGTTTGAATAATTGTATTGAGTTGTTGAATGTCTAAGTTGTAAGAAGATAAAAGACAGAGGTCCTTCCTATAGGGTAGGATCTATCTTAAAAGATCGACTTGAAAGGGATCAAGGATCATGGGGTAATGATGCAAATGTAGATGCGATACACACAAGTGTTACGTCATGTGTAGGTTTTTCCTTTGGACAGAATACAATGCGATAAAAGTAAATTGTGGTAATGTAAATTGCGGAAAGAAATAGAACAGATAGAATAAACATACACACGCATGAAAGCGCTAAGGTGTAAGTGAGTGAATATGTAAATGTGCGGAGGCGGAAACGTGTACGGTTGATTAAGTTGCAATGTTGGTTCATTTTTAATCGAATTGATTTTAAGGGGAATGTTGAGTTGATTTTAAGCGGATTGATTTATGAGAAAGGGTCGATTTAAGGGAGAGCTTGATTAATTTTAGACGATGTTGAATTTGTTTATTAGTTTTAGATGAAAGTTTTAAGTGATAAGTCAATTCTAAAGGATGACCTTAAATAAAATATTTCTTAAAATATCTAAGAAGTTTTATTTTATCTTATAAAAAAAGAAATGGTTTATTATTTTTTTTTATGAAAGTTGTTATTATAAATTAATTAGATATAAGTTAATTCACTTAAGAAAAGGTTTTCTAATAAAAGAGTTTCAGTTATTATCATCAAATAGATTTTATTAAATAAATAAGAGTTATATTAGATTATATGAATTGATTTTAGGTTTTAAAATGAATAAGATTTTAAACAAATAGAAGTTTTGAGAAAAAAGTTTTAGTTATATTATTATAAAAGTTATTAAAATAAATAGGATAAGTTGATTTATTTAACTAGAAAAAAAAAGGTTTAGGTAAATAACTCTAATTTGGAGAAAGATAGATTAATTAAATGAAATAGGTTTTATTAGGTCAAATTAATTAAAAGAAAGGGCTGATTTAAAAAAGATTAATTTAAGTAAAACTTATTAGTTGGTTTAATTAAAAAAAACTGATTAGACAATGATTAATTTAGGTTAATTTATTAAAAGGTTAATTTAAAAAGATTTACTAGTTCATTTTAGAGAAAATGGTTGATTAGAGATTAATAGTGGTTAATTAATTAAACAAAAATTAAGTTAATTGATTAAATTAGTTAATGGCAGATCAACGATTTAATTAGGTAAGTTAATTAAAAGTTAGTGGCTTGAGTGTGATCAGATGTGGGCGCTTTACGAAGGTTTATGGTGGGCGCGCAATTATGGATCGCCGGATCTGATCCGTTGGAGATAAGAGGGCAGTGTGTGCAGTGCATAATAACTACGGTGGGACGACCCACATATAATTACAACACACAAAATAAAACATAACAAAAGAAAATCACGGAGGAACCCTAATTCCCCTTTCGTTCCTCTTCTCCTTCATCGCGATTTCGCCATGGATCTCCTTCGGTCCTGTTCTCCGATTTCATTTTTATCCTCACTCTCCATTCTCACGTTTTCTTCAATTTCCTCTCCTTCTTCTTCTTTCTTGTTCTTTTCCTTCTAATTTCTTCGAATTTCTGAAACGCAAATAAACAAAGTAACAGTTTCAATAAGCTTCACACAAATGGAAGGATTACCGCAAGTTTTTAGACGACGGAGGTTCGAAGTAGCGATGGCGAATGAGGAGGATTTTGTTTCGGTTTCTCCGGTGGTTGAGGGGTGAGTGAAAAAAGGGTTTTCGGTGTGGAGCGGTTTCTGACGACGACTGATCCGTGGTGGCGATGGTCTCAACTGTGATGGATCCACAGACGGAAGACCATCACAAGATAAGTCCTCGACTCTCTTCTATTTTTTCGCATTCTTAGGTTTTTGAAATTTGGGATCGTGATTTTTTGTCTGCGATATTTGTGTGGATTTCTCTATTTTTTCTATGTTCTTCATCTCAATTTCTCCTTCTTTTATAGACCTGAAAAAAGATTTGGTTTAAATGCTTTCCAAATCTGATTGAACATGTTGGAAACATGTTGGATTCTTTCCTTAAGTGTTATTCCTGTTTTGGAAGCCAACGAATGCCTTGATTTCTTGTTGTTTTGGATTTGGCAATGAGTAATTCACATTCCTTTTGATCTGGCAGGTATTGAATGTGCCCTGAAGCACAGAATCTTGCAGTTTGAAGGGCGTTGCTGGCCTTAGAAGATGTGCATTCGATGAATTTCTCAAATCAGTCAGCAGAGTTGCAAAGGGTACTCATCTTCATAATCATTCACAATCACTGATAAAATCACGATTTAACACATCCAAAGAAGTCTGCAACCTAATCTTAGTGACCTCTGTGGGATAATGAAGAGACGTGCTTTGTGCAGATTCCTGGGTCAATGTGGTTTCAGGTGAAACATCCTTAGAGTCCCCAAAGTCATCATCAAAATCATCACTGTGATCCAAACTAGAGTCTTTTGTATATGGACAACGTAATTCCTAACTTGCCGTTGTTGTTTATTGCAGGTATTAGGGGATGATGAACCGCTACCATGAAGGTGCTTTTGATGATGTCCCAGTCAAGCTCCTCATGCATTGTAACTTTGGGTGATATAGTCCTGTATGTCATGTTATACCATGTGTATTTTCACAATCCTCTTACATTTGCCCTGCTCTAGTCATTATGTTGTGGACCCTACTCTTAGTTCTTGTTGTTGAAATGAATTTAAGTGATAACCCTGAAGACTCTCTTATATTTGTGTCACTATCGTGCATCTACCATCCTGCCATAATGATATACGCATTTTACAACTTATTCTCTTGAATCATAACACTTTACATTATGCCCATGCTTGCTGCAAATGACTCTTATCTTTAGATATTATCATTTAACTCACACTAATCAACTTCTTTCATCTATTTTTTATGTATACATCTATGGAGAAACTTGCCATAGCAAGAGAAATCAGAGGCATCCTGGCACTTGGAGAGGTTTGTTGGAGCTCCCGTATTTAAGTGAGATTTGGCATGAAGGGGAAAGGACCATGGCTGCTCGCTTTTTAGCAAAGTTTGCGCTCCAGTTTGTATTCTATGCTTAGTAGTAACCTTTTGAACCTTGACAGTTATTGCTTAGATTTGTGTTGGCATTCTCACAATTGGTCTTGTGTCTTATTGTAGGTGTTGTGTATCAGCTATTTTCTTGGTTGAAACGCAGATTGCGTAGACATTTTGCCGTAGTTCCGCCTTCGTGTTAACCGCTTCTGTCACCGCTTATATTGACAGCACCCTTCTTCCAATAAGTGCTTATTACTGCTGTTAATCATTGAGTTTTGACTGGTGGATTCTTTTCTATTTCAGCTTTTTTGAAGACCGAATATTGGTGGAGCTTACTTTACTGTGTATTTCGTTATGGAAACTGAATGATTGTTTGGTGTAATCTCTGTAGAATTATCTTCTTGTAGCAAGAACGTGATGGATAGACTCTAACAACTGCACATAGAGCTTCTCCGTGTTTTTATATGATCAGAAAAGGTATTCAAATCCAAAGTTTTGGTGTGATTATATTAGAAGTCAACAACTTCTTTTGGTTACAGATGATCTAGCGAATAACTGGTAACTCACAGGTAACCTTGCGGCGGCAAGACGAAACCCCCGTTATGATGAAGTTGTAACAGTGTGGGATTCAAAATTACTCTCAACATATGTTGAACGTTCAACATTACGAGCCGTAGTAACGTTCTACGACTTTCCCCGCGAGCATTCTATTGTGAGCATGCTACAATGCCTGTTATCATGTTGTAGCTCTTGGTGCAACAACATCATCCATGTGAGGATAAAAGGACCTCAAAATTAGCCTCGCTTCTATGACATCACTTTATGTTCTTTGAAAAATTATAATGTATCTTCATTGGATGCTTGTATTTAATTTGAGCACAAACACTTTGGTGCAGGGGCTGGTTGGAGAGATGGCGCATATATGACATTCATCCACGAACTTCTGCTAAGTTTCAATATTTGCGAAAGCTCTCGGGTCCTAACGCTGAAAGGTTGCGGTTTGCTGTATAGAACTCCAATCTCTCCAAATGTATCTCCTTCTCTATTTCTCCATTTATTTTGATATTGATATCCATTAATACTGCTTTCTCTTGGGTTTGGTTCGTCTCCCATGAATTCTTTCACAGGAGAGGGAGCAGTGCTGCTTAGTGCTGATATTTGTACTTTAATTTCTTGCTCTTGTTTTGTTATTCTCTACAATCACCTAACTCATGAATTTCCAATTGAATTGATCATGTTGTTTGTTGTTTGAATCAATTCAATGAATTATTGACTGTATTCATTTATCTTAACAGGTTGCAAAGGGAAATGCGTCTAGGTGAAACAAACTCCCTTCTGTTGCTGGCTAAAAGCATTGTCTTGAGTATGAGAACTTCCAGAAGGCACTTGAGAAGTGTGACCGGGAACTGATGCTGGCGGATAAGGCTGACCTTCCTTTGCAGGATTCATCTCTTATTCGGCTGGTGAAGGAAGAAACTACTGCGTATATTGGTTTGGCGATGGTGTAGGCATAAGAGGGATATCAGAACGGAAGCCCCGAAGCTTACAGTTGTAAATCAGTAGCAGTAATTTGTAACATTAATCCATGTTGTAGTCATTTGAGTTTTGTATGAGTGGTAAATTTGTAATGTAAAGCTGACATTTCTTTCATTAACCTATAATACTCTTTATCTACATCATTAGCTGATTTTAATATGACGATTGTCGTGGCGTTGGATTCTGGTATGGCAATTTGGATACAACTCTTGGAATACCATGTACCGTCCAATCTCAATGTAAAGGTTGAGTTCAAGGAGTGACAAATAACCCTTAAATTCCTTCTTCATGAATTAAATCTCAATATTTGCACCTCTAGGCAATAGAGTTAGTAATTTATCTGGATACCTGCGGCAATACTTGTATCCACGAATGAAGTGATCCCTTTAAATTTGGCGTATTTAACCTTTGAATAACATGACGCTGCTTGCATCGACTAGAAAATGAGAAAATGGATAAATTTGGATCTTGGGATGCCTTGGAACACAATGACTTGCATTATGTCTTAAAACTTATTATGAAATTATTGTGTTGGTCTCACAGTAGCAGCAACGTATGGGACCTGAACCAAACTTTTCAAATGAATCTCTAGAACTCATCTTATATTCTCTGAGGTAACATTAAAATCCGGTTTCAACCTCTTAAGTTCAAACATAAATGAGAAACTTTGTCCAAATTCATGGCCGAAGACGAATGTCATATCCTGGGACCCTTTGAAGCTGAAGATACCTCTTGCCAAACAATACATCCCAAAAATCCAACCAAGTCTTGAATAACCATCCTGGACACCAAACATGGTGTGAATCCTCTGAGAAACCTTGAAGAAGATTTTCTTTGTACTGATTAAGATGTCGTAATGATGAGAATATGTGATTCCATAATGCTTCAGCACAACTTGTAGGAGATAAGGAACACACACAAAGCTTTTATATCTTCTTTGACCTAAAGCCACAAACCTAGCTTCACAAAATAAAACAAATAAAACGGTTGAAAAAGTTAATTATGTGTGGATGATTGATCATGAGAATGAACGCTATCTCCACTCGATATTACTGCGTCTGCACAAATTGGTTAGTCGCATAAATATTAAATATTAAAATAAAGTCAAATAACTACATGAGAACGCAAAAAGAGGTGGGATTTTACGGTCAAAAATTAGGGTGCAACAACCAGTTGGTTTACAATTGTTAACTTACCAGTCGATGCATTAGCTCCACCGTAATCACCAAGTAGCCTCTCTACTGGTGGAACACTAGCCATAGTTACAATATCTTTATTTGAGTCTGAACCTGAGTCAGAATGCTCTGAATGAACAAAGACTCTTACTTCTTTTGGTGCTGACGCTGAAGGTTCTGCTTCTAAATATGCTAGTTTTGCTTGTTTATGCCTTGTGTGTAGAGTTCTTTCGATTAGTAGTAACAAAACAAATCGCATAAAAATGTTAGACGCAGATTAGTAGTAACAAAACAAAAATAATATATAATAAAAAAAACTGAAAAATAAAATTTTGATCGCAGAGCAACATAATTTCAATTAAATTAAGAATTAAACTTATATTTTGGCAGTCCCGACAATGGCGCCAAAAACTTGATCGGTAAAATAGCGAGTGTACTATTTTACCAATGTAGTAATATGAGGGAATTTCCCCAAACATCGATCTCGAGGACTGGATAGGAAATACAAGCTCTATAATAATTTTGTTAAACAAAAGTGCTTGGGGCTTTAAAATTGTGTTGTTAAAAAATAGGGAAATTGACTAATTGGTTTCCCAAATATAAGTAACATGCTAGCGGAAGTGTGTAATCCGACTCAGTAACAACTCTGAATTAACACTACAACAACTTATTGTAAGTAACTAATTACCGATTCTTTAGAATGTTTACTCCTAAGTCCTTAGTGAGAAAACCTTTAATCATCCACCCTAACTCATATGTCCATAGAGAATTATAGATGAAATTAAGCAATCAACTATCAAGAATGTTCCGGTTTCTATAGGGTATCCCTAGTCCTAGGTGATATCTATTACAGAATGATCCAAAGCAAAGCATTAACAACGACGGTCCAGCCTAATCGTTAATCCAAAATCAAACCCTATTTGTCTGGCAGGGCAAGCATTAAGAATAGCTAGATATCAAATCAGTTATGAAAAATAAGAAATTGTTATTGCAATACTAATATTAGGGTCGTTACATATACAAATCAGGGAAGCCCCCTAGATCATAGGATTCATTTATCTTCAATTGCTTCTGCTCATGAAAACCCTTAGTTCCCAAATCACCTTGATCTCTCTAATCTTAATCGTGTAATTCTTCTCTGTCAAAAAGTGTCACTCTTTCCTTCTCTAAATACGTCTTAAATACTCTCAGGTCTAACACAACAATAGGAAAATACCCTTAGGAATCACAAAGGTCACAAAATCAAGAAAATTTGAAGCTGACACGACTAAGCCAACACAGGCCGCGTCAGGTGACACGGGCGGCTGTGTTGGCTCCCTGGCTCTCTGGTTCAAATTCTTCATGCCCTAGGTGGGCTGACGTGGGCACCCGTGTCAGCCTACTGTCTACCACTCAACTTTCTTTCTCTTGATATCCTCCTGACACGGGCCATGTCAGGTAACACGGGTGGCTGTGTCAAGCCACTGTTTCCCTTAATAAAACTTTTACGAATTCCTTATCTTTTTCCTGGTTTTTGCTCTGGTTCTTCTTGATTGTTTATCTAAACCTAGAAACAATGGAAATACCAAACCAACACATACGATGTGATAAAAGGAAATCAAATGCAACTAATCATATAAGACAATATCCAACCGACGTACAGCTGCTTGCTTGGCTAACCATGGATACATGTTGCAGGAGCACTCACTTCAATTTTTCATCAAAAGTTGAAATACATGATGGAGGGAAAGGTTGTCACGGTGTGCGGTGAAGAAGATATGTTGGTTAGCCATTTATCATTCTTCAAGTACGTTGAGGTGGATGGGAAGATCCATGAAACGCTCTGTGAATCCTTTGAACCAGTACAAATTAAGGAGAAGACTCCTGCCAAAGTCAAAGGCCCAGAGGTTTCCATGTCATCTTTCAAAGAAGCTCAGGCTAATGTTAAGTCCGGGTCTTCTAAAAGGTGGGGCCAACTGCTTGATGTTCCCTTCAAACAAGATATATTTGGCCTAGGGTACAAGCCTTCCAGTTCTTCTCAAGACCCTCCAAGATACAAGGGACCTGTTCAATTCACCAGTGGTGGAGTCATATTTGACAGGATTCATGCCATAGGGAATGATGAAGGTGATAGCGACTGCGATATGGATGCTTGGATTCGTCCATGTGCTCTCAGCCAGAAGCTGGGCAACTGGACTATCGAGGAAGTCATTCATGTTACTACTGCAGAGTAATTTTCACTATTTTGATTATGTTCAGTCCTACGTTTTGCCCAAGACGTAGTGACCCATCTGTGGGGCCTTTTGTTATTTGCATATTATCATAAATAAAGGACATTTTTTGCATTCAAATATTGTGATCCTTGTTTTCCCTTTTTCTGGGTTTTGCCTTTTTATTAACAGAAAAATGGCAATGTGTTTTGTTTGTTGCATTTCATAATAAACATAACCATCAATCATGCAGGTCTGTTATCTCATATACCATTGATTCTAATTTAGCAATTGCTTAGTATGACTTTGATAATCCCATTTATCAAGTTGAAGAAGATACTGATGACGACTATGAACTACCCGAAGAGTTAGCCAGACTTCCAAAGCAAGAGGAAAGGATCATTGTGCCTCATCACGAGGATATTGAAGTCCTCAATATGGGTGGCGAGGATGACAAGGAAGATGTCACAATTAGGGCTGAATTGGAAGATAGTATCAAGAGAAGATTGGTTGAAATGCTCCGTGAGTATAAGGATATATTTTCTTGGTCTTACCAAGACATGCCCATGCTAGATATAGATATAATAGTATATTGGTTGCCTCTCCGAGAAGAATGTCCACCAGTCAAGCAGAAGTTGAGAAGGATGAGGTCGGACATGGCAGTCAAGATTAAAGAAGAAGTTCAGAAGCTGTTGAACGATGGGTTTCTTGCTTTCACAAATTACTCTATGTGGGTTGCTAACATTGTTTTTGTACCTAAGAAAGACAGAAAGGTTAGGATGTGCATTGATTATAGAGACCGGAACAAAGTGAGCCCGAAAGATAATTTCCCGATCCCTAATATTGACGTGTTGGTTGATAACATCACTCAATATTATGTGTTTTCCTTCATGTATGACTTCTCCGGGTATAACCAAATAGAGATGGCCCCAAAGAACATGGAGAAAGATACTTTCATTACACCGTGGGGGACGTTTTGCTATAAGGTGATGCCCTTTGGATTGAAAAATGTCGGGGAAACCTATCAGCTAGCGATGGTGACTCTCTTTCATGATATGATTCATTAAGAGATTGAGTTCTATGCTGAAAACATGATTGCGAAGTCATAGGCGGAGGAAGGGAATCTGGTCAATCTTTTGAAGTTGTTTGAAAGATTAAGGAAATTCAAGTTGAGGCTGAATCTTAATAAGTGCACCTTCGGGGTGAGATCTGGAAAGCTATTGGGGTTCATTGTCAGTGAATAAGGTATTGAGGTAGATCCTGCCAAAATAAAAGCTATTCAAGAAATGCCTGGACAGAGAATAGAAAAAGAGGTTCATGGTTTCCTGGGGAGGTTGAACTATATTGCAAGGTTCATATCTCATCTTACAGTCACTTAGGAACCAATATTCAAAATGTTAAGAAAATATCAAGCGGTAAGGTGGAACGAAAATTGCCAAAAGGCATTTGAGAAAATAAAAGAATATCTGCAGGAGCCTCCAATACTCATGCCTCTAGTAGCAGGGAGACTTTTGATCATGTATCTCACGATTCTTGAGAATTCAATGGGATGTGTGCTCATCCAATAGGACGAGACAGGTAAAAAAGAGCACGCCATATACTACCTGAGTAAGAAATTGACCGATTATGAGTCAAGGTACTCGATGCTAGAATAAACATGTTGTGTACTCGCTTGGGCAGCTAAGCGTTTGAGACAGTACATGTTAACCCACACAACCCTGTTAATTTCAAAGATGGATCCGATCAAGTACGTGTTTGAAAAGCAAGCACTCTCCAGAAGGATTGCCCGATGGCAATTGGTTTTAACAGAGTATGATATTCAGTATTTTTCCTAAAAAGTCATTAAAGGAAGTGTTATATCGGAATATCTCGCTGAACAGCCAATTGAAGATTATCATCCAGTGAAGTTTGAATTTCCAAATGAAGACATCATGTTTCTAAAGATGAAGTACTGCGATGCACCTTTGCCTTACGAGGTTCCTGAGATTGGATCTCAATAGAAACTGGTTTTTGATGGTGTTATCAACTCATATGACAACGAAATCGGGGCAACCATTACTACTCCTCACGGTTCTCCATATCGTTCACTGCCCGATTTACATTTGATTGCACTAATAATGAAGTAGAATATGAAGAGTGCATTATGGGTTTGGAAGAGGACATTGATTTGAGGATCAAGAACCTTGATGTATATAGAGATTCAACGCTAGTCGTTAATCAAATTAAAGGAGAATGGGAAACTCGTCAAGCCAATTTGGGACCATACAAGAACTATGCTAGAAGACAACTACCTTTCTTCGATAGAATTGAGTTTCATCATGTGCCTAAGGCTGAAAATCAGATGGAAGACGTTTTGGCTACACTACCGTTAATATACAAAGTGAATTTCTAGAATGAAGCTCCAGTGATCACCATCATGTGTCTTGACAGACCTGCCTTTGTGTTTGCAGTTGAGAAGGCATCAGATGAAAATCCTTGGTATTTTGATATCAAGTATTTTCTCAAGACTCAGGAGTACCTATCTGGGGCATCCGACAAAGATAAGAAGACTCTAAAGAGGCTAGTCGGTAACTTCTACTTGAACAAGGATGATGTGTTGTACAGGAGAAACTTTGACATGGTCTTGTTGATGGAAGAAGTCCATGAGGGTTCTTTTAGTACTCACGTCGGTGGGCATGCAATGGCCAAAAAAATATTGAGAGCTGGATAATATTGGATGACTATGGAATCTGGTTATTTCAAATACGCTAGAAAGTGCCATAAATGTCAAATTTATGCTAATAAGGTGCATGTGCCACAGACACCTCTGAACGTGTTGATATCTCCTTGGCCCTTTGCTATGTGGGGCATTGATATGATTGGAAAGATTGAGCCGACTGCTTCCAATGGGCATTATTTCATTCTGGTTTCCATCAATTACTTTATGAAGTGGGTGGAAGCAGCCTTTTTTGCTAATGTCACGAAGCAGTTGGTCTCCCGATTCATAAAGAAGGACATCATCTATCGTTATGGAATCCCAGAAATAATTATTACTGATAATGGTTCAAATTTGAACAACAAGATGATGAAGGAATTGTGCCAGAGCTTCAAGATTAAACATCACAAATCTTCTCGATATCGTCTGAAGATGAATGACGCTATTGAGGCAACGAATAAGAATATCAAGAAGATTGTGCAGAAGATTATGCAGAAGATGGTAGTGACCTGCAAAGGTTGGCATAAGATGTTGCCCTTTGCTCTACATGATTATCGTACTTCGGTGCGTACATCAACCAGGGAAACTCCTTTCTCACTAGTGTATGGTACAGAAGCAGTCCTACCATTGGAAGTTGAGGTTCCTTCTTTGAGATTATTGGCTGATGTGAAGCTTGACAAAGCTAAATGAGTGCAAGCTAGGTTGAATAGTTGAATCTTATTGACGAGAAGAGATTGGCAGCCATTACTCATGGCCAGTTATACCAAATTAGGATAAATAAATCATTTGATCAAAAAGTGTGTCCTCGGTGCTTCCAGAGAGGTGATTTGGTTATGAAAATGATCTTTCCTCCTCAGACAGATCACAGGAGCAAATGGACTCCGAAATATGAAGGTCCATATGTGGTAACAAATGTTTTCTCTGGTGGAGCCTTATTACTATCTACTATGGATGGTGAGGATTTTACGTCCCCTGTGAACGCAGACGTAGTCAAAAAATATTTTTCTTAAAAGAGACCCGCTGGACACACAAAAAAAGGTCCAGGAAAAAATGGGGCATCCCGACAAACCATAAAAAGAAAAGGTTCAGGCAAAAATTAAGGGTAAAAAGAAAAAGAATAAACCCGCAAAGTTGAAAACCTAAAAAGGCAACTTGGCAAAAATGGATATCTTGGTGGATTGAAAACTCGAAAAGGCGATCCAGGTAAACGTTAGGGATTTGAAAGCAAACGATTGCAGTTTCTGTTCGATCTGTGAACTTATCTTGATACATGGTTATCCTAAAGGAAAGGAATCAGTTCAGTCAGTCTTTTCAGAAGGCGAATCATTTTTGAACATTGAAGACATATAGCTCATAGCTGAATTGGCACATGATGGATATCTGATCCCACATTGCCGGCATTTGTATATTCTTTTGCTTTTTGCGCAATTAGCTCTTTTCAAAAATTGTGTCCAAATTGTAACTTGCCTATTTACAGGCCTTTCATCACTAAAGTATTTATTTCACTCAAAGAGCTTTTCATTTCTGTTTTTACCTTTACTGTTTTGTTTGTAAAAAGCGTCTGATATTTTTTATGAACATTATAGGTGAAAACGTAAGGCTTTACAGAGCATACTGAAAATAATGAAATTACTTGAACAATAGGTATCATGAATGGTAACTGAGGTATCCATTTTGCATGTACAACATCCTATTATTTCTTTGTCTGTTTGCAGGATGACATGATCCTATCCCCAGTAGAGCTTTTCTCTCCAACGGTGAAGTTCTAATAGCAACGCATGGTGAATCCTTCCTCTCCTAGCAAGAGTTCAGAAGATTATGTATTCGCTATCTAGATTTGATTTGTACACCTCAACGAGTGTTCAAAGGTTGTTTACTTCAGGTAGAGTGATGTTGATATGTAGTTAGGCATTTGTACAGTAGGGACTTGCTCTTTGTCTTTCCACAACAAAGATTTTGTTTCTTCCCACAGAGTCTTTTTATTAGATCGGAAGTGATTTGTCACCATAATAGGCGTACACTTATCCCTAACAAGGTAAAGATGAAGGATATTCCCTTAGCAGTAGGGTAAGTTTAGTATTACTCTCCAACAAGATCGTCGTATGTGATGTCTTTCCTCAGCAAGATCGGTATCCTTGACTTCTCTCCTCAAGCAGAGTTTGGTGTTGATTCCCTCGACACGTATATCAACGGCAAGTTGATATCACCAGCAAAGTCCAATGATCATTGGCATCTTTCAGAATCAGGTTTTTGGGACGATCTCCCAACAGTTGTTACTTTCATTTCCCCTCAGGGTGGAGTTTTAAGCAGAAGTTATTATCCCAACAGGGTGGATTGTTCAACAGGTGCTACTCTTTCATTCCCCTTTAGAGTGGAATCTTTAACGGGTGCTGCTCTTAATTCCCGGCATAGTGGAATTTTCAGCAAATTTAGTTTGTCCCTAGTAGGGTGGCATTTCCAGAAGATGTTCCTCGTTATCCCCAGCAGGGTGGATTCCTCAACAGGTGTTATTCATGATTCCCCACTGAGTGGAGTTTTGTTGATTCCCCAGCCGGGTGGAATTTTCCCCAAAAGAGTTTTATTCAGGAAGGTCGTTCGGTGTGTTTTCCTCAGCAGAGTTGCTTCCTGATCTTCTCAGCACTTCTTCTGGGGTGGTGTTCTTTTGCATTTACATTTTACATAGCATCCTCCCAAATTCGTAGCATTTCCATTTTGTATGGAGCAATACACCATATTAAAACATATGCATCTGAAGCATAAGCTAGGTTTTGTATCGTTGTTTCCAGTCATTTCTCCCGCAGATAATGACATGTTTCAGGAAATTTTGTGTTACTTTTATCCTAGCAGAAGTCATTGACAGATGTGTTCATCTTACTTGATTCTCCCTGGCAAAGTCGTTTGTTTAAACCTCTCTTTCCCCGACGGAGTATTCTTTCCAGGTTGTGAGTCGGTTGATTCTACTTCCTATTTGTCTTGGATGTTATCCCAACTTTTAATTGGTAGTCCTTTGGTTATTCCAATTTTTGGTTGGTAATTCTCAGCTTATTCCAGCTTTTGGTTGGTATTTCTTTGTTGATGATTCAAACATTTGGTTGGTAATCTTCATTGTTGTGTGTTCTCCTTCGGTTGGCATTCCGGAGATCCTAACTTTTGGTTAGTAGCCTTTCATCCCAATTTTTAGTTGGTATCTTTTGGGCCGTATTCCAACTTTTGGTAGTTAGTCCTTCGGTTATTCTAACTTTTGGTTAGTACCCCTTATGTTGATCATTCCAACTATTGGTTGGTAGTCTCCAGCTTTATTCCAACTTTTGGTTGGTAGTTTTCTCCTGCGAAGTCGTTATCCCAACTTTTGGTTGGTAGTCTTTGTTTTGGTAAGTTATCCTTTGGTCGGTGTTCCGGCGATCCTAACTTTTAGTTAGTAACCTTGTATCCTAACTTTAGGTTGGTATTTCTCGTTGACCATTCCAACTTTTGGTTGGTAGTGTTCTTTTGTGGGTTCAACTGTTGGGGTTGGTTTCTTTCCCCGCAGAGTTCGCCTTCGGTCGGTGTTCTGGTGATCCTAAATTTTGGTTAGTAGCCTTGTATCCCAGCTCTTGGATGGTATTTTTTGTAGACCATTCAAACTTTTGGTTGGTAGTCTTTGTTTGTGGATCCAGTTTGTTTGGTGTTCCGGTGATTCCAACTTTTGGTTGGTAGCCTTTGCCTTTATTCTAACTTTTGGTTGGTAGTTTGTGGGTCATTCCAACTTTTGGTTGGTTGCCTTTGCTTTCATTCCAACTTTTGGTTGGTACTCTCCTTAGTGAATTCACCATTTCTTGGAAGTTTTTCCTCTATCCCAACTTTTGGTTGGTATTCTTGGTTGATATTTTTCCCCACCAGATCTTTTTCGGTTAGCGTTGTGGCAATCCCAACTTTTGGTTGGTAGCCTATATCCCAACTTTTGGTTGGTATTTTCGGTTGATATTTTATCCCCATAGGGTCGCCTTCGGTCGGTGCTCCGGTGATTCCAACTTTAGGTTGGTAGCCTTTGCTTTCATCCCAACTTTTGGTTGGTACTCTAAGTCGTTTGTTCCTCATAGAGTATCCTTTATTCCAACTTTTGGTTGGTATTTATGGTTGATGTTTATCCCCTGCGGAATTGTCTGTTTAGGCTTCTCTTCTCCCCTGCAAAGTTGTCTATTTAGGCTTCTCTTCTCCCCTGCAGAGTTGTCTATTTAGGCTTCTCTTCTTCCCTGGCGGAGTCATCTTCTCGTCAGGTCGTAAGTCCGTTGATTTTACTTCCTGTATATATTGGTTAAATTTTGTCCCCCAAAGGGTCGCCTTTGGTTGGCATTCCCGTAATCACAACTCTTGGTTGGTATCTGGTGGCTTTTATCCCAACTCTTGGTTGGTATTCTCTTTTCATCTTGGAGTTTTATCCTCCGCGAGTAACATCCCAACTTTTGGTGGGTATTTTCTATTGTTACCCCCGCAGGTTGCAGATTTTCGGGTTCTCTTGGTATTCAATCTTTGTGCACCTTGAATGTTTGAAAGTCGTTGCTATCATCCTTTTAGGTTCAAGTCGATTGAATAGGGGCAGTTGTAGCACCCCAAAATTTTCCGATCATTTTATCTGCAGTTGACTTATGTTTCATTTCATTTTTGCATATCATGGCATTGACTCTCGAGACATGGGATCAAGGTGTTTCTATGGCTCAAGGTACACTTTTATTGTAAGAGTTAAAAACAGCAAGCATCAAAGGCTTCGGTGTTTATTTTACCCAGCAACCGAGTGGCCGATTTTATTTTATTCAGTAGGTTATTTTCAGCATAAGAGATAGGTCATAGGTTATCTCAGGCATTTTCACAGTTATAATATCCAAGGGTAAGTTTCAGAGGCTTAACGGGGCACAAAATGGGTGAAAACGGGAGAATGTGCAAGTTTCCCTCCAAATGGCGCATTTTTCAAATTTTGTGAGTGGTTAACCGATTAACCAATTTTCACTAGCAATTTTAATGCTGCCACTTTCGGGGTCTACTTTGATCACTTGTGAATTGATTTCTACACCAGAAGAAGGATCTAGAATCACTCTAAATTTTGATTAACTTTCAAAACCAATCCAATTTTCCATTCCTAATCTCATTCCAATTTTCAAAACCTCACTCCAAACTATAATTCTACTCCTAACCAAGAGCCTATTTAAGTGAATTGGCTCCAAACCTCAAGGAGAACCCTCATAATTTCCAATTTTCAGATTTCACACTCATTCATTCTCTAGAATTTGCTCTCAAATTCTCTCAACTTTTCTACACACCTAAACTCCACTAAAGCTCTTTCACTTGAGTTCATTGATTCTTCATTGGAATCCTTGAGTTCTAGAGCTAAACCTCCATCTTTCATCTCTATCATCTTAAATTCATCATTTAATTTTTGTTTGGATTTGGATCTGATTTTGGAAGCAAGCTTATAAGTTATTCTTAGATCAATTTTGGCTTATTTTGGATTGTTCTTCACTTCTCTTGCAAGAAAGCTCTTGGATCTTGAAGATTTCTTGGGTTTCTAGCTTGGATCTATCAATTTGCAGTAAATCAACACTTACCAAAGCAAATCTCAGTTTTGAAGGTTGGTTAATTCTAGATCATTTCTGTTTTGAGTGTATTTGGATAATCACAATGTGATTTGTGATCTCAATGCTTGATTAAGTTTTATTGATGTTTGATCACTAATTTTGGTGTTAAATTTGTGCATAATCGATTACATGATCATTTGGATGATTGCACATTAAATTAATTGCTGAAAGTGCGTTTGAATTGCTATTTTTCTGCTTCTGAAGCAGTGTTAATCGATTAACCAGTTGCAGTACAAAACTGGTTAATCGATTAAACAATGTAAATTCAGCCATTTTTGAGTGGTTAATCGACTAACCAGTTTGCACTGGAAAATGGTTAATCGATTAACACTGGACCAGAATGTGATTTTTGGTTGTTTTCAAGCATGTTTTGATTTCTTTCCACCTCTAACTTTCATGGATTGATATGATGCATTTGTGTGGACTACTTTGACCTGCTTCATCATGCTTGATTGTTTGATTGCGATTATTCGACGCGTAACTTTTGGTTTCCGTTTGAATGCTTAACATGTTCACGTTGCTTGACTCATGTGATGATCATATGCTTTGCTTGCTTGTATTATGTTAATGATTAATTGTTGATGATTATCTTGCTGGACTTGTGATGCATGTTTGTATTCGCTTCCGATTCCATTTGTTGTATGATCGTTTAATTGTTTAATTGATTTGAAAAGCATGTTATTCTTGTTGATTCTTGATGATGCAATATTGTTGAACATTTGTGTTTGATTGTTGATGCTTGTGCATCCTTGCATGATGCTTGCTCATGATTGATGTTTGCTCATGTTGATTGCATTAAAACATGTTTGTTGCCCTGCTTTCTACAACTGTTTTATTCTGAATTTACATGTTGTCTATGTTGTGCTTGCTTGCTGCTTGCCTCTTACGCCTACTTTTGTGCTGAATTAGTAGTTGTTAAATGTTGATGTGCTGCCTTGCTGGATTTTATTGTTGTTTTATGCAGGAAGCGTTGTTGTTTCTGTTGTTTTTGCCTTGTTTTCTTGCTTTTTGTGTTACTTTTGCATGCTTCGTTAGGATTCCTTGTCCAATTTAATTTCTGATTAAAGTTTGGATTAGGATAGACATTAGGAGTGCAATCCATGCATGATAACAAGTAGGTTAGTGCATTTTAACCTTAACCTTAGGTTCATCTTTTGCTTACTAACATTAGGATAGAATTTCCTTTCTCATCCCGACCCTAGGGCCACTTTTCATGACAATGTTAGGACCGAGTTTCCCTTAGACCTTTCGTGCGTCTTTCTCTCTTCTCATCTTAAAACAATGTTAACACACTTAATAAATACGATGAACATTGTACGCCACGAGCCTTAAGCATATGGAAAAAGACGAGGGAGAGGTTTCCTCTCGCTTGTGTAGAGTGTTTAGCGTATGTCTCATCTGGGTGCGATATGTGACGCATTCATTCCTATATCATGGTCTTTAGTGCAACGTGAATCACAAATCAATTCAATTTGTAACACCCTTTTTTACCCCACAATTATTAAGGCAAAATAACACAGATATTAGAGTAAATTATTTAATTCAATAAAAATCACCTCAAAGGGTGTACATTTCTCAATAGCTCAAAATAAGTCAATGCTCCGTGTACAACGGGTTTTCTCAAAATACATCAAATTGCACAAAGCAGTAGAACTCAAAAGGTATAAATCAAGGTTTTCCTCATACGGGAAGATAAGAAAAATAAATCAACAGTATATAGTTTAACTCAAAAGAATCCAACCCGATGTTACATATCAGAGCAAGACCCTCTAAGTTAACCAAAAGGCTAACAACTCAAAGACTTCAAAAATCCTCAACGGCGTCCACGGCTAAACTTGATCATCTGCATGTTACCCACATGGAGGTAAAATTCAAACAGACAGGGTGAGTAAAATAATTCATAATAATAAATGTATAAAAATCAACATATAAATGGCATCATAATCATATTCAACACATTCATATCCTTCAATATGCCTCAAAGGCCACAACGTCATAATTCATACAAAAGGAACCATAAATGCAAATGCAACAAGACTCAATGCATGTGATACCAATCATCACAGCATGATGGACACTAGGGCATCAACCCTCCATAGATCCCCCATCAATAGGATGATTCTACTAGAGAACCGGAGCACATCAAAACACTTCACCTCCATAGTTCATCATAATAATCATCATCATCATACATCATGTCATCATATAATCATAATAATCATCATAATACATCATATAAATGATCATATAATCATATACAAATCACATAGCGCTCACAGTCATACTCATATTAATTCATCATATTATCACATATTATCACATATTAATTCATAATTATAGTTGCGGTAATTCTCATACTATCGCCTATTAATCACATAAACTTCACAGTCCTAATCATGTTAAATCATCATATTATCACATATTATCACAGTTACCCTCATGGTAATTCATCGGGAAAATTGCAGCATCAAAACATCAAGACATCACTGAACCAGAACATGATTCATTAATAGAACATATACACAATTGACTTCTCAAACATAATTATATATAAAAATATTGGGAAACCAATTCCCTTATCTATACTATGTTATATCCCTGTTCATTAGTTTTCCAACGCTTCGAACGGGAGCCAAAACGGACTTACGGATCAAAAGTTACGTCCAAAACGATTTCGACCGAAAACATGAACAGTCGTGACGGACACCAAAAGTCCATACAATTCACTTCCCCAATGCCCCCAAAACATTTCTAAATCATCCCTAAGGTCTTACGGTGATAAAGGCACAAAACCTACGGTTTACTAGGCCAATCCCGTAACATATTCACGCCCTAAATCATAATTTTTCCTTCAATTACACCCTAAGGCATCAGAGTTACTCACTACCAAATATTCCTATCTCTTCAGGGTTAGACATATAACAATTCAAGGTTTTGGCAACGAAGGCCTACCTTTCCCTTTTCCCCAACAGACTCCAAGTTAGATTCACACTAATAGGTTTAGGCCACGAAGGCCAAAGATCACTATTTCTCATATCTATACTCTAACAGTCAGGAATATTTACCACTACACCACAACCATCAGGGTTCTCACTATCAAATTTCCCTACAGGGTTAGAGTCAAATCATAGTTTTTGGCCACGAAGTCCTAGTTTCCCTTTTTCCCAAATAAATCCCTACGGTTAAAATTCTCAATAATCGATTTAGGCCATGAAGGCTAAAAATCCTTTTTTCTCATTATTCTCCTCAAAACTCTTAAACCCTTAAATCAACCTTAAATACACTGAAAGTCACACATTGAAAATTATGAAAGGCTATAATCCCCATACCTTAGTTATTGATCAAAGCCTTCTGGATCTTTCAGGGAATCTCTCGAAGCTTCTGCCTCTAATCTTCTCCTCAGAGCTCTGCCTTTTCACGGTTAACAAAATGAATCCTAATTTCCTTTAGAATTCCTTTTTGTCAAACCTAGTCTTGGGCCACACAATTGGGTTTTTCCCATAACACCCTTACTAACTCCTCTTAATGCCCAAATTACCCTAATTTCACTTATATTTATTTTAACTAATAATAATACTAATATTTCCATATTGTATACTATTAATTAAATAAATAATCCAAAAATTCATAATTCTCAATAATCCACAAAACCACTGAAAACCACCAAAATACGAATATTCTCAATTAAATAAATAAATTAAAATATTCCAATTAAATTTGGTGTGTTACACAATTCACTTCGCTAAAACTCACAAAAAAATTCAAATCTTTTCATCCTTCGGGATTGTTGTTTCAAACTCATTTTTAGAAAAGAGTACGTTACTTTTTCGTTCCTTCGGGAACTTAACGTCGCTTATAAAAAAACACTTAACTAACATGTGGTTTCTTCGCTACCCGAACTATGTTTGCTCTGATTTCACATACCATATGAGGATACCTAGGCACAAGACAACGATTTCTTGGCGAGCAACCTTCCCCCATCACCTGTAGTTTTCTGAACTACGTTGACTCTGACTTTCCCATTGCACGAGGGAATACGTAGGCACAGGGCGGCGATGTCCTATCGAGTGTCTTTTTTTTCCTTCATTCTCGCTTCCGTTTAGCATTATCTTTTAGATAACTCACCCTTTCACTAGACAAAAAGCGTGGATCCCGTTGAGTACAACGGACGTGAGGGGTGTTCATACCTTCCCCTTACGTAACTGACTCTCGAACCCAAGATTTGGTTGTGATGACCTTGTATTTTCCCGTTCTTCAGGTTTTCTTTAACCGTTTCCTTTCCTTGTATTGGGATAAATAACGTTTCATGGTGACTCTTTTGTTTTTCCACCAGGTGATTTTGCAGTTGCTACAGTATCTAATTAGTAATTTGTATTTTGGACGGTATCATTGAGTTGCATATGCATTCGTAGTTCTCTCGTGCATAACAATTTTTCAAAAACATATTTCTATTCATATAGAAAACCATTCTATGTATTTTGTGTGGGTTTGATCATTTTGATAGACTTAGATATGCATTAGAAGTGCTTAGATATAGCAAGACATGTCAAAAAGAGAATTTTTGGAAGTACTAAGCATTTGAGTCGACTCAAAGCCCTGCTTAGGTTGACTCATACATAGTGAATTTTGAGAGTATTCTCTCAAGAGTGCTCGCGTCGACCCTCTGGTCGACTCATACTTTTAGCATTTCTATTTGTCAATTATGGGCATGTTAACATCGACGCATGGACCTATTTCGATTGACACATAGAGTAAGTTTCTGCATAATTTGGAAAGCAGAAGTGCTTAGGTCGACCCCCCCTTTTCTTTAGGTCGAACGTTCGCTCGTGTCTCTCTATTTTTCTTTTGTGTTTGACATTCAAATGGCTGTTATGTTTGTTACTTGGTCCTAGCTTCACATATATATTGTTTTTGGCTCATTCTTAAGACAACAACAAGAAAAGTGAAAATTGACACTAATTTTCCTCTCATCATTTTCATCTTCTTTCTTGCATTTTCTCAATAAATACACATAACCATTTTTGTTGATAATTTTGTATCATTGTGGTGATCACATCCAAACATATGATATTTGTATCGGGTTTGGGTTGAGAGATCGGTGGGTTTTTCTTGAATAAAACCGTTAGGGTTTTGTCCTCTAAGAATCTTGGGATTTTAGGGGGTTTTGCACAAATAATTTCTTCACAGATTCATCCGAGCGAAGGTGATTGAAGAATGGGTGGTTCTGTCAATCTAGTAGCGGTAATCAGAGGATAGTGGAAGGAATATTTGGGTTCAAATTATGTGTTATTGAAATTAGTCGGGCTAAAGAATTGAAGACCATTGGGTGGTTCAAACGTGTAGCTGAAATCGGAGGTTTATTCAACACATTCGAGGCACTTGATTCATCTTGAATCAATGGGAGAGAAGACATAGTTTCAGCATCAATAACTAGGATTGAGTGTTTTATTACTATTGCTTCTCTTGTACAAACAATTTGCAACAGGTTTATATAGTCTCAATTCTATTTTTAGAATTATGGGTAGACGTGCCCCGAGCGAGGAATACAGGGGATCTGCCTCAACAAATTTGGTGTTGTTCTCTCTTTTGATATTTTTCCATTTCTGAATTTTAACATTTGTGTACAATCAAATTCCTTGATTAATATTCTGGTACAGTGTAGTGCTAAAAAGTGTTTGAAAAACTCATTACAATCCTTTTTATTGTAATTGGAAAAGCTTAGCACTACCATTACTTAGTAAATTTCACTTGGAGTGCTTCGCACACCAAGTGTTCGAAAAATTGATTGAACACAAACCATTTGGGTTGTTTTTCAACTTGAGTTTATTTTTCACAAGGCATTGGAAATTGAACAACTTTGAGTGAATAAAATGGTATTGATTTGTGTTGCTGTGAGAATTGGATATCAAGCTATTGGTTAACTTGAATCTTAATTCATTGAAATTCATCGCTGAGCTTTAATTTATCCAAAGGAAAGGTTAAAGAAAGAAAAACCTTCTACGCAATGTAACAACAACGCTAGAGTTTCGGGGATCGAGGGTTGGTTATGTCTAGGATAGTTATTCACATCCCAAACATCTGAAGTACTATACATGAACCTTTTGTATATATGTATGCTAAGTTATCTAATTTGTTGTTTGTTAGGGTCATGTTTGAGGTAAAGACCTAAGGATAGTTCTAAGTTTGCTTGTAAAGATATCGCATCTTATGCTTACGTATCCTTACTAGGATGGAGTCAGAGCAACCGTAGTTCACCTCACTAAGGTTGCGGAATACTTGACTATGGTCAAGACTCCAAGGGGGAACAAACATAACAATGTTTGTATAGAGTTTGACAGAACTCTCTAGATCTAAATTTAACACTCAAGGGGATTTGACTTTGACAAAAGCCAAGAGGGGAGTAAGTAATCATGACAATGATCCTTACATAGAGTTAACAAACTCTATCTTAAAGTTATAGTTGAAGGATACTCCTAAAAAGGGGTAGGTATTTAGACTTAAAGCAAAGTCTAATGGATATAGGTTCTAACTTAACTAAGTTAAAGGACCTAATGACTTAACCAAGTCAAGAGGAGGGGTAATGAGCTATCCATGATAGTGAAGTCAATAGAGAGACTTTCCTTTGGACTTACAGGGGGAAAATGATGTAGGTTACAACCATATTCCAATAACAATTGGGTTTCAAGCAGTGCCAGTGACTACTGGATTTCATGGGGAGATGTTGGTAACAACCAACAATCAAAGAACACAATAGATTTGGATGAAATTGTCAATAACCATTGGACTTAACAATGCCAGCAACCATTGGACTTTCGAAAGGAGACAAGTAACGACCAAACACTCCACTATCGATAACAATGGGTCTTCAATTAATGCTAGTAACTACTGGACTTTCTTGGGGATTGGTGACAACCAAAACAGTGATACCAATAACAATTGGATTTTAAGCAATGCAGGTAACTACTGGACTTCCAAGAGGATATGGTGACAACCAAATCAGTGATACCAATAACAATTGGATTTTAAGCAACGTCAGTAACTACTGGACTTTCAGCAGATATGATGACGACCAAATCAACAATACCAATAACGATTGGATTTGAAAAAATACTAGTAACTACTGGACTTTCAACAAATATGGTGACGACCAAATCAACGATACCAATAACGATTGGATTTTAAGCAACGCCAGTAACTACTAGACTTTCATAAGATATGGTGACGACCAAATCAACGATACCAATAACGATTGGATTTTAAGCAACACAAGTAACTAATGGACTCAGCAGAGTCGGTTAACAAATGGGACATCGATTGGGGGGATAGATTCAGGTAAACATCCGATCTTAAGGATAACCTGCAACTTTAGTAACGACTAAAATTTGGTAACCACCAATTAGTAGTATCAGATAGGGGTCAGCGACCAGCTTATTGCTAGTCACAACTAGATTTCTCAGGGATATAAGTATTTATCACAATAATACCTAAGCCGGATAACTTGACAAAGTTAAGGTAACAACCAAAGGGTAAGCCTGTGACAATAGGTCTGAAGCAAAGGAGTTTGGTAACGACCAAAGGATATCAAGATGGTATCCAGTAACTACTGAGGAAGGAACACCCGACAGGTTCTTGGCAAAGAAACCCGTTCAACTGGATCACAATGGCCACAACCAAAACAAATCAAAACAAGAGGTGTGCTGAAAAATGCATATGCTAAAGGTATGATGCAAATGCAATGCCGAACGACTCCGCAGGAGAAGGAAATAACAGATAGATAACAATCTATCACATCAAAGGGAAAAAGAATCATATTGAATCCCAAGTTGGAGAATGGTCTTAATCCTCAGGAGAGAAAACGATCCCTGTTCTTGCAAACATTCCAGAGAGAGGTCATAACTTCAATACAGCAGACAAAATAACTAATCAGAGATCTCGAAACTTTGTAGAGCGGCGGTGTGGGGAAAGAAATCTCTATAGACCTCATATTGTTGAAATGAGATTTCAACCGTTCTGTCCTTATGATAGGAGTGTAATTTTACACCGTTATGTCACAATCGAAGTTAGACTTGCTTGTTAATTAACCTTCTCCAAAACAAGTTTTGTTTCAAAAAAAAACCTTTGCCTTTAAGAATCATTATTAACGAATAAGTGATATTTTTGCATAATAAAAAGGTAGGAAAATCAATAGAGCATAAAGAAAAATTGGTCTAAATTTGATTTCATTCAAAGATGGAGACTTGCAAAAGGCAAAGTCCCATGGAACATTTACAATTTGGAAAATGGCAATATGGTAAAAGGTTTCAAAATCCAATGATAGTCCAATCCTAACTAGCTAAGAGTCTGTCTGAATCGCTGCCTCTGATGAGAGTAGAGGAAGGTGAGCTTCTTTGATGACCTTCTGTAGTAGTGACAACTCATGATGCAGTGAAATGCCTTTGTCCCTAACTTTTGTTTGAATCACCCTTTCGGGTTTTCAATTCACCGGGATGCTCATTCTTGTCTAAGCCGCCTTTTTAGGTTTTTGACTTAGCGAGCTTTTCTTTCTTTTATCCCTATTTTTTTCTCGGTTCTCCTTCATAGGTTATGATCCACCAGGATGCCCCTTTTTTACCTAAGTTGCCTTTCTAGGTTTTCAACTTAGCGGGGTTTTTAGGCATAATATTTTCTTACTGCACCTGAGTTTACGGGATGTTGGAGTTGTTCACCGTCCATCGTCATAAGGATAAGAGAGCCTCTAGAAAAAACCGTCTTCACAACAAATTGGCCATCGTAGTTTGGCATCCACTTTCCATGCATGTCTCGCTGCACTAGTACAATCTTCCTAAGTACTTGTCGTATTGCTACGAAAAGGGGCCGGATGACTGACAGAAAAGTATCCACCGTTCGTTATTTATCCTAAAAGAGAGGGAAAGGAAACGATTGAATAAAACCTAACGAAAAAGGGGAAAGACAAGGTCATCGCAACCAAATCTTGGGTTCGGGAGTAGGTTACATAAGGGGAAGGTATGAACACCGGTCACGTCTGTTGTACTCAATGGGATCCATGCTTATCGTCTAACTTATGAGTGAAAACTATATAATGCTACTGCTAAACGGGGAGGAGCGGAAAGAACTGACTCGATAGGACATCACTGTCCTATGCCTACGTATTCCCTCATGCAATGGGAAAGTCATAGTCAACGTAGTTCGGAAAACTATGGGTGAAGGGGGAAGGTTGCTCGCCAAGACATCACCGTCTTGTGCCTACGTATCCTCGTTTGGTAAGAGAAATCAGAGCAAACGTAGTTTGGGTAGACACGACCACTAGTTGGTTCAAGTGTTTTACTGAGTAGGGTTAAATCTTCGTTCTAGCATAAAAACTTAACACACTCTTTCTGAAAATGATTTTTAAACAATCCTGAAGGATAAAAAGGTTTGATGTTTTGTTTTTTGTTTTTTTAGAGAAGAAGTGAATTGAGTTAGATTTGAAACTCATGTTGCACTAAAGACTATGACTTGAGAGCGAATGTGTCGCATATCGCCCAAAGGTCATACACTAAACACTCTAGATAGTGTGAGAGGAGGCCCCCTGTCGCTACTGCGAAAATCAAGGCTGGCAATGACAGAAGAGTCGCCACTATGCGTTATTTATCCCAAGAGAGGGAAAGGAAACACTCAGAGAAAACCTGACGAAAAGAGGGATAAGATCGGTCGTCGCAACCAAATCTTGGGTTTAAGAGTCGGTTACGCGAGGGGAAGGCGTTAGCACCCCTCACGTCCGTCGTACTCGACGGGATCCAAGCTTGTTGTCTATCTAAAAGGGTGATTGAAACTATCTAACTACAGGCTTGAGGACAAAAGAAAAAAAGAAGTGACTCAGCAAAGCAACAGCGCTTTGTGCCTACGTATCTCATCTGAAGTGAGAAATCAGAGTCAACGTAGTTCGGCTAACTACGGGAAAAAGGGGGAAAGGTTGCTCACCAAGACATCGTATCTTGTGCCTACGTACTTTCATCTGGTATGAAAGATCAGAGCAAACATAGTTCGGGCTAAAAGGGAACAGAGGTTTGTTCAATTATTTTTACCCGAGTAGGGTTAACAATCAGTTCTAGCAGTTTGGTGTATGCAGCTCGACCATTGGAGACTTAGGCGTTACCGTTTGCGATAGAATCAAGAGTTAACAAAACTATCCTTATGAAAATGATTTTCCAAGATTAAAGGCCCCAAGGGGCATAAAGAAGTTTGAATAATTTGTTTTTGTGTTTTTTAGAGAAGAAGTGTTTTTGAATGGTTTGCAATTCATATCGCACTAGAGACTATGACTTAGGAGTGAATGCGTCGCATATCACCCAAAGGGTGCTATACTAAACATTCAAGCCATTGAAGAGAAACTCCTCAACAACCCTTTCCCAAGTGCTTAAGGCTCGTAACGTACAATAATCATTAACCTTTATTAGGTGTTTTATGTTTGTTTTGAGATGAGAAGAGAAAGGACACTAAAGGGGGACTAAACTCAAACCTAAAGTTATCATGCAATGGTGATCCTGAGATTGAGATAAGGGAATGCTACCTAATATTATCATACATGGTTAAGATCCTAATGTCTATCGTTATCTCCCTTGAACAAGAGAAATTAGAGATCCTAAGGGGAGGGAGACAAAAGAGGAACAAGAAACAACATAAACATGCAAGGATGCAAACATGGAATGCAAATGAGGGAGGAAATTGGTGTGGGGCAGTAGCCTCCACAAGCTCATCTCAACCTCAAGCAACAATAAGAAATGCATCAAAAGAAACACACAAGTGCACCAAAGTGGGATGAAATGGCCTAAACCATTCAAACATCAACTACAATGCCAAAACCTAAACACAAATGAAAGGAAAATAAGACCTAAAACAAAGTGAGGATGGGAGGATATATGAGGACAACAAGGAACTCATAATGTGCACTCAACCATGAGCATCACAAGAAAGGTGCAAAAGAAAGCACAAAGAAGTCCTCATGGATTCATCATTTTAGGCATGCTTCAAGTACCTTCAAAGGAGGGACCAAGCAACCTTAATTGAGATCCCAAAGTCATTGGACAACAAGGGACATGAAATAAAAGTTCTCTAAAGCAAAGGCAAGTAAACCACAAGGAAATGCAAGCAGATTCCCAAAGGAAAGCAAGCATGTTTCACATAGAAACCCTAATTGGAAACTCAAAAGTAAACAGTCAAAGGAACAAGCAAAACACAATATAATGACCTAAAAATGAATAAACATCATCCTTAACATGTTAGCAACATGAATCAATAGGCATTGAAGGCTCAAAGGATCCATAAATGTCATATCCAAAGCAAACTAGGTCAATGTGTTTGTATGAACCTCCCTTTGGGGTAACTTGACTTGCAAGTTACCCTAAAATTAGAAAAATGATTCAAAAATTATCGAATAAAATGAAAGAATCTCATAAACATGTTGGCAACTAGAGGCCAAAAGATTACAATCAAAGTCACTTCACAACATCACTATAGAAATTGATTCATAAGGGTGCTCCATTGTGAAGGAGGATTGTTGAGGGTCAAATGAAGTGCATCAAAATCAACTCAAAAGTCAACCAACAGGGGAAAAATGGTCCTCAAATATTCATCAACTCATCATTGACACGAGAATTGAATTTTACTCATTGGATCAAAAGGAAATGAGAGAAACAAAATAAAAACCAAAACATGTCAAGATTTAGGTCAAATAAAACACTTCCAATGTTAAATTCCCTTTTTAATTGAAAAATAATTCAAAAAATAAAATAAAAATTTCCTAAAATCAGAGGACATCTCAAGGAGTCTAAAACATATTTTTGTGGAATTTTAACGCTCTTGGAAGTATTTTAAAATGATTTAAATCTAAACAGATATAAAATAAAAACAAAAAAAGAAATGAAAATAAAATAAACAAAAGAGTGGTGCAAACAGCAACCCAACTCAGTTCAAAAGCCATGGGCCAGCGTGCGGGGGGTGCCAATAGTAAGCCCAATCCATCAGAAAAATAAAAATAAAAAGAAACGTGTGTGTTGGGTGTGGTGAGGTCAATAGAGGTCCATGGTGGAACGGGCTCTGGACAGTTGGATCAGAAAGTAATCACATCCAAGGATTCACATTCACACATGTGGCCAAGCACAAAAAAATAAATGAAACGGTGTGTTTCAAGTGGATTGTGTGTGGCAAGTCAAACAATGTGCACCATACGTCTTAATCAGAACCGTTAAATGAAAAAGTAATCAGATCCTAAGGTTGTGGACACACCCACGTGGCTCTAGTGAAGTTCAAACCATGGAGGGAAGACCAGATGGCCGAAACCACTGTTCCGGTCGTCTTTTCCAGCGACACTTCAAACCAGTTCACGGCCAAAAATACAGCTGCTTCGAAACTCAACCAAAATCAACAAATAAATAGTCAAAAATGATCTCCAGGTCATGTAGATTTCAAATCCACTACTCATTTTCATTGATCATGTCTAAATAAAACAAAACGAAAAGAAAAAGAAATGAGCTCAAAACTCAAAAGCTCACAAACAGCCGCAAAATCAATCCAGAAACCATCTACACATCAAGAGGTTCACAAATATATAAAAATGGCGCAATATGGATGCATAAACAGTGAGATATTTGGATTAAACGAAAACCTAGTAAGAAGCTTCATCATAGCTTGGTTCTTGAGTGAAGCTTAAAATAAACCACCCAGAAATGTTCTATGAATCTCAAGGAATCTTTTCAAATGTTTTGTTTTGATTGAAACTCACTGAAACATGAAAAACGATTTTCACTTTTTCCTCACTTTCTCTCAATGTGTTCTTGTCCAATGTCTCACCAAAATCAGTTCTGAAAGCTTGTGTGTAAAGCTGGGAATATGTATGATGGATTCTGATACCAAGTAGGGCCAATTCTATGCTCCTTAAGCCCAATTGGATTTCACTTTTTCACTTCATGACCACTTCAAAAAGTGCACGAAAATCACCTTGTCAAGCTATAAAAATGGCTCAGCTAGCTTGCATCTGAGGTAGGTTGATCCAAGGGCTGAAAATGGCTCCTTAATTTAATCTCATGGCATGGTTTGGATATGTTACTTAAACTTAAAGTAATCATGTAAATGGCCACCAAAATGAGCTCAAATCTCAAATCCAAAATTGGCATTGTGCTTGAAATGTATTTGGCACTCAAAAAATGCACAAGGTTGGTCCAAAATGATCCCAAGTTAATTTAATTTGATTTTCCCCTTTTAAGGCCTTTTTCATGCAAATTTCTTTAGGGATTCTTCAATCCAAGCCAAACCTTTGATGCCTTGATGTTTGGTCGAGCAAATGACCCTATTTAGAGCAAGTTTGAAGTTGGAAAGATTTCCATTTGAAGTGTGCAAATTGGTGAAATGGACCTATAATGAAAATGACCTGTAATCTTGCTTTCCCAAAATACCCCTGCCTTGCAAGCCTCATAACTTGAGTTCTACAAATCAGATGAAGGACTCTTAGTAATATTTGGAAAGCTATGATCATGAGGAACAATTTTCATGTTCATCAAAAGTTGAGGAGAAACATCCTTCTAGGTCAAAAGTGGCTTGGAAGTTGGTTGACATTTGTTGACCAAAATCACATTTATCTGAGGACCTGTAACTTGTCTGCTTCATAACTTGAGTTCTATAAATCCAATCAAGGACTTCTAGTACTCAAAAGAAAGCTAAGAACAAGCTCTATAAGTTTCATGTTCACATTAAGATTAGATGAGACTTGTATCTTGAGATAGGTGGTCTTGAAGTTAGGCACTAAATAGGGGATTTTACACTGAGAACCCTAATTTAGTAACTCTTCATACTCTTGATTCTTGATGAATTGATCTTGAAAAGATATCTCGTGTGTATTAACACAATACTCCATGACCATAAAGACTTGGAATTGAGTCTTAATCTCTTTCAATGTCACAGTTGACTTAGGGTTGACCAGATGAAAACCCTAATTGCACCATTTTCAACTGCAGCTCTTCACACTTGGTATAAACACTTGAATGAACTCCACAATGACCTACAAGACCTCCAATGAGCTTAAATGATAATCTCCCTCCATAACCATGGGCTTGTGATCCTCAGATGACCTTCAAATGGCCTCTTAGACAGGAGATGAACCACATACACTTATCTGCCTATCCAAAAGGCTTTGACTTGTCTCTGATGATGATAACCCCCTTGTTGACTTGAATACAAACTCTTGATTAGGCTTAGAACCCTTGGAAAATTCCACTTGTAATACACACATATCTTGATCCCCTGTAAAATGCAAAATTCTATGCAATGCAATATGCTAGAACAATGAAATGAAACATAAACCAAGTAAAGAAAAGGTTGGGCAAATTTTGGGGTGCAACACCCCCACCTATCATTTTTCATGTACTTAAGGCTCTTAGCGTACAACAAGTGTTAACCTTTATTAGGTGTATTAAGAAGTTATGAGAATAGAATATACAACGCTCTAAGGGGAACTGATCAACCCTAATTTTAGCATGTGATGTGATCCTAAGGTTGGGATTGAAAGTGGAGAAGCTATCTTAATGTTATCATACAAAGGATTGAACACCTAATGTCTCTCCTACTCCCATCTTAAATAGAGGGACTAGGAATCTAAGGGATCATGGCAAAAGACCAAGTAAACACTTAGCAATTCAATCACGAATGAGAAGAGAAATGAAAGATGAAGGTGACTTAAACAAGTCAATGCAACAAGAGATGCAAACATAAAATGCAAACACAAATGCAAGAATGGAAAGATGCAAAAAGACGCAAAAACAAATGAGACTTAAACACGAGCACAACTCAGCTTAAACAAGTCAACAAGAGATGAGATGAAATGGGAGAAGCAAGCTCCTACAACCATCAACCATCAATCATCAAAGAATGGTGCTATCCTAAGATGCACACACAAAGAAAAGAGGGAGGAAAAAGTATGGGCGGGCCACCACCACAAGCACATCTCGACCATACAATTCTTTAGACTCAAGCAAAACAAATGCAACAAAATAGGTGCAAAAGAAACAACAAAGTTCATGACAAACTCAAAGTGCAAACATAAGTACCAAATCATCATGAACAGGCATACAAATAACTCAAACATGGCCTACCCAGTGTAGGACTTCAGATGCACCCAATATGCAACCTAATAGATGCCTAAAATGGAAGATTCAAGTTGAAAAAGTTACCAAACAGAGTGGTTCCGTTGACCCTTGAAATTGCGTGCAAGCTTCGGTTCTAAACTTCTAATCTCTTCTTTGATCCTTGGTGATGATGCTTTGAGCAAAACGGTGAAAATAACCAAAAAAGAAAAATGAAACTAAATCCTCAAATAAAAATAAAAAGTAAAAAAAAACAACTTCTATAAAACAATATTAAAATTATAAAATATGAAATAAGAAAAGTAAATGTTATAAACTAAAACTTAAAAAAATATTATTTAGAAAAAATATATATACATAAATCTAATATAAACTAATTATAATATATTAATAAACCAAAAAAACTATTTAATAAAACGTATATTAAAAAAATATATTATTAATCCTAAAAAAACTATATAACTGTTCAAAAAAATATTAAAAAAAACTTGACAGTTAGATTATGTAAAATATATTTTACAATTTTAAAAAGGAACAGGGAGATATGAAACAGAAATAGGGGATACAGTGCAGAATTGAGTCATACGGGCTTAAGCCCAAGATCCACAATAATCAGAGAGAAATTAAAAAGAGAAAAGCAGCAAAACAAATCCTCCTCTTTTGGTCTGATTGTTCAATATCATCCCACAAATTCCAAACACAGGGCATTTGCAACGCCAGAACCGCTCACCATCATTTCTTTTTTTCACCTTTGTTCACTGCTTTGAATCTCTCTCCGTGTTGTTAATTGTTAATGGAGAGGGTTTATGGTTGAAGTTTTATGTTGAAGGTGAATGTCTTGGTTGTTGTTAATGTGTTTGTGAATGGTGAAGAACAGAAATGGGTTTCCGAGTTGGGGTTCGAAGATGGTCGTGGGTTGTTTCGAAGGAAGATGATGATGGATATGGGTTTCTCCAGAAATGGGTCTTGCGAAGGTTGATGATGGTTTGGGACGAAATTTGAAGAGGGAGAGGGTAGAGATTGGTTTTGTTCTTCGTTTTACAGAGGGAGCAAGAAAAGGGGTTTGAAGTTTGATGATGTTGCTGAAGGTTTGAGGTGAAGACTGGGTTTGAAGATGGCGATGAGGATTTGGCGAGTGAGAATAGTAATAGAGGGTTTTTTGTTGAGTTGTGCTGAACTTCTGAAATGGGTTTTATATTTTAATGGAGGAACAAATGGAGGATTTGAGTTTGTGGTGGAGGAAAAACGAGGAGGAAATCAGGTTTCGTTTTGGGTTTCGTGGTGGGATTTCTTGATGATGATGATGAAGGTTGGAGGTAGTGATTTGGTGAGGTCCGGTTATGGTGGTTGGATGAACATGGTGAAGTTGATGGTGAAGACGAAGAAGATATGAATGAACAGTTGGATGGGAGATTTTCGGCGGCTAGGTTTCTCTAGGTTGAAGAGAAACAGGAGCGGCGGCTCCTAGGGTTTTGTGCGGTTTTTCAGCAAAGAAGAAGAACAGTAGACTATATAGCAGAATTTTAACACATGGCACAGTAATGTTTTTGGTTAATCCTGATTAAACTGATAATGCCGATGTTAATGAAAAACTGGTTAAATAAATGACGTTGTTAGTTAATTATAAGAAATAAAAAAAAAAATTAAATCCTAGTTAATAGCTGATATAAATCTAATCATATTAGTTCTCATTTCTAATATAATTCTAAAAACCAACTAAAACTAATTAATAAACTAAACTAATAACTCTAATTAACTCTAAATACCTAATATTAGAACTAATTAAAGCAATTTTAAATTCTAAACTATTTATAGAAAATGAGCTAATTCTATAAAAATCTAATTCTAAAATTAATTCAAAAAACTATTTTAAAATTCTAAGTTATTTCTAAAAGAAACTATTTCTAAAACAAACAAAATTCTATTAAAAATATGCATTACCAATTAAGTTCTAATCTCTAGCTAAAATTCTATATTAAGTTCTAAGACTTAATAATAAAATAAAGAACCTATCCTAATAATTTTTAAATAAACTCTAATTTAATTAAGAAAGGAAATTAAAGCAAGAGTAAATCACAAAAATGTTGTGGAAAAAGAAACGGAAAAACGGGAGAACACTGTAATGCACCAAAATTATCAGGACGGACTGAACCACCAAGAAGAGAGAGACTTTTGCTCGATTTGGACATGGAACTCATCACTTGAACTAGTTTGAATCGTTTTAAACACGAGCAAAGGGGTTGTAATCCCGATAAATCACTCTGGCTGATAACATGAGAAATATGCGTTAAATGATCGACCTAAATGATATGCAGATGCAAGTGCTAAATGAAAAGTAACATAAGCCAAGTTAAAAGAAAAGGTTGGTCAAATTTTGAGGTACAACAGTACCAACTCACCCTCTTTATATTCTTTGACCTGGACTCTTTTGTCGAAGGCTCTTTTAACTCTCTTCTGATATAGCTGACTATGGCACATTGCCGTCATCCTTTTCTCGTCAATGAGATTCAGTGTATCAAACCTTTCTTTCACCCACTTAGCTTCTTCGAGCTTGGCTTCCATTAAGACCCTTAACGAAGGTATCTCAACCTCAATAGGTAGTACTGCATCCATCCCGTAAACCAGGGAGAAAGGGGTTGCCCTTGTTGAAGTGTGAACAGATGTTCAGTATCCGTGTAAAGTAAATGATACCATTTCATGCCAATCTTTGAAAGTTACTACAATTTTTTACACAATCTTTTTAATGTTTTTATTTGCAGCTTCAACAGCTCCATTCATCTTGGGCCGGTAAGGAGAAGAGTTGTGATGTCTAATCTTAAAAATGTCACAGAGCTCCTTCATTGTTTTATTGTTCAGATTCGTTCCATTATATGTAATGATATGGTTAGGGATTCTGTAATAACAGATAATCTCCTTTTTAATGAACCGGACAAGCATCTGCTTCGTTACATTCACATAGGAGGCAACTTCCACCCATTTAGTGAAATATTCGGTGGCGACTAGGATAAACTGATGACTGTTAGACGCTTTAGGCTTAGTTTCCCCAATCATATCAATGCCCCACATTGAGAATGACTGAGGTGACAACAATATGTTCAGAGGATGTGGTGGCACGTTGTCGCTACTGTGAAAAAGAGAGCCGACGAAAGACAGAAGAGTCGACACCGTTCATTATTTAACCCAAAGAGAGGGAAAGGAAATGATTATAGAAAACCTACGAAAAGGGAGAAGACAGGTCATCGCAACCAAATCTTGGGTTCGAGAGTCGGTTACGCAAGGGGAAGGTATGGGCACCCCTCACTTCCGTTATACTCAACGGGATCCACGCTTGTTGTCTATCTAAAGGGTGTTAATCTATAAGGCTGGCCACATGGACGAAAGAAAAGAAAAGAGACTCGATAGAGCATCGCCGCTCTATGACTACGTACTCCCTCGTGCAATGGGAAATTCAGAGTCAACGTAGTTCGGAAAACTAAGGGTGAAAGGCGGGGAATGTTGCTTGTTAAGACATCATCGTCTTGTGCCTACCTCTCCTCATCTGGTACGAGAAATCAAAGCAAACATAGTTCGGGCTGACACGACCACAGGTTGGTTCAAGTTTTTTAACTGAGTAGGGTTAAACCTTCATTCTAGCAGTTAGGTGTATTGCTGCTTGACCATTGGAGACTTAGGCGTTACCTGTTTGTGGTAGAACCAAGAGTTAACAACACTCTTTTTATGAAAATGATTTTCAATTAGTCCCTAAGAATAAAAAAAGTTTGATGTTTGTTTTTAAGTCTTTTATGAAGAAGAAGTGAATTGAATTGTATTTGTAATTCATGTTGCACTAAAGACTATGACTTAGGTGCGAATGCGTCGCATATCGCCCAAAGGGTATACGCTAAACACTCTAGACAATTGAGAGGAGGCCCCCCAATCATCATTTCCCAAATGCTTAAGGCTCGTAGTGTACAACACTCATTATCCTTTATTACATGTTTTGAAGAAGTTTTAAGATGAGAAGAGAGAAGACACAACTAAGGGGAAACTAACTCAACCCTAATGTTATCATGCAATGTGCTCCTAAGATTGAGATTAAAAGGGGAAAGGTCTACCCTAATGTTATCATGCTTGGATTGAACACTTAATGTCTCTCCTACTACCGAGGGACTAGGAATCCTAAGGGATCATGGCAAAGAAAACCAAGTAAACACAAGATAAAATCAATCACAAATGAAAAGGAAGAAAGGGATGCAAACATGAAATGCAACACAATGAAAAGAGGGAGGAAAAAAGTGTAGGGAAACAGCCACCACAAGCACATCTCAACTTCTTAAAAACAAACAAAGAGATGCAAAACAAAAGTGGAATGCAAGCAAAAGAACATAAACAAGTCCAAGCAAAAGTGAGATGAAATCGGAGAAGTTATAACTCCTACAACCATCCATGCATCAACCACTAACCTCGAAAGGTAAACAAATAAGAAAGAGAGGAAGGCATGATCAAGATGAGGATGGGAAAATAGGCTTGGGAAGCAAGCAACATAAGAAGAATCTCAACCAAATGCATCAAATTGATCATGCAAAAAGAAAGCACAAACAAGTTCTCAAAGTGGCATCTCATTCAACACAAACTCAAAGTACAAACAAAGAGTACCAAATCACCTTGAATAAGTTACAAAGTCCAAGGGATAGAAGTGAGAACAAGATAAGAAGGTTCACAAACCAAAGAAGAAACAAAGCCAAGACAAGTTACAAAGTATGGCAAGGTAAAGAACCAAAGTTCAAAACACTTTCAACATTCAAATGCAAATGGAAAGCCCTAATTAATAGTAACTTGCAACACAAACCAAATAAACGTATGACCTATAAAGTTGAAACCCGTATTCTAAACATGTCAAGAATGTGAATCAAGAAGCATAGGATGCAAATGGGATCCATAGAGTCATTTCCCAAAGGAACTAGGTCAACTAGTTTATATGAACTTCTACTAGGGTGACTTGACTGGCAAGGTTCACCAAAAATAGAAGAATGGTTTAATAAATCTCAAATAAAATTCACAAAGCACCTAAACAAGTTGGAAACCAGAGGCGAAAACATCCAAACCAAATTCCAATCAAGGCATCACCAAATGATTTGATCAACTAGGGTGCTCCACCTTGTGGAATATAAATCGAGGGTCAAACAAAAGCTACACAAAGTCAACCAAAAATTAACCAAACATAGACTAAAATCAGCCTCAGAGGCACCTCAGTCCATCATCAAAGTGGAGAAGAAGCCTCACTCATTGGTGATTGCAAATGTTCCACCAAGCAAGCAAGAACAAAGAAGAAACATATTAAAAACACTTCCAAACACAAAATTCAAATTAAATTGAAAAATAAAATAAATTAAAAATTAAAAATTATGAAAAATTAATTAAGACTTTAAAGTGTTTGAAAATATTTTTTGTTGAATTTTCTAATATTTGGAAGCATTTTTAATAATTAAAAAGTAAAACAGAAAACAAAATAAATAAAAATAAAGCATAAAATGGAAGGAGGTGTATGAGTAATCTCAGAATACAAAGTAATTCAGTTGAACGCGCCATGGGCTAAGAAAGTTGGGGTGGCAATAGCACAAAAGGCCCAATCCAACCTAAACTCAGAGTTTAATGAAACTCTGTGTTTCATTAAACAATGTGGAATCAACACTCCAAGTGTACACGGTCAAGCCAATTGGAAACACACATAGCCAGTCAAATATTCAACGCATGCGCCACCTCAGATCTGAAGTCAAATAACCAGACGCTGGAGCCCTAGCTCCAGTCGTCTTCTCCGACGAGGTGGCCGGAGCTCAGGTCACCAGATCTTAACCAAACTTCACAAAATCTATATCAAAAGAAGGTTGAAGTCACGTAGGTCATGAATCTAAGATCCAATCATCCATATCCTTCATAAATTTAGAGAATCGAAGCCAACAAGTTTGAGATGTACATCTTAAAACACAAGCAAACATGAACAATAATGGACCAAACATGGCCTACACGAGGTAGGGCTTCAGATGCAACCACTATGAACCTAGATCATGGCCTAGAATAAGAGAAAAGTTGATTGGAAACTTACTGAACGGAGACACTCCGTTGGTGCTTCTCAGGCATGTAAGCTTGCTCCAAATGATCCAGATCCACTCCAAATTCTTCAAGGAAGCTTAATTTCTCTTCAATTGGACTTGAATTGCAGAGAAAAGTGAAATACGATTTTGAAATTTCTTTTAGAATTTGAAAACTAAAAATGCTCTCTCTAAACTCAATTTGCACTTCTCAGCTCTCCAGGCACGTTTTGAACTTATATATGATGGATATCTGATCAATTGGAAGGCCCATGAAGCCTTATTTTGCTGAATTTGAAAAAAATGCCCAAATGGAAGTCACTCATGCACACGTGAAAATACTTGCATACACTCATGCAAATCATTTGAATCTGCAGCTGGTAACTTCAATTTTACATTGGAAATGGATTGGGCCTTTGAATTGATCGAGTTAACAAGTTTTGAAGTGAAACTTATTTGTGAAGGAAGTTACAAATTCACGTGTATTTTGCCTCTTGGACCAAAACCAATTTGTGCATTTTATTTGTGAATGTATCTTGAAGAGAATTGGATCAAAATAAGACATGAAGATGGCCTATAATGCATTGAATTGAAATCACACTTTAAAGTCCATTTTTCACTTGAAATTCTCACCAAATGTCCATAATCAATCATAATTCACACAATACTTGAGTTTTATGATGCAAATGAGGTCCCTAGGAGCAACTTTCAGGTTGGTTGAAATTCATTTGAAGTACACAAGTGCATGAAAATGGCTTATGTAACAAATGACCTATAATTAAACTTTCCCAAAATACCCTTGCCTCGTAAGGTCCATAACTTGAGTTTCACAAATAATATCAAGGACTTCTACGACTATTTGGAAACTAAGGTCATGAGAAAATACTTTCATGTTCACTTAAAGTTGAGGAGAAACTTGATTCTAGGTCAAAAGTTCCTTGGAAGTGAGTTGACTTTTGTTGACCAAAAAATAAGTTCATTTGAGACCTATAACTTGATGACATCATAACTTGAGTTCCACAAACCCAATGGATGCGTTCTAGTACTCAAAAGAAAGCTTAGAACATTCCCTACAAGTTTCATGTTTGCATGAAAGTGAAATTGAACTTGCATCATGAAGTAAATTGTCCTTGAAGTTGGGCACTAAAGAAAGGGATTTTACACTGAAACCTTCTGAAACCCTAATTTAGTAACTCCTTGAACTCTTGATTCTTCTTTATTTGAACTTGAAATGACATCATAGATGTCTCAACGTAACTTCCCATAGCTCCACTGACTTAAAACCAAGTCTCAAACTCCCCCAAGTCCATAGTTGACCTTGAGCTGACCAGATGAAACCCTAGGTGCACAATCTTTGACTGTGACCTCTTGCAAGTGAAATAAATGCTTAGATGAGCTACACAATGGCTTCCAAAGCACTAAGTGAGCTTTTCAAACACCTCTTATCCATAACCATGATCTTATGAACCCCTGATGATCCCCAGTTGACCTTCAAGATAGGAGATAAGCAGCATACATCCATCTTCTCTCTCAAAGAGCTATGACCACTTCCTGATGATTGTAGGAACTTAATGACTTGAATAAACACTCTTGCTTGAGCTTGCAACCTTTGATACTATTCTCTTGAAGGGCACATCTTTCTTGATCCCCTGTAAAGGACAATGTTATGCAAATGCAAAATGCTAAAATAAAAAGAAACATAAGCCAAGTAAAGAAAAAGGTTGGTCGAATTTTGGGGTACAACAGCTGCCCCTATGCAAATGACTTGGACCTGAATGAGTGAAAAGCTAACGGCTTTTAAATAATCAAGGTAAAAGACGGTTGAATATGAAAGAACCCAGAAATTTGCCAACCGCAGAAATAGAACTACAAACTTGTCATTGGGAACAAAAACCTCCAAAAATAACTGTATCTGATAGTTGCAACGGCAATAAGCTAACCGATTACCAATCAAGAAGCTTTGACACGCAGTCGGAAGAAACATCTGCTAACGTGCAGGCAACGAGACTAAGTTGGAAAGATCATCTGATATCACCATCAGGCATCTGTTTGAACAAAACAGGTATCGAACCCGAAGTCCGACTCAACACGAAGTTTAGAATCTATGTTAACCAGCAAGCATCTGTTAAATAAAAATAGGCATCGAACCCGAAGGATGGCTCAACACGAAGTTGAGAATCTCTACTAACCAGAAGGCATCTGTTAAATAAAAATAGGCATCGAACCCGAAGGCCGGCTCAACACGAAGTTGAGAATCTCTGCTAACTAGCAGGCGTCTATTAAATAAAATAGGCATCGAACCTGAAGGCCGGATCAACACGAAGTTGAGAATCTCTGCTAACCAGCAGGCATCTGTTAAATAAAAACAGGCATCGAACCTGAAGGCCGGATCAACACGAGGTTGATAACATCTGCTAACCAGCAGGAATTCACTAAATAAAAGCGAGCATCGAACCCAAAGGTCGGATCAAACGAGGTTGATAACATCTGCTAACCAGTAGGCATTTGCTAAATAAAAGAGAGCGTCGAACCCGAAGGCCGGATCAACACGAGATTGATAACATCTGCTAACCAGTAGGCATCTGTTAAATAAAAACAGGCATCGAACCCGAAGGTCGGATCAACACGAGGTTGATAAGTGAATATAACAACAATTCACAAGAAAACTCCGTTGGGGAAAGAGAAACTTAAACAAGAAACTCTGTTGGGGGAATAAATGATAGGATGAACACATCCATCAAAAGATCTGCCGTGGTCTGGGCACCGCGCACTAAAGGTATATAGCATCCTTTGCCGGGGTCTAAATACCGCGCGAGCAAAGTAAAATCAACTGTTTGCTGAAAATATACCTGAAAACAAAGAGGTAACAACCTGGCTTATGTTTCAAATGCAAATGTTTGAATATGGCGTAATGCTCCATACAAAATGGAAATGCTACGCGTTTCTGACGATGTTATGCACAAATGTAAAATCCAACGAAACCAAATCAGCAAAATAAATGCTGAAGAGACAATACCAACTCCGCCGGGGAGATGAAACATGCCAAGTACGATTGGACTTAAGCTGGGAAAAATAAGCCCTGGATAATCTCCTGAAAAAGAACTTTCCTGGGTAACACTATTCTGACGAGAACACAATCCACTCGGCAGGGAATCAAATTAACTCTTGCTGAGGGAAACGCCCTGGATGGCCTTCCAGAATACCACTCGCCTGGGGAACAAACGGCCCAGCTGGGGAAAGACAACCAATCGTTGGAATCAAAACCAACCTACTGGGGAAATCAACGACCCTGCAGAGGAACCACAAACAACCATTGAGATTAGCCTACGCTCTAACGGGGAAAGCAGCCCTGAATGGCCTCCTAGAATACTGAAACCTTCTAGGGTATAAAGTAAACATTCGGGGATAAATCCACTCCACTGGAGATCCAAATCCACCCTGTCGGGGATTACTCAGTGGAAATCAACATCAAAATATATCCCAACTGCTAGGGGTGCACCAATAAACTTTCTCAGAAACGATTCCAACCTGCGGGGAAGAACCTACTCTGCTGAGGAAGGGTATACTCTGCCGACTTCGCTGGGGAATAAGAAATAAGGGAAATGACATCAACCTCTGCTTGGGGATTGAGTCAGCAATCAAACTCTGAGGGGATACAAAGTCAAACATATTTGGACTCTGTGGGGAAACAAAATTCAAACTTTGCTCCGCTACTTGGGAAAAAGTTCCACATCTGCCTGGTGGAAAGAAATCTAGTCTTGACTCTGTAGGGAGTAAGTGCATACCTATAATCTGTTGGGGATATGGGCACACACTTGACCTGCATGGGGGATATCAATCTCGACCCTCTGGGGACGAATTTATTCTGCCAAATAAATCAAACCTGAACTGCTGAGGAATACGTGCATACAGACAAACTGCTGGGAATAAGTGTATACACTCATTCGCGCACTCAACTTGCATATCTTTTCCTGTGGAACCAAACTTTTGCTAGGGACGAGGTGCATTCGGACCGCTGAGACTAGATGCACAAATCCGGTCTTCCGGAGATGAATGAGTCTCTACTGCACACCTTCTTTCTGTAAGGATGGTGATCCTACCGGGGATACACCTCTGAAAAACATGTCCCAAGGGTAACGACCCTGCACATGAACAAATAACAAGATATTCTGCACAATGGAAACTATCTCGGTCATCATCCGTGACATTGTTCAAATAAGTCAAAGTTTTAATGATTATTGGCAAAGCCTACAAGTTTATGTATGCAAAGTTTTATCAAAACATCGGGCGTTTTTTGCAAACAAAACAGTAAAGCCAAAGCAAGAATGACAATTTACTAAATAGTATATACTTTATTGACAAATGGCCTGTAAATAGGCAGATTTTACAACAGATGCAACCCCTGAAAAGAGGAAGTTGCGCAAAAATTACAGAAATGCACAGAAATATATAAAATGTCGGCAATGTGGCACAGATAACCACCATGTATCGATCCATTTGTGACTCGCATGACTTTGATGCTTCTTCAATGCTTCGTCTTCTGAAGAGATTGATTCGGATGAACGGCCCTCAGGTCCTCCCTCAATCCACTATACTCTTAAGATCAATATGCAGACCGCGGTCATTTGCTTTTCAAAATCCTTAACTTTTGCCTGAATCGCCCTTTCGGGTTTTCAATTCACCGGGATACCCATTTTTGCCAAAGTCGCTTTTTCAGGTTTTCAACTTTGCGGGTTTAGATCTTTTCTTTTTATCCCTAACTTTTGCCCGAACCCATTCTTTTTGTGGTTCGCCGGGATGCCCCATTTTTGCCTAGATATTCTTTTTCTTTCCAGCGGGTCTCTTTAAGCAAAGTAATTTTTAACTACGTCTGCGTTCACAGGGGATGTGAAATCTACACCATCCATGGTTGATAACAGCAAGGCTCCCCCAGAGAAAACCTTTCGCATGATATATGGACCTTCATAGTTGGGAGTCCATTTGCCCCTGTGATCTGTTTGTGGAGAGAGAATCTTCTTCAACACCAACTCGCCTACCTGAAAGCTCCAAGGACGCACCTTCTTATCAAAAGCTTTCTTCATCCTGCTCTGATATAAATGACCATACGCAATGGAAGCTAACCTTTTCTCATCCATCAGGCTGAAGTGATTCAATCTGTTTCTCACCAAGCCTGACGTCAACCAGAACTCTCAAAGAAAGAATCTCGACTTCCAATGGTAGGACAACTTCCATACCATGCACCAGCAAGAAAGGAGTTTCCCCATTTGAAGTATGCATCGTAGTATGATATCCATGCAAAGCAAAGGCCAACATCTCATGCCAATCTTTATAGGTTAAAACCATCTTCTGCATTATCTTCTTTATATTCTTGTTGGCCGCCTCAACAGCGTCGTTCATCTTCAGACGATAGGGAGAAGAGTTGTGATGCTCAATCTTGAAACTCTGGCACAATTCCTTCATCATCTTGTTATTCAAGTTCGAACCATTATCAGCAATGATTCATTCAGGCACTCTGTAACAACAGATGATGTCCTTCTTAATAAATCGGGCTACCACTTGTTTGGTGACATTCGCATAGGAAGCGACTTCAACCCACTTAGTGAAATAATCAATTGCCACTAAGATAAAGCGATGTTCGTTGGACGTTGTCGGCCCAATCTTGCCTATCATGTCAATGCCCCACATGGAAAAGGGCCAAGGTGACGCCATGACGTTCAGGGGACTCGACGACACATGAATCTTATCAGCATAAATCTGGCATTTATGGCATTTCTTTGCATACTTGAAGCAATCAGACTCCATAGTTAACCAATAATACCCTGCTCGTAACAGCATTCGATACATGGCATGCCCGCCGGCGTGCATGCCAAAGGCACCTTCATGGACCTCTTCCATAAGCAGACTTGCTTCTTTTTCGTCCACGCATCTCAACAGTACAAAATCAAAATTCCTCCGGTAGAGTACACCATCTTGGTTTAGATAGAAAATTCCAACAACCTCCTCAATGTCTTCTTATCTCGGGCCGAAGCCCCAGGCGGATACTCTTGGTTCTTGAGAAAATTCTGGATATCGTAATACCATGGCTTGCCATCAGAAGCTTCCTCTATTGCAAATACAAACGCCGACCTATCAAGACGCGAGATGACTATTCTTGGAGCGTCATTCCAGTAGTTCACCTTGTACATTGAGGATAACGTCGCCAGAGCGTATGCCATCTGATTCTCCGCTCTTGGCACGTGATGAAACTCCACCCGGTCAAAGAAAGGCAACACCCTCCTTGCGTAGTTCATATAAGGAATCAGATTGGGCTGCTGAGTCTCCCACTCTCCTTTAATTTGATTAACAACTAAAGCTGAATCACCATATATATCAAGGTTTTTGATTCTCAAATCAATCACTTCTTCAATATCCATGATACATGCTTCATACTCAGCTTCTTTGTTGGTGCACGAAAATGTCAACCTGGCAGTGAATGGTATATGAGAACCATGAGGAGTCATGATGATTGCCCCAATTCCACTACCGTTGGAGTTAACAGCACCGTCAAAGATCATTTACCACTGGGAGCTTTTCTCGGGACCTTCATCAGGTAGTGGCTCATTGCAGTCTTTCATCTTCAGAAACATGATGTCTTCGTCAGGAAACTCAAAATTCATTGGTTGATAATCATCAATCGGTTGCTCTACAAGATACTCTGACAGAACACTCCCCTTAATGGCCTTCTGGGAAACATATTGAATGTCGTATTCTGTCAAGATCATCTGCCACCTGGCAATCCTTCCCGAAAGTGCTTTCTTTTCAAATACGTACTTAATCGGATCCATCTTCGAAATCAACATAGTTGTGTGATTTAGCATATACTGTCTCAGGCGTTTGGCAGCCCAAGCGAGTGCGCAACACGTCTTTTCCAACATTGAGTACCTGGACATACAATCTGTGAACGTTTTAATCAAGTAGTATATGGCATGCTCTTTTCTTCCAATCTCGTCGTGTTGACCAAGAACACAACCCATGCTATTCTCAAGAACCGTTAGATACATTACCAATGGTCTTCCAGCTACTAGAGGTATCACTATCGGAGATTCCTGCAAATACTCTTTTATTTTTTTAAATTCCCTTTGGCAATTTTCATTCCAAATGACCGCCTGATCTTTCTTTAACAATTTGAACATGGGTTCACACGTGGCTGTGAGATGAGATATGAACCTAGCAATGTAGTTCAATCTACCCAAGAAACCACGAACCTCTTTCTCTGGTTTGGCGCTGGCATTTCTTGAATTGATTTTATTTTTGCAGGATCGACCTTGATTCCTTTTTCACTAACAATGAACCCCAGCAACTTTCCTGACCGTACACCAAAAGTGAACTTGTTCGGATTCAACCTCAGTTTGAATTTCGTTAACCTCTCAACCAGCTTTGAAAGGTTCACCAAATGTTCCTCCTCCGTTTGTGACTTCACAATCATGTCATCAACATAGACTTCGATCTCATGATGAATCATATCATGAAAGAGCGTCACCATTGCCTGCTGTCGCTACCGCGAAAATAAGGTGCCGACAAAACAGAAGAGTCGCCACCTTTCGTTATTTATCCCACAAAAAGGGAAAGGAAACGATCGAAAAATCCTGACGAAAAGTTATAAGACAAGGTTGTCGCAACCAATGTCTGGGTTCAGGAGTCGGTTACGCAAGGGGAAGGTATTAGCACCCCTCACGTCCATCGTACTTGATGGGCTCCACGCTTGTTGTGTTTATATGACAGGTTTATTTTACTATCTACCTATCAAGGCTGGTTTGAAAAGAAAAGAAAAATGACTCGGCAAAGCGTCGCACTTTATGCCTACGTATTCTCATCAGAGAATGAGAAATCAGAGTCAACGTAGTTCGGCTAACTACGGGTAAACGGATGGAGGAAGGTGGCTCGCCAATACGTCAGTCTTGTGCCTACGTACTCTCAACAGATATGAGAGATCAAAGCTTACGTAGTTCGGGATAAAACGGATTACGGGGATTCAGATTCATCTGTTTTTCGAGTGGGGTTAACAGACAGTTCCAGCAGTTTGGTGTACGCAGCTCGACCCTTGGAGACTTAGGCGTTACCGTTTGCGGTAGAACTGGGAGTTAACGACACTCTTTTCTTCAGAAAAAGCTTTCCTTTGAATTATGGGCCCACGGGGCAAAAAGGTTTGAGGTTTGTTTTCTGTTTTTTACGAAAGAACTGTTTTTTATGGTCGTCTGTAGTTTGCACAGCACTAGAGACTATGACTTAGGAGCGAATGCATCGTATAGCGTCCAAAGGACATATAATAAACATCCTAGATGATTGAGAGGAGACCTCTCAATTATCATTTCCCAAGTAGCTTAAGGCTCGTACCGCGCTTGTACTAACTTTCCTTTACTACGTTTTTTAATGTTATTTTTAGATGAGAAGAGAACGAACTCTATGGCAAGACTGTCAAGTCCTAATGTTGTCATGCCAAGGATTCATCCTATGGTTGAGGTTTGAAACAGGGAACTCCTAGAAGTTATCATGCATAGGTTTCAACCTAAAGTTCTAATCATCACTTCCTTATCAAAGGAAGTGAGACTCCTAGAGGATCATGTCAATGGGAAACAGAAACAGATAAAGCATCAGCTTAAACAGATAAACAGTAAAGATGTACATGCTATGCAACAATACAAGCAGAGGGAGACTCACTCAACCTCTTAGCAATCAAGCAAAGAAAAACATACAAAAAAGACAAGCAGAGGGAGCTCACTCAACTTCTATTATGCAAATACGTCAATTAGAAAAAGAAAAACAACACACAAGCAAGGGGAGGATCACCTCAACCCTTAAGGCAAACAAGTAAAGGGAGACTCACTCAACCTCTTAATGCAGTCATGCACCTATGCTTAAACTATCCTAAACATGAACTATCCTAATGCAACACACCACTCAATCATGAATGAGGAAAAGGACTTGTGACAAATAAGGAATCAATCCACAAGTAGTCATACAAGGCTTCTATCCTAAGGAAAGAAATTGGGTGTTGGGAGGCAAGGGTAAGGTCCACAGGAACTTATCCCAGGCACTCAACCAACTAAAAGAGATTTGGGGGAATCCTAAAGGTTTGTCTCCTTCAAGAGATGTGCAACATTCCCCCCATAGGAGGGACTATGCTACCTCAGGAAGGTTCCTAAAAAGAAATGAATAAGAAAATTTTAGGAGAATGGAGATGAGAAGCAAGGTAAGTTCCACGGAGGGTAGTTTGTCACAGCAAGAAATCCTGCATCCAATTGTTTTTGGACATCTTCTTTGATTTTTACTACCATGTCTGGCCTGGTTCTTCTGAGCTTCTGCTTGACAGATGGACACTCTTCACGGAGAGGCAAGCGATGAACCACGATATCTGTATCAAGACCGGGCATATCTTCATATGACCAAGCAAAGATATCACTATACTCTCGGAGCATTTCAACCAATCTTTGCTTGACATCACTCTGCAATGCATCCCCTATCCTGACTTTCTTTCTGGCTTCTTCAGTACCCATGTTGATGACCTCAATTTCCTCCTGATGAGGCAGAATGACTTTCTCTTCCTATTTCAGTAGCCTGGCGAACTCATCAGGTAGGTCTTCATCTTCCTCAATCTCTTCTTCGGCTTGAAAGATCGGATTATCAAAGTCAAAGCGAGTCATAGACGATTCTGGCGGTGTCATCTGCAATGTGAAACCTACAATGATGATGATTTAATGCTTAAAATGATATGAAAACAAGCACAAACCACATTGCCATTTATTGTTAAAAATGAAACAAGAAAAATAAGGATCACAATATTTGAATGCAAGAAAAACGTCATTTGATTAATTGATAAAATGATTGTTCAACATAAAAAATTAGGCCCTGCAGACAAAGACCGTTATGCTCCGGGTAGAGCACAGGGCTACAGATAATCAAGAAAACAAGTCATTACTCTTCTCTAGTCACTTGGATGACTTCCTTGACAGTCCAGTTGTTTAGGCTCTGACCCGGAATACATGGCCGAATCTATGAATCCATGTCACAGTCGCTATCCCCTTCTTCGTTGGACACGTCACTGATCTGCTCAAAGATTACCCCACCGCTGGTGAATTGGACGGGTTCTTTGTAGCGCGGCGCGCTCTGTGAAGAGGAGGATGGGTTGTACCCTAGTCCGAACTTGTCTTGTTTGTTGGGGATGCTCATAACTTGGCCCCAACCCTGAGATGCTCTGGATTTCACCACTGTCTGTGCTTCTTTAAAAGATGACATGGAAACCTCAGGTACTTTGTCTACAGCTGGTGCTTTCTCCTTAATCCGCACAGTCTCGAAAGCTTGACATAACGTCTCGTGGATCTCACCGTCAACTTCGACGTATTTGAACGAAGACAAATGACTTAACATAATATCTTCTTCCCTGCCAACAGTAACAACACTGCTATCCACCATATATTTCAACTTCTGGTGTAGAGTTGACGTAACAGCGCCTGCCGAATGGATCTAGGGTCGTCCCAACAGACAGCTATATAATGGCTGAATATCCATGATATAAAACACAGCATCAAAAACTTTCGTACCAACTTGGATCGGAAGAGTCAGTTCCTCAAGCATGGACCTTCTGATCCCATCAAAAGCTCAAACCACCAAGTCATTTGGGGTGCACATTATCCCTCGGGTATCTAGCTTCATTAAAGCTTTCTTGGTTAACACATTCATTGATGACCCAGTTTCTACCAGCACATGTGACAACACCGCTCCTCTGCATTTGATGGATATATGCAGCGCCAGATTATGATTCCTTCCTTTGGGCGTCAAATCCAAATCAGTAAAGCCCAGCCCGTTACCCGCATTAATGTGTGCCACTACTCCTTCAAGCTGATTCACAGATATCTCCTGTGGCACGTATGTTGTATTCTAGACTCTTAAGAGAGCATTTATGTGTGCCTCAGAACACAACAGCAATGACAGAATGGAGATCTTTGACGATGTTTGTTGTAAGTGATCTAAGATCTTGTAGTCACTCTTCCTAATCAACCGCATAAACTCTTCCGCATCCTTCAACAAGGACTCCTTCTCACCATCCTGAGAACTCTCTTTGACCACCGCTTTTACTTTACCCTTATCAGCTTTCTCAGCACTCACTTCGGGAGGTGAAAATACTCTTTCGCTTCAGGTTATTCCCCCGGTCCCTACCAGATTGTCAATAGAATCCAACGGTGAACCTTTCAGTTCTTGCTTCTGACCATTATAATAGACTTCGGCTCTATAATTCCACGGGATAGCCTTAGTACTCTCATAGGGTACGGGTCCAGCTTTAGTAATTATGATAGTGGGCGGCCTTAGAGGCGCGAAAATAGTAATTGTCTTGTAAGGAATCGAAATTGTCACAACTTCATTCTTATCCTCATCGACTATTTTCTCATCTTTCTTCTCTGACACTCTGTTAAATTGTAGAATACCATCATTCATCAGCTTCTGAACATGACTCTTCAACCTCTCGCATCCCTCAGGATGGATCAAACATTCTGCACAAGCTCTGTCACAACCCAGAAATACCCATCCACTCAGCAATTTGTCTTTTACAAAACTCAACGGAGTCTTCAAATCTTCAACATCAGCTACCAAGTTCAAACCCTCATCCTCAATAATGGAATTAACCCCAGCTGCCCCATGATTAGGCATGGGATTCTGCACTACATTAGGCGCATCATGAGAGAAGTTGATGGCTTTACTGTCTATAATTCCTTGCACCTTATGTTTAAATGCTTTAAAATTGTCATTATTATGGCCGGGAGAACCAGAATCAAAATCACACCTAGCATTAGCGTCATATCCGGGTGGTGGTGCACCAGTCGAAGGAGCCAGAGTCCTTTTCTGAATCAATTGTAATTGCATCAAGTGTTGAAGCAACTGCAAGTATGGCATCGGTGGCGCATCAAACTGCCTGTTTACTACTCTGCCCCGATCCTGAAATCTGCGAGGAGCATAATTTTTTGCTGCTGCTGTGGTTGTTGTGGTTGTGGTACTGCAGGATCCTTCACCGGCTTGAATTTTACCCAATTTGATTCTGTTCTCAACTCTTTCTCCTATAATGATTAGATCTGAAAAACTCCCCGACATGTTGTCGATCAACTTCTCGTAATACACCCTCAGTAATGTGGCAATAAAAATGTTTATCAACTCCCTCTCCACCATAAGAGGTTGTACTCTAGCGGCTAATTCACGCCATCTCTGGGCGTATTCTTTGAAGCATTCATTATTTCTTTGAGATAAGTTCTGTAACTGGACCCTGTTCGGTGCTAGATCACTTTTTTACTGGTAATGCTTAACAAATGCCTCAGCTAAATTCCTCCAGCTTCGGATGTTAATTGGCTTTATCCCCATGTACCACTCTAGAGATGGACCAGAAAGATTGTCTTGGAAAAAGTGCATAAGCAGCTTCTCATCGTCAGAATAGGAAGACATCTTTCGATAGTAGGAACGAAGATGAACCCTCGGATAGGTTGTCCCCTTATACTTATCAAAGTCCGGGACTTTGAACTTCAGCGGAACCTTGAAATCTGGGATCAACCCTAAATTTTCCATATCCAACCCCATAGAATTCTGATTCTCATAACTCTTCATCTTTTCCTCGAGTAGCTTAAACCTCCTGTCTGCATCAGATGGCAGACCAACACCAACATCCCTCATAGAGAACACATCTTCTTGATCATCCTCCTCCCACTGAGGGGCAGTATTCCCATGCAAAGTGCACGTAGGTCTGGGAATATAAACTCCAGTCTGATTTCCTCCACCCAGAAGGATAACAACTGTAGGAACAATATTAGCATGTGGAGTACCATTTTCATTTTGAGGAGGAACAGCAGCAGTTCACCATGAAGCGCACCACTCCTGTCAACCCCAGTAATTAACGGTTGCACCGAAGTTCTCAGTTGTTCTTGGCCATTGGCGACCCCTTGCATCATATCCATGAACTGGGCCATCCTGTCACGGAATTCCTGAAGCTCATCTTGAATCTGATCCATAATCCTGCGTTGATTTCCCCTAGTAGCGTAGCGATGAGTCGCTTGGTTGTCAATCCTGAAACAAGCTGAACAAACCACATAGATAAGGTTAACGGTTCCGGAGCACCTGCGATGCAAAATGAGAAATGATGCAATATGCAGACATGTAAATATGTGTTAGGGAAATTTTACCCTCGATTCTAGTTCTGCGAGAACAGCAATACAATGAGAAGCCAACAAATAAGCATATCAAACTCCTCATAAATAATATGGGAGCCAAGAGTCAATATACAACACATCACTGAATACAACGAAATCAAAATGAACTCAACCAACAAATTTGGTGATGGTCAAGATACACCATAACAACAAACTACAAAGAGAGAAAAACATTAAATACGAGGGCGAGCCTGGAAATCCTCCAACAACTCTCTCATATCTGAGTGATCTGGCCTAGTTACCAACCCCTGGATGAGCAACTCTCTCTGGCTAATGAAGCTCTGTAAGTGTTGCACCCTAAAATTTGCCCAACCTTATTCACTTGGTTTATGTTTCAATGTCATTAGCATTTGCATATAGAGTCATGTGCATAGTCTAATCATCTGCATAGCATAAGCATAGCAAGTCATACAACAGGGGGACCAATCATCATTCTCATCTCTAGAAGCCTATCAAGAGGTTATTATCCCAATTCAATCTCATTCAAGTCATCAGGAAAGAATTTGAAAGCAAAGAGTTCAGCAGATCAAGCCTTGAGTCCATCTCCTAGCTGAGGGTATCTGAGGGTCAACAAGAGGGTTGTGAGCTGTGAGTTGAAGGCATGGAGAGTATCTAGACATTATGAGAGACTTAGAAAGTCATTTAAAGAAGGAGACAAGTCATTGATGAGAGCACAAGAGCTATAGCTGAAGGCAGTCAACTAGGGTTTCATCTGGGTCAACCCTAGGTCAACCCTAGGTCAATTGACTGATTTAAGGGGCATTCAAGTCTAGTGGAGAGATGTGGGGTTCATCATTGGACATATAAAGAAGGATATGGAGATATGCCAAGGAGAATTCAAGAGAAATCAAGGAGAAGAGGAGCTTCTAAATTAGGGTTTCTGTGTAAAATCCCCTAGTTTAGGTCAAATTTCCAAGCAAGATAAGTCAAAATGCTAGCTTCAAATGGATCCTTGGCCAACATGAAACTTGTATAGGATCTCAAGACCTTTAATTTGAGTGGTGGAAGACATCAAGGAGATTTATAGAACTCAAGTTATGGTCCTTGCAAGTTACAGGTCATCTGAGGTATCTGAAATTTTGTCTGTGAAAGTGGCTTGACTTCCAAGCAATTTTTACCCCTCAAGGAGATTTCAAATGAATTTCTGGTCAACATAGGAATTTTTCCTCATTGTCTTAGCTTTCTAGAATGGTATAGCATGCCCTCATATGATGTGTGGAGCTCAACTTATGGTCTTGGCAAGCAAAGGGTATTTTGGTCATTTGTGAATTACAGGTCATTTTAACCTATGTCCAAAACTCATACAAGGAGGCCTCAAATGGAAAAACTTACAACATCAAACTTGCTCCAAATGACATTTTGAGTCTATAAAGAAGGTCACAAATTGTTGGAAAAGCTCATAGCATGAAGTTGCATGATTGGTCAAATTTGAACTAAAATGGCTTATAACTTAAATAAAGTCAAAGTGAAAAATGGTTTGAGAGATTTATAAGTCCAAATGGAGACTTCCCATATATGATTTTGGGTCCAAAAGACATTCTAAGAACAATGGTTCAAGTACATTTTTGAGCTTAGTGAAAAAAATCAAAGTTATTTATGGTTACTTGCATTTGAAGAAACATAACCAAAATGGATTCAATTTGGAATGCAAGGGAAGTTGCAAGATGGTTCTAGAAAGTTCATTTGAGCACTATATATTCATGAAATCAGAATTGAGCAAGGGTTGGATTCATTTTTCACCAAAAATTTCCCAAAGTTCTCTCATTCTCCAAGTTGCAATTTCATCCAAATTTCTCAAAATCTTCATCAATCATCACCAACATTGATTTCACCATATTCAATCATCATCATGGACTAAAGATCAACAAAGATCTGATTGAAATTGATCCATTTTCGAGCACCATAATCATCAATATCCAAATTGCAATTTCAAGTGGACAGCAAGATCCAAGGCAAGAATCATCAAGGTTTTGCAAACAGAATCAAGCACTGAGATAGTTGATCAAGATCCAAGCATTAGAAGCCTCAGATCCACGAGTTCAACATCCATTGCCAAGCTTTCGCACCAGGTTCAATTTCTCTCCCATAGCTTGATATAGATAGATTTACATGGTTTTATTAGTTTAGATGTGATCTAGGTTGTTAATGGAACAATTAGGATGAGTTTGGTGCTGTTTAGTGATAATTGTTAGCAGGTGCTTGAAACTGTTAGGACTTAGAACTTGTAGTAGAGTGCATTATAATGTTAGTTTGATAGATTAGAATAATCACCATTAGGCATAGAGTAGATTAGTACAGGTTTGAGTGAGAATCTTGATGATGCATACCAGAGTATTTTCATGGTGGCCAGAACTTGTCTCGATCGGTTTAAGTGATGCACTGAATTTCAGAATGAACTATGACCATAGGCTTGTAGAGGGAGAAATTCTGAATGATTTTCATGTTTGGATCGAGTTGAACCGTGGCCTGTAGAAGGAGAACAGAGAGCTTGAACATGATACGTGCATGGTATTTCATGGAAGATATAAAACCCTAGTTGTGACCAAGGTTGAAGACGAAATCCTGATCGTCCATCGCGTGCAAGACCTTTGACCAAAGAAGCAATCCTGCGGCTCTCATTTAAACAGAATTTTGGAGGGAGAGAATAGAAGCCAAAACGCACTGTTTCATTTAATGAAACGGGCGGGCTTAGTGTGTGTTTCGCTATTGACACCACCCAATATGGGCCCAGTTCAACTTGCACGTGAAAACCATGCTGAATGCACCTCCCACCTCCTTGATGGTTTGTTTTCGTTTTTTATTAATTCTGACTTGTTCTGGGCCTAATACAAACTCGCTACCCACACCCCCGTTTGCTGGCCCACTGGAATTTGAACTGAGCGCATCTGCTATTAGTACCCCCCCCCCCCTCTCATTTTAATTGATTTAGTTTTTAATTCACTTTAATTTTTACCAACTTTAAAAAACCATATAAAATAGGAAATTAACTCTTTTTTAGTGGCTGTTTTTTCTATATTTTCTTGGTTCTGTGTAGAAAATTGTCATTAAATAAAATTGCATTTTATTTTTTATTTGATATTTTTCCCATATTTTCTAAATAAATGACATTTTAAATAGTTTCATTTCATGCATGATTTTATTAATTTTTTTTCTATTAGATACTTTCATATTTTTTGTTCATTCTTTTTAGGTTGCTTAGATGAGATATTGAACTTGTAGAAACAATTTAGTTCCCATTTTTAGAAATTAATTTTGGGTGCTTAATGTAGGCTTGAACAACATGAACAAATTAGGGTTTTTAGGTGATGACTTAGGAGATTTGATTCTTTTCCCTTAGGGCTTAGGGTTTGACTAGTTTAGTTATGGGACTATAGGGGCTATGGGTAGTTATTAGATCCCTTAGAAAAAGTCAGGATTCCCCTACTGCTATTAATACTCTGTGTATGTCTGATTGACTGGTGTGGTGTGCCCTCTGGGATTATTGCTTGCTTGCTTGGGTATTGGGATTGTCTGGGAACTTGGGAGAGCTGAAGACTTGAGGAGATGAAAGCCATTGGAGATTCAGAGATGGAAGATCAACTGCCAGAGTTGGAGAGGAGGTTCTTGCTGGCAGCTGCTGAGGAGACTAGGGTTTAGGAGCTAGGCAGAGCTCTAGATTAGAAAGCTTGTTTCTCAAACATGGAATGCCTTGTCTGCATCCATCCTTTCTCTATGATTCAAAGTCTCTTTCAAATATCCACCTCCATCCTTTGGAAGGATCAGTGAATATATTTGAAAGATAGAACTTTTGAGAGGAAACTTTCTGTTTAATGTTAACAGTTGATGAACCACCCTTGGTAGGTAATTAACTGTCTAACATTCATTCACTTCACTCTTGTGACTGAGTCCTCATCCTGGAGGTTTGAACTTGAAGAAAAGCCATTGCAGATAGAAGACAGATGATCAAAGCCCTTGCCTGAAGGTCATGAAGATGGAGATTGATGCTTGTTGAAGCCTGTAGCTGAATGGAGATTACTTGAAGCCAGATATTGATGTAGAGCTGCTGATGCTGTTTCTTTTGCTGTTGTATTTCATTTCTGATGTATTGATTGGTTTTCTGGACTGTATTGTTTGTTGTTTGCCCTGCTGGGTTGAAAGTGAAGTCTGTTCACTTTTGCCTATTGTTTTCTAGGTTCGAGGTTGAGTGGGACTCCCTTGCCTCGCTTGTACTGTTGCATCCATGCATTTTACTGCTTTATTATATCTGTTATTGTTTCTGTTTCTGCCTATCCCTTAGGATCTCTGTTTCTCTCTGTGCAAGAGAGGAGCATGATAGACACTAGGTCTTAACCCATGCATGATAACATTAGGTTAGTTTGTTTCCCTTCGCAACCGTAGGTTAGAGTTCTGTCTCTTCTCCCTCAAAACAAACAGAAAAACACATAAAGATTTCAAACACAATAAAAGACACTTCTTCCATAAAAGAATGTGAACTCATCAAGACGTCATTTTTGTCCGCCGGGACTGCTAATCAAGAAAACCTTTTTCAGAAGGAATAAAATCAACCAAGACAAGCTTGTGTCGTACGTGGCCCGAACTACGTTTGCTCTGATCTTTCATGCTGTATGAAAGTACGTAGGCATAGGATGCGATATCCTAGCGAGCAACCTTCCCCTCCTTTCCCGTAGGTAGGCGAACTACGTTGACTCTGATTTCTCGTTCCAGGCGGGAATACGTAGGCATAAAGCGCGATACTTTGCCGAGTCATTTTTATTTTCATTTTATTTTCTTTTTAACCCTCGACCTTTAGTTTAGATAGAATAACAATCCATACCCGAAAACAAGCGTGGATCCCGTCGAGTACGACGGACGTGAGGGGTGCTAATACCTTCCCCTTGCGTAACCGACTCCCGAACCCAGGTTTTGGTTGCGATGACCATACCTTTCCCGTGTTGTGCGAGGTTTACTCTGAGCGTTTCCTTTCCCTCCCGTGGGATAAATAACGCACGGTGGCGACTCTTCTGTTCAGCCGGCGCCGATTTTCGCAGTAGCGACAGCTGGCGACTCTGCTGGGGATCCAACGTCCCCTGGCTGCTAAGGACTGCGATAGTTCTTATGCATTTGGGATCCAACGTCCCTTAAGAGAGTCAATCCTAACGCTTGTTTTCCCGTCGAGGATTTTGTATGGAGTTATTGTATATTTCTGACCTTTATTTTCAGCTTTGTATATTGATTATTATTGCTGTATTTGGGGTGTAACGGGTGTTCTGATATTGAGAGATAAGCCGGACCTGGGCTTGAGTGCACCTAGAATTAGCGTAGAAAGTAGTGGGTGCGTGCCGGCTTTGCTTGCATTAGTGTCTCATGAAATCTACACTCGGACGAGGTTCTTCTGGTTGGCTTCTTTTTCTACCCTTTGGGTCGAAGGGGTTGTTGGTCAGCTGAATTGTCGACTCCGGGAACCGATCATTTGGAAGTTGGCTAAGTGAGGCCTCTTCAGGATTTGATGATGCCACTCCTTCTGGGAATCGTATCATCAACCCTGAAAGTCTGTGACGCCGACGACCGCATAGGATGCCGTACCATTGCCAGTTATAGGGCCATCCACCTGTGAGGGGATTTGGGGTTATGCAGGTAACCAGACCTTCAGATACCGGTTTGTTCTCGATCAGAGATCCTGGGTATTTATGGAGAGTTATGAGGTCTGTCAGAGACCATTTGGAGATGTGTTCTGAGGTCTGTCAGAGACCAATTAGTGATGTGATTTGAGGTCTACCAGAGACCAGTGGGAGTTATGGTTTGAGGTCCATCAGAGACCAGTAATGGAGCTTTGTTTTAGGTCTATCTGAGACCAGGGTTTGATGACTTCTGGATGGTCTATCTGAGACCTTTCTTGATTGGGTTCAGGCTATTCAGCTACAGCTTTGGTCCCTGTTGCATGTTACTTGCATTGCATTGCCTGCATATCCATTACCATTTGCATTTCACTAACGTGTGTCTGTGCTGCAGGTGCATTTGCATTTCCCTAGTTCTAGTGCCCGGACTTCTGAGTATCGATTATGGCTGGTTTGAGGAAAACAGTTGCGTATAAGCTGCCTTTACCTGATATTACTTCTTTGCTTGGTCTGATATCTCTTGCCGATGAGGAGGTTAGGAGAAGCTTCAGAATGAGCCATGGGAGATTACTGAGATTAGTCTGCAAGCCCACTGCTGATGAGATGAATGGGCTATACACCTTGATGCAGTTCTATGACCCCGCATTGAGATGTTTTACGTTTGCTGACTTTATTTTAGGACCTACCATTGAGGAGTATGTGGAGTTTACCGAGCTTCCCGTGCAGAACAAGGTTCCCTTTATTCACTCTGCTGCTGAGCCCAAGTTGGAGGACTTAGCCAAAGCCTTACATATGGACGCTGCAGAACTGTTATTGACTTCTTGGCTTGGGGTTTCAGGTTTCTCTCTTGATTTCTTAGTTGGCAAAGCTCAAGAGTACGCCGAGAACGGTTGTTGGGTGGTTTTCAATGCTATTTTGGCTTTATGCATCTATGGAATTGTGCTGTTTCCTAACTTGCCCAACTTTGTGGACCTGGACGCTTTCTATCTGTTTGCTGCAGGCAACCCAGTGCCAACGCTGATCGGAGACTTCTACCACTCATTGCACTACAAGAACGAAAACCGAAGGGGAAAAGTTGTTTACTGTTGTACTCCTCTATTGAATATGTGGTTCAAAAGTCATCTCCCCATGAAGGGACCATTTGTAGATAGTGCAACCTCAGCCAGTTGGTCAGAGCGCCTGATGAGGCTATATTCCGAAGACATTGTGTGGTTTGATCGAGACCTGTTGGGATCTGAGCTCATCTTCAGTTGTTCTGGGTACCCTAATGTACCGCTGATAGGAAGAAAAGGGTGTATCAATTACAACCCTTCTCTATTCATTCGTCAGTTCGGATACGCACTGAAGAATCCACCTCAGGAGGAAGAAGTACAGGAATCTCTGTACTTCACCGGTGACGTGAAGGGGGAGTTACTAGCCAAGCTGCAACATGCCTGGACGCGTATTAACCGCAGAGGGAAGCCTTTGTTAGGAAAGAATGACTGTCAGGCCTATGCACCTTATAGAGTTTGGATTCAGGAGAGGGCTAGTCAGTTGAGGATGCCGTTTCCAGATGCACCAATTCTTGTTCCCGTCCCGGTAGCAGAACCAACTACTGTTTCTAGAGAAGTCTATGAACAAGTTGTGAAGGAAAGAGAAGCCTTGATGAAGATTAATGAAGGGTTAGAGCAAGAGTTAGCCCAGGCACGCAGCGAGAAAAACAAGGCCGTATATGCTTTCCAACAATAGATCGAGCTGCTAAACAGGTTAGGGGCTGAGTTGACTGAGGAAAAGAAAAAGCGTGAACGTCTGGGGCAAGAGTTCAAAAGCTCCCATGACATGCTGGAAGCCAAAAAGAAGGCGCTCGACGCAGCACACCGAGAAATCTCCTCTTGCAATAAGACTTGGAATGCTACACTCACTAACAATAAGAAGAGGGAAGATAAGCTGAAGCAGCAAATTTCCGACCTCGAAGAGAAGTTGAAGTCTAGCATTAAGAAGTGTGAGGAGGAAGTGATGACCCGGTATAGTGTCCAGCATGCACTGAACAAGGCAATCAAATCCAGAGATGAAGCAGTGTCTCAGAAGCGAAAGTTAGAAGATTGCTTCGGAGAAGCAACATGGGAAGAAACTGCTGAAGACGTACGCCGTGTCCTTAAAAGGAGAAACCAGCTTGTTGAAGGGATGTTTGATCGACCAAGCCATCCGGAGACCAAGAAGTTGATAGAGGAGTACCAGACTTTTGGGAAGATTTGATCATTTCATGTAGTAACTTGTATGCTTTATTTGCATAGTGCTGACCATCACCAGGATTGTTGGTTGAGGTCATGCCTTCTTTGTACTCTCAGTGATATTGTACCCTGGGCTTATTGATTCTCCCTGCAATATATGAGGCTTTCTATGATTCAGCTCCGATATTCCTATTGTCAACACTGTCACTGCACCGGCACCTTCGCACTAGAACTGGGGGAATGAACTTCCCTAATGCACAGACACATTGCATTGCATTCACATTGCATTACAGGTAATCTTTGAATAGTGTCTTATTTCCTGCTTTTAACAGGTACTTAACAGGATTACAGATCAACATCCGCACCGCTATTCTACCCGCTCCAATTGTCGAAAAATCATGGACCAAATGCAGAACGAGATGCAGGATGTGCGCGAGAAGCTCGCCCTCTTCATGCAGACCATGGAAGCTATAGCGAAAGGGCAGGAGAATTTGCAGGCCATGGTCCAGCCTCTGTTGGCCCGAAGCGCTGGTCATGGTAATGAAGATCATCAGTCTGTACGGGTCGATACTGCTCATGGAGACGGTACTCCCACGCCAGTGGCTCCGCCTGTAATCAATACACCTGCTGCTAATGTCAACAACGCTACCGCTGCTGTGAATGGTAACGTCGGAGTGGGGAATGAGACCGCTGTCCATAATGTTGGGCTGGGTGATGTCAATTTGGGTGATAATCTAGGTGGCAATGGCTTTGTCAATACTGGGTTCGGATTCAACGATCAGGGATTCGATAACACTGGGAAATATGGCTTTAATGCTCAAGGCTTTGGGCAAGATGGTTATGGTATGGTCAATCAGGGTTACGGAGGCTTTGGAAACGGAAACGGTACTGGATTTATGGCTTTTGGTCCTGCTGGAGGTGTTCAAGGGTACGGCAACAGAGGCCGAGGTCCGGGGATGAATCAGATCAGAGCTGGACGTAATAATGGATATGATGGGTACGGAGCTGGAAACGGTATGTGGCAAGAAGATCAGCAGGAGGACGCCTTCTCCGGGGGAGGTTTTGAAGGGCCGATGGATGATTCCCAAAAGATTAGAATGCTGGAAGAGCAGATGAAGGGAGTCTTAAATCAAAGTGCTGTGGGATTGGACATGGCAACCATGGGTCTGGTACCTGGTTTGAGGGTGCCAATTAAATTCAAAGCTCCTACGTTTGACAAGTATAAAGGAGACACATGTCCGAAAGTGCACGTACGAGCTTATTACAGAAAGATGTCTGCATACTCCACTGATGAAAGAATGCTAATGCATTTCTTTCAGGATAGTCTATCGGGCCCTTCCCTAGAGTGGTATATGGGGTTGGAGCCAACTGATATCAAGACATGGAAGCAATTGGCGGAGGCGTTCGTAGCTCAATACAAGTATAACAGCGACTTGGCGCCCAATCGGGTCCAATTGGCGGGACTGTCGCAGAAGAAGGGGGAGAGTTTTAAAGAGTACGCGCAAAGGTGGCGCGATATGGCTGCCAGGGTCCGTCCTCCTGTAGAAGATAAGGAAATGAATGACATGTTTGTCGGCACATTCACAGGTCTGTTTCATGATATGCTGTTTCATACGTCTCTGGCCAGTTTTTCAGACCTGATTCTGATGGGAGAAAAGATTGAACGTAACATTAAGCAAGGAAAGTTCCAAGTCGAGGAATCAACTGCATCTGGCAGTAATAGGAAAGCTTATGGTGGACGCCGTCAAGGCGAAGCCAGCGCAGTATTTGGAGGCCGAGGCAGGGGACGAGGTCAATATCGTCAGCCGCAGCAGGTGGCAAGTGTTACTATTCCCTATCAGCAACAACCACTCCAGCAACAACAACCGGTTCAGCAGCAACCAATGCCACAGCAGCAGCAGTCTCAGCAAGGGGCACAACAGGCTCAACGAAGATTCCAGGGTAGTAAACCGAGAAGAGTGTTTGAGAAGCCTCCCTCAACATATGCCGATTTGTTGCAGACATTGTTGGGATTAAACCTGGTAGAGAAAAGAACTCTGGCGCCGATAACGGGAGCTCCCCCGTTCGGCTACGATGCAAACAGACACTGTGAGTTTCATTCTGGGGCCCCGGGTCACGATATAGAAGGTTGCCACGCTTTTAAGCACGTTGTGCAGGATCTTTTAGACAACAAGACTATCAATTTCGGAACGGCAGGTCCGAATATAGTCCAGAAACCCATGCCTAATCATGGGGCAAACGCCGTTCTGACTGAGGAGGGTCTGAATCTTATTATGAATGTTGAAGATTTAAAGACGCCGCTGAGCGAGATAAAGAGCCGACTGTTACAAGGAGGTGTCTACCCAGGATGTAACGAGTATTGCTTAGACTGTTGGACCCTAGCTGGGGGGTGTGAGGATTTGAAGAAAGGCATTCAGGCTTTAATTGATGAGGGCATATTGCAGTTTGATCGAGCGGCAACTGACGAGCCTGCAGGGGTAGTAATGGATAATCGGAGCGATGTGGCCACTGTGACAATTCCTCGGAAGACGATCACTATTGCAGCACCAGCTCAGCGACCACCGATCATCATAACTAAGGCCGGGCCAATCCCATACGAGAACACGAAAGCAGTCCCATGGTCATATGGGTTAGAGGTGTATTGTGATGGGATAAAGATTGATGTTAACAAGCAGCCAGCGGAGATTGTGGATAATGTTGTTGGTTCAGGAGGCATGACGAGGAGTGGCAGGATCTTTATATCTCCTGAAGTGGAGGCTGAAAGACTAGCGAAAGGAAAAGGGAAAGTGGTTGAGAATGTCCCAGTGCAAGCAAGTGAAAAAGAAGCAGCATCGAAGGATGTAGAAGAGTTCATGCGCTTGATTCGAAAAAGTGATTATAAGATTGTGGAGCATCTGCAGCAGACACCGTCCAAAATATCTATCCTATCATTGCTCTTGTGTTCGGAAGCCCACAGAAATGCTTTGCTGAAAGTCCTGGACACCTCTTTTGTACCCCAAGACGTCTCCGTAAATCAGCTAGAAGGAGTATTGGCACATGTGAATGCAGGCCACAACTTGGGTTTTACCGATTTTGACTTGACTCCGAAAGGGAGAGATCATAATATGGCATTACACGTATCTGTTGAGTGTAGAGGATCAGTAATGTCGCATGTATTGGTTGACACCGGATCATCTTTGAATGTGTTACCCAAGAAGGCGATGATGAAGCTGGATGTTAGAGGGATTTTGTGTACACCCAGTGATTTGGTAGTCAGAGAATTTGACGGCACGCGGAGAACAGTCTTCGGATCGATTACGTTGCCTCTGCAAGTGGGGCCGGAAGTGTTTGCAACGGAGTTTTATATCATGGATATACAGCCTGCGTACAGCTGCTTGCTTGGAAGACCCTGGATTCATGGGGCGGGGGCAGTCACGTCTACCCTACATCAGAAGTTGAAATATATGGTCGGAGACAGTGTAGTCACCGTGTGCAGAGAAGAAGACATCCTGGTCAGCCATCTATCGTCGTTTAAATATGTAGAAGTCGACGGAGAGATCCACGAAACGCCCTGCCAGGCATTCGAAGGTTTGCGCATCAAGGACAAAGGTCCCGGGCCGAGCAAAGTGCCAGAAATAGCCGTCTCATCGTATAAGGAAGCTCAAGCTCTAGTGGAAGCAGGAGAAGCAAAGGGCTGGGGCAAAGTGCTGGACATTCCTGTGAAGATGGACCGGTTCGGACTGGGATACCAACCGTCGTCATCAACTCCTTCCGTGGGGGCCCTCCGTTTCAGAAAGTCAATTACCATCTCTGCCAGTGGAGTATGTCATGAAACTGTCAATGCTGCTTCGGAGTCTGATGAAGGAGACAGCGACTGTGATATGGATGCCTGGATTCAGCCAAGCACGCCAGGACAAGGACTGTGCAACTGGTCTATTCAGGAGCTTGTTCCTGTGACTTTTAAACAGTAATGCTTTGCTTTATTAATTGTTGAATAATCTGATGTCTTGCCCGGGGCATCGAGATTTGCTTAGGGTTGTGTTGTTATAAACATTGCGTGTTAATCATTAAATAAATGGTGTTTTTCATGTGCAAATACTGTAATCTCTGTCCTTCTTGTTTTATATTTTTTCAATAAAATGGCAACATGGTTATTCGCTTTATACGCATTTTGAAGCACTTAACCATTCCTTTTGCAGGATAACATTTTCAGATGACATCCTTGATCCACTTATGACTCGTCCCGACTTTGAGCACCCGGTGTTTCAGGCTGAAGAAGAGGTTGTCGAAGATAGCGACGTTCCTGAAGAACTGTCTTGGTTAGTAAAGCAAGAGGAAAGAGCCATTCTGCCTCACGACGAGGTCATCGAAATTATCAACTTGGGGTCGGAAGGGGTTGAGAAAAATATTCGTATTGGAGCCGCACTGCAGAGTGAGGTCAAGCGAAGACTGGTTGAAATGCTCCAAGAGTATAGTGATGTATTCGCTTGGTCGTATGAGGATATGCCAGGGCTCGATACAAATATGGTCGTGCATCGCCTGCCACTGAAAGAAGATTGCCCGCCGGTCAAACAAAAGCTTCGCAGAACTCGACCAGATATGGCAATGAAGATCAAAGAGGAGGTGCAGAAACAGTGGGACGCTGGTTTCCTGGCTGTGACGAAGTATCCTTCATGGGTTGCCAACATCGTACCAGTGCCAAAGAAAGATGGCAAGGTTCGAATGTGCGTGGATTATAGAGATTTGAACAAAGCAAGCCCAAAAGACGATTTTCCACTTCCTCACATTGACGTGTTAGTTGATAATACTGCTCAATACTCCGTATTCTCCTTCATGGATGGCTTTTCAGGCTATAATCAAATTAAAATGGCGCCAGAGGATATGGAGAAGACTACTTTCATAACGCCGTGGGGAACATTTTGCTACAAAGTGATGCCCTTTGGTTTGAAAAATGCTGGGGCAACATATCAGCGTGCGATGACGACTCTTTTTCATGACATGATGCATAAAGAGATCGAAGTTTATGTTGACGATATGATTGCCAAATCCCAGACGGAGGAAGAGCATCTGGTGAATCTGCTGAAGTTGTTTAAAAGACTTAGGAAGTTCAGGCTGAGGCTGAACCCTAATAAATGCACCTTCGGGGTGAGATCGGGTAAACTGCTGGGGTTTATCGTAAGCGAAAGAGGAATAGAGGTCGATCCTGCTAAAATAAAAGCGATTCAAGAAATGCCGACGCCTAAAACAGAGAAAGAGGTGCGCGGGTTTTTAGGGAGATTGAACTACATTGCCCGGTTCATATCTCACCTAACGGCCACGTGTGAACCATTATTCAAGCTGTTGAAGAAAGATCAAGCTGTGACGTGGAACGAAAATTGTCAAAAGGCGTTCGATAAAATAAAGAAGTATCTGTAGGAGCCTCCTATTTTGATACCCCCAGTGGCAGGGAGACCCTTGATCATGTATTTGACGGTTCTTGAGGGAAGCATGGGTTGTGTTCTCGGTCAACACGACGAGACGGGGAGAAAAGAGCATGCGATCTATTACTTGAGTAAGAAATTTACAAACTGTGAATCTCGATACTTAATGCTGGAGAAAACTTGTTGCGCGCTAGCCTGGGCCGCCAAGCGTTTGAGGCAGTACATGCTGAATCATACAACCATGCTCATCTCGAAGATGGATCCTATCAAATATGTATTCGAAAAGCAGGCGTTGTCAGGTAGAATTGCCCGTTGGCAGATGGTCTTGACTGAATATGATATTCAATACGTCTCGCAAAAGGCTATAAAGGGGAGTGTGCTGTCTGAGTATCTGGCGGAGCAGCCTATTGAAGAGTACCAATCGATGAGGTTTGATTTTCCTGACGAGGATATCATGTACCTAAAGATGAAGGATTGTGAAGAATCGTTGCCAGACGAGGGACCAGAGTTGGGTTCCAAATGGAAGATGATATTTGACGGAGCCGTGAATGCTTACGGTAGCGGAATAGGGGCAATCATCACCACGCCACACGGGTCGCATATCCCGTTTACTGCCCGGTTGACCTTTGCTGTTACCAATAATGAGGCCGAATACGAAGCTTGTATAATGGGGCTTGAAGAAGCCATTGATTTGCGAATCAAGCATCTAGATGTATACGGAGACTCAGCTCTGGTAGTGAATCAGATAAAAGGGGAATGGGAGACACGGCAGCCTAATTTGATACATTACATGAATTATGCAAGGAGATTGTTGCCTTTCTTCGACAAGGTTGAATTGCATCACGTACCGCGGGCAGAAAATCAAATGGCTGACGCCCTTGCCACTTTGTCCTCCATGTACAAGGTCAACTTCTGGAACGAAGCTCCCCAAATCACTATCTCTCGGTTGGACAGGCCAGCTTATGTATTTGCTATTGATGAAGCATCTGATGACAAACCGTGGTATTTCGATATCCTTAATTTCCTGAAAAACAAAGAGTATCCGGCTGGGGCGTCCAGTCAAGATCAGAAGACTCTCAAGAGATTAGCGGGCAATTTCTACTTGAATCCGGATGGCGTCTTGTACAGAAGAAACCACGATTTGGTATTGTTGCGTTGTGTAGACGAGAAAGAGGCAAAGCTTCTCATGGAGGAAATTCACGAAGGTACCTTTGGTACACATGCTGGTGGGCATGCTATGATGAGAAAGCTGCTGAGGGCAGGTTACTTTTGGCTGACGATGGAAACTGACTGTTTCAAGTTTGCGAGGAAGTGCCACAAGTGCCAAATATATGCCGATAAGATACACGTGCCTCCGAGTCCTCTAAATGTGATGTCATCTCCATGGCCATTCTCGATGTGGGGAATCGATATGATTGGAAAGATCGAGCCGACGGCTTCTAATGGGCACCGGTTCATCCTAGTAGCAATCGATTATTTCACCAAGTGGGTGGAAGCGGCATCTTACGCGAATGTAACGAAGCAGGTGGTAGCCAGATTCATCAAGAGAGATATCATTTGCCGATATGGGATTCCTGAGCGGATAATCACGGATAATGGTTCAAATCTGAACAACAAAATGATGAAGGAGCTCTGTCAGAATTTCAAGATCGAACATCACAACTCCTCCCCTTACCGACCCAAGATGAATGGCGCTGTTGAGGCGGCCAATAAGAATATCAAGAAAATTGTTCAGAAAATGGTGGTGACCTATAAGGATTGGCATGAAATGCTACCTTTCGCTTTGCACGGTTATCGTACGACGGTACGCACATCAACCGGGGCAACTCCGTTCTCGTTGGTATACGGAATGGAAGCGGTACTACCATTGGAAGTTGAGATCCCTTCTCTGAGGGTATTGCGAGACGTTCAGCTGGACGAGGCAGAATGGGTAACGAACAGATTGAATCAACTGAGCTTGATGGATGAGAAGAGGCTAGCTTCTCTAGCATACGGTCGTTTGTACCAGAGCCGAATGAAGAAAGCGTACGACAAGAAGATACATCCGCGAAGCTTTCAGACGGGCGACCTTGTGCTGAAAAGGATTCTCCCGCCGCAAGCAGATCACAGGGGCAAGTGGACCCCCAACTACGAAGGGCCATACGTTGTTAGTAAAGTATTCTCAGGAGGAGCGTTGTTGTTGTCCACCATGGACGGAGAAGACTTTGTGTCACCTGTGAATTCGGACGCAGTTAAAAAATACTTTGCTTAAAAGTGACCCGCTGGACAGAAAAAAGAGAGTCCAGGCAAAAATGGGGCATCCTAGCGAACCAAAAACAGAATGAAAGGTTCGGGCAAAAGTTAGGGATAAAATTGAAAAATGTACACCCGCGAAGTTGAAAACCTACACTGGGCGGCTTCGGCAAAAAAGGGTATCCCGGTGAACTGAAAACCCGTAAAGGGCGGTTCACGCAAAAGTTAGGGATTTGAAAAGCAAATGACTGCGGTCCGAATTTGATAATTGCAATGAGCATCAATGCGGGAGAATATATTTGAGGAGCCAGTTATCGGACACAATCTCTTCAGAAGTGGGGATACCGGGAAAGCATTAGAGTCGGGCGAGTCATGGGAGGATCAGTTCGTGGTGTGCATCTGCGTCCCGTTGCCGACATATGTACAAATTTAAGTTGTCAATATTTATGCTTCTTGCGCATACTTGTATACTTGTATATTTGCTTTGTGTAGCTTCCTCTTTTCAGGAGTTACATCCCGTGTACAAAAACTCTGCCCATTCAGGGGCCCGATCAATAAAACACGTTATTCAGTATTTGACACTGTTCTTTACTGTTTTGTGCATGATTAACGCCTAAGTTTGATGAAACTAGCATGAGTATAACGTCGCTGGCCCTTGTCAACAGTTGCTAAAGCTTTGAATTAACTGAGTGTAACGTCACTAACCTGAATTGATTTGATTGCATAGGCTTGTCGTGTCTTGTTTGTGTTGTTGCAGGTTTCCTAACCGTACGAGAAAGATGATCAAAAGATCGTGATAACGAAAGACTTAATCCCCACGCAGGTCATGCAGGTTCTTCCTGAAGAAGGATCGAGCTCTCCAGCTAGTCGTAGCATGTGCAAAGGGAATTGACGATTCCAAGATCGTAAGGCTGTGTTCAGACAGGTTCATCTTTCCCCGCAGGGTCATGCACTCTCCCCCAGCGGAATCAGTGGATTTTCCCCGAGAGAATAGTCCCACCGCCAGCGGAGTTCTCTTTTCAGCAAGCGTTCTTTCCTCCCAGTGGAACTCGAAGATTAAGACTATCCCAAGCAGAGTTGATGGTGGTTCCTGTCATTTATTTTGTCAGAGATACTGTGTAATATCAGTTCACGTTCCAGCAGAAAGTCCGATCATACTATGCACATCCGCTACTCCCCAGCAAAGTTATATCCCCCAGCAGGATGTTACCTCAATAGGGTGTTTGGTTTGAGTTCCCAATTTCCCAGCAGGGTTGACTTCACCCTTCCAGCATTTATTTTGCTGGAATAATTCTGTAGCATCTGGCTATCCCCGGCGGAGTCGGCATTATCTTCAGCGTTTATTTTGCTGAAGCAATTTCTGTACTCTAGCAGTTCAGGTGGAGAGAACTCTTGCTTAAATGAACAACCAAATGTTCAAGATCTCGGCATGAGACATCCAAGGATAATGTCAGTTTCGGCAGTATTCCCCACAGAGTTACCAGGATAAGTTTCTCTTTATTCCCAGGCAGAATTAGTTGTCATCAGGGGTTCCATGAATCAGAATTTCAGAGGCCACCGCCGGTTATCAGAGCAGGCGTCCGATAGTTGGTTTCCAGACATCCCCAGTAGGGTCCATCTCAAAGTCGCTGTCACGTCAGTGCTAAGAAGTTTGTGGGTGAGGATCATTGGAGAACTAAGTCCTGACGTGGACAATTTATTCCTATATTGACGGGATTTCTTCAGAAGTGGGCGTCCTAACGTGGACAGGTTTATTTCCCCGGATTGGTGAGGTGTGTTAGTCCTAACGTGGGCAGATTCGGGTTCTCGAAATTAGTGGAATGGGAGGTCATGACGTTGACAAAAGTGATTACTCTTTGTGTTGGTGCCCTGACGTGGACAGATCAGATAAGGGTGTGAGTCCTTACGTGGACAAGTCTTATTTCCTCAGCAGGTCGAAGATGCCTGAGTCCTAACGTGGACAAATCAAGACGAGATCAGTGTCCTGACGTGGACAAATCAAAGAGATTATTATTCCTAACGTGGAGAAGTGGGTCCTAACGTGGACGATGTAGTCCTTACGCGGACATAAAAAGATAGTTTCCTTACGTGGAAATGACAGCATTCCTGACGTGGAAAGAGGGGAGTCCTTACGTGGACAGAGTAAGATGGCATTCCTTACGTGGAAAAATGTAGTCCTGACGCAGACAAATCGGAAGGAATTGGTTACCTTATGTGGAAAAGTTATGTTTCCTTGCGTGGAAAACGGATAGCATTCCTTACGTGGAAAGAGGTTTGTATTCCTGACGTGGAAAGAAAGAGTGTATTCCTGACGTGGAAGGGGTTTAGTTCTGATGTGGACAGACTCAAAAGAAGATTTATTCCTTACGTGGAAAAATTGGGGTCCTTACGTGGACAGATTCAAGAAAAGTTGATTCCTGACGTGGAAGAATGATGTACTCCTTACGTGGAAAGTTGAGTCCTAACGTGGACAGGTTCAGAACCAAAGTTGCATTCCTTACGCGGAAAGATTGGAGTCCTGACGCGGACATGTCAAGTGGTATTGGAGTCCTTACGTGGACAGATTGATATAGTTCTCCTTATGTGGAAAGAAGATTGCTTCCTGACGTGGAAAGATGAAAGGGTTAGTCCTGACGTGGACAGATACAGAAGAAATGATTCCTAACGTGGACAGGTGTTACTCCTAACGTGGAAGAGTTTATTCCTAACATGGACGTTTCAGTTTATGGAAATGCAGACGAATTATCCCCAGCGGAGTTGCCGAGATTTTTCTGGGTTAACAGCAAGTGGAATCCTAACGTGGACAGGTTTTAGTTGAGATTTCTTCGTATTAATGACAGACAGAGTCCTAACGTGGACAAGCAAGCAATCTGTTATGATAGAATCCTCTTCAGAACGATGAAGACAATCCCCAGCACGGTCGCACGAGATCAGTGGGTTACTGTAACAGTCAGATTCAGTGGATGAATGTCGTTCCCCAAGCAGTGGTGTAGTTCATTTCCGCGGTTGGCAAATTTCCGGGTTCTTAGTATTCAACCGTCTCGTACCTCGAATGTTCGAAGGCCGTTCGCTCTTCGCCCAATCGGGTCCAAGCCGCTTGAATAGGGGCAGCTGTTGCACCCTAAAATTTGCCCAACCTTATTCACTTGGTTTATGTTTCAATGTCATTAGCATTTGCATATAGAGTCATGTGCATAGTCTAATCATCTGCATAGCATAAGCATAACAAGTCATACAACAGGGGGACCAATCATCATTCTCATCTCTAGAAGCCTATCAAGAGGTTATTATCCCAATTCAATCTCATTCAAGTCATCAGGAAAGAATTTGAAAGCAAAGAGTTCAGCAGATCAAGCCTTGAGTCCATCTCCTAGCTGAGGGTATCTGAGGGTCAACAAGAGGGTTGTGAGCTGTGAGTTGAAGGCATGGAGAGTATCTAGACATTATGAGAGACTTAGAAAGTCATTTAAAGAAGGAGACAAGTCATTGATGAGAGCACAAGAGCTATAGCTGAAGGCAGTCAACTAGGGTTTCATCTGGGTCAACCCTAGGTCAACCCTAGGTCAATTGACTGATTTAAGGGGCATTCAAGTCTAGTGGAGAGATGTGGGGTTCATCATTGGACATATAAAGAAGGATATGGAGATATGCCAAGGAGAATTCAAGAGAAATCAAGGAGAAGAGGAGCTTCTAAATTAGGGTTTCTGTGTAAAATCCCCTAGTTTAGGTCAAATTTCCAAGCAAGATAAGTCAAAATGCTAGCTTCAAATGGATCCTTGGCCAACATGAAACTTGTAGAGGATCTCAAGACCTTTAATTTTAGTGGTGGAAGACATCAAGGAGATTTATAGAACTCAAGTTATGGTCCTTGCAAGTTACAGGTCATCTGAGGTATCTGAAATTTTGTCTGTGAAAGTGGCTTGACTTCCAAGCAATTTTTACCCCTCAAGGAGATTTCAAATGAATTTCTGGTCAACATAGGAATTGTTCCTCATTGTCTTAGCTTTCTAGAATGGTATAGCATGCCCTCATATGATGTGTGGAGCTCAACTTATGGTCTTGGCAAGCAAAGGGTATTTTGGTCATTTGTGAATTACAGGTCATTTTAACCTATGTCCAAAACTCATACAAGGAGGCCTCAAATGGAAAAACTTACAACATCAAACTTGCTCCAAATGACATTTTGAGTCTATAAAGAAGGTCACAAATTGTTGGAAAAGCTCATAGCATGAAGTTGCATGATTGGTCAAATTTGAACTAAAATGGCTTATAACTTAAATAAAGTCAAAGTGAAAAATGGTTTGAGAGATTTATAAGTCCAAATGGAGACTTCCCATATATGATTTTGGGTCCAAAAGACATTCTAAGAACAATGGTTCAAGTACATTTTTGAGCTTAGTGAAAAAAATCAAAGTTATTTATGGTTACTTGCATTTGAAGAAACATAACCAAAATGGATTCAATTTGGAATGCAAGGGAAGTTGCAAGATGGTTCTAGAAAGTTCATTTGAGCACTATATATTCATGAAATCAGAATTGAGCAAGGGTTGGATTCATTTTTCACCAAAAATTTCCCAAAGTTCTCTCATTCTCCAAGTTGCAATTTCATCCAAATTTCTCAAAATCTTCATCAATCATCACCAACATTGATTCCACCATATTCAATCATCATCATGGACTAAAGATCAACAAAGATCTGATTGAAATTGATCCATTTTCGAGCACCATAATCATCAATATCCAAATTGCAATTTCAAGTGGACAGCAAGATCCAAGGCAAGAATCATCAAGGTTTTGCAAACAGAATCAAGCACTGAGATAGTTGATCAAGATCCAAGCATTAGAAGCCTCAGATCCACGAGTTCAACATCCATTGCCAAGCTTTCGCACCAGGTTCAATTTCTCTCCCATAGCTTGATATAGATAGATTTACATGGTTTTATTAGTTTAGATGTGATCTAGGTTGTTAATGGAACAATTAGGATGAGTTTGGTGCTGTTTAGTGATAATTGTTAGCAGGTGCTTGAAACTGTTAGGACTTAGAACTTGTAGTAGAGTGCATTATAATGTTAGTTTGATAGATTAGAATAATCACCATTAGGCATAGAGTAGATTAGTACAGGTTTGAGTGAGAATCTTGATGATGCATACCAGAGTATTTTCATGGTGGCCAGAACTTGTCTCGATCGGTTTAAGTGATGCACTGAATTTCAGAATGAACTATGACCATAGGCTTGTAGAGGGAGAAATTCTGAATGATTTTCATGTTTGGATCGAGTTGAACCGTGGCCTGTAGAAGGAGAACAGAGAGCTTGAACATGATACGTGCATGGTATTTCATGGAAGATATAAAACCCTAGTTGTGACCAAGGTTGAAGACGAAATCCTGATCGTCCATCGCGTGCAAGACCTTTGACCAAAGAAGCAATCCTGCGGCTCTCATTTAAACAGAATTTTGGAGGGAGAGAATAGAAGCCAAAACGCACCGTTTCATTTAATGAAACGGGCGGGCTTAGTGTGTGTTTCGCTATTGACACCACCCAATATGGGCCCAGTTCAACTTGCACGTGAAAACCATGCTGAATGCACCTCCCACCTCCTTGATGGTTTGTTTTCGTTTTTTATTAATTCTGACTTGTTCTGGGCCTAATACAAACTCGCTACCCACACCCCCGTTTGCTGGCCCACTGGAATTTGAACTGAGCGCATCTGCTATTAGTACCCCCCCCCCCCCTCTCATTTTAATTGATTTAGTTTTTAATTCACTTTAATTTTTACCAACTTTAAAAAACCATATAAAATAGGAAATTAACTCTTTTTTAGTGGCTGTTTTTTCTATATTTTCTTGGTTCTGTGTAGAAAATTGTCATTAAATAAAATTGCATTTTATTTTTTATTTGATATTTTTCCCATATTTTCTAAATAAATGACATTTTAAATAGTTTCATTTCATGCATGATTTTATTAATTTTTTTTCTATTAGATACTTTCATATTTTTTGTTCATTCTTTTTAGGTTGCTTAGATGAGATATTGAACTTGTAGAAACAATTTAGTTCCCATTTTTAGAAATTAATTTTGGGTGCTTAATGTAGGCTTGAACAACATGAACAAATTAGGGTTTTTAGGTGATGGCTTAGGAGATTTGATTCTTTTCCCTTAGGGCTTAGGGTTTGACTAGTTTAGTTATGGGACTATGGGGGCTATGGGTAGTTATTAGATCCCTTAGAAAAAGTCAGGATTCCCCTACTGCTATTAATACTCTGTGTATGTCTGATTGACTGGTGTGGTGTGCCCTCTGGGATTATTGCTTGCTTGCTTGGGTATTGGGATTGTCTGGGAACTTGGGAGAGCTGAAGACTTGAGGAGATGAAAGCCATTGGAGATTCAGAGATGGAAGATCAACTGCCAGAGTTGGAGAGGAGGTTCTTGCTGGCAGCTGCTGAGGAGACTAGGGTTTAGGAGCTAGGCAGAGCTCTAGATTAGAAAGCTTGTTTCTCAAACATGGAATGCCTTGTCTGCATCCATCCTTTCTCTATGATTCAAAGTCTCTTTCAAATATCCACCTCCTTCCTTTGGAAGGATCAGTGAATATATTTGAAAGATAGAACTTTTGAGAGGAAACTTTCTGTTTAATGTTAACAGTTGATGAACCACCCTTGGTAGGTAATTAACTGTCTAACATTCATTCACTTCACTCTTGTGACTGAGTCCTCATCCTGGAGGTTTGAACTTGAAGAAAAGCCATTGCAGATAGAAGACAGATGATCAAAGCCCTTGCCTGAAGGTCATGAAGATGGAGATTGATGCTTGTTGAAGCCTGTAGCTGAATGGAGATTGATGCTTGTTGAAGCCTGTAGCTGAATGGAGATTACTTGAAGCCAGATATTGATGTAGAGCTGCTGATGTTGTTTCTTTTGCTGTTGTATTTCATTTCTGATGTATTGATTGGTTTTCTGGACTGTATTGTTTGCTGTTTGCCCTGCTGGGTTGAAAGTGAAGTCTGTTCACTTTTGCCTATTGTTTTCTAGGTTCGAGGTTGAGTGGGACTCCCTTGCCTCGCTTGTACTGTTGCATCCATGCATTTTACTGCTTTATTATATCTGTTATTGTTTCTGTTTCTGCCTATCCCTTAGGATCTCTGTTTCTCTCTGTGCAAGAGAGGAGCATGATAGACACTAGGTCTTAACCCATGCATGATAACATTAGGTTAGTTTGTTTCCCTTCGCAACCGTAGGTTAGAGTTCTGTCTCTTCTCCCTCAAAACAAACAGAAAAACACATAAAGATTTCAAACACAATAAAAGACACTTCTTCCGTAAAAGAATGTGAACTCATCAAGACGTCATTTTTGTCCGCCGGGACTGCTAATCAAGAAAACCTTTTTCAGAAGGAATAAAATCAACCAAGACAAGCTTGTGTCGTACGTGGCCCGAACTACGTTTGCTCTGATCTTTCATGCTGTATGAAAGTACGTAGGCATAGGATGCGATATCCTAGCGAGCAACCTTCCCCTCCTTTCCCGTAGGTAGGCGAACTACGTTGACTCTGATTTCTCGTTCCAGGCGGGAATACGTAGGCATAAAGCGCGATACTTTGCCGAGTCATTTTTATTTTCATTTTATTTTCTTTTTAACCCTCGACCTTTAGTTTAGATAGAATAACAATCCATACCCGAAAACAAGCGTGGATCCCGTCGAGTACGACGGACGTGAGGGGTGCTAATACCTTCCCCTTGCGTAACCGACTCCCGAACCCAGGTTTTGGTTGCGATGACCATACCTTTCCCGTGTTGTGCGAGGTTTACTCTGAGCGTTTCCTTTCCCTCCCGTGGGATAAATAACGCACGGTGGCGACTCTTCTGTTCAGCCGGCGCCGATTTTCGCAGTAGCGACAGTAAGCTCTGAGCATAATCCCCCCAAGCGCCTTCACTAAATGCTTCCTCAAGCTTGGGCCTCTTCAAATAAGCTCTTGACTTATAGTCTTCCAAGGTTGCAAGAGCCTCATTCAGTTTGCAGTCACTTTCGTGTCAGCGCAAGGATTCAGCTATAATCTTCTCATCTCTCATCTAGATCTGAGCCTTCAACTTAGCAATTTGTTGCCGCAGTCTGTCTTCTCGCTCTTTATTGTTAGTTAGAATGGCATTCCATTGGTCATTAAACTTGGAGATCTCTACATATGCTTTGTCCAACTCTTTCTTCTTGGAACTAAGAACATCACTAATGCTCTTCAAATCTAAGCCCACATGCTCTCGAGCGCGAATCTTTGCAGTTAGCTCTCTACCCAACTTGTTCACCAATTCAGTTTTCTTCTTAGATGAGAAAGTGGTTTGATTTCTCTCGCTTCGGAGCTGAATAATCTCTTTTTCCAATTCCTCGTTTGCCTTACGCAACTCCTCCTTCTCGAACCCTAGCTGATTAAATCTTTGGATATCAATAGTAGTCGACTCCTCAATCATCAAAGGATATAAAGGCTCACAAGCTGGAAATGGAATCAATAATCTCCTAGCTCTCTCCTGAATCCAAACCATATAAGTCTCATAAGCTCTATTATTGCTCTTACCCAAAGAAACCTTCCCTCTACGGTGAATCTTGTTCCAAGCTTTCTCCACTCTGATCAGGGCATCGTTCTCAATCAAGCCAGTGAAATACAGAGACTCTTGTATTTCCTCTTCCTTCAGAGGTTCCTTCAGAGCATACCCAAACTGCCTCACTGTTGTACCCCAAAATTTGCCCAACCTTTTTCTTTGGTTGACTTTTGTTTCATTTCATTTGTTCTAGCATATTGCATTGCATAGCATTTTGCATTTACAGGGGATCAAGTGATGTGTGTGTAACAAGAGGAGTTTGCCAAGGGTTCTAAGCCTAATCAAGAGTTTGTATTCAAGTTGTCAAGTGGTTATCATCATCAGAAGAAGGACAAAGCCCTTTGAGAAAGCAAATTAGTGTGTGTGGCTCACCTCCTGTCTAGGAGGCCATGTGAAGGGCATCTAAGGATCACAAGCCCATGATTATGGAGGGAAATGGTCATTTAATCTCATTGGATTCCTTGAGGGTCATTGAGGATTTCATTCAAGTGTTTATACCAAGTGTGAAGGGTTATAGTTGAAGGTGGTGCAATTAGGGTTTTCATCTGGTCAACCCTGAGTCTACTGTGAAATTGAAGGAGATTAAGACTCAATTCCAAGGCTTTATGGTCATGGAATTTTGTGTTAAGATATATGAGATATCATTTCAATATCATTTCATCAAGAATCAAGAGTGTGAGGAGTGTCTGAATTAGGGTTCTCAGTGTAAAATCCCTTATTCAGTGCCTAACTTCAAGACCACCTATATCAAGATACAAGTCTCATCTCAACTTTCGACCAACATGAAACTTGTAGAGCATGTTCTTAGCTTTCTTTTGAGTAATATAATTCCTTGATTGGATTTATAGAACTCAAGTTATGATGCAGACAAGTTACAAGTCCTCAGATGAATGTGATTTTGGTCAACAAACGTCAACCAACTTCCAAGCCATTTTTGACCTAGAAGTATGTTTCTCCTTAACTTTTGAATAACATGAACGTTGTTCCTCATGATCTTAGCTTTCCAAAGAGTACTAGAAGTCCTTCATATGATTTGTATAACTCAAGTTATGAGGCTTGCAAGGCAGGGGTATTTTGGGAAAGCAGGATTACAGGTCATTTTCATTATGGGTCCATTTCACCATTTTGCACACTTCAAATGAAAATCTTTCCAACATCAAACTTGCTCCAAATAGGGTCATTTGCTCAACCAAACATCAAGGAATCAAAGGTTTGGCTTGGATTGAAGAATCCCGAATGAAATTTCCATGAAAAAGGTTTTATAAAGGGAAAATCATATTTAATTCATTTGGAAACATTTTGTACCAACCTTATGCATTTTTTGAGTGCCAAACACATTTCAAATACAATTCCATCCTTGGATTAGATATTTGAGTGCATCTTGGTGGCCATTTTTAAGCTTTCTTCAAGTTTAAGCAACACATCAAAAACATGCCATAAGACCAAACCAAGGAGCCATTCTCAGCCCTTGGATTAGCCTACACCTCATGTAAGCTAACTGAGCACATTTTACAGCCTGACATGTCCATTTTCTTGTACCTTTTGGAAGCTTCCATAGTGAAAATTTTGAAATTCAATTGGGCTTAAGGAGCATTCATTTCGGCCCTCTTTTGATCTAAATCCAACATACATAAACTCAGGATGATTCACAAGTCCTCAAAACTGATTTTGGTGGAGGATTGAGCAAGAACATAGTGAGAAAAAGTGGTGAAAAAGTAAAAACTCGTTTTTGCATTTTAGTGAGTTTCAATCTAAACTAAAGATTTCAAAACATTCCTTGAGGTTCCTAGAAATTTTCTGGTTGGTTTTCATTGAACTTCACTAACAAATTGAGCCTTGTGGAAGCTTTATTTTAGGTTTATTTCTTTTTAAAATATGTTTATGTTCAAGCTGTTTTATCACACCATTTTTATATGTTTGTGATCCTTGAATATCATAGATGGTTTCTGGATTGATTTGCTGGTTGTTTGTGAACTTTTTCATTTGAGCTCATTTTCTTTTTATTTTCGTTTTGGTTTTTTAAAGCACTTTTATTGAAAACTAATGGTGTATTCTTGTTCCTCTTGAAAAATAGATGAGTTTTCACTTTTATTTCATTGATTTGGTTGAGTTTTGACATACCTGCGTTTTTCATGGTGGCCGGATCCAAGGAAGAAGACTATCGGAGCTGATTCCAGCCACTGTCTTGTTTGCTTTCTTTGTTTTGGAGATGATGATGTGTTGGCTCACTCTCATGCGTTGGATCCTTTTTGTTTTGCTTTCAACACTCCAGATTAAGAAACATGGTGCACATTAGTGGACTAGTTGCACACAATCACATTTAAATTCAGCTTTTTATTTTATTAGTGGCCTGGGACACATGTTGGCTTTTATGCCCTTGGATTAGCATACTTCTTGATCACACGGCCTAGGTTGCATCCCACCATACACGTCTGTTGACCATGCCACACTGCAGCAACACGTTTTTTTTCTTTTTTATTTCTGATGGGATGGGTTGTTATTGGCACCCCCCCCCCCCCTTTGTGGGCCTTTTGAACCCCAACGTTTCTGGGTTGCTATTGGCACCCCCAGCCCTTTGTTTTATTTTATTTCTTTTTCTTTTTTTGTTTTTATTTTTATGCTGTATAGATTTAATTTATTTTAAAATACTTCCAAGTGTGATAAAATACCAAAAAAATATGTTTTAGAATCTTTGAGATGTCCTCTTATTTTTAGAAATTTTTATTTTATTTTATGATTTATTTTTCAATTAAAAATGGGATTTCACATTGGAAGTGTTTTGTTTGACTTAAATCTTAACATATTTTGGTTTTTATTTTATTTCTCTCATTTCCTTTTGGTCCAGTGAATAAGATTCAATCCTCATATCAATGATGAGTTGAAGAATTTTTTAGGACCATTTTTCCCCCTGGTTGGTTGACTTTTGATGCCTTCTTTTGACCCTAAGCAATCCTCCTTCACAATGGAGCACCCTTGTGAATCAATTTCTATGGTGATGTTGTGAAGTGATTTTGATTTCAATCTTTTGGCTTCTGGTTGCCAACATGTTTATGAGCTTCTTTCATTTTATTTGATAATTTTTGAATCATTTTCCTATTTTTAGAGTAATTTGCAAGTCAAGTTACCCTAAAGGAAGGTTCATACATACATTTTGACCTAGTTTGACTTGGATATGACATTTTTGGATCCTTTGAGCTCTCAATGCCTATTGTTTCATGTTGTTAACATGTTAAGGATGATGCTTGCTCATTTTTAGGTCATTATATTTTTTTTTCTTGTTCATTTGGTGGTTTACTTTGGGGTTGCCAATTAGGGTTTCATTGTGAAACATGCTTGCTTTCCTTTGGGAATTTGCTTGCATTTCCTTGTGATTTACTTGCTTTTTCTTTTAAGAACTTTTATTCCATTTACCTTGTTGTCCAATGACTTTGGAACTTAATTGGGGTAGTTTGGTCCCTCCTTTGGAGGTATTTGAATGCATGCCTAAAATGATGGACTCCTTGAGGACATTTCTTGTTGTTTTCTTTGTGCTTCTTTGTTTTTTTTTGTGATGCTTATGGTTGAGTGAATTTTATGAGTTCCTTGCTGCCCTCATATTAGCCTTCCATTCTCACTTTGTTTTAATTTTTGTTTACCTTTCATTTGTGTTTGGTTTTGTGCCTTATGGTTGATGTTGTTTGGTTTAGGCCATTTCATCCCATTCTAGTGCACTTGTGTGTTTCTCTTGATGCCTTTCTTGATTTTCATCTCTTGCATTTTATCATATTATTTTTTGAGGTTGAGATGAGCTTATGGTGGTCTTTACCCCATACAATTTCCTCCCTCATTTGCATTCTGTTTGCATTCTTGCGTGTTTATGTGTTTCCTGTTGTTTCTTTGTCTCCTTTCCCTCAGGACCTCTAATCTCTCAAGGGAGATTATGTTAGACATTAGGATCTTAACCATGTATGATAACATTAGGTAGCATTTCCTTTATCTCAATCTTAGGATCACCATTGCATGACAACTTTAGGTTTGGATTTAGTCCCCCTTTTAGTGTCTTTTCTCTTCTCATCTCAAAACAATCATAAAACACTTAATAAAGATAATGGATTTTGTGCCATGAGCCTTATACTTGGGAAATGGTGATTGAGGGGCCACCTCTCAATTTCCTAGAGTGTTTAGTATACGTCCTTAGGGCGATATGCGACACATTCGATCCTAGGTTCTAGACTTTAGTACAACATGCATTATAAACACTCCAATTCAAAACACTTCTTCTCTAAAAAACACAAAAACACTTAGAACCTTTTTCACCCTTCGGGATCTTAATCAGGAAAACCTTTTCACATAAAAAGAGTGTCGTTAACTTTTAGTTCTACTGCAAACGGTAACGTCTAAGTCTCCAATGGTCGAGCTGCATACACCAAACTGCTAGAACTACTTGTTAATCCTACTCAGGCCTAAAAAAACAGTTGAACAAACTTGTGTTCCCTTTTAGCCCGAACTATGTTTGCTCTGATCTTTCATGCCAGATGAAAGTACGTAGACACAAGACGTGATGTCTTGGCGAGCAACCTTCCCCTCTTTCACCCGTAGTTAGCCGAACTACGTTGACTCTGACTTCTCATTTCAGATGAGATATGTAGGCACAAAGCGTCGTTGCTTTGCCAAGTCACTTCTTTTTCTTTTGTCCTCAAGCCTGTAGTTAGATAGTTTCAATCACCCTTTTAGATAGATAACAAGTGTGGATCCCGTCGAGTACGACGGACGTGAGGGGTGCTAATACCTTCCCCTTGCGTAACCGACTCCCGAACCCAAGATTTGGTTGCGATGACTGATCTTATCCCTCTTTTCGTTAGGTTTTCTGAGCATTTCCTTTCCCTATCTTGGGATAAATAACGCACGGTGGCGACTCTTCTATCATTTTCGGCCTCGATTTTCGTAGTAGCGACACTCACTGCCAGAGCTGGGTTGTAGTTAATACCTCCTTTCCTTCCAATCAACGGGATATTATGAAAACCACCACAGCTAAAGATAATCTATGTGCCCAACTGATCTCTATCAAACCATACGATATTCTCAAAAGTCAAGCCTATAAGTATCTCTGACCATATAGAGATACCTGTAGTGTCAACGAAAGGACCAACCATGAGAAGGTGACTCACAAACCATTTGTATAAAAGAGGTACACAACAGGGCACATTCTTTCCCCTCCAATTCTCATTCTTGTAATGCACAAAATGATAAACATCTCCCAGAAGTGTAGGCACAAGATTTCCCGAGATGAAAATGTGGAAAGTATCTAAATCCACAAAGTCAGGAATATTCGGAAGCAAAACTACACCATATATGCACAGAGCTAAGATGGCATTAAAGACAATCCAACAACCCTCTTTTGCAAAGTGTTGAGCTTTACCAACCAAGAAAGATAATGGAAATCCAGGCATCCCATTTCTTCTAACCAACCTCCCTTCTAACTCTGAAGCATCTAGATGAAGAGCATTAGCAAGCTTAGTCAAATTAGGTTCAACTTCAGTATGATAAAAAGGCATCAGATCCAGAATAGGAACTCCTAGCAGCCTGGAGAACTCCTCCAAAGTAGGCATCAACACATAACCCGGGAAAGTAAAACACCTCAACTGTGGATCATAGAACTGAAGCAAGGTGTGAAAACCTCCCAACTCAAATACTGAAGCTTTGCAGACACAACCCAAGAGCTTACCATGTGACTTCTTGAAATCTTCCATTACATTATGATCAGCAACAGAAATCAAACTGAGCAGAGGTGCTATGTCAGGAGTAGGAAACTTGTACACAACAGTCTTCTTCAAACTGGGCTCCATGTCAGAAGTGGAATAAGCTCACTAGAATCGAGAGGAAAATATACACCTGCAACATAAATACATGTCAATGTTAAATGCAGATGAAAATGCAAATGCAACAGGGGATCAATATTGTTGTGTTGTTGACTGAGAAGAACCAGCGCTTCGCTTCGGCGAGAACATAACACAACACTTATATAAGGAACCACTATATCAAGGACCAAAAGTTCACACTGACGAGAAAACTGGGTAGGTTTAAGGCCAAAGTTTCCTGCATAACCCTCCCCACTCACATGTATGAACCTATCTTTGATAAGGTCTAGCATCCTATGTAGTCATCAGTGTCACAGACTTTCGAGAAATGATGACACGTTCACCATTTCTGGTTTGGCATCATAGTCTAACGAAGCGGCCTCACTTAGCTGACTTCCAAATGATCGGTCCCCAGAGTCAACAATCCTCAGATCCAACATCCTCTTAACTGTCCGAAACAGACTGGAAAGGTAGTCATCAAAGAGACTCTCGTCTGAGCGCGAATTTCATGGGAACTAGTGCATGCCAAACATACAGGTTCACCACTACTTTCCACTTCTAATGCTATGGTTATACTCAAGCCTGGGTTTTTGCTTATCACACAGTGGAACATTCCCATCCAGCAGCATATCAATATGATAACATAAATGCAAAAAGTAAAATGCAAATGCAGTAAAGTACAACACATATGCACATATGTACACACCCCAAAGATAGAACACACAAGCGCTAGGACTGACTCGCATAGGGGATAGGAAGAGTCCCCAGCAGAGTTGCCAGCTGTCGCTACTGCGAAAAAGGGAGTCGGCGAAAGACAAAAGAGTCACCACCGTTCTTTATTTATCCCAAAGAGAGGGAAAGGAAACGATCAGAGAAAACCTACGAAAAGGGATAAGACAGGTCATCGCTACCAAATCTTGGGTTCGGGAGTTAGTTACGCAAGGGGAAGGTATAAGCACCCCTCACGCACGTTGTACTTAACGGGATCCACACTTGTTGTCTATCTAAAGGGTGTTAATCTATAAGGCTAGCCACAGGGACGAAAGAAAAGAAAAGAGACTCGATAGAGCATCGCCCCTCTATGCCTACTGATCAGTGGGTTTCAGTCGTGTATTTCAAACTGTTTGTGTCGTTTGTTTTTAATGTTTTTGTCCGTTTTCGAGTCTTTTGATTATGTTTTCATCTTTATTTTCATATGTCATTGAACAAGTCATGTTTTGATGTTTTTATCATTTTATGTCGTTGGTACGTTTAATTTGGTTGTTTTTAATGTATTTTCAGTATAGCAAGAAGTTGGTGATCTGACATCCGTGCGAAGCCGTTCCGGGTACAAAGATTGCCGAGAAAATGGAAGTCTTTGAAGAGAAATCTAGGCATGTCAATAGCCTGACACGGGTTCCCGTGTCCCATGACACGGCCCGTGTAAGGACCCCTGAAGATGAAGAGCCTGACCCAAGAGTCAGCAACCTGACACGGTCACCCGTGTTCCATGACACGGCCCGTGTCAGGACCCATGAAGATGAAGAGCGTGACCCAAGAAGTCAGAAACCTGACACGGCCACCTGTGTCCCATGACACGGTCCGTGTCAGGGCTACTGAAAGTGAAATATTTTTATTTCGTTTTATGCTGACTGTTGCTATCTCGGAGGGCAGTTTAGGCATCTCGCAGTGTAATTTGAATTCTGATATATTAGACGCATCGTGGCTTAGAACCAAGGGAGTTTTGAGTTTTTTTTGTTCTTGTTTTTACACTTTGGAGGAGATTTCCGGAGAACGAGGATCGATCAAAAGTGAAAGCGATTGATGATCCAAGAACCCTCAATCCTTATTGTAATGACTGTCTTCCTTTCATTTTTCTGTGTTTATGTTTTGATTAAGAACATGATTAGCTAAACCCCACATTGCTAGGGGGTGGTCTGAAATTGCAATGTATTGATCTGTGTTTGAATTATTTTATAAGATCTATGTTTTTCCCCTTTTATCTTTTATTTTGCAACGATCTTAAGGCAGATTCGTATTGGAAAATGGAATTTGATTGACGGTTAGGTTTAGGTCTGAAAAACCAATCTAATGCTTTTGCAAAATAATATTATGATAGATATTTCCTAGGAATGGGGATACCCCATAGTAACGTGTTTATTGTGTCAGAACTATTGTTTTTATTATTACTATAAACCTTTGTTTTCCTGTTTTATTTTCTTTAGTAATTTTATTAGTTTATATAACTTTTAAAAAGAACCCGAAGGTATTTTTGTTCCTTTGAATCATTAAAAACATTGTTGGTTCCTACGCAGTCCTCGAGATCGATACTTGGGAACTTTTCCCTTATTACTACATCGGTAAAAATAGTACACTTGTTATTTTGTCGATCACGTTTTTGGCGCCATTTCCAGGGAATGCCAAATTAACTTTGTTTTTAGGATTCAAAAGAAATTTTGTTGCTCTGCGACTAAATTTTTTTTTTCGCTTTATTATCTTTTTGCTTAAAATATCTAACTTTTGTCTAACTGTGTATGCGAGGTCAGGCCTCAACTAAATTTTCTTTTGATACAGAACCAGAGCGAGCATTGCACGAAAGACTTAGAAAAGCTAAAGTTGAAAGACTGGCAGGGTCAAGTTCAGGCCCCGGTGTTTTGTTAGTTGAAAGAGAAGAAAAGGTATTTGTGCATAGTGAGCATAGTGATTCAGAAGTAGAGAGGGAGACAACACCAGAAACATTCAAATCGCTGGGAATCAACCTCATCCTAAAAGACTTTTGGGAGACTATGGAGGGGTCAATGCTCAACCAAACCGAATGACCATCGTAAATAAACCGGTGAATGTGGCACACTCTCAACTACATCCTTCCACCATTCGCCAGTTAGAGAGCAAGCCTTTCTCTAGAAGAATCAACGAAGATGCAAACAAGCATCTACAGAGATTCCTAATGACTACCATGTCTTTGAAGATAGAAGGCCATTCCGAAGAGGCCAAGAGACTTGTTATGTTTCCGTTCACACTGACTAATGATGCGGAATAATGGTTCTACTCACTTCCAGCTAGGAGTATCACCACATGGCAAGAGATGGAAACTGCATTCCTTAACGAGTATTTTCCTTCTTCAGTGTTTATTCGAAAAAGATACGACATTGTCAATTTCAAACAAAAAGAAGGGGAATCTCTAGGAGATGCATATAAGAGGTTTAAGAGGTGTTTGACGGCATGTCTTACTCATAACATGGATGCCACTGAGCAAATGCAGAAATTTGTGAATGGTTTATGACTGAAGGCAAAATAGCTTATAGACACTACTGCCTGTGGCTCAACTAATTTCTCAACAGCCACTGGTATCAAGATGATCATAGAAGCAATTGCCGCCAATGAGCATCTTGAGTTGTATGATCGCACTGTGAACCAACCAGAGGGTAAGATTGATTTAAAGCTGGCGGATCAGGTTGTTAAAATGGAGGACCAAATTGTCGCCGAGGTAGAGAGAAGGTTAAAGAAGATGAATATTGGAACTCAGACAGTGGCACAAGTTGAACCAGTTCAAGTAGTACTTTGTGAAATATGTGGTGGACCGCACTTTGCTATGCATTGTGTGGAAACTCAAGAGCAGGTTGAACAAATTAATATATTGAGGTAGAACAATCCCTATGCCAACACATATAATCCAGGTTGGAAAAATCACCCCAATTTCTCATGGAAAGATCCGCAAGAAAATGTGCAGAAACCATTTCAAGGCCAACAATCGTACCAACCACAGCAGCAACAATATCAGCAGCCACCATACCAACCTCAATATCAACAACCTCCACAACAAGCTCCTAGAAAAGTTGATTGGGAGATCGTCATTGAAAAGATGGCTGCCCAAAGTTCACAATTTCAAGAAGAGACAAGGAGCAACTTAAGGAATATTGGTGCATCAATTAAAAATTTTGAAGTTCAGATGAGTCAGATTGCTCAACAACTTGCGATTTCTCAAGCGCTTGATACACTTCCAAGTGCTACAGTGCCAAATCCAAAAGATCACCACCAAGTTAAGGTTGTAATAACAAGGAGTGGTAAATATAAGGAAGTGGAAGAAAAAGAATCTGAGTTGAATGCTCATATGTTTGAAGTGGAACTGGAAATAAAAGATAATGATGTAGTTGAAGAAGAAGCGGTAACACCAGTACCGGTAACTAAAGAAAAAGTAGTAGAGTCGAAACCGGTGATCAAGCTCCCTTATCCCTCAAGGAATAAAAAGAAAGGAACCAAGGATAAGAATTTCGAGAAGTTCCTTGAGTTGTTCAAAAAGATAGAGCTGAACATTCTGTTATTGGAGGCACTTGAGCAAATGCCCACCTATGCTAAATTCATGAAGGATATCATCGCTAAGAAGCGAACCGTTGAGTCCGAACCTGTTATTCTAACCAAAACTTGTAGTGCTATTTTGTAGGGTTTGAAGACTCCGGTGAAGAAGAAAGACAATAGAGCTATTACTATTCCATGCACTATTGGTGATAGGTCATTCAAGAGAGCTTTAATCGATTTGGGGGCAAGTATTAGTCTCATGCCTTTTTCCATCTACAAAAAGTTGGGTGTTGGTACAGTTCAAGATACTCGGATGACTCTTCAATTTGCGGATCATTCGGTTAAGCGGCCTTATAGAGTAGTCCAAGATGTTCTTGTGAAAGTGGATAAATTTGTGTTTCCGGTTGATTTTGTGATCCTTGAAATGACGGAAGATGAAGAAATTCCTTTAATTTTAGGCCAACCATTCTTGGAAACCGGGAGAGTCATGATAGACATGGATGGTGGTACCCTTACCTTGAAGTTTTATGACGAGGAGTTAAAAATTGATGTTAGGAATACCATGAAGCATAAAGAGGATTTTGGCACAAGCAGCAACATACAAGTGTTAGAACAAGTGGTAGAAAATGAACATTTGGAGAGAATGTCCCAAATGCCTCTCAAAAGAGTGTTGAGCATGTCGATTTTTAAGGAAGATAAAGAAGTTGATGGTAGTGATATGGAAGTGGTAGCAATGTTGGAGACTCAACCTATTCAAAAAGGATCCTGACCACATCAGTGGGAAGACCTAAGGCAACCTATAATGTTGGAAGGTAATGAAGAAAAGCCAAAAAGTGCAGAGTTGAAAAAACTTCCTGAGAATCTCAAATATGTTTTCCTCGACACTGAAGAAAAATGTCCCGCTATCATTAGCTCTAGTTTGAAAAGTTTCCAAGAGGACAAGTTGATTGGAGTTCTGAAAAAGTTTAAAGGTGCTATTGGGTGGAAAATTGAGGACCTCAAGGGTATAAGTCCTACAGTTTGCATGCACAAAATTCTTATGGAAAAAAATCACAAATTGGTTGTGCAGCCCCAAAGGAGACTGAACCATGTTATGAAGGAGGTGGTGAGAAAGGAAGTCGTGAATTTGTTGGATGCAGGACTTATCTATCCTATATCAGACAATTCATGGGTAAGTCCTGTTCATGTGGTGCCCAAGAAATGAGGTACAATTATGGTAATCAATGAAAAGAATGAGTTGATTCCTACTAGAAAGGTCACTGGTTGGAGGGTATGCATTGACTATAGGAGGCTAAATTTAGCCACAAGAAAAGATCACTTTCCGTTGCCATTCATTGACTAGATGTTAGAGAGATTGGCTGGGCATGACTACTATTGTTTTCTGGATGGGTACTCAGGGTACAACCAAATTGAGGTTGCACTGTAGGATCAAGAGAAGACGGCATTTACATGCTCGTACGGTGTCTTTGCTTATATAAGGATGCCATTCGGGTTGTGTAATGCCCCAGTGACGTTTCAAAGATGCATGACTTCCATTTTTGCTGATATGCTCGAGAAGCATATGGAAGTCTTCATGGATGACTTCTCTATTTTTGGTTCTTCGTTTGATAACTGTTTAACTAACCTTTCACTTTTTTTGCAGCGATGTCATGAAAGTAACTTGATCCCAAACTGGGAAAAGTGCCATTTTATGGTACGAGAGGGCATTGTCCTTGGTCACAAGATCTCACACAAAGGGATCGAAGTCAATCAAGCCAAAGTGGAGGTGATCTCTAAGTTACCACCACCGGTGAATGAGAAAGGTATTTGAAGTTTCTTAGGCCATGCGGGATTCTACCGTAGGTTCATAAGAGGCTTTTCCAAGATAGATAAATTGTAAACTTCCTTGTTGGTAAAGGATAAAGCTTTTTTGTTTGATGAGTGTGCTGATGCGTTTAAAAAGCTGAAAAATAAATTAGTGTTAGCACCAATTGTGATTTCCACCAATTGGTCTCTACCTTTTGAGATCATGTGCAATGCTAGCGACATCGTCGTTGGGGCTGTGTTGGGACAACGGAGAGATAAGCTTTTGTAGGTTATTTACTATGCTAGTCATGTTTTGAGCCCTGCACAGATGAATTACGCAACTACCGAGAAGGAGTTGTTAGCTGTGGTGTATGCCTTTGATAAATTCAGGCAATATCTGTTGGGTTCGAAAGTGATTGTTTATACTAACCATGCTACTTTAAAACATCTTTTTGCTAATCAGGAATCAAAGCCCGGGCTCCTGAGATGGATCTTACTTCTCCAGGAATTCGATGTGGAGATTCGTGATAAAAGAGGGTGTGAAAACACCGTAGATGATCACCTCTCGCGAATGTCACTGATTGAAGAGAATGAGGACAAGCGTCCTATAAAGGATGAGTTTGCTGATGAATACATCCTAGCTATTACCGGTGTTCCGTGGTTTGCAGATTACGCAAATTACTTGGTTGGTGGTATCATACCTGACGATTTTGATTCTAATAGAAGAAAAAAGTTTGTCCATGATTGTAGGTTTTACTTATGGGATGATCTGTTTCTCTATAAAAGAGGAGTGGCTGGATTGGTCAGAAGATGTGTACCAGAGGAAGAACAGAGAGATGTGTTGAAAGCATGTCATGATTCAGAGTACGGAGGATATTTCATTGGGGATAAAACCGCAGCCAAAGTCCTCCAATCGGGTTTGTACTGGCCCTCTGTGTTTAAAGATGCTCAAGAGTTAGTGAAAGAATGTGACAAGTGCCAGAGAATTGGGAATATTTCAAAAATAAATCAAATGCCCCAAAATTTTATGTTGGAGGTTGAATTGTTTGATGTTTGGGGCATAGACTTTATGGGGCCGTTTCCACCATCCTCTGGAAAGAACTGCATTTTGGTTGCAGTGGACTATGTCTCAAAATAGGTTGAAGTTGTGGCTTTGCCTAATAATGATGCAAAGGTTGTGGTAAAGTTTTTGAGAGAAAACATTTTTGCAAGGTTTGGAGTTCCGAGAGCGTTGATAAGTGATGAAGGAACTCACTTCCTAAATCACCTTATGGAGAGACTCCTACAGAAGTACAATGTGAAGCATCGGGTAGCCACACCGTATCATCCTCAAATAAGTGGTCAGGTAGAGGTATCAAATCGACAACTCGAGCAGATTTTAGAGAAAATTGTAAGTTTGTCACGGAAAGATTGGTCAACGAAGTTGGATGATGCATTATGGGCCTACCGAACAGCTTTCAAAACGCCCATCGGTATGTCACCATACCAACTTGTCTACGGAAAAGCATGCCATCTACCTTTAGAGCTAGAACACAAGGCATTTTGGGCAACCAAATTCTTGAACATGGAATTATCCCTAGCCGGAAGTTCTAGAATTCTTCAACTGCACGAGTTGGAAGAGTTTCGGAATCACGCTTATGAAAATGCCAAACTTTACAAGGAACAAACAAAGAAATGGCATGATAAGAGGATACGGAGAAAAGAGTTTTGGGAAGGACAACTTGTCCTCCTATATAATTTCCGGATGAAGTTATTCCTAGGAAAGTTACGGTCCAAATGGTCGAGACCATTTGTGGTTCACAAGGTTTTTCCACATGGAGCTATTGAGTTGAAAAATCAAGCCAATGGAGATACCTTTAAAGTAAATGGGCAGAGGCTGAAGCCTTACTTCCAAGAAGACTCAACCGGCCAAGTGGATGTCATTCGTCTTACCATGTAGGATGGACGACCATCGAGCCATGTGACGTTAAACACGACGCTTCGTGGGAGGCAACCCACATTTTTCTTTGCTAATTGTAGTTTTGTTTATTTAGAAGATGTCTAAGTCATGTTAATTCCAGAGGCGATGTGAGGAAGCAAAAGTCCAGAAAAGCAGAGTAAAATGACAATTCAATCAGAGCATTTCATACATATCAGGTCCTTGACACGGGTGGCCGTGTTGCATTACACGGTCTGTGTCAGGAGATGGAGGAGCTACAGGAAAGTCTGAGGCTAAAGGTCAGTGGTGTGACACGGGTGCCCATGTTCCATGACACGGCCTGTGTCACAGATATCAGGTGCGATCAAGCGTGTGGTTTCAGTGGGTACAACACGGGTGTCGGTGTCCCATGACATGGCCCGTGTCAGGAGGCGTATCATTCAATTTGTTTTACAAATTTTTGTAACTCCCTCTTAATTTGTGGGCCCCATCGCACTTACTATCTCATTTATAAATTATAACCTTCTCATTAACCATTACTACTTCATCTTCTCCCCTTTTCCTTATAAAAAAACCCTAAAACCCATAACTTTTCCTCTACAAACCTCCACTTTCTCTAACACCCACCCCTCAAAACCATTTCCTCTCTTCATGAAAAACATTATACTCATCACCGTGGTCACTTCTACGGTGACACATTTCTCTAACTGTGATTTCCAATTTTCAGTGTGTTATGCAGGGATACATTATGCCTCCTCGAAGAGATACCGGAAAAGTAGTGGCCGAAACTTCTCGCCCTCGAAAAAGGACGCACCGCATGGCAAATGCTCACAACATCTTGTTTGAGGAGACGGCCCATCAAAAGAAGTATTCGTCATTGGTCAAGCGTAAGCTAATACCTACCAGGTACATCTGTAACGACACTCTTGATAATTTATGGCTAAGAATTTAAGTGCATAGAATGTTTCATACCCTTGGAATGCTTGAGTATATGCAGTTTGAAGCGCCGACCTTTAAGCGCATAACGTTTGAGTCTCTGAGCACTTTGGACTTTCAGCTTAAGCACAGGTGGACAGGTGTTGATGAAGAATATTTCGGTACTTTGAGATTCCTTATTTTTGATAATGATCACACTCTGACCGTGGATGAATTGGGACAAGTTCTGAAGCTCCCCAGTTTTGGACCTGGAGCACCCCCGAGTAATTTTAGTGCGGGAGATTTTTGGAGAGCCATCACAGGTGAATCTGATTATGTCGCGAAGGCGGAAAAGGCCTCTGGCATTCATAACCCATGTTTTAGGTATGCTCAAAAAGGACCGGCGTACACACTATTTGGCATAGGTGACAAAACTGGGGTGGTGACACAGAAGGAGTTGAACATGTTATATGGCATGGCCAACAAGGAGCTCATCAATGTAGTTGGCTTTGCAGCTGATCATTTGAAGCGTGTTGCGAATGCACCTTCAGGAGAAATATCTGTGGGAGGGATGATAACGCAAATTGCAGACCACTTTGGGTACGGACCCTTCTGATGGAGGAACGTATGGTTCCAGGTGAAACTAAGATCGATTTAGCTACTTTCACCAACCACGGTATGATAGAAGTTTTTAATAATTACTACTCTTTGGTAAGCCGTAATAGACACCTGCTAGCTTTACTAGCTCCTGATTTTATTTGCATTGAAAACAAGACTAATTGGTTATATGAGAACCTTATGCAGGACAAGGAAGAGCCATTTGATGAATTTGCAGGTACCGATGATGAAGAAGGAGATCGTACTGAAGAAATCGTTGTACCGACTCCTAGAGACTCAACCCACCAGGAGTTCGACTCTTGGAGCTTGACAAAAAAAGAGTGGGATTGGATGGCGAAGGAAGTATTTTATCCCTGAAGCAAGCAGATGAAGCAAGTGGCGGAGCAGACGCGGCAAGGGAATGGGCAGATCCGACAAGGCAAGTTGATTGGGGAGATGCACGAGTGGATGCGGAAGATGACGCTGCGAGACCAACCTCCTCAGCAATTAGCTCTATGAGTCCCCTCCTATACTAGCACTTCAATGGTGGGGACACTGTTGAGTTCAAGTGTAGGGGGTATTTATTTATGTGTTGTTGTTTTTTTTTTATATTATGTCATTTGATTTGAGTATTTTATCGTGTGTTGGTTGTCAGTTTGAAATCATGTTTGAAGATCTGTAGTTAAAACGCCCTGAATTTGAGATGAGAAAAATAATTCTGATAACAATATGGTTAAGCTGTTATGCGAGTGAGTGATAAGAAGGTATATAGAGTGTTCAGTGAAAAGAACCTTGAGGAGGAAATTGGAAAAATCCTGAGATTTAGGTAGAGGGCAAACACCCTGAGTTTCCCGAGTAAGGAATGAGTTCGACGTGTAGATTTGTACCATAGTACTTTGATCTGAGAAGTACTCCCTTAGTAGTTTTTCTAGACATTCGGGCTTAATCAATAAGAATTGTGTGTGCAAGGTTGGTTTTAAAAATCAAAAAGTGAGAATAAAGGCAACTATACGACCGATCCTTCTAAGTTGGGTAACCCTCACCCAGTTATTCAGCCCAACGGCGGTCGAACCTGAAAGTCGTCCCTAAGTGGACAAAGAAAATAACAGTGCCAAAGAAAAAATTGATCAATCTTGTGTCTACGAGGAAAAATCATAAAAGCCTTAAAGTGATTGTCCGAATGAAAAGGGTTGAAAATCGAAAAATAAGACTTAAGTCCAAAGCATAGTTGGAGAGGTTACCGAAAGGGAGATTGAGGTCCGTGGTTTCAACACGGTTTAGTGTTTGTGTGATACCTCTATTGATGGAGTAGTACCGAGACTAATCTTCTAGTGACATGGAACGAGAATCTCACGTATGAGTATCAGCACTGTAACTCGCAGTTCTTGAGACGGTTCATTTTTGCTGTAAATTGTTTTGCGAGCTTTTTGCTTGAGGTCATGCAAAAGTTCAAGTTCGGGGGAGTTTGATTAGAGGGTTTCAGTCGTGTAATTCAAATTGTTTGTGTCATTTGTTTTTAATGTTTTCGTCCGCTTTCGAGTCTTTTATTATGTTTTCATCTTTATTTTCATATGTCATTGAACAAGTCGTGTTTTGATGTTTTTATCATTTTATGCCGCTGGTACGTTTAATTTGGTTGTTTGTAGTGTGTTTTCAGTATAGCAAGAAGTTGGTGATCTGACATCCGTGTGAAGCCATTACGGGTACAAAGATTTCCGAGAAAATGGAATTCTTTGAAGAGAAATCTAGGCATGTCAGTAGCCTGACACGGGTGCCCGTGTCATGACCCTTGAAGATGAAAAGCGTGACCCAAGAGTCAGCAACCTGACACAGTCACCCGTATCCCATGACACGGCCCGTGTCAGGACCCCTAAAGATGAAGAGCGTGACCCAAGAAGTCAGCAACCTGACACGGCCACCCGTGTCCCATGACACGGCCCGTGTCAGGGCTACTGAAAGTGAAATGTTTTTATTTTGTTTTATGCTGACTGTTGCTATCTCGGAGGGCAGTTTAGGCATCTCGCAGTGTAATTTGAATTCTGATATATTAGACGCATCATGGCTTAGAACCAAGGGAGTTTTGAGTTTTTTTTTGTTCTTGTTTTTACACTTTGGAGGAGATTTCCAAAGAACGAGGATCGATCAAAAGCGGAAGCGATTGATGATCCAAGAACCCTAATCCTTATTGTAATGACTGTTTTCCTTTCATTTTTCTGTGTTTTTGTTTTGATTAATAACATGATTAGCTAAACCCCTCATTGCTAGGGGGTGGTCCTAAATTGCAATATATTGATCTGTGTTTGAATTATTTTATGAGATCTATGTTTTTCCCCTTTTATCTTTTATTTTACAACAATCTTAAGGCTGATTCGTATTGGAAAATGGAATTCGATTGACGGCCAGGTTTAGGTCTGAAATACCAACCTAATGCTTTTGCAAAATAATATTACGGTAGATATTTCCTAGGAATGGGGATACCCCGTAGTAACATGTTTATTATGTCAGAACTATTGCTTGATGATTTTCGTGGGAAACTAAGGAATTAGTGTGTATGAAATAGTATCAAAGGGTTTTTCATTAAGGAATTAAGGAAAACTAATTTGGGAATTTGACATATACCAAGGTTGGAGGCATATCTCTTAGAATAATTTTTTCCGGTCTTCACAGAGCAATTTATCCACGTAGTCCTCGAGGTCGATACTCGGGAACTTTTCCCTTATTATTACATCGGTAAAAATAGTGCACTTGCTATTTTGTCGATCACCTATGTACTCCCTCGTGCAATGGGAAAGTCAGAGTCAACGTAGTTCGGAAAACTACGGGTGAAAGGTGGGGAATGTTGCTCGCCAAGACACCGTCGTCTTGTGCCTACGTATCCTCATCTGGTACGAGAAATCAGAGCAAACATAGTTCGGGTTGACACGACCACAGGTTGGTTCAAGTGTTTTAACTGAGTAGGGTTAAACCTTTGTTCTAGCAGTTAGGTGTATTGCTGCTCGACCATTGGAGACTTAGGCATTACCTGTTTGCGGTAGAATCAAGAGTTAACAACACACTTTTTATGAAAATGATTTTCAATTAATCCCTAAGGATAAAAAAGGTTTTATGTTTGTTTTTGAGTCTTTTATGAAGAAGAAGTGAGTTGAATCGTATTTGTAATTCATGTTGCACTAAAGACTATGACTTAGGAGCGAATGCGTCACATATCGCCCAAAGAGCATACGTTAAACCCTCTAGATAATTGAGAGGAGACCCCCCAATCATCATTTCCCAAATGCTTAAGGCTCGTAGCCTACAACACTCATTATCCTTTATTACATGTTTTGAAGAAGTTTTAAGATGAGAAGAGAGAAGACACAACTAAGGGGAAACTAACTCAACCCTAATGTTATCATGCAATGTGCTCCTAAGATTGAGATTAAAAGGGGAAAGGTCTACCCTAATGTTATCATGCTTGGATTGAACACTTAATGTCTCTCCTACTACCGAGGGACTAGGAATCCTAAGGGAGATGAAAGTGAGATGAAATGGGAGAAGTTACAACTCCTACAACCATCCATGCATCAACCACTAACCTCAAAAGGTAAACAAATAAGAAAGAGAGGAAGGCATGATTAAGATGAGGATGGGAGAATAGGCTTGGGAAGCATCCAACATAAGAAGAATCTCAACCAAATGCATCAAATTGATCATGCAAAAAGAAAGCACAAACAAGTTCTCAAAGTGGCATCTCATTCAACACAAACTCAAAGTACAAACAAAGAGTACCAAATCACCTTGAATAAGTTACAAAGTCCAAGGGATAGAAGTGAGAACAAGATAAGAAGGTTCACAAACCAAAGAAGAAACAAAGCCAAGACAAGTTACAAAGTATGGCAAGGTAAAGAACCAAAGTTCAAAACACTTTCAACATTCAAATGCAAATGGAAAGCCCTAATTAACAGTAACTTGGAACACAAACCAAATAAATGTATGACCTATAAAGTTGAAACCATCATCCTAAACATGTCAAGAATGTGAACCAAGAAGCATAGGATGCAAATGGGATCCATAGATTCATTTCCCAAAGGAACTAGTTCAACTAGTTTATATGAATTTCAACTAGGGTGACTTGACTTGCAAGGTTCACCAAAAATAGAAGAATTGTTCAATAAATCTCAAATAAAATGCACAAAGCACCTAAATAAGTTGTCAACCTGAGGCGAAAACATCCAAACCAAATTCCAATCAAGGCATCAACAAATGATTTGATCAACTAGGGTGCTCCACCTTGTGGAATATAAATCGAGGGTCAAACAAAAGCTACACAAAGTCAACCAAAAATCAACCAAACATGGACCAAAATCAGCCTCAAAGGCACCTCAATCCATCATCAAAGTGGAGAAGAAACCTCACTCATTGGTGATTGCAAATGGTCCACCAAGCAAGCAAGAACAAAGAAGAAACATATTAAAAACACTTCCAATCACAAAATTCAAATTAAAATGAAAAATAAAAGAAAATAAAAATTAAAAATTATGAAAAATTAATTAAGACTTTAAAGTGTTTGAAAATATTTTTTGTTGAATTTTATGATATTTGGAAGCATTTTTAATAATTAAAAAGTAAAAAAAAAATAAAGCATAAAATGGAAGGAGGTGTATGAGTAATCTCAGAATACAGAGAAATTCAGTTGAAAGCGCCATGGGCTAAGAAATCTGGGGGTGGCAATAGCACAAGAGGCCCAATCCAACCCAAACTCCGAGTTTAATGAAACTCTGCATTTCATTAAACAACGTGGAGTCAACACTCCAAGTGTACATGGTCAAGCCAATTGGAAACACACACATAGCTAGTTAAATATGCAACGTCTGCGCCACCTCAGATCTGAGGTCAAATAACCAGACGCCAGAGCCCTAGCTCTGGTCGTCTTCTCCGGCGAGGTGGCCGGAGCTCAGGTCACCAGATCTCAACCAAACTTCACAAAATCTATATCAAAAGAAAGCTGAAGTCATGTAGGTCATGAATCCAAGATCCAATCATCCATATCCTTCACATATTAAGAGAATCGAAGCCAACAAGTTTGAGATGCACATTTGATAACTCAAGCAAACATGAACAATAATGGATCAAAAATGGCCTACACGAGGTAGGGCTTCAGATGCAACCAGTATGAACCTAGATCATTGCCTAGAATGGGAGAAAAGTTGATTAGAAACTTACTGAACGGAGACACTCTGTTGGTGCTTCTCAGGTGTGTAAGCTTGCTCCATATAATCCAGATCCACTCCAAATTCTTCAAGGAAGCTTAATTGCTCTTCAATTGGAATTGTATTGCAAAGAAAAGTGAAATACGATTTTGAAATTTCTTTGAGAATTTGAAAACTGAAAATGCTCTCTCTAAACTCAATTTTCACTTCTCAGCTCTCCAGGCGCGTTTTGAACTTATATATGATGGATATCTGATCAATTGGAAGGCCCATGAAGCCTTATTTTGTTGAATTTGAAAAAATGCCCAAAATGGAAGTGACTCATGCACACATGAAAATGCCTGCATACACTCATGAAAATCATTTGAATCTGCAGCTGGTAACTTCAATTTTACATTGGAAATGGATTGGGCCTTTGAATTGATCCAATTAACAAGTTTTGGAGTGAAACTTATTTGTGAAGGAAGTTGCAAATTCACGTATATTTTGCCTCTTGGACTAAAACCAATTTGTGCATTTTGTTTGTGAATGTATCTTGAAGAGAATTGGATCAAAATAAGACATGAAGATGGCCTATAATGCATTGAATTGAAATCACACTTTAAAGTCCATTTTTCACTTGAAATTCACACCAAATGTCCATAATTAATCATAATTCACACAATCCTTGAGTTTTATGATGCAAATGAGGTCCCTAGGAGCAACTTTCATGTTGGTTTAAAGTTCATTTGAAGTACGCAAGTGCATTAGAATGGCTTATGTAATAAATTACCTATAATTAAACTTTCCCAAAATACCCTTGCCTTGTAAGGTCCATAACTTGAGTTTCACAAATAATATCAAGGACTTCTAGGACTTTTTGTAAATATAAGGTCATGACGAAATACTTTCATATTCACTTCAAGTTGTGGAGAAACTTGATTCTAGGTCAAAAGTGCCTTGGAAGTGAGTTGACTTTTTGTTGACCAAAAAATAAGTTCATCTGAGACCTATAACTTGATGGCATCATAACTTGAGTTCCACAAACCCAATGGATGAGTTCTAGTACTCAAAAGAAAGCTTAGAATATTCCCTACAAGTTTCATGTTTTCATGAAAGTGAAATTGAACTTGCATCATGAAGTAAATTTTCCTTGAAGTTGGACACTAAAGAAGGGGATTTTACACTGAAACCTTCTGAAACCCTAATTTAGTAACTTCTTGAACTCTTGATTCTTCTTTATTTGAACTTGAAATGATATCATAGATGTCTCAACATAACTTCCCATAGCTCCAATGACTTAAAACCAAGTCTCAAACTCCCTCAAGTCCACAGTTGACCTTGAGCTGACCAGATGAAACCCTAGGTGCACAACCTTTGATTGTGACCTCTTGCAAGTGAAATAAATGCTTAGATGAGCTACAAAATGGCTTCCAAAACACTCAATGAGCTTCTCAAACACCTCTTATCCATAACCATGATCTTATGAACCCCTGATGATCCCCAGTTGACCTTCAAGATAGGAGATAAGCAACATACATCCATCTTCTCTCTCAAAGAGCTATGACCACTTCCTGATGATTGTAGGCACTTGATGACTTGAATAAAAAATCTTGCTTGAGCTTGCAACCTTTGAGACTCTTATCCTGAAGGGTAAACCTCTCTTGATCCCCTGTAAAGGACAATGCTATGCAAATGCAAAATGCTAAAATGAAAAGAAACATAATCCAAGTAAAGAAAAAGGTTGGTCAAATTTTGAGGTACAACACACGTGCACCTTGTCCTTAACCTCTGCCCCAAGTGATGCCCTAATCTTGACCTCTCTTTTTACTTCTTCATATCCCAAGTTGATAATGTTGATCTGTTCTTTGTAAGGTTGAAGATAAGCATCCTCGTACTCAGTCATTTTTATCATATCTTCAGGAATTTCAAAACCCCCATCACTCTCATCTTCAGCTTGGAATACAGGTGAACCAAAGTCAGAAAGAACTGGATGATCATTGGATTTAGCGGGTGATGGAGGTCCTCTTCATGTGTTAACGAGTTTAAATAATCAAACACACACAAAGAGATGCAGATGATGAATTCTTTTTAGGTTTTCAAAAGATTGCCATTTTCCTCTTTTAAAAGAGTGGAAAAAAACAATGAACAACAAATGGAAGTTTAACAAAACACTCAATCATTGATTGATCTTTAATTGCAAATGTGTGGCCCATAAAAAATGATCCACTGGCCTCGGGCGTAACCATGGATTTTAAATAGAGAAAAAGCTAACAAGCAAGACAAACATATTACTCTAAGAGTGGTAACATGATGGGAACTTCAACGGCCTCCCAATTGCACAAAACGGATTCATCTCAAAATACCAAGTTATTAATACAGCTTACTTCGGCGTCTTCTTAGATAGAATTTATTTGAATGCCTCCGCTTACAAAGGTTTCTTTCAGGGTCTTTAGGCGCTTGCCGTCGATCTATGATCCTTCATCTAGAGTTGGTTTGTAACCCAACCCTTGTCGATTTTCCTTTGCCTGAGCGTTGACCTTAATTACTTCTCCCCAACCTTGAGGAAGACCTTCCTTCATGTCACTTTTGATACTCTGGACAAAGACGAAAGATGGCCCACGTGTGACAACAGCGTCCTCAATCAATACATCGTGTGCAATTTCCAATGTTGGAAAGTTGTTTCTAGTGCATCGTCATCGATTTTGATGTACTAGAAGGATGATATATTTCTCACCATTAAATCTTCTTCGGCGTGTACTATGACCAACTGATATTCAGTAATAAACTTCACTTTTTGATGTAATATGGATGTGATAGTGCCCGTTGCATGTATCTACAGCCTTCCTAGTAAACAATTGTATGTCGGATTTATATCCATTACTTGAAAAGTGACCTCAAAGACCTATGGTCCCACCATAATTGGAAAATCAACTTCTCCAATTACTATTCTTCTTGATCCGTCGAAGACTTTCACGATCAGAGATGTGGCTCTCATCATAGCTCCTTTATATGCCAACTTGGCCAATGTTCTCTTAGGTATCACATTGAGATATAACCCAATATCGACAAGTACTCTAGCGAGAGTATCATCTTCACATTTGACAGATACGTGCAAGGCACGATTGTGCTTGCGGCCTTCAGTGGTTAAGTCATTGTTGTTGACGCTCAGCGCATTGCAGGCCGTGATATTAGTAACAACATAATCGAATTGCCCCACAATGATATCTTTTGTTGCGTGGGCCTGTGTCAGTATTTTCAGCAATGCTTGTCGGTGAGCAGGAGAACTTAGCAGCAGAGACATGACTGAGATTTTTAGCGGCGTCTGATTGAGCTGGTCTACTAGCCTGTATTCGCTCCGACGAATTATTCTCAAGAACTCTTCTTCATCTTCCTTCGCGACTTGTTTTCCTTTTGACTTCTCAATAATAACAGGACCATTTGAGATGGTTTCCTTAATAATAGTTCCCTTGGGAATGGTAACAGTTGCTTTGGGTTGATATATACGACCGCTACGGGTCATTTTGCTTGCCCCAACAATATTTGTTACATCCTCATGCTTTCTCCCAGCTTTCATATTATACCAGGAATAGTCATATTTCCAGGATACAACCTTTGGATTGGGACCTGGTCCTCTTCTTGCATCAGAACTTGGCTTAGTATAACCAACCGTCGGTACTGGGTTGTTGTGGAATGCAGGCCTAACAGAAGCAAGAGAAGCAAAATTCTTATTTGTAGTGTTGAATACCAGCACTTTTTCAAACTTCTTTGGTAAATTGAATATAGGTTCAATCACTGAGATATCTTCTTTTCTATTTTTCCCACATATCTATAGCAGAACCTCGTCAATCATCGACTGAATCTTCCTCCGCACTAAGTCACAACCTTGCAAATTATGATAACAATTACTGCAGTCTTCATGAGAGTCTTTGATCAGACATGTGTTTATTAATTTCTTGTGTAACTCGGTAGATGGAGTTTTAACTTCAGAAACCCTGGAAATCACTCTCATATCAGAATCTTCCTCTACGGAATGGACACCACCATGGTTTGGTAAAGGATAGTTTTCCATATTGGGCTGATTATCCTCGAAGGAGAGAATATTCTTTTCAATCAACTCGCGCACAATATGCTGAAATGCTATACAACCTTCAAGGTCGTGCCCCGCAGTATTTTCATGAAAGGCACAACGCGCGTTTGGATTGTAGAAATGTTGCAACGAATTTGGAGGAGGACCCAATTTCTTTGTCTGAATCAGGCCTTGTGACGCCATTGAGGGGTACAACTCAGTTTAACTAATAGGAATGGGTTGAATCCTTGGCCTTCTATTCTGGAAAGCAGGCCTTGGAGCCAGAGCTCTTTATTGTTGTTGTCCTTATTGATTATGATTTTGCTTGTAGGCGTTGGGCGCCTATTGTAGAATTTTTTTTTGATTTGGCCGAGGTTGAAAAACTGGCGTGACCGCGGCCACATACTGCTGTTGTTGGTACTGCTGGTAGTTTTGTTATGGTTGTAGACGAGAGAGTTATTAATTTTGTGGGCGATTCTGTTTGCTCTGAACCCTTCTGTCACACATTACAACATTAGTTTCCCCTTCTTTATTCTTATAAAAATTGCTCGGTGGCTTCTTTGTTGTGCTAGTGCTAGTACTACTAGATGAGCTTGTTACTTTACTGTTCTTCAAACCTACCTCCATTTTCACACCTACGTCCATAATATCGGAAAAGTTCACTATGATGCTACGAATCATCCTCTCATAGAATTTGGGCCTGACTGTATCTACAAACCAATCAGCCAATTTTTTCTCTGTTAGGGGAGGTTCCGCCTGAGCGGAAGTTTCGTGCCATCTCTGTGCGTACTCTTTGAAAGATTATGAGCTCTTCTGTGTCATGTTGAGGAGCTGACAACGGTGTGGCGCCAAGTCTATGTTGTAGTTGTATTGTTGAATGAATGCGTCGGAAAAGTCTTGGAAGCAATGGATTTTTGACTGGTCTATACTTAGCTACCATTTGGCAGAGGCACCCTTAAAACTGTCTTGGAAGTAATGGCTTAATAATTTGTCATTTTCAATATGCATGGCCATATGCCGACAATACATGATCAAGTGAATATTTGGGCAAGTCGCTCCTTCATATTTTTCAAATGTGGGCATCGTGAACTTAGGAGGAAATACCAAACCCGAAACCAGACACATGTCCTTAGCATCGGAACCAAAGACGTTGTTTCCTTCTATAACCCTCATCTGTCTTGTCATTATATCCATCTCAACCCTTAATTTTTCGTGTTTCTCATCTTCGAACTCAAACTCGTCGGGTATATCAAATATCTGTTGATGATTGTTAAAGATTAGTCGAACCTGTGCCTGAGCACCTACCTGGGTGTAGATAGGATTTTGGAATTCCGTCATTAATGGAACAGTCTACGGATTAGAGCACTGCTAAAGGTTGAATTGCTGGGCATTACTGAATGGTGGCATGAAATCCTTGGCAATACCAAATGGATGTTCATTTGCTGAGGTCACTATCGAAGGAGGATTTCATGTCGTTGTATTGATTTCAGATACCACTGTAATCTGCATGTCCATTTTTTCTTTTATCACTTGATGGACTTCCATAACCTGGCTAACGTCACCGCGTAACCCCTTGAGGTCGTTGTCAATTTGTTCAATTCTTTGATCTAGATCAGCCATTCTTATTTGAGCGCTGGCTCTGGTATTGTATCGGTGGGTATTCAACGTGATTTTCTAAAGCAAGAGAGCACAAGATGAGCTGGAGAACCGATGCAATGCAATGCAAATGAAATGCAGGATGTAAACGCAAGCCACATATTCAAGGAAAACCAAAAGGTTTTTTTACGAACAAAATTAAAGGATCAACATGTAACAACGCGATGCTTATCATTAACAAATGAAAGCTTAACCAAATTCTCATTAACAAATGGAGTCTCACAAGCATAAGGTTTTCATTAACGAATGAAACGTTTACAACATTTTACAAAATGAGGGTTACACATTCTCAAAATCTGGGGGTACAAACTAAACAAAAGGAAATTAAAAGGCCAAGATCTTCTAACAAGATGATCCTTCTCCTTCTTGCAGCCTTGTCCTCCTCTAGTTTTGACGAAGCAGCTTCCAGAGTTCATCATTTTCTCGTTCGGCTTTGACTAAAGAAAACCTCAATTCTCCTATAGACAAAAGTTCTTCCAGGACTGGAGAAATTTCATAAGAGCGGGTGTAGAACATCTTCAGTGTTATCTTCTTTGACCAAAGCAGATGTGCCTTTGAAGCGAGACAACTCGGGTTTTCCACAGCAGCCATTCCTTGTAAGTTGGGATGACATAAGGCAAATATGACTTGTGCTTCAAAATTCGGGTCACTACCTTTTTCGTAAAAGCAAGTCTCTAACAATGCTGGATCCGGTTCTTCCTTAGTTGGATATCCTAACTGGCGGCGGGCCAGGATAGAGCTGTAGCTGATACATCCTTTGGTGCCGACCAGAGGTACGTTTAGGAAATCCCCACAGCTATGTATCATTTTTAATCCTCCGTGATCAAGATCATACCAGTTGATATCATAGTGAGAGAGTGAAGCCAACTTTCTAACCCCATGCATCACTGTCTTCTAGGTTCCATAGAGAGAACATCCTAGGTAAATGTGAAATAGACCACTTGCTTAAGAGCGTCGTGCAACAAGCAAATTGTCCGAGATCACACACCCTCCACCAATGAATGGTGTAATAGGTATCAGCCAATAAAGTAGGAGCGGGATTTCTGACAATGAATAACTTGATAGCCTCTAAGATGATGAACTCATGGCTACTTGGAAAGAGATATAAGCCATAAATTGAGAAAGCCAATATAGCTTCAAAGTTTCCCATATCTCCATGATCATAATGAAACTCATCCTTTTTCCATAAATGGTCTTGCTTCCATTCCAGTAAATCCACCTATAATATCCAAACGGGTTGGAAGGTCAGTGAGTTCCAAGTGTAGAGCCTCAACAACATCTCTCCTATTTGGTCTTCTCTCTCTTCCATAGTGAGGTGTAAAAGTCACAGGAATCTTTAGATGCGTAGAGTATTCTTCCAAAGTCGACAGCAACTGAAAGTCTGGAAATGTGAAGCAATGGTAAAGAGGATCATACAACTTTATGAGGGCCAGCAGTATTTCCTCACTTACTTGCATGTCCAGTAAAGATAACAGGTCTCTGTACTTGGTAACGAAAGCAGCAGAGTTCCTTACTAGGCCTCTAAAGATCCTCAAGTTGTCCAACCTCAGGCTTGGGAATGTGAACTTATTTCTTTGATCCATTACTATGTCTGCAAAAAATATTTTGAATTCCTTGAATGGTTAGCAAAATTCAAAATGCAATGCAAAGATGCTAGATGCAACTGGTTTTACAAAACTCAGAAGATAAATTGAAGCAAAATCCTCATTTCATTTGTATCGGGAAAAGTTACAACTTTTTAAATACAATACAAGAAATTTAAGGTTACATCAAAGGAGAAGACTAGGCCCTATGGTCAAGAAATGTGACAAGAGTCTAATTCGCGCACTCTCTTTAGTCTTTTCAGCACAGTGTTCTCCCTTACCAATTTATCTACTATTCCTTTCCATACGCCAGAAGTTGGTGGGATATTTGAATACTCATGAGTAATTTGCGTAGGCTTGACGCTAAGGAAAATAAGTTCTCTTTCGTCACATCTTTGCCAATCAAGCGACTTTTGAGCCACTCAATCAACTTATCTTTGTGTTTTAGCTCTCTCTTCAATTATGTCATCTCAGAATGAAGAGTATGGTACTTGCCCTCCCAAGTGTCCCTTTCAAGCTTGGGTCTCTCAAGGATCTCTTGGTATTCTTCCATCTTTTTAATAGGGATGGCAGAAGATGATGCGATGACAAACTGCGTATTCTTTTTAGGAAGGTAGGGAATCTTGAGATCACAGGCTCTAGATTGAACCCACTGAGTGAATGGGTCAAAGGCTACACAATTCCTTTTCCCAAAGTCAACTTTAGTTTTCTTCTGGATTTTCTCCCAAGCATCAATAATATTGTTCCTTGAACTCTCCTTTGCTTTGGCGTTAAGGTAGAAGAAACCACACAATAGGATGTTGCTAGGTTTATCCTTCAGTGGGAATCCAAATTGACGCCTGGCCAAAGCAGGATTGTAGTTGATTCCCCCTTGTACTCCCAGGAGTGGTACATTTGGAAAAGAACCACAACTCTCAATGTAGACCCCTCGGTCATAGGCGGGATCATACCAGTGAATATCTGCTTGAGTTAGAGACATAATCCTTTGTGACCATCTCCAACCATTAGGATTTTCCTTGAAAGCGTCTGTCCTTGTAAATGATTGACAAACCATTTGTACAACAAGGGTGCACAACAGAGAATAGTTCCTCTTCCATGAAGAGTCCTATGATGAGTGGAATGATAAACATCACCTAGCAAAGTGGGTACCGGATTACCATTCAAGAATAATGTGATAGCAGTTGAGTTGAAAAATTCTTCTATCTCAAGGAACAACACCAACCCATATATCAATAGAGCCAAAACCTCTTCAAATGCGTCCATAATATCCTCATTGGCAAGGTAAGTAGCCTTCTCTAATAAGTAGTCGGAATGAAAACCTTTAACTCTGTTCTTTGAAGCATAATTGGCTTTGATCTCGGATACTTCTAGATGAAGTGCATCAACAATCTCTTTCGGCGAGGGTAACTTCTCCAAACCGCTGAACGGTTTCTTATCTGTCACATGGATTTTCTTGCACCCCAAAATTTGCCCAACCTTTTCTTTACTTGGCTTATGTTTCATTTCATTTTAGCATTCTTGCATTTGCATAGCATAGTTCTTACAGGGGATCAAGTGTTTGTCTTTGTACCATCCAAAAGAAAAGTCTTTAATGGTTTCAAGCTCAAGCAAAGGCACTGGTACAAACCATCATAAGATTGTCAAGGGGTCCATAAGGTCTTATCACTAGTGTGAAAATGAGGTAGAAGTTTTTTGAATACCTCAGAGGTCATGGAGGAGTGGAAATGGTCACTCAGTTCATCTAAACAACGCTTAGGCAAAAAGGTTGAAATTAGGGTTTCATTTTTAATCAGGCTAAATTTGTTTTTGAGAGAAATACTTGTTTCCATGGTCTTCCATATGTCCTAAGGTGTTTGGGGATGGGAGATTGACCATCAATTTTAATCAGAGGAGCTTCAATTGATCAGTTGATTGAAAATCAAGAGTTTTGGAGAAAAGTCAACTGTGTAGTGAAAAAAGTCAACTCCTGACTTTTTGAGGTCAAGATCATGATCCTTAATTTCAATATGACCAATGGGTGGAATTTGATCAAGAAAATTCAAGGGAATCATGAAAAATCAAAGGTTGTTGAAAGTTGCCATTTTGGGAATTAGGGTTTTAGAAACATTCCATTTTTGGAAAGTTTTATGTTTGGAACAGCCATCTTCAAAGCCATTTTTCTTCATGATCAAGGTTTCAAATGAACATTTGTACAATATCAAATTTGTTCCTTGTATCTCAAGCTTTCTTTTGAGTACCAATTCATAATCATATGATATTTGGAACTCAAGTTATGATCAATCAAAGTTGGAGATTTCAATGATTTCAAAAGTTGTTAAGTTTGGGCAGATTTTTACACCACTTTGCAAGCCAATTTTCATCACCTTCTTGATGTCAAATTAAACTTTGTCCCAAATGAAAGTTGTAGAGTGTGTTCCAAGCTTTCTAAAGAGTCCAAGAAGTCCTCCATTGGATTTGAGAAGCTCAAGTTATGGATGTGCAAAGTTGGGAAAAAATAAGCCAATTTCATAACTTAGAATTTTTTCTAAGTTATTCATGAGCAGTTTGCTTGCCACGATTTTCAACCACAAATTTCATGATATTCCAATCCTCAAATCAAGATAACTTCAACATGGAAATTGTTCCTTGCCATGTCCTCTTTACTTAGAACTTGAGTTTAGCGCAAAGTGATCTTTGAGCATCAAGTTATCATGGTCCAAAGTGGGTGATTTACACATATTTGCAAGGCATTTGTTACAAGATATTTTGGCATAACCTTGCATTTTCATCATACAGCCTGTTAACTCCTCAAATCATGCAAAGGACTTGCATTGGGAGCATGCCAAACATTGCCAAAAGTTGTCACAGCCCCATATCTCTCTCCTTGCTAGCAGGCACAAAAGCTGCTGTCATTTCATCCAGCTACTACATAGCCCTATAGGTTGTTTGTCGTTGATCACCATCCACCCTTGATTCAAAAATTCATGAAAGAATGCAAATCTGCCCCTTCATTTTTCACCTTGGTAAAGCTTGCCATTTTACCCCTTTTACTTCATATTTAAGCTAAATACCATTCACCACAAACCCTAGACAGCTCCAGCCACTGCTGCATTGAAAAAACCAGAGCTTGCATTTTTTTCAAATCCTCCCAAAACCACCAAAATTGTCTTGTGCAAGTTGGGTACCAGCCTCATTTCTAATCATTCAACCACCTCAAAAACCATCCATACAATCTCAAAATGATGTTTAGGAGGTGTTCCAACCATTAAACCACCCAAAAATACCTTAACTCAAAAAGTCAACCTCTTACACCATGGACACTGACTTTTCTGCATAAAACAGCAACACACACTTCCTACACCAGTTTTGAACACTTTGACACTTTGGACACCTTCCATTTATGTTACACCAATTGTCTAAAACCCTAAAAAACAACTAGAACTTCATCTGCTCAAAATGTCCTCAAAAATCAATTTTTGCTTTAAAAGGAAGTAACTCTCACAAGGGTGCTCAAAAGGGAAGGGTCCTTGGTTTTCTTGGCTGCTAGCATAGTGAGGTCTACAAGAGGTATATGGTTTCAAACCTTACCATTGATATGCATCATGTTTATGTTTTGTGGTTTGTTGGATTGGTATAGACATTGTTGTGTTAAGTTGTGATTATGTTGTCCAAACTGTTTTGAAATTAGAGTTTTCCATTTTAGTCAAATGTTGAAATGATTCACTTACATGATGTTGAAGCATGTACTGATCCATGATGATCAACTTTGTTTTGTTCATGTTTGTTGGCTGTCAAGGTTTTTCCTTATGCTACATCTTGGTTTGGTTTTGGTTTGACAAGTTGGTAGATGTTTTTAGTGTTTTATGTTTGGCATTATAGTGGCCAAGTTTTGTGAATGTCATTAGTGTTAGAATCTGCTCAGCCTGTAGGTACCTGCATTAATGACTACCTTGAAAGGAATGTGTTTACTTTATAATGAAAAAGGTTGTGTTGCTGCTTTTGCCTTCAGACCAAAACTCTCTTTCTTGATTATGTTTTTATCCTACTTGCCATGACTTGCTGTTAGGGGATTTCATCAGTGCTTGAAACACCAAGAATTCTGTCAGCATGTTCTGACTACTCAGTCTGTTAGGCACTTATGTTTGTTATTACCTTCATTGAAAAGAATCACTTGGTTGTCAAGCACATGTTGGTCCATTTTGTTGAGCTTGTTTGCTTTAGTTACTGTCAGTTGAAGAACTTATACTAGTTGGTTTGTTTTTGGACCTTGTTATGTCCGATGTTTAGGCTTGAGCAGCTTTTGCATTGATACCCCCAGTTGTAAGCAGGTCTTTCTTATTTGGTGATCAGTTTGTTTTCAAGCATACAAATGTGGTGTGAATACCCTTGCCTTGTTTGCTTCATTAGTTAGGTTTGAATTCTGCCATGAGCTAATGTTTGGCATCATAAATCTTTACTTCTTGTCAAGAATTCTCATATTGTGAATATCTGGCTGACAGTGTAGTCCTAAAGAATTTATAGGCAATCAATCCAATTGGCATTTAGACCTTGATCTGTTTGAACTTATTGGGATAGTGTTGGTCTGAATTTGGTTGGCCCTGCTACTACCAGCTAGTGATGTCTTTGCTGGTATAGGTTAGTTTGAGTTTAGATTTTAGTGAGTTTCTCTGCTGTTGTGGTGAAGTAAGGAAAGAGGTGTTTCTTATAGATGTATTTAATGTTCGGATAGAATGATTGTGATAGGTAGACCCTTTGTATTGTTGCATTTCCTGCTGTCCAAGTTTTATTAGATTGATCAATTTGGTTTCCCATCAGAACTTTGTTAAGTTTCTACACCTTGACTAATGCTAAATACTTGATGAATCTATGCCTCAAACACTGTTATGTTGGATTGATCACTAAATTGTTTTGAAGGAAGAACTAGCAGCATAAGAGGCCTGGGTTTAGTGGCTTATTGTTGAGCATAGTCTATTTAATACCTTTCATTTGTGAGCTTAACCTTGAATATGTCCAGTTTAGTATGGTTATACTAGAGATGTCTCTGAGTCTTGTGGATTTAAGGCTTGCTGTTGGAAATTATGGTGGGGCTGCCCAAGCTGTTTGAGAAGTTTAGGTGGATGGTTAAAGTGGTGGCTGTCAATAGAGCAATATGTGTAGATGCTGTTTTGGTAAGGGAGTGGATATGATGTTGAAAAATATGGTGTATTGTTGATAGCATGATTATGTTGGGTTGATATTCATTGCTGCTAAAATTTGTCCCTCATACTAAAACATGTTTACAGTTTAGCAACTGTCATGTGAAGAAGGTTAGATTAGTTGTTGGATGATTTTGAGCATTGTCATGTTTGAACTCTTAGTCATACTGTTGGTCTGCTCTTGGAATGCTAGCCTTTTTGGTCATGGGGATCTTGATGGTGGACTTTTTCTTCTTTACTTTTTTTAGGGCAGCCAGTAAGAGTGTGGCCTGAGCGTCTCAAGTAATGTTTGGTTGTTGTAAACTCAGGCCTTTGTCTTGTGTTAGTTGCTATTAAGATGACAGTAGGATGGTATGTGTGGTTATTGCTTTTGTGAAAGTTGGTGTTGTCTGTTGGTTTGAACTCAGGCCAGGTTTTGCTTTTCAACATATGATTGATCTGCTATTGTTGAAGTTTAGGCTGGTTTGCATGATTGTTACCATGTGAAGCTTGATGTTTTGATCTGGCTGTCTAGATCAAGATAGAGGTTTGTTTTTTTATCCATCAGTGTTATGTTTGACCTTTCAAAGGAAAATATTTGTAATGTTTATGACCATGTGAAGTATGTTTGTTTGGATTCTGTCAGTTCTTGCTATGAGGTTTGTCAACCCCTAAATGCCATCAAATTTCAGTTCATCTGGTTGCAGCTTATGTGTGTGTTAAATTCTTAACCTATAACAGTTTGGATTGATAATTTGGTTGTTGTCATAGATCTTTGCTTTGGCATTGTTTAAATACCAAGTCCATAAAAGCTCTTTCATTAAAACTTGCCGCATGGAAGTCACTTTGTGATTTAGTGAGGGTTTTGTAGAAGCATGCTTCAGTCTCAAGTTTTGATGATGTCAATACTACTCAAGGTCATCTCTTGATTGCAAAAAGACAAGCCGTTCAAAGTCATCAAGATAAAGTCATCAAGCTATCTTTCAAGTCAAGCTACATATGGAACTGATTCTTCCAGACTTGGCTGCATTACTGGTATATCAAATCCACCTTTATAATTTGATATACAAGTGTTCAAAAACATCAATCTTTTGTGCATAATACATAAGCATGTTTTTGAAACCTTAAAAATGGTATAACATTAATTTTAAAAAGCATTTTTCTGAAAATTACCAGTGTTAACCGATTAACCATATGGGTTAACCGGTTAACCAATTTGAATTTTGAATTTTCTGGGCTAACGTACCAGTGTTAACCGATTAACCATATGGGTTAACCGATTAACACTGAACGTGCAGTGAAAAATTGCTTTGTTTTGAGTTCAAAAATTATTTTAAAATCATACCTTTTCATGGTTTGAATCCTTTAAAATCATACCTTTTGTGAAAGGTTATTTTACTCATATAAATTCTGAGTTTTTCATTCTTGAAAAAAAAAACCAATAGAACATAACTCAAAACTTTTCAATCTCCAATACTCATTTTAAAATTATCTTAGAATCAAATTCATTTTTCAAAAGTGTTCATACTTGCATTGAAAATTTCATATTCATTGAACACTTGTATTGAAAAATTACAAAGAGTGAATTTTGATTCATTGGAGAAGATCACTTTGACAGTTATACTCAATCCAAATTCATTACAATTATTTATTTTTGACTTGTGATCCAGGATTGTTGGACACAAGGGTGAGTGTTTACAAGAGGATTGTTCTTGTACACTTGTGAGTTTTTATTGTTTGATAGTAGGCCTCACCGGTTGATGGTGTGATAGGTTGTACTGTTTTAAACAATAGTGAAAATTCTCTTTCATGTTGAAAGGGGAGTGGAGTACTCTCGGATTGTGAGGGGAACCACTATAAATCCTGTGTCTTTCTTTCTTTCTGTTGATTTACTGCTTTTCATAACCAAGAACACCATCCAGTATATTTCCAAGAACCATATAAAAACCGGAAAAATTTCAAAAGTCCTAATTCACCCCCCCTCTTAGGCATACTCTGTTCTTACAATTGGCATCAGAGCAGGTTAAGGTAACCTGTTCCTAACGATTCAGTATGGCTTCCGCAAGTACCAACCCGGTTTTCAAAGATGGTGGAAGTAGTAACAAACCACCACTCTTTTCTGGAGAATACTTTGATTTTTGGAAAATCCGTATGAAGGCACATCTTGAGGCTCAAAGAGATGGTATATGGGAAACCGTTGAAACTGGTCCACATGTTCCTACAAGTGTGGTAAATGGTGTTGGAACCCCAAAGATCAAATCCTCATATGATGAAGATGACAAGAAGAGAATCTTGAATGAGAAGAAAGCAATCAACATACTTCAAAGCGCTCTCAGTATGGATGAATTCTTTCGCATATCACAGTGTCAATCGGCAAAACAGATTTGGGATACCTTGGTAGAAACGCATGAAGGAACAGCAGAAGTAAAAAGATCAAGACTTAACACGTTAAGTCAAGAATATGAGATGTTCCGTATGCAGCCCGGTGAATCTATTGTTGCCTTGCAAAAGAGGTTCGTTCATCTAACAAATCACCTGATTGCTCTTGGGAAGACCTTCACCAACGATGATCTCAACTTAAAAGTCCTAAGATCCTTGACAAGAGAATGGCAACCAAAAGTGATTGCCATTTCGGAAAAGAAAAGTCTTTCAACGATGACATCCGCTTCATGATTCGGGAAACTTCAAGAGCATGAACTGGAACTTGGAAGACTTGAGAAACATGAAAGTCAAGACAAGAAGTCCAAAGGAATTGCCTTGAAGGCTGACACAAAGGATGACAAAATTGACGAATCTTCCGAAGACGAAAATTTCATGCTTCTAGTAAAGAAGCTTGGTAAGTTTTTCAATAATAATAAAACTTCTTCTTTTTCTAAAAAGAATAGACATTTCAGGAAAAAGGAGGCATCCACATCAAACCAAGAAATTACATGTTATGAATGTGGAAAACAAGGTCACATAAAGCCAGACTGCCCAAAACTCGCAAATAAAGGAAAATTCAAGGGCAAGAAGGATTTCAAAACAAAGAAGGCTTATGTCGCATGGGACGACAACGAAGTGAGTTCATCATCGGAATCAGATAGCGATGAATGTGAAAATAGTAGTAATTTTTCTGTCTATGATAATGATGCACAAGAAGTTATAGATGAACTTCTAAAAGAGTGCAAGACTTTGTATAAAGACATCTCATCACAAAAGAAAAGAATTTTACTTTTAGAAAAACAAAATTCTGATTTCTTGAAAAATATTGAAGATGAAAAACAAAAAGTGATGGATGAAAAACAAAGTCTTGTATGTAAGAATCGTGAGTCTTTGTCTTTTCAAATTGTTCAACTCAAAAGAGTTTTAGAAAGATACGAAAAAGGTCAAATTGGCTTGGAAGAGATTCTTAAACATCAAAGGTATCCTAATGATAAAAGTGGATTGGGATATTCTAAATTTTCAAAACCAAGCACCAATAAGACCATTTTTGTAAGAGCAAGTGAACAAATTGTGAAGGAAGAGACAAGCACTTCTAAAACTCTGCATCAAAATCATAACAAGAAAAAGAATTATATTCCTAGATATAGAAGTTATTTTCAGCCTACATGTTTTTATTGTGGTATTAAAGGACACACACCTAATGCCTGCTATGTACGTAATATTGGTGTTGCAAAGGGGCATTATGTGTGGGTGGAAAAAGGTACTAACTATCAAGGACCCAAAGCAACTTGGGTACCTAACACTACCTAATTTTGTTTTGTAGGTATGCTTGAAGACAACCACAAATGAATGGTATCTTGATAGTGGTTGCTCGAAGCATATGACGGGAGATATAAACAAATTTTCAAGTCTATCATTAAAGGCCAAAGGATACGTCACTTACGGTGATGATAATAAAGGAAAAATTCTTGGAGTTGGAACCATTGGTGCACCTCCATGTACAATCATCGAATACGTTCTTTTTGTTGAAGGCCTTAAGCATAACCTGCTTAGCATCAGTCAATTGTGTGACAAAGGGTTCAAAATCAACTTCACAAAGGAGGAATGCTTGATCGAACACGAAGTCACTCATGAGATTCTGCTAAAAGGTAAAAGATATAATAATATTTTTATGATCTCTTTTGATGACTCTTCCTTGAAGGTAAAGTGTCTTATGGCGAACAACAACGAGGCATGGCTTTGGCATAAAAGATTTGCTCACATTCACATGGAGCATTTAAACAAATTAATCAAGCATGATCTGGTTGTTGGGCTTCCAAAGATAAAATTCATCAAGGATAAATTATGCGATGCATGTCAAAAGGGAAAACAGACCAAGACAACTTTCAAATCCAAGCAAGTGGTTTCTACATCAAGACCACTTCAATTGTTGCACATGGATCTTTTTGGTCCATCAAGAACGAAGAGCTTTGGAGGTAGTATTTATGCTTTAGTTATTGTTGATGATTTTTCTCGATATACCTGGACAATGTTTTTAGTACAGAAAAATGATGTGTTTAAAGCATTCAAAAAGTATGCAAAACAAATTCAAAACGAGAAGTCACTCACTATAGCCTCCATAAGAAGCGACCACGGTGGAGAATTTCAAAATTCAGACTTTGAAGAATTTTGCGAGGAACATGGAATTTCTCATAATTTTTCGGCACCAAGAACTCCTCAACAAAACGGCGTCGTAGAACGGAAGAATCGTTCACTAGTTGAACTTGCTAGAACAATGCTCAGCGACACAAATCTTCCAAAATATTTCTGGGAGGAAGCAGTAAGCACGGCATGCTTTGTAAGCAACCGCGTGAATATTCGACCGCTACTCAAAAAGACTCCGTATGAGTTGTTCAAGGGAAGGAAACCAAATATATCATTCTTCCACATATTTGGCTGCAAATGCTTCGTTCTCAACAACAATAAGGACAATCTCGGTAAGTTTGATGAGAAGTCCGACGAAGGTATATTTCTTGGTTACTCTCTTTATAGTAAAGCTTTTAAAATTTTTAATAAAAGAACTCTTACCATTGAAGAGTCCATTCATGTTTCGTTTGATGAGACTAACCCCTCGAAAGAGGATAATATTGTTTTGGATGATGATGATGATTTTGTAGATACTTCACAAAATGAAGAAATTGTTTCAAAAGATCAAACAACTTTACAAGAAGATGTTACTCAAGAAAATCAAGATCTTCCAAAAGAATGGAGAACACACAGAGATCACCCAATTGATAAAGTTATTGGTGATATTAGTCAAGGCGTTGCAACTAGACTTAATTTAAAGGATGCTTGTCTCAACATGGCATTTGTATCTCAAATTGAACCATCAAAGATCGATGAAGCTTTAGGCGACGACCAATGGATTATAGCAATGCAAGAAGAACTTAATCAGTTCGAAAGAAATCAAGTTTGGACCCTTGTACCAAAACCGGACAATAAACATATTATAGGAACCAGATGCGTGTTCAAGAACAAACTTGACGAGAACGGGATTATAGTTCGTAACAAGGCAAGATTGGTCGCACAAGGCTACAACCAGGAGGAAGGAATTGATTTTGATGAAACATTCGCTCCGGTAGCATGGTTAGAAGCAATTAGATTACTACTTGCTTACGCTTGTTCTATGAATTTTCAGTTATTCCAGATGGATGTCAAAAGTGCTTTCCTGAATGGATACATTAATGAGGAAGTCTACGTCAAACAACCTCCGGGTTTTGAAGACTTCAAAAATCCCTCACATGTTTTCAAACTGAAGAAGGCTCTCTACGGTTTAAAACAAGCACCACGAGCATGGTATGATCGCCTTAGCAACTTCTTATGTGAGAAAGGATTTACAAAAGGAAAGGTTGACAAGACGTTGTTTATAAAGAAGATTAAGGGTAACACCTTGTTAGTACAAGTCTACGTCGACGACATCATATTTGGATCAACAAACAAAGAACTGTGCGAAGAATTCTCACTCATGATGCGAGAAGAATTCGAGATGTCCATGATGGGAAAGTTAAATTATTTTCTTGGACTACAAATCAAGCAAACCAAGGATGGAATCTTCCTCAACCAATCCAAGTACTGTAAGGAATTAATAAAGAAATTCGATATGGATAGTTGCAAGATGATGTCTACTCTTATGGGATCCGGAACGTATGTTGATCAAGATGAATCTGGTACTCCAGTTGATATTACTAAATATCAAAGTATGATTGGTTCATTACTATATTTGACGGCAAGTCGTCCTGACATTATGTTTAGTGTTTGTTTGTGTGCGCGCTTCCAAGCAAATCCGAAGGAATCGCATCTCACTGCTGTGAAGAGAATTATCAAGTATCTCAAAGGAACGACCAACGTCGGATTATGGTATCCTAAAGGTAGTATTTGTTCTTTAGTTGGTTATTCTGACGCTGACTATGCAGGATGCAAAACCGATAGAAAAAGTACAAGTGGTACATGTCATATTCTCGGAAATGCTCTAGTATCATGGGCCTGCAAGAAGCAAGCTTGTGTAGCACTCAGCACCGCCGAAGCAGAATACATCGCCGCAGGAAGTTGCTGTGCACAGATTTTATGGCTGAAACAACAACTTCTGGATTATGGTGTTGACCTCGGATGCATTCCTCTACGGTGTGACAATACTAGTGCCATAAATATCACAAAGAATCCGGTTATGCATTCCAGAACAAAGCACATTGATATCCGGCATCATTTCCTTCGAGATCACGTATTAAACAGAGATGTTGATGTTACTTTCGTCGACACACACAACCAACTCGCCGACATCTTCACCAAGCCTTTGGCAAAAGAATCATTCTACAAAATTCGGAGAGAACTTGGGATTCTTGATGAAGGTGACATCTGATCCTTGTCTCTATTATATGTATGCATTAATTGTGATATGTTTTCATGTGTATGCATTCTGTTTTTATGTATTTTTCAAAAATTCGAGCATGTTAATCGATTAACCATATGGGTTAACCGATTAACACTGTTAATTTTTCAATTCTGATTAAATTTTTTAATGTGTTAACCGATTAACCTATATGGTTAACCGATTAACACTGTTAATTTTTCAAAAAATCAGAAACGAAAATTAATTAAATTTTTGAAAATTTTATATTTTTCTTTATATATTTTTGTGTGGTCCATATTCTCTTAAATATCCACATCCATATCCAAAATCCACATTCCCTCTTAAAATCCTAACTTCTCTCTCCCACTCTTAAAAGTTGGAAAAACTCCCCATAACCTCTCAAACCCTAACTTCCTCAGAACCCACAACCCCAGTTCTCTCAAACCTCCATCCATGGCTTCAGCATCAAACCGCGGCAAGGGAAAACTTCCAGAACATCACTCTGCATCTGATGAAGATATTCCTATGGAAACAACCAAGAAGCGCAGAATGGATTTCAAAGTCCGAGTTCGGTCTATCCTTCCGGTAAAGTATGTGAATCTTAAGGCTTTTCCTGCATCATCTTTTGATTTTCCTGCTTTGCTCAAATATCAGAGGATCGATAAATTTGTGTCTGATTCTGGAAACTGCTACTCGGATCTTGTCAAATCCTTTTTGCATAAACTGTCTGTGTTTCTAAATGCAAATGATGAGCATATTACGAAAACAATTGTTAGAGACTGTGTTGTTGAAGAAAATCTGTCTGATGTTGCTGAAATGCTGAACATACCATCATCTGGGTACTTTCTAAGAAAGGGAGTTAACCACGTGGAAGGGTCGTGGTCCAACTACGACAAGATGGAGTTCTATTATCAGATCTGCAGATTTCCAAAGGAGATGATTATCGCCAACCAACGTACTGCTCGTCTGTTGTGCTATGCAAAGAATCTTACCGTCTCTGATCAGATGCTTCACTATATAATCTGCTATGTGCTGATTCCCAAGGATTCGAATCATGCACAAATTAATGATCTGGAAATGCAACTTCTTTTCGCCATCAAGAACAAGATTCGTGTCAATTGGATTCTGACCATCATGTATCACCTTCAACAACAACTATCTCTGTCAACCCGTCTTCCTTATGCACGACTGATATCAAGAATTTTGGAATTGACTACCTTGGATCTTAACCGTGAACCAACCATCAAGATGAAATCAACCACCAATGAGATCAACGAGATTACAATTGTCAAGAACACTGGAATTTTTAAGGATAATGACGGTACTTACAAGTACTCAGAAGAAGGAACCAATGCTAACCAGGCCTTTCCCGTACCTGCAGGAGGCATCACCAACGAGTTCCTTTACCAAACTATCATGACTCAGCATAGAGAAACCTCCCGGGCCATTGCTTCCCTCCGGAACCTTGTCCTTTCTTCTCACCATACCAACCCTGACAGCCCTGTTGTATCTGATGAAGAAAATGAAGAAGAAGAAGAGGAGGAGGATATGGCGGATGAGGATATTTAGAGGATATGATGCTGTTGTTGTTTTTATTGCTTTTCTTTGATTTCTAGTTATAAGTTTTTATGCTTTCATTTGAACTATGTTTTATTGTAACAAGTACAATTTCTATTTGCCGCATTTTATATGTACTACTGTTTGTGCTTTGTGTTTACTTGGCTTTGCATGTGCTTATTACTATATATGTTGCTATCTTGTGATTTCTTTGAAAGCTCTTCCTTTTTGCTGATGTCAAAGGGGGAGAAGAGCTTGGTTCTGTTAATATCTCTCTGTGTGCAGATTTTTTTTTCCTCTGTTAAGATAGGGGGAGTTGCTAGACATAAGGGGAGAACCAGATCAAGAACCAAGAGATATCGCACAACATTTTTGATTGCCATCATCAAAAAGGGGGAGAATGTAGAAGCATGCTTCAGTCTCAAGTTTTGATGATGTCAATACTACTCAAGGTCATCTCTTGATTGCAAAAAGACAAGCCGTTCAAAGTCATCAAGATAAAGTCATCAAGCTATCTTTCAAGTCAAGCTACATATGGAACTGATTCTTCCAGACTTGGCTGCATTACTGGTATATCAAATCCACCTTTATAATTTGATATACAAGTGTTCAAAAACATCAATCTTTTGTGCATAATACATAAGCATGTTTTTGAAACCTTAAAAATGGTATAACATTAATTTTAAAAAGCATTTTTCTGAAAATTACCAGTGTTAACCGATTAACCATATGGGTTAACCGGTTAACCAATTTGAATTTTGAATTTTCTGGGCTAACGTACCAGTGTTAACCGATTAACCATATGGGTTAACCGATTAACACTGAACGTGCAGTGAAAAATTGCTTTGTTTTGAGTTCAAAAATTATTTTAAAATCATACCTTTTCATGGTTTGAATCTTTTAAAATCATACCTTTTGTGAAAGGTTATTTTACTCATATAAATTCTGAGTTTTTCATTCTTGAAAAAAAAACCCAATAGAACATAACTCAAAACTTTTCAATCTCCAATACTCATTTTAAAATTATCTTAGAATCAAATTCATTTTTCAAAAGTGTTCATACTTGCATTGAAAATTTCATATTCATTGAACACTTGTATTGAAAAATTACAAAGAGTGAATTTTGATTCATTGGAGAAGATCACTTTGACAGTTATACTCAATCCAAATTCATTACAATTATTTATTTTTGACTTGTGATCCAGGATTGTTGGACACAAGGGTGAGTGTTTACAAGAGGATTGTTCTTGTACACTTGTGAGTTTTTATTGTTTGATAGTAGGCCTCACCGGTTGATGGTGTGATAGGTTGTACTGTTTTAAACAATAGTGAAAATTCTCTTTCATGTTGAAAAGGGAGTGGAGTACTCTCGGATTGTGAGGGGAACCACTATAAATCCTGTGTCTTTCTTTCTTTCTGTTGATTTACTGCTTTTCATAACCAAGAACACCATCCAGTATATTTCCAAGAACCATATAAAAACCGGAAAAATTTCAAAAGTCCTAATTCACCCCCCCCTCTTAGGCATACTCTGTTCTTACAGGTTTGGCCTATTTTTCTTTGAAAATAATCATGAGCAATGTGTTTAAGACTTGTGTGGACCTTTGTTTTCTCTTAAATCCATCGGTTTGGGTCATTTGATCTTCAAATGCTTTTCAAATACAATTTCATCATTTTGCAACTCATATGTCATATGCTGGTTTACCTTGAATTTGGACCTCCTTGCTATCTGAAACCATTTGACAACTTGTTTAGAGCATGTGCAGGCCTTTGATTGGTATTAAACATGTCTGTTTTGAGCCATCACTTTGAAAATGCATTTCAAGCCTTCACTTGCATAAGCCATCATTTTTTTACTGTGTGCATAATTTGAAAAAAAACTAACAGTACCATCTTGTTCCTTGTGAAAAATTGAGTGAGATAGGTTTTTATTTCATCAAATTTGGTTGAGATTTGGAGAAGTTATGATCGAATCGTATTTCATGTTGTTGCCTTGCTCAAGGCCTTGGCTTGCCCAGAATCACGCGCGTAGTTTGGCATATATATTAATGGGGTGGCATTAATACACGTATGTATCGTCACCCCAGTGGTTAGTAACTTGCCTTGCATCGCCCATGACCTGAGTTCGAGCCCGGCTGGGGTGTTTTTGCTTTGATTTTATTTTATTTCCATGCCTTATTATTTCTTTCTCCTTTCCCAATTCTATTTACATGCGCCTAGGTGGTAGAGTTGGTGTTCTGTTATGCTTGCAATGCCAAGGTGAGGGGTTCAACTCCTAATGGAGGCACTTTCTTTTTTTATTGACTTGTTTTTTCTTTTTCTCTTTATTTTATTTTATTATTTTCTTGTTTTGTTTTAACTTTTTTTTTTAAAATAGTTTTTAAATATCAAAAAACCAAAAAATCTTATTTCTTTTTTAAAAGGTGTTATTTTTTATTTTCCATCCTTTTTTATTTCATTTCGTGTTATTTTTCATTTTTATTTTCATTTTAATTTTGAATTTACAAATTAATTTTCTTCCTTTCATTTCATCTGCGATTGAGTTATTTAGTGTTTACTTGGCCTTGGGCCATGATCCCCCTAGGATTTCTAGTCCCTCTGTTTAGGATGGGAGTAGGAGAGACATTAGGTATTCAATCCTAGGCATGATAACATTAGGATAGTTTCATTCCCTTTCATCCCGACTTTAGGAGAATTGTGCATGATAACTTTTGGTTTGAGTTTAGTCCCCCTTTAGTGTCCTTTCTCTTCTTATCTCAAAAACAACCATAAAACACCTAATAAAGGCTAATGATTATTGTGCGTTACGAGCCTTAAGCACTTGGGAAAGGGTTGTTGAGGGGTTTCCCTTCAATGGCTTGGATGTTTAGTATAGCATCCTTTGGGTGATATGCTACGCATTCATTCCTAAGTCATAGTCTCTAGTGCGATATGAATTGCGAACAATTCAAAAACACTTCTTCTCTTAAAAACACAAAAATAAATCATTCAAACTTCTTTTTGCCCTTTGGGGCCTTTAATCTAGGAAAATCATTTTCACAAGGAGAGTTTTGTTAACTTTTGGTTCTATCGCAAACGGTAACGCCTAAGTCTCCAATGGTCGAGCTGCATACACCAAACTGCTAGAACTGATTGTTAACCCTACTCGGGTAAAACAGTTGAACAAACCTGTGTTCCCTATTAGCCCGAACTACGTTTGCTCTGATCTTTCATACCAGATGAAAGTACGTAGGCACGAGATGTGATGTCTCGGCCAGCAACCTTCCCCCCTTTCACCCGTAGTTAGCCGAACTACGTTGACTCTGACTTCTCACTTCAGATGAGATACGTAGGCACAAAGCGTCGTTGCTTTGCCGAGTCACTTCTTCTTCTTTTGTCCTCAAGCCTGTAGTTAGATAGTTTCAATCACCCTTTTAGATAGACAACAAGCGTGGATCCCGTCGAGTACGACGGACGTGAGGGGTGCTAACACCTTCCCCTTGCATAACCGACTCCCGAACCCAAGATTTGGTTGCGATGACCGATCTTATCCCTCTCTTTGTTAGGTTTTCTCTGAGCGTTTCCTTTCCCTCTCTTGGGATAAATAACGCAGGATGGCGAGTCTTCTGTCATTGCCGACCTCGATTTTTGCAGTAGCGACAGATTCCAATCAAGTAAGAGTATTCTTCCAGTGTCTGCATCAATTGGTAATCCGGGAACGTGAAGCAGTGGTATAGGGGGTCATAGAATTGAACCAAAGTGCTAAGAACCCCTTCTTCCATTCTAGTATTCACAATACTCATGAGTTTCCCGTAGGTTTCCCTAAAATCTTCGGATACCAACCTTCCTAGCTCTCTCAACTTCGTTGTATCACATTTCTTGAAGTTGTATTTCTTAGTGTTTCGTTTCCCAAAATACATGATATCTAGGGTTTTGCAAAAAGAAGACAACTGAGTTTCACAAAACCAGTGCAACAAGATGAGATGCCATGATGATATGATGACATGATGCATACATAGCACATTTACAAGTATACACAATGCACAAATTCATATTCTAACAAGCAAGGGTCCTAGTTTGGGGTTATGAGCATGAAGCTAGGGTATACCCTCCCAAAGGACATGTACTAAGGTGTTCATTGTACCTGCAGAACAGGTTCTATCAAGAGTTCCCAGAGTCATAGATAAATCCTTCAGATATTATCAACCAACATGACTACTCACGTGGGTCAAATATATTCTCGGGATAAACTCGTCTGAGTGTAGTATCGTGTAACAACTATTTCGGGACTACTCCCTCATAGTCACCGCACTACGTCCTAAAAAGGCCAAGTGGGGTAAGTGGGTAACTAAAGATCCTCAATTTCACGGACTCTCAGGTTGAAACAACTAATGAAATGCATGACTACTCATACACGATTGATCATCTCAATAAGGTCTCAACTGAGAATGGTTACATCATATGTCAAACATGTTAGGACTACTCCTAATAGTCAACTATTGATCATACCACATCCTATCATATGTATACGCTCAAGTCCGGGTTAAGACTTATCTCACCACTCATGATATCACCCAAATGATCCAATGCAAACATACAGTTATATATTCACAAATATACATGTATAGCCAAACATACAGAGATATAGCATACAAGCACACAAAATGGGTTAAACCCTCAATCTGTCCCCACTAAAGTCGCCATTTCTGTTGCGGTGAGAATCTAATATCAAGCTATTGATTAACTTGAATCTTAATTAATTGAAATTCACCACCGAGCTTTGATTTATCCAAAGGAAAGGTTAAAGAAAGAAAAACCTTTTGCGTGATGTAACAACAACGCTAGAGTTTCGGGGATCGAGAACCTTTTGTATATATGTATGCTAGGTAGTTATTCACATCCCAGACATTTGTAGTACTCTGCAGGAACCTTTTGTATACATGTATGCTAAGTTATCTAAGTTGTTGTTTTCTAGGGTCATGGGATCAAGGTTAAGGTAAAGTTTGAGGTAAAGACCTAAGGATAGTTCTAAGTTTTCTCGTAAAGACATTGCATCTTATGCCTACGTATTCTTACTAGGATGGAATCAGAGCAACCGTAGTTCTCCTCACTAAGGTTGAGGAATACTTGACTATGGTCAATACTTCAAGGGGGAACAAACATAACAATGTTATATAAAGTTTGACAAAAAATCTCTAGATCTAAGTTTAACACTCAAGGGGATTTGACTTTGACAAAAGCCAAGAGGGGAGTAAGTAATCATGACAATGATCCTTACATAGAGTTAACAAACTCTATCTTAAAGTTATAATTGAAGGATACTCCTAAAAAGGGGTAGGTCTTTAGACTTAAAGAAAATTCTAATGGATATAGGTTCTAACTTAACTAATTTAAAGGAACTAATAAATTAACCAAGTCAAGGGGAGGGGTAATGAGCTATCTATGATAGTGAAGTCAATAGAGAGACTTTCCTTTGGAATAAGGGATAACAAAGCAACTGGATGAGAGCTAACAAGCTACATCACTTGGGGAAACTTAACATAGCCTAAACATACATATGCATTCATTCAAACATGACGAAGATATAAAGTCATGGTAACAACCAAGAAAGATAAGGGCAAGTCTGTGATAACATTAAGCAAATATGATAACAAGGCAACTTGATGAGAACTGACAAGTTCCATCACTGGGAAAACAAACTTGATAAAGATAAAGATAAGCAAGTAGGATCAATTAAAAAATTAAACACAAAAAATCATGGTAACATCCGAGGTTTTATGATTTAACATTACAATGTTCAAAGATCATGAAGGTAACAACCAATAAGGGCAAGCATGAAACATGTGTAACAACAACGTTTTCATCAATGGTATTCAAACAAAACTCATATAAACAATTTACAACTTGAATAAAACATGGTATATGAATCAATTAAAGAAAAATGTAACATATTTTATCATATTCAAGACATATTGATGACAATCCATCATGGATAGGCAAGAAAAGTAAAAACAGTTCAAGCATGGATTCAAACTTCACAAAGGAAACGATAAACAAGATTCATGGTAAATTTCAAGACAAGAAACAACCCTAAACATGTTATGGCTCTAAAAATACACATAAACAAGTAATATGGGGATGAAGGATCATGTTCATGAGGTTACAACATCAAGAAACATATCATGGTTCACAAAGACGTTTCAAGGCATACTTTTCACATTCATGCATTTACAAACGCAAGTATAATCATGGTAAAGAAAAAGATCCAAGTGTTTTAAAACATGTAAGCATATTAGACGTTCAAAAATTATTCATACAAGATCAATCTTACAAGAAAAATCAAGTACTATGTCAAGAAAGTTCATGAAAACCAAAGAAAACCCTAAAAAGGACCATGTCATTCAAGTGGACCAAAGTGTTTCAAAAATAACAATTTTTGAATACTTTCTTCACAGATTGAAACTAGACATATTAAGGAGCATAGTTCAAAAAGAGTGGCATCAAAATGATAAAAATCAAAGAAGTTATGCACATTTGAAAACTAGGCACAAAACTAGGCAACTAAGGCAAAAAAACAAGGCAAACAAAACCAAGGCAAGGCAGATTTTGCAAGAAGGGTCATAACTCACTCAAAACTTAATCAAATTGGATGAAATAAAAAAGAAAATTGTGTAATTTTTTCACAAGGAATCCAATGGTGGTGGTTTTTTTCTCAGATCACGCACCATGGGAAAAACTCAATAGCATCATTGAAAAAGACATATTATGTGCAAGAGCAATGTGACAATCCAATGTACATGTTCTAAGTAGAAAGTAATGATTCAAACACAACATATGAGACATATAGAGAGTGCTTACAAGCATTATACATCAATAGAAAAGCTAACTTAACAGATGGCATGTGTAGTGGCAAAAATAGCAAGCTTTTGCAAGAGTAAAGCAACAGACAGAAATGTACCAATTCAACATCAACTAAATTATCAAACATATCACATATGACCTATAAATAATGTTTACAAACACCAATCATCTATTCCTAAGAAGAATCAACAAGTTGCATATTTAAATGACACTTAAAGTAAGCTAATAAGCCAAACCAAAGGGACAGTCATGAATACCTAAGTTTATGAGCAAAAAATGGTTCAAACATGACTTATAAGGTGTATCTAGCATGTTCATAATCAGTGTACATCAATATTTAGCATGATCTTAAAAGTAGCAAGTTGGAACACTTACCTCTTGTATCTTTTTCAATTCAATACACCAAATAAGAAAACCAGTTGATAGAAGATGATCCAAGCAGCTCCAATATGTTCCAAATAAGGTGTTCAAATGATGAGAACTCCTCCAAGATCACTGTCTTGGCAGAATGCCTTCTTATGCAAGAAAACACCAAAAGCTACAAAGTGAAACTCTAGGAAATGGTTTTACAGAACTTTTATGATGCCATGGACAGTTCAAACAACTTATATAGAGAGTGTTTGAAGTGTTAGAATGATTGGAAAAGGGTTGGTTTGGTTCTAGTCTATGAAGATGCAGAAAAGTCAAATTTTCAAGGTATGAGAGTTGAATTTTGGAATGTGAGGTTTTATGGTGAATGTGAGGGTTTGGACAGCCTCAATGCATCATAGGCGATGTGTTTGAGGTGTTGGTTCAAGTGTTTGGTGGATGTATTAAGTTGTGGTAGAGTTTTTGCAAGGCTGATTTTCTTCACAAGGAAGCAACTTCTACCACTTGTAAGAAGATGGTGATCAGAGAAATGAGAGAGATTCAACTTGGTTTCTAGTTGATTCTGGTGTAGTTTGGATGTTAGGAGTGTGTTCTATTTATAGGAAAGCTTGGAGAATGAGAGGTATGGGCAGATTGTGTCAACTTGCCAAGTTTGCCCTTTTTGGAGGCAAAATGAGCAAATCCTTCTTGGGATTTATTTTCTGAGCATGAGCAACCTTCCTATGTGTTTCAACATCACCAATAGTCTGTCAATAGTTGACATGAAGTGAACGAAAGACCTTAACTTACTCTCTTCGATTCTCCCTAACCATAAAGGATGTGAAAATTCTCTTCTATATTTTAAAAAGCCCCAAATATGATCTACAATTTTTATGTTTGTCCAAAGTTCAGATTCCAAAGGGAACTAGGTCAAAAATCTTCATGAAGTTGGCTGCAAAACTTGACTTACAAGTCAAAAAAAAACAAGAAAATTTTTCTAAGTGTGGAAATCATTCACAACTTGATGAGCTCATAACTTAAACTCTATGCATTTTTGGACATCAACCCTCTAGAACACTTTTGTAGGATTTCTCAAGAGCTTTCCAACCAGCTTTGGACCACTCAATTTGAATGTGTGGTGTGAGAGTTATAACCATTCCAAATAAGCTTGTAATTAGGGTTTTTCATAAACCCTAATTTCTTGATACACAAGTTAACCATCCATTCTTGATTAAATATTCACCAAACACACTAGTTAGTCATAACATGATTTTGGAAACCTCGATTGCTTCAATTTAGGGTCAAAACCCTAAAAGTAAAAGAGTTGACTTTCTAGACAGACGAACAGAACTGTTGAAATCTTCAGGATCGATCCTTAGTGTTCTGGGGGTTTTTGAACCTTTCATACTTCTTGAGGGGACTTCAATAAGTCATAGAAACATCATGGACCATGGTTCAAGCTTTGGAAACCCATTTAGACCAAAAGTCAAACTACAGTTGACTTTTTCAACTAGAAACCCTAATCAGGGTTTTGTACAACACTGCTTCAATTCTCTTGGTAAAAATCTCAAATAGAACTTGTTCTTGGTAAGATATGAACCTCTTGATGATGTGAAAACTTTATATGTAGATGATCAATCCAAAACCTTGATTGATCAGTCCACAGGATTCTTGATTTTAACAGCGTGAAACCCTAATTCATCTGCATCTTGACAAAGACTAATTTGAAAGAGGTTATGGTTAGATAACATATGCTTGATGAACCTATAATGATAATGGAATCTAGGGGTCAAATTTTGGGGTATGAAAATTTGTGTTCAAACTTTTAATTCAGTTTCTCACCGGAATCTACATTCCATCTAGGCTTATCGCATATCTGATCTTTTCGATAATGGTTCGTTTAGACGATCTTAGTTCCTCGACCGCTTCCACTTAAAAGTTTTAAAAAACAATTTATCATAAGTGACGACCCTGTATAAGAAATAGTGATATATTCAACCCTCCTTTTAGATCATTTTCATCACCTATCAAAAGACTCTTTCAACTGGCTGAATGGAATGTGATATCTGTTGATAGAAGAGTAACTTCAGAAGCTTCTGAAATAATCTTATTTCAACTTATTTTCCAAATCTTAAGAACAAGGAGAAATACTACTAGAAAAACCCAAAAAGAAAAATGTTAGAGATCTTCAAAGCATATTCTAATGAAGCTTACATAGTTGAGGATTCAGAATCTGATGAAGAAATAATCACGAATTGCTGGCCATTACTTCTTCTAAAGAACCAATTTAAATCCAGGAATAAAATCAATTATTGAAGAGAAAGAGATAACTTCTAATTAATCTTGCTTCAATATTGATAATAAGGAGTTTGTATCTTAAGATAATATCTTAAGTGACTCCATTGCTCCTATGGAAATTGAAGGCTATCATAGAATTTGTGTTAAAGGACAACTCTATGAGAAACCTTTCATTTCTTCTTATGTTTCTGGCAATACTATGACATCGGTATAAAATTGTTTTATGCCAATCTCTGATAGTAAACACTATCTGAATTTATGCTTTCCAAATTTCAAAGTCAAAAGATTTAATCCAAGACAATAAAATCAAAGACTCTGCTAAGAACAAGATTTTTTCCTAGACTCATAGTCTAGAATGAATCATGGTAGTGCTATTAGATTAAGGCATAAAGCAAAATAAATCCTTTCAAGACCAATATTTCCGGACTCATAGAAATATAAGTACCAATATCTAAATTTGTATTTACTGCATATATCACAAAAGAAAGGAGCAAGGCATCTTTCATGGTAGTTGATCAAATGTTGTTTACAACATTTGATGGAAGAAGAGACTACATCTCAGACCTAAGAGCTAATAGCATGGAGTGTGGTAAAGAAAGTGGAAGCATTGGTTTAAAGGCTAATGAATCAGAATCAACTCAACACTGTATGCAGATTCCATTGTCAGATCTAAATACTCATCTGAAGCATGACCAAGAAAACAAAAATAAATGTATGTTTTGTTCTTTCCTTGAAAACTTTTTGACTCAATAAAACATTTTTATATGAGTAAATACAAATTCTCTGTTAGATCTCTAGAGAAATTCTTTTAAGAATCTTCAAAAATCATTAAAAAGAAATTATGTTGTATTTGTATATACTGAATATGTCATTAACTTCATGATGATCATATTTATGTAATCAATACCTTCACTTTTAATGATGATATTGTTGCTAGTTAGTTGTCAAAGAAACCAATTCAATATTCATTAATCAAGCATGACTCTAGTTCCAAGAGAATAACCTTAACTCTAAATAGAATATCAAAGACCGATGACTAACAGAAGATGTCTCACTCGAAGTCTAATTCTACTAGACTCTGATGATAGATAGCTTCTGAAAATTTTCAGTCTCTAAGATTCAGAAAAGTAACCTTTACTTCTGATAAAGCAGTTTAAGTAAAAATCATTTTAAAATAACTCTATTTACTTAAAACTCCATAAAGATGATTATCATTGGGTAGATGCAAGAAATATGTTGGGTAAGAACCTTAGGGTAATGATGTTTTCTTGTGTATATATTTCTATTGTCTATATCCCCTGTCTTTGTGAAAAATCATGTTGTTCAAGAGAATAATAAATAGGATAAAAATTAAAAGAAAAATCTGGCAACATTCTCATTGAAAGATTGGAAGTTATTACATATTATTTAAAATAAGCATTCTAGACATTTGGATCTGTCCTAAGGTATTCCCCATGCTCATCTGACATATCGAGTTTGTTTAAATAATCTTCCATATATTCCCTTGCAAACTCAACAACCTCCTTCCTCAGAAGATTCCTGCATTTTGACATAGAAGTTTTCTTTCTTCTTTGTGTCTCAACAAAGGTTTCTATAGAAGAAAGTGCTTCTGAAGTTGTCTGCTTGCTTGTAGATCCTTCACTTGCTGCATTCTTTGTGTTTGCTTGAGTTGCTGCATTTAGCACTGTTTTCTTTCTAAGATCTCTCTTTGGAACCCAAATTTGTTTTTGCTTATACATTTTTGTGTTCAAAAGATTAAGTGATTAAGAAAGTTAGTATGCGAAAGGTTTTATAGAGTCTATTCATCTGATTACCTTGAGTATTTATTGTTTTAATATTGATTAGTCAAATCAATCTTTTAACGTTTGACTCTTGGGAAATGATGTCTAGTGTTAAGTCCTATTAAGATTCTCTTAACAACTGTAAATTTTATGTTAACATGTTAATTATTGGTTTTGTTCAAATTCTTACTTCATTTATGCATTTATCAGAAAATCATAGAGAAAAATATAAGATTGCACATGCAAAATAAGAAATGGTCAAAATAACAAAAAAGGACTGGAAAGTACTAAGATTGTAACTAATCTAATTCCTCTATTACCTTACGACTTATCCAGTTTCCCCAACAGATGTCATGCTCATCTTCATCCACATCCTCATCCTCTGGCTCTGAGACAATTAGTTGATAAAATATCTCATCTTTGATCTTCTTCTTCTTTTTCTTCTTCATTGATTTCTTCCTTGGTTTCAAATCAGTAGCTGATGGACCTTCTTCAGTAGATATCTGAGTAGCTGAGAATGAAGCCTCGTCAGAAGATTTTGGTGTAGTGAAAAAAGGATCAGTCACAAATGCTTCAAAATCAGCTGACTTATAAAGACCTTGAGTCTCCAAACCAGTAGAACTCTTTGGAACTTCTGTTATAATGGAGATGTTGGTGCTCTCAGATGTTGCCTCCATATTGTGTTGTAGGATGTTGATGAAAATGACCTATACTTTGAATGCTTTTATAGTGGAGTCTGGATGACCCAAACTTTGGAATAAAATCATTTTCTTGATTCTTGGAACTGTTACGACCAATAAAATATTAAAGATGTATTGTACAATTATTTAATGATCTATGTTATTGATCGTTTTCTCTTCCTTAGGAACGGTTCACGCAATGCTACCTTGTTAAGCATTTATGACTATAATTATTTTCATTTTCTTTTTATTCTTGTTTATGTGACAAAAGGGGAAAAGATATAGTAGTATTTAATAAAGAATCTGAACCCTTTAAATTTAATGTTATTCATTTATAATTTAATGTACTTTTAAATTTCTATTATTTTGGTTATTTCGATTATTTTGGTTATTTTGCTCGGTTGATATGTTTTAGTTTTCTTGAATATATAACTAAGGAGGAGCTTATAAACATCAACCTTGGACTATTATATTCAGAGGGAGGTTACAAACCGTAGAATCTGATGTTGATAAGAAAACTAAAATATTTTTTCTTGAATATAGTACTTAGGGGGAGTTTACAGAACTCAACCTTGGACTATTAGACTCAGGGAGAGCTTACAAACCTAAGTGATGTATGGTGTACACTCTAAAACTGAAGGCCTAAGCATCAGAAGAGCAACATATTATCTCTACACTTAGTAAATGTATCAGCTTCTGGTGAACATTCAGAGAGTAATAAATCTGAAGTTATCAGTACCGCAAAAAGCAAGCTGCATTGTCAAATCAGTTTGTCAGCTAGAGTCTATGTTCACAAGGCTCAATAAGAAGTTGACATGCTTTATAAATATTTACTCTCAATGGGTCTATAGTACAAGATTACATGGAAGACACAATGGTTAAACAAGTTACACAATAGATTAAGATCTTTTGGTGTATCTATCTTCAATATCTCTTGTACTGTGGAGAAACAAAGACACTTGTACAAGTTATCTCTTCCAAAGGCTAGTCTTCTACCACTGCTATATAAGTAATTGAAGATTCAATCTGAATTTTCAACAAGGGTTAAGGAGCAAATAGAGAAGGAAAACCAAGAAGGATAGGAGTGTTTCACACTTCTACATGGATGGAGGAATAACAAGATCAACAATAAGTAACACAATCGAGTATGTAGAAATTATCTTATATGTTGTAAATTGTACAAAGCCTTAAGATTTCTTAAACATAGAATATCTTAGAAATCTTAAGTGCTTAAGGTCTTTTTTATGGTGATTACCTTGTACCTCTAATTTTGTATCAAGTAAACCTTATTCTCTATTATGCTAAACATGTTATTTAGTAGTTTAGATAAAGTCTCTTGTTATGTGCTTGAGCATCAAAGTCTCTTGCTAAGAAGCTTGAGCCAAGTAAGTTTAGAACATTAAAAGTCTTGATCAGTTCACTACGCCAAAATTGGTTTTTTGTATCGCCTACTTTAATAGCGCTTTTTAAATAAACGCTATTAAAAAAGAAACAAACATATTTATAATAGTGCTTTATAGTAAAGCGCTATTAAAGAGTACAGAGAATATGATTTTGATAGCACTTTGTAAAAAAACGCTATTATAGGTATTCACTACGATAGCGCTTTTCTAAAAAGCGCTATTAAAATGTTGTATTACAATAGCACTTTTATAAAAGCACTATTATTAAAAGCACTACGATAGCGCTTTTTAAAAATCGCTATTAAAATATGTAACTACAATAGCGCTTTTTATGGAACCGCTATCGTTTCTATAATTGTGTTTTAAGATAGCGCTTTTTTAAAAAGCGCTATTAAAATATTCCACTAAATTAAATTAATTAAAATATTCCACTAAATTAACTAAATTAATTAAATTAATTAAAATTTGTTCTCAAAAGTATCTCATCAAGATAAGAACATCGTGTTATCTCCACTTTCGCTACAACTCGTTCTTAGCATCATCGTTGCTGGCTCTGAGGGTCCCACACAACAACAGCTTCTTGAATTCCTCCAATCCAAATCCACCGATCATCTCAACTCCTTTGCCTCTCAGCTCGTTTATGTTTTCCTCTCCAACGCTGCTCCCGCCGGCGGACCTCTTCTCTCTTTCGTCGACGGTGTGTGGATTGAACAAACCCTATCTCTTCAACCTTCCTTCAAACAAATCGTCACTACTGAATTCAAAGCCAGTTTGTCTTCCGTCGATTTCCAGAACAAGGTATTTATATCTATTATCTCCCTCTTATTGCTGGAATTAATCTATGCCCTGTTTCTATTTTCTGTTAATATATTAATATAACTTCTCGAACGATTTTGTGTTAGGGTTTCATAGTTCACATCTTTTGGTCATTACCAATTTTAAATTGATTGTGTGTTTGGTTTTTAGGTGACAATATTTGATTGGGAATGGATTTTGGAGAATTGATTTTGATTAAAAGAAACTACAAATTCTAGCTTCAACCGGAAGCAATTTTGCTTTTGAAAAAACTAACATTGCAAAATCAATTTTACACCTGAATTGCTTTATCATTGTTCAAATGCATTTAGCTTTAGCCTATAGACCTGTTATATGTCAAGCATGTTCTAGTTCTAGTACTATGGAGAAACTCTTCTTGGCTTCTAGCACAATAATACTAAGGAAATTGTGTAAGGCATACTGTATAATTGCACAGAAACTCTTCTTGGCTTCTTGTACAGGTTGTTGTCTTAGAAAATATTATGTTGTATAGGACTTTAATTGGCAACTTTGTTGATGCAGGCAATGGTGCAACTTGTTATTCAGAGATATACGAGGGAAGCTGGTGTTCGAAGTTTGGAAAGGAATCTAGCTGCCCTTGCTCGTGCTGCTGCAGTGAGAGTAGCAGAGCAAGAAGTAGTTCCACTTAGCAAAGGAGTAGAGGGCTTACGACACCACTTTTGGAAAACAGACTTGTCGATAGCGCTGAAGTGGAAATGGAAGTGATACCAATGGGAAGGGTGAATTGCATCTTACTGGACAACTTGGTGATGTGATCAAAGAATCAGCTCAAATTGCACTAACATGGGTAACCAACTACATCTAAATAAGTTTCAACCGGCTTCTATTTCTTTTATGCTCACTAGAATGATATGTTTCATCTTATACCTGTCCAAAAAATTTGTTTCATGTTACTTGTATTGGGATAATAACCATGTATATGTGCATGGACAACCGTACACATGTAAGTGTGCAGTTGCAGATGTGAACTTGATAATCTCAAACATGTGTTGATGAATAATTTATCTAAGAATTCCATATGCTAATATTGAAAAATTGTTAATTCTCTTATTTTTGTGATGACTAAAATCACTGGTATCTGTGATTCTCAGGATGAAATGAAGCAACTAGCAAAAAGTGAAAGACTAGCAGTTAATGTGTCGAATGCAGTTAATGTGTCGAATGCAGTTAACGAAATGAAGCTTGCATTGGGGAGACTCTTGAGCAGCGGGAAGCTGGTACTACTATTGCTGTTGAGTTTCAAGACAACGGCAGAAACATCTCAATTCATTTCGTTTCTCATAAACTCGGTTGTGGTCCTCATTATTCAATAACACAGACAAATCTTCGGTCTCTGCGGCAGCTCGGTTTGAAGCCATTAACTTGGAATGTATAGCAGCAATGTTAAGCCACAGCAGAGGCTTTAGATTTCAGCTCATAACAACTTAGGACAACTGCAGTCGACAACCAACTCGATGCAGACTGCAAACGTATGCTGTTGTGTGAAGGTTCTCTATCAGATGATGAAACGTATGCTGTTGGAGGTTCCAGTGAAACATATGCTGGGTTGGAGGTTCCAGTGAAACGTATGCTGTTGTGTGAAGGTTCTCTATCAGATGATGAAAAGCAGACCAAGGTCGGATATCTATATAAACCTCCCGGTACTGCAGAAGCTGGAAATATTGGAATCTTTTAAGGATATTGAGTTCTGGTATGCAGAGAATATATCAGCAACTTCACCTCGTTTGCGCACAACCTCTTTTCGAAAGATTGTTCCAAGGAAAGACGAAAAATGGTGGTTGCCAGTTCCTTGTGTTCTCCCTGGTGGCCTCTCGGAGAAGTCAAGGAAGCATCTAACTGAGAAACGGGACTGTGCTAATCGAATTCATAAAGCCGCAATGGCAATAAATAGCAACATTCTCACAGAAATAGATATTCCAGAAACATATATAGACGATCTTCCAAAGGTTAGTTAGTCCTCATTGTGAAAACTATATTATTGTCCTATTTCTACTAGGTTTTGTTAAATAGAAGGTCTAACGGTGCTATTGCGTGGCAGAGTTTGAACAATTTGCTATTGTTCTATGATACACTAATTAGTACAAAATGTTGTTAATTGGTGGCTATACCGCGTTATAACACTGTTGTGTAGCAACATATGAACAGGCGGCTTTTCCGTTTTCCGCAATTGGCCAAACTGTCTCTTCTATAGTTGTCTGGGAATTTATCTTTTCTTTTCTGTTTTGCCAATCAAATTTTGTTGCCTTTTTTAAATAAACAAGCTTACATGTTTTTTCTCTATTTCTTTTTTCAGGAATGCCCAACTGTCATCAGTTCAGGTATGCCTTTAGCTACGGAGACTGGAAAAATTAGAGTAGTTTAATTTGATATGATTGTTCCAGGATAATTGTTTTCTAACTTCCAAATGATATATTTATTCATATTGGTTACAAGGTTATATTACTTATCCTTTTACTTATCCTTCCATTTCATTGCCTCCAACAATCCATACAATTTTAGAACAGTTTCCAGATACCGCTGGTACCATTGTTTCCATTCATGTTGATTCTGATGTGATGTCCTTGGATGGAAGACAGTGTTTGGAAACAGAAGCTGAATTTAAAGAAGATGGGAAGCTTCATGTTACAGTGAGAAAATCAAACGATTCAAGATCGGATATATATTCAAGAAGATCTCATAATTCTCATTCTCATGCAAATACCACACCCTGTGCTTCAAATCTGACAAATGCAGAGATATACTCTTTGCAATCTTCTTGGAATCCAACTCCAAGAGGGTCAAGTTTCAACCACACAGATTTTTATTCAATGATGGGTCGTAATTCGAACTTCGGTGCTTCGGATTTGAAGGGAACAACGCCGAGAAGTTCTAACTATGACCTTCCAACAACAGGGAATTATCCTGCACCGAATCCTGGAATGTTCTCTCCCAAGAATGTTGCTGCTAAGAAGGCTAATAATAATAATAACAGTAATAGTAATGGTCAAGTTGCTGTGAAAACAAATCATCTTCATATGTTTGTTTGGAGCTCAAGTGGTTCACCGGTTTCTGATGTGTTCGGTTCTCATCTTGAATATGGAGGTACAACAACTGGAATTGGTAATGCAGTTCAAGTTCATCAAGATCAGAAACAAGTCAAGCTGAATCTCTCTCCCAGAAAAGGTTTTTGATTTTTGTTCTTCCATTAGTTTAATGACCATAATTTCAAATAAATAAGATGTCAAGGGTTCGAATCTGCGACTATGCATTCAGGCTTATCAGATAATGGTTTGGAGAAAAGGCTAATATTGATAATGCTTTGGAGAAAACTTATCAGAAATCCAAACACATTCCAGCATTATGGGCTTAACTTGATCACTAGTTTCATTCAGGTACTACTATACTAATTTTCCACCATTTATTTACAACAATTTTTATGAGTTAGTTAATTGATAAGAACAATAGTAATAATGTTTGGTGTTTTGTTTTCCATTGCAATATTGCAGGTGGAATATTGAAATGCCTCTTATCATAGGAAAGTCTATTTCTATATTATCAGATGCAGGACTTGGCACAGGTTGTTGCTTTCATCACTGTTCAACTCGTATATACTCACATCTTCGTGTCAAAATTCTGATGGAATGTCTCGTCGGTGCACAGGTTGTTGCTTTCTTGGGGGTGCTTATTTACAAATTCTATGGGGATGAACTTAGAGAAATGTTTGGTTATGAACAACATCCGTATGGATTTTATACAATGGCTGGTATTCCACTGTCAATTTCTTTGCAGCTATGGAAACTTAATAATACTGTTATGTTTTAACCAAATGGAAACTTGATAGTACTGCTATGTTTTGCAGTTCTAGCCATTATTTTGGTGGGTTTGCTCTATGGCTTCTTTATAGCAATAATATGTGGCCAACGAATCAATGAACGCCACTACCATGTTCTTGCCAAACAAGAATTGACAAAGGTCTGCTGCTTTCAAATCTTTTGACATACAATCCACACAAAACCAGTAATATGCTTTTCTCATAAAATATGGTTTAAGGATTATAGTTGATTTGTATCATATAAGCATACGAATTATACTAATTTAAGGTACTAAACTTTTCACTCTGTTCTTTACTTTTTTTAATGACAGGAATATGTGGTAGAAGATCGAGAACATGTAAAGAATGTGCCCGAACTCGACCCCAGCCATGTGACAGAACTAAGGATGTTGGGCCTTTACTAGCCGGTATACAGAACTAGTTCTGTGTATGGCCCTCTTATATCTGCTATATCAGTCGAATCATCTGGTGAATAAAACTCTTGCACAACTACAAGAGCAGTAGTTGAGATTATGATTGATGAATGTCAAAGGTGGTGTGACTTAGTATAGGTAGAATGTATCGTAATTCAATATAATTCTTGGAGTTTTCGGAATCAATGTTTTAAATAGAAGGCTTGTCAAGGTCAATTTCTGGATTTTATTTGAGACGGATAATGCTTTACAAATTGCGGTGTTCATGATGTGACTTAATCACATTATTGAACAAAGCTTTTTAAAACTAGTATACATTCAAGATCATCTCGGTTGGTTCTACCATTAATTAAATACTTTTTCAAATTTATTGTTCTAGCATTGTGTGTTATTAAGTTTTACTTCATGGAAAAGCTTGGACATTCATCATCTGTATTTGTGATCCTATCTTGATTCAGAGATTTGAGGCATATGTTGGATTTGAGGGATTTGAGTTATAAAATTTCATTTTTTTAAAAGAATAAATAAAGGGCATTAATAGCGCTTTTTTAGAAAGTGCTATTAAAGATAGTGTATTATAATAGCGCTTTGTTAGAAAGTGCTATCAAAATTAAAGCAATTTACCGGTATTTTAATAGCGCTTTGTTTGAAAGTGCTATCGAATATATGGATTATAATAGCGCTTTGTTTGAAAGTGCTATTAAATATGTGACTTATAATAGCGCTTTATTGGAAAGCGCTATTAAATATGTGTACTATAATAGCGCTTTTTTGAAAGTGCTATCAAAATTAAAGCAAATTACCGGTGCTATAATAGCGCTTTGTTTGAAAGCGCTATCAAATATGTGACTTATAATAGCGGTTTTGTGAAAGCGCTATTAAATACAGGTTCTATAATAGCGCTTTTGAAAAAGCGCTATTAATTACCAGAACTATAATAGCGCTTTTAAAGCGCTATTAAAAATTTTGTTTTACAATAGCGCCTTGATTAATAGCGCTTTAAAACGCTATTAAAAAGCAAAAAAAGCGCTATTATAAAACTTTTTTGTAGTAGTGGTTGTTGATTAACCAAGGAAGTCTTGGATTGTGATTTTGAGCAAGAGTCTTATACTTGAGGGTATGAGAAGAAGTCTCGGGTTCATGGTACCTGAGCAAGGAAGTCTTAGGCTGCGGTCTGAGCAAGGAAGTCTTGATCTTTAGGGGCTAAAGCGAGAAGTCTTGGGTTCATGGAACCTGAGCAAGGAAGTTGATTGAGGGGTTTCACTACAAGAAATACTGCAAGTATTCACATGGAAATCACGTTACTAAGGCCAATATCACATCACTAACTGAAATTAGCGACGTGAGCAAAACACGTCGCTGGAGCATCCGTGGAAACATTTTGCCACATGAATACCAAAGGGTCCATAACTCAGTGGCAGAGCATTTGACTGCAGATCATGTAACACTCGAGGTCTATCAGGGCAGAGAGTGGTTACATGTAACACCCGAGGGCGAGGGAGTGGTTGTCGATGCATGAGGCATGACAATGAGACACTTCTAGCAGCTTCTAGGGAAAAACCGAGTTCACATTGGAATGAGAGGGATCATAAGACTGTGCAGGCATGGAACTACATGGTTAAAGGAAGGTTTATAAGGATTGATTGATACTACCTATACCAACAAGATGCATCTTCTTTTCGGTAGCCTGTTCCATAAGAACTTCATAGTTAAACGTACTTGACTTGGAGAAATCTTTGGATGGGTGACCTTCTGGGAACTTTTCTGGAAAGCGTGTGATTAAGGATAAAGCTGCTGAAAAGACTCGTGTTGGTTTGTGGGGTAAGTCGATAATCCTAAAAGCAGTCTGGGGCATTACAAATAGTATCAGAGCAAGACCTCCCTCAGTACGATGTGGTTCGGGGACGAACCAAGCAGAAGCTGGTGGGCATGTAACACCCGAGGGCGAGGGAGTGGTTATCGATGCATGAGGCATGACAATAAGACACTCCTAGCAGCTTCTAGGGAAAAACCGAATTCACATCGAAATGAGAGGGATCCTAAGACTGTGCAGGTATGAGACTGCGTGGTTAAAGGAAGGTTTATAAGGATTGATTGGTACTATCTATACCAAAAATATGCATCTTCTTTTCGGTAGCCTCTTCCATAAGAATTTCCTAGTTAAGCGTGCTTGACTGGATGGGTGACCTTCTGGGAAGAGTCCCGGAAAGCGTGTGATTGAGGACAAAGCATGCTAAAAAGACTCGTGTTGGTTTGTGGGGTAAGTCGATATATATATATATATATATATATATATATATATATATATATATATATATATATATATATATATATATATATATATATATATATATATATATATATATATATATATATATATATATATATATATATATATATATATATATATATATATATATATATATATATATATATATATATATATATATATATATATATATATATATATATATATATATATATATATATATATATATATATATATATATATATATATATATATATATATATATATATATATATATAATATATATATATATATATATATATATATATATATATATATATATATATATATATATATATATATATATATATATATATATATATATATATATATATGTATATATATATATATATATATTATATATATATATATATATATATATATATATATATATATATATATATATATATATATATATATATATATATATATATATATATATATATATATATATATATATATATATATATATATATATATATATATATATATATATATATATATATATATATATATATATATATATATATATATATATATATATATATATATATATATATATATATATATATATGTATATATATATATATATGTATATATATATATATATATATATATATATATATATATATATATATATATATATATATATATATATATATATATATATATATATATATATATATATATATATATATATATATATATATATATATATATATATATATATATATATATATTATATATATATATATATATATATATATATATATATATATATATATATATATATATATATATATATATATATATATATATATATATATATATATATATATATATATATATATATATATATATAACAAATAAATTATTAAAAAACAACATTAAAAAAATAGTTATAAGTACCATTCGCCGAGCATGTTCGGCGACACTGATACTTCCTACTGCATTAAGGCATCCCCTTGATTCAGATGCCCTTATTTTCTTTTCATGTTCAAATTTTTTCTGAAAATCTTTTGTCTTCCACCACTCAAGGAGTTGCTCAAAAACATCCAGGCCTATCCAGTTAGGACGAATTCCTTGTGTATCCCAACCTAATCTAGTACGCCTAAGCATGTCAGATAGTCGTCCAGATGTCTTACTTCTATAATTTTTTTTTAATATTATTAGTGTCCATGACATTCCACGTACACCTTTCCTACAATGTTGTATGACATTCAAATAAATTGTTAGATAATTATAACAAAAATTAGAATATGTATTAATTAAGTATAAAAATGGCAATATGTAGTTAAATAAATATTCTAAGTTAAAACTTACCCTGATCCATCAGGCCTAATAAGAAGTCGTCCTCCAACCATTACACGATTTTCTACATCAGGATTTGCATGCTCCTCATGAACTTTAGCATCCTCCTAAATATGGTCAACCTGCTCTTGACGTGCAGGTATATGTGTTGGATGTGGAATGCGGGAACTAGATCCCTCAGGCAGTTGCATGAAGGATGATGGTACCTGAGTAGGGGATATCACGTGGGAAACTACCCATGTGTTTCCCACGTTGCAACTTTAAATGATTAAAGTTTTTTTGCAGTTTCATGTTCTCATGTGTCAGGCATCAATTCATGTTTCTCGCGTGCCAATTTTTCTATTTTTGAATTTATTTAGCGACTTGAATTCCACGCCACTACATAAATTATGAAAAAATTCAAACTTCTCCCACTTGAAAGCGTAACATTCTGATTTCTTACTTTTAACTTTTATGTTACAACGTCAAAACCATATTACAACTCTTTTTTTTTTAAATCTGACTTTTCCATATTCAGACGTTGTCTTTATTTTTAATTATTATAATAATTTAGTGACGTGACATACATGTTGCAACACCCTTTTTTTGCCACATGTATATCACGTCACTAAATCACATGAATAATGACTATTTTTCTTGTAGTGATTGCGCAAAGAAGTCTGAGATAAATTTATTAGACCTAAAAAGAAGCAACCCAAAAAATCTAAAGAGAAGCAACCCAAGAGATCAAGAAGGAACCCAGGAAACGTCACCCCGGTTCACCTGACTATAACCTGAGTCATCAAACCCAGCCTCAAGTTCATTATACAAAATTCAGCGTACATAATCTTTTACAATCAAATACATGAAGAAACTCCCAATTATAGTCTATCACAAAGCCAAAATATAAATCATATTTGAGAAAATTATTCTATATACAGGTAAGCAAAAATATGTGTCTTCCTCTCAATACTTACTAATTTTAGAATTTAAAAGTAACTTTACTTTCAGTTTCATGACTTTTTGTTTTTCTGATTCCTTGAACATTTTTGTAAGGTTCAAGTGGGGCATGATGATCAGTGAAAGTTTGTCTGGGAGTGAATCAGAATATGCGAAACAAGAAAGAGAGTGTGTTTGTGTGGTGTATATAGCTATAGTTGTTCCTTGCTGCTTACACATCCTATATGTCGTTACATGACAAAGAATTTGGGTCCACAAAACCGTAGGCCACACCCCTCCCTATCAATTCTCATCAAAATTATCAAATTCATTTCTCATAAAAGCATTCACCAAAATCTGGAAAAAAGTTTCAACAAAGAAAAATAAAAGCCAGAAAATAATCAAATAAGTACAAGTGAAATGGTGCATGTGTGATAGGTGTTGCTGTATATGCATGACACCAAATCAATCAAGAGATTCATAATAAAGCTATATCAGAAAATTTCTCATTTATAATAAGCCAACTTGAGAGACAAAAAATCATATCAAGTTTTTTCTTTTCCTTTCAAATTTTCATTCTGATATGGCAGCATCATTTTCAGCAGCATCTTTCTTTACAGAAGAGAATCAGAATGAGATGAATCAACAAAATTCATCATCATCAACAACTCCAACTGCACCAGCACCACCTCAGAAGAAAGAAGAAACCAACCTGGAACACCATGCAAGTTTCTTCAATCTTCCATCCATTTTATTTATTTCATCTGTTTCATTATTTTCTGAAATAACATATACTTTTATTTTTGGCATCATTTTATGGTAGGAAACCCTAATTTCAATTTTTATAATTTTGTTTTGGGTTTTTTCGACGAAAACAGATCCAGATGCAGAAGTGATAGCACTATCTCCAAGGAGTTTAATGGCAACAAACAGATTTGTATGTGAAGTGTGTCAAAAAGGGTTTCAAAGAGAGCAAAATTTGCAACTTCATAGAAGAGGACACAATCTACCTTGGAAGCTAAAGCAGAAGAGTAACAAAGAGCCAAAGAGAAAGGTTTATCTGTGTCCTGAGCCTTCTTGTGTTCACCATGACCCTTCTAGAGCTCTTGGAGACCTCACTGGAATCAAGAAGCACTTTTCTAGAAAGCACGGGTGAAAAGTGTTCTAAGAAATATGCTGTTCAATCTGATTGGAAAGCTCATTCTAAAACTTGTGGCACTAGAGAGTATAGATGTGACTGTGGCACTCTCTTCTCAAGGTAAATTGAAAAAACCTATTACTCGATCTTTCACTATTCACTTTTGTTCATGCAATTTTATATATAGAGTTTATAGAATGGTTTCAAATTACAGTTTTGTTGCAATCAAGCTGCTAACAGTTGGTAATGTTAAAAATGGAGTCAATTGGATCAAAATTGCAGTTGCAATACTGTTTTAATAACTTCAAAACCTTTTGTGTCTGCAATTGTGGACCACAGTTTAAAATCATATCTAATAGAGCATAGAGCATTGAGGTTACTCGAGTCACATACTCTTAAAAGCATAATGAGAGTATAGAATTGCGATTTAAAACATTATAATAAGTAGTTCTTTTTATATATAAACAGAATATTATCTGCGTGCAATTGTAATGACTAATTCATCTAATCACAAAAGATCATAATAGACAGTAAAAAAATTTCATAGATTAAACACTATTGCGTGCCTAGTGCTGTAACCCTGAGGTAATAATTGTTTGATTTGATTTAGTTTATTATAGGTTTCGTATTATTTGGATTAGGGCATATTAGGTTTTTGGTGGCATAGGGAGGAAAAGGACTGAGATGCTTTTCTTTTTGTGTTGCGTTTGTTTTTCTTCCATATTTTGATTAAGATTCTGTGTACTCTCTTTCTCTCGTAAGATTTCCTTTGTCATTATTTGCCCTCATATTTTGTAGGGTGACCAAGTGAAATGAAGGAAACACCCCCCACGTGAATGATCTTTGAAATTAAGAAAAAACACACGGAAAAAACAAAATTGTCAAAGAAAGTGAAAATAAAATCAAAATTTTAAAATGTATTGAAAACGATAAAATAACAGTTTTACGCGTTCATCTTATTAGTTTTAATAAATTTTAATAAAATGTTATTTGTTTTTTATTATAAAATTAATTGAAATACACTATTATTATAAAGTTACTTTCCACTATCATCCAACTAAAATGAATTTTTTTTACACATGAGTATAGAAAATGAAAGGAAAAAAATGGGAGAATCAATTATTAGAATAATTAAGTATAATATATTATTTTTATTTTTAATTCATATGCTTATGTGTTAAAATAATGAATTTTAATTGAATGACAATGTAAAATAGTTTTACTTTTAAGTATATTCTAATTAATCTCTATTATTATTATTATTATTATTATTATTATTATTATTATTATTATTATTATTATTATTATTATTATTATTATTATTATTATTATTATTATTAATTTTACTTTTTACTTAAAATTAAAATGGTCCATTTTAAACTACTTTTAAAAGATCAACATATTAAATTTTGTTTTTTAAATTGTTGATTTATAAAATAAATCCAGATGTTAGAGATTAAACACTAAACCGACATCTTATTCTTGTTTAACTCAAATAATACATGTCAATTGAATTACTCCATCAAAATTTATCTTTATTTATTTTAACCTCCCATATCAATTCTAAAAATACAAACTTTGTGACATAAAATAAGAAAATTAATAATAGTATTTATTTATTTTTTTAGTTTATACTCTAAGAGAAAAAGTTTAAATTAGTATTTTTTTTAATAATATTTGTTATTATTAATTATAAAATAATAGATAAAATAATTAAAACTAAAAAAGGTTTAA